>CM046449.1:35713245-36410745 GCA_025506515.1 Flaveria trinervia | reverse complement strand
AGCTCTTCCAAACACCTAGCTAGTTAGGGAGCTCAACACCAAAATCTCTACTAATGTAACTTCAAGAATCCGAATTTTCAGCATTGTTTTTGAGTTTCTAATCCGAAAATTCAGCCTTGTTTTTGAGAGAGTTCTTGCTTGAGTGTTGTAAGAGAAAAGTGTGAATTGATGGAAGAGTGCTAGAGGAGTAAAAGTCTCGAAAAGACCAAGACAAAATGGGGTCCCAATGCCACAAGGGGTGGCCGAATTTTTTTTTTAAATGGGTTGCCCCCATTTTGAAACTTTTATAAAATTTTACTCTTTCAACCCTTTGTTTATATAATTAAGATCTATTTAAATTTTATAACATTAAAACACTTTTATTTGTTATTATTTAACCAACTTAAATAATGAAACAAATAATTTCTTATGAACAAATTATCCATATAATATTGTTCTATCACAAAAAAAATGTTTTAGCAAACCCATTTTCAAAATTGGTGTCATTATTTATTTGTATGATCTCATCAACAAATAATATGTACTGGTGTTTGTATAGCTTGTTATTGGGTATGACCCGGCTTGAAACATAACGTACTAACCACATTAGATTGATTTCTTTAACTTGCGTACTTCGTTAGGATGTTTTGAGTCGACAAAACCTTCAGGCTGAACCATATAGACATCTTCCACAAGATATCCATTTAGAAAATCGGTTTTTACATCCATTTGCCAAATCTCATAATCATAATGAGAAGCTATGGCAAATATATCCTAATAGACTTTAGCATTGCAACCAGTGAGAAAGTCTCTATTGGGTTTTGTCACATGTAGAACAAGCTAGTTTAACCATTTAAACTTGAAAAATCACAGCGGAACATAGGTTTAACAAATGGTTAGTAATTTGAAAATTTTCACCATTTAAAACATAAACAAAACCCAAGAATAAGGATCATATAAACTTATGTGAAATAGTGTGCTATCAAACAAAACATAACAACCATAGGGTGTTCAAAGATACAACCTTTGTTGTACAAGTTGTTGAAGATGTATAAGATGAAGAAGATGATGTTCTTGAGTGGCTAGCCTTCAAAGGAGATGACCTCAAGCTTGTAATACCCACAAGCTCTTCAAACACTTTGCTTGTTAACATGCAAAAGCAAAGAAACCTCTTCTTTAGCTCCTCCAAAAACCAAAAATTTCAGCCCCTTTTTCAGCTTGTAAATCCGAAAATCAGCCTAGTTTTGGCAGGTTCTTTTCCTGGTGTTGTAAGAGAGAAATGTGTGAATGATGGAAGAGTGTGGGAGAGGGGAAAGTCTTTCAAAGACCAAGACAAAAGGGCTGGTCCCAAAGCCCCTTGGGCGGCCGAAAATCCCCATCCAAAATGGGTTTCCCCCCATTTTAGTTTTATAAAAAGTTACTCTCTTAACCCTTAACTTTATAAAACTAAAACTTCTTTTAATTATATAACAATAACACACTTTTATTTGTTATTATTTAACCAACTTAAATAATGAAACAAACAATTTCTCATGAAACAAACAACTTCTTTTAATTTTATAACAATAACACACTTTTTTTAATTTTATAACAATAACACACTTTTATTTGTTATTATTTAACTAACTTTGTAAAAATATTGTTCAAAATTGCTTCCAAACCATTTGGAAACTTCAAGATGTAGTCCCCTCAGCCTTCAACTTGAACCTTTGCCCCATTCCCCATGTAGAGGCTTACATCCCCTTTCTTAAAGTCCTTACTTATTTTCAACCCGAGCAATAAGTTGCAAATATGAGTTCCACATCTGGTATCCAATACCCATGTGTTAGAGGATATTAATTTAGATCAATATGGATCATGAAAATTGTACCTGAGGTTTGCATGGCATCCCTGTTTGCTTGCAACACTTTGAGATTGACTGGGCAATTTCTTGCCCAATGTCCGAACTCCCAACATCTAAAGCATGTGTCATTCGAAGCAACCTTTTGCTTCTTCTCTGCTGGTTTTGGTGGTGGCGCTCTTACCACTCCATTTCCCTTTCCCCTAATGTGCCCTCTACCCTTGGCAACATTTGCCTTGGGTGCGGGGTGAGGCCTCTTCTTGTTCCCACCTTCATTAATGGTGAGAATGGGTAAAACCCTTTTACCCATGGCCACCTTGGCAGTTCTGAGCATAGAGTGAAGCTCATTGATGTTCTTGTCCCACCCGTTAATGTTATAGTTCATGACAAAGTTGTCAAATCTTTTTGACAAAGAGTTGAGGATCAAATCCGTAGCCAACTCTTTCGACACGGGATAATTCAGCCTTTCAAGGTTGTCGATGTGGCTTTTCATCTTAAGTACATAAGATGAAACAGATTGGGTGTTGTCCATACGACACACATGGATTGCTCGAACCGTTTCAAAGCGCTCAACCCGTGCTTATTGTTAAAACGTGTCCTTCAACTAGGTTATCATGTCACATGCTCCATGATCTTCATACTCCATTTAGAGATCTGGAGTCATACTTGCCAACATGAGGCAAGACACTTGGACCGAGTCCTCAGCGTATTTTACCCAATTATTGTAGGCCTCCTCATCATCCTCACTAGGTTGATCGGGAATCGAATCATCTAATATGTATGATCGTTTCACTTGCTTGAGAACAATTCTCAAGTTCGAAACCAATCAATAAAGTTTTTATGGTTTAGACGCTCCTTTTGGAGAATGGTCCTTACTGATAGTGAGTGAGTGGTCGGGATTTCATTGTTATTATTGTTGTTGGTGGCCATCTACAAAATATAACAAAGTTCAATTTTAGTAATTTCGATATTTTTCATATTTTAATAATTAAAACCCCTTTTATGTGTCTTACACAATTTTAAATCTTGAATCCAACGTTACATTTAAATAGTGGTTAGGTGACCTTTATCCCATTATTTAAATTAACAAGGTAGTCAACGTTTTGACAATTGCAAGCCTTTGCAACTTCTAGGGTATGGGATCGACTTTAGAACATCATATGTATAGTCAATATGTTTATCCCATCAACACCTTTGTAGACCATATTGTAGGTGATCTATTTAATACGGTTTGCAAATCAAGTTACCCTACTTGCACACACATGTGAGTTTTCCAACATAAGTTGTTAGCTGACCTTTATCCTACAAATATGGTGTCCCCACCTTAAGTCACAAGTTCCCTCAAAACGGTTAGGTGACCTTTATGCCATTAAGAGTTTCCAAATAACTCAAGTGTAGTGCAAAAGGACGGTGTTAAACTTGTTTATAAAAGAAATTTAAAGTTTTCATAATCTTAGTTTAGAAAACTCTATTTACCTTATATTTGAAGGGTTTGAAGATAAAACCGAGTTTAACCTTTTAAACTTTCAGAAAAGGCAACGGAAATATATATATTTTAAAACATGATTTTAAAGCTGAGATTTCATGTTTTATGGTGACAAAGATATGAAAGAAACAAAACCAAAACAAAAGGATCATATATGTGAATAAGCAAGCTACGAACAATATGTTAATGAACATAAAATCACAGCTACATGGAGCTGTGAACAACTACCTTTCTCCAGCTAAAATCGACCAAGGAATAGTTGTATGATACTTGTAATTCGGCCAAGGCTCCAAGGAAGGACCCCTCAAGCTTGTATACCCCAAGCTTGTGTGCAAACACTCTTCTTGTTAGGGAGATCACCACCAAAAACCAAAAGAAACACTCAAAAAACTGCTGCTATAGCCGTGGACTTTGAGAGAGAAAAAGGAGGTGTTTTTGGTTCAAGATTTCATGTAATGATAGAGGTCAAAAAGTTTGAGTATATGACATGATTTATTGTGTATCTATTCAAGAGAGAAAAAGGGCCAATCCCTTTTGAGTGGGGCGGCCGAATCTTTTAAGGGAAAAGGATTTTCCCTCTTAAACACACACACATAATATATAAAACTAGTCATCTAATAATTTATAAAATTAACTATTTAATTGTATAAGTTATAAACCCCTTTTATTATTTGATGTTATCTAACTTATTTAAATAACATTACAAATAATAATCATGAACAAAATATCCTAATAAGTTGTTCCATCTCATATGCAACTTATTTAGAAAACCCATTTTCTAAATTTGGTGTTATTATTTAATTGCATGATCATATCATCAATTGAATAATTGTTTGTGTTTGCAAAGCTTGTTATTGGGTATAACCAGACTTGGATCATGACATACTAACCGCATCAATGTTTTATGTGTCTTGGGCATATAGAATCCAACAATATCCCACTTGCACAAGATTCATAGAAAATTGATGCAAGCAGTAAATACCACCTAACAATGGTTTACTACCCTTAATACGCATGACTTATAGCGATTCAATAACATCATCCCTTTCAAGTATCCTACTTGAAATGATTTACGTGAATTAATCATCTATCCTTTTGTTACAGATGTCATGTTAGATCCAAGGACATAGAGTGATCATTCCTTGTTGATTTACCTTATCCAGGCCTTAGACATCTAACTCTCAACGAATAAGAGGAACAAATTCCATCTTGATTACATACGTTCCTCACAATCACCTTGTGTCACACCTGAACATAGTCTCATGTACTGCCCATTATTTCAGAATAGCGGATAACCAAATCAAGGTATGACACTTGGTGAATATCAAAATCCAATATGTATCTCAGGTCTGAGGATACCAAATGATATTCGCCTTTACTCAAAATTACTTATGATCAATCAATAAGATTCCATGTAGTAAAGTTTGAGTTGTGGGTTAGTCCAATATTTGTATCCCACAAATATCTATGAACCTTGGTAGCAACCCATTGCTCTATATTCATCCTTATGAATATCAACCAATCCAAGTTCATAATAATCTTACCTTCACACTTGTTCCCACAAGTCTGAATGACTACGGACATTTAGAGTAAGAAATTTACTCATGGATTAAACATGCTAAATTGGAATATTAATTGAAACATTATAACCAAATAATTTTATTCAAATAATAAAGAGTTCCACATATCCAAATACAAAATTTACAGATCAAATCCAATCACTAGAATATCGAAGTCCCATGGCACAAGTATGACCTTCATGCTTTGCCTTTTCAAGGAGCTTCGTGAGAGGATCCGCAATGTTCTGATCCGTGTGAACTTTGCGAATACATATCTTCCCTTTCAACTTCATCTCGTATGTAGTTGAATCTCCGCTCAATGTGCCTAGTCTTTTGATGAGCACGAGGTTCCTTGATTTGAGCAATCGCACCCTCGTTATCACAAAAGATCTCTAGGGGGTCTTGTATGGAAGGGACAACCCCTAGATCGGCAATGAATTTCTTCTACCATGCAGCTTCTTGAGTTGCCAATGAGGCGGCGACGTATTCTGATTCTGTAGTTGATAGAGCCACCACATCCGGTTTGGAGCTCTTCCAAGAGACCGCTCCTCCATTCAGAATGAAAATATATCCCGACTGTGATCGTGAATCATCACGATCTGTTTGGAAACTGGCATCCGTGTAACCTTTTACAACAAGTTCCTCATCACCAGATCCATAGATTAGGAACATATCTTTTGTCCTCCTTAGGTACTTAAGTATGTTCTTAACATCCATCTAATGACTGCTCCAGGATTTTGCTGGTATCGGCTTGTCATGCTTAAGGCGCATGACACGTCCGGCGCATGACACGTCCGGCGCATGACACGTCCGGTCGAGTGCATATCATTGCATACATGATGGAACGAATAGCAGATGCGTATGGGATTGCCTTCATTTTATCTTGCTCATCCTTTGAGCTAGGACATTGAGTCGTACTCAATATCGTTCCTCTTTGAATAGGTACTATGCCTTTCTTAGAGTTCTCCATCTTGATCCTTTTCAAGATTTTATCAATGTATGCACTTTGATTTAAACCATCACCGCCTTGATCTATCCCTATAGATCTTTATTCCCAGAATATAGGCGGCCTCACCAAGATCCTTGATTGAAAAACAACTTCCAAGCCAGGTTTTTACACCTTCCAAGGTTGGAATGTCGTTTCCAAATAGTAGTATGTCATCAACATACAATACTAGAAAGTGATGATGCTCCCACTAGCTTTCTTATATACACAAGCTTTGTCAGTGTTCTTGATGAATCTGAATTTAATTATTTCTTTATCAAAACGGTGATTCCAACTTCTCGATGCTTGTTTCAATCCATAGATTGATTTCTTTAACTTGCATACTTTATCAGGATGTTTTGAATTGACAAAACCTTCAGGCTGAACCATATAGACATCTTCCTCAGGATATCCATTTAGGAAAGCGGTTTTGACATCCATTTGCCAAATCTCATAATCATAATGAGCATCTATGGCAAACAATATCCTTATAGACTTTAGCATCGCAATAGGTGAGAAGGTTTCATCATAATCAACCCCTTGAGTTTGAGTGAAACCCTTTGCTACAAGTCTAGCTTTATAAGTATCAAAGTTTCCATGCATATCGGTTTTCTTCTTGAAAACCCACTTGCTTCCAACTACTTTGGAGTTAAGAGGTGGTACAACCAAGTCCCATACTTGATTGTAATGCATGGATTGCATCTCAACGCTCATGGCCTCGAGCCATTTGTCACAATCCGAATTGGACACTGCATCATGGTATGTGGTTGGTTCATCTGAATCTACCACATAGCATCCATCCATGAAAAATCCGTATCTTTCAGGTGGATTACTTGTTCTACCACTTCTGTGAACGTTTTGTGTGTATTGATCAACCATTTGATCATCTTCAACATCCTCATGTTGAGAGCTAGTTTCAACCAAATTTGCATTGGGTTGTGGTTCTTGACCTCCTCAAGACCCACTGTTCTACTGCTAGTTCTTTCCATAAGGAACTTTGCTTCTAAGAACTCACCCTTTCTGGCAACAAACACCTTTCGTTCCAATGGATCACAGAAATAATATCCCATAGAATCTCTAGGGTATCCAACAAAGATACACTTGGTGGATCAAACTTCCAATTTGTTTGGGGTGGGAGTCTTAACATAAGCCTCACAACCCCAGACCCTTAAGTATGATAGGGATGGAGCTCTTCCATGCCATATCTCAAAAGGTGTCCTTTCCACCTTTTTGGTTGGGGCCATATTTAAAATACGGGCCGCGGAGAGCAAAGCGAAACCCCAAAATGATAGAGGTAATGTGCTTCTAGCCATCATAGATCGGACCATATCCAATAAGGTTCGATTCCTCCTCTCAGACACACCATTATGTTGTGGTGTTCCAGGTGGAGTGAGTTGTGAGACAATCCCACAACTCTTAAGATGATCTTGAAAAGCATCATTTAGGTATTCACCTCCTCTATCGGTGTGGAGAACTTTAATCGACTTGTTGAGTTGATTTTGTACTTCATTTTGAAAGATCTTAAACATTTCAAAACCTTCATCTTTGTGTCTTAACAGATACACATACCCATAGCAATATAATCTTTGGTAAAGGTAATGAAGTATCTTTCACCATTCCTAGTCATTGGCTTAAAAGGACCACATACATCCGAATGTATGATTCCTAATAAATCTTTTGCCCTTTTGTTAGTTCCACTAAAGGGTGCCTTAGTCATTTTACCTTGTAAACAAGAATCACACAAATCAAATGAATCACATTCACTTGTTTTTAAAAGACCATTTTTGTAGTGTTTGAATTCTTTTCTTGTATATATGACCAAGATGACAATGCCAAAGATAGGTATCACTCAAATCCAACTTGAGTTTCTTGGTGCTAGTTTGGTACATTGAACTATTTAAAGTATTTTCATGAACCAATTCATAAATACTATTAATGGGAATAGCTTTAAAGTAGAACATATCATTAAAAGAAACATGAATATCTTTTTCAACAAATGATAATACATATCCAAATTGTTTTAACAGGGCTACAGAGATAACATTCCTAGTCAAACTAGGAGCATACAAAACATTGTTCAAAATTACTTCCAAACCATTTGGAAGTTTCAAGATGTAGTCACCACGGGCTTCAACTTGAACTTTAGCCCCATTGCCCATTTAGAGGCTAACATCCCTTTTCTTGAAGTCACTACTTCTTCTGAACCCCTGCAACAAATTGCAAATATGAGTTCCACATCAGGTATCTAATACCCATGTGTTAGAGGATATCATGTTTAAATCAATATGGATCATGTATATTGTACCTGAGGTTTGCCCAACATCCCTCTTTGCTTTCAACTCTTGGAGATGGACGAGACAATTTCTTGCCCAATGTCCAATCTCCCCACACTTGAAGACGGGACATTGAACGGATGGGACAAGAACATAAGTGAGCTTCACTCTATGCTCAAATCTTCCGAGGCGGCCATGGGTAAAGGGTTTTACCCGTTCTCACCATCAATGAAGGTAGGAACAAGAAGAGGCCTCACCCCGCACCCAAGGCAAATGTTGCCAAGGGTAAAGGGCACATTAAGGGAAAGGGAAAGGGAGTGGTAAGAGCACCACCACCAAAACCAGCGGAGAAGAAGCAAAAGGTTGCTTCAAATGACCCATGCTTTAAGTGTGGTGAGATTGGACATTGGGCAAGAAATTCCCAGTCCATCTCAAAGAGTTGCAAGCAAAGAGGGATACCGGGCAAACCTCAGGTACAATTTTCATGATCCATATTGGTCTAAATTTAATATCCTCTAACACATGGGTATTGGATACCGTATGTGGAACTCTTATTTGCAACTTATTGCAGGGGTTCAAAAGAAGTAAGGACTTCAAGAATGGGGATGTGAGCCTCTACATGTGGAATAGGGAAAAGGTTCAAGTTGAAGGCCGAGGGGACTACATCTTGAAGCTTCCAAATGCTTTGGAAGTAATTTTGAACAATATTTTGTATGCTCCTAGTTTGACTAGGAACATTATTTCTATTGCCTAATTAGAACAATATGGCTATGTTTTGTCATTTATTGAGAATGAAATTCATGTTTCTTTAAATGGCACATTTTATTTTAAAGCTATTCCTGTCAATGGTATTTATGAATTGGTTCGTGAAAACACGTTATATGATAGCTCATTATACCAAACCACCACTAAGAAACTCAAATTGGATTTGAGTGATACCTATCATTGGCATTGCCGTCTTGGTCATATAAACAAGAAGCGCATACAAACACTTCAAAAGAACGGTCTTTTAAAAGCAAATGAATATGATTCATTCGATGTATGTGAATCTTGTTTACAAGGTAAAATGACTAAGCCACCTTTTAGTGGCAAGTCCGAATGGGCAAAAGATTTATTAGGCATCATACATTCGGATGTATGTGGTCCCTTTAAGCCAATGACTAGGTACCATGAAAGATACTTCATTACCTTTATGAATGACTATAGTCGATATGGTTATGTGTACTTGTTAAGACACAAAGATGAAGCCTTTGAAATGTTCAAAATCTTCCAAAATAAAGTAGAAAATCAACACAATAAGAAGATAAAAATTCTCCGCACCGATAGAGGAGGTGAATACTTGAGTGATGCTTTTAGAGATCGTCTTAGAAGTTGTGGTATTGTCTCACAACTATCTCCACCTGGTACACCACAACATAATGGTGTGTCCGAGATGAGAAATCAAACTCTATTAGATATGGTTCGATCTATGATGGCTAGAAGCTCATTGCCTCTATCATTTTGGGGTTTCGCTTTGCTCTCTACGGCCCGTATTTTGAATATGGCCCTAACCAAGAAAGTGGAAATGACATCTTTTGAAATATGGCATGGAGAGTTCCATCACTCATATTTAAAGGTATGGGGTTATGAGGCTTATGTTAAGACTCCCACCTCAAACAAGCTAGAAAGTCATTCCACTAAGTGTATCTTCATTGGATATCTCATAGATTCTATGGGATATTATTTCTATGATCCATTGGAAGAAAAAGTTTGTTGCCAAGAAGGCTGAGTTCTTAGAAGCTAAGTTCCTTACGGAAGGAATAGCAGTAGAACTGTGGATCTTGAGGAGGATCAAGAACCACAAACTGAAACACGTTTGGTTGACACTAGCACTCATCATGACGATGTTGAGAATGATCAAGTGGTTGATCAATATACACAAAACGTTCGCAGATCTGCTAGAATTAGTAATCCACCTTAAAGATATGGATTTTTCTTAGATGGATGCTATGTTGTAGATTCTAATAAACCAACCACCTATCATGATGTAATGTCCAATTTGGATTGTGACAAATGGCTTGAAGCCATGAAAGTAGAGATCCAATCCATGTATGACAACCAAGTGTGGGACTTGGTTGAGCCACCTCTTAACTCCAAGATAGTTGGAAGTAAGTGGGTTTTCAAGAAGAAAACTGATATGCATGGAAACTTGGATACTTATAAAGCAAGACTTGTAGCAAAAGGTTTCACTGAAACTCAAGTGGTTGATTATGAAGAGACCTTCTCACCTGTTTCAATGCTAAAGTCTATTAGGATATAATTTGCCATAGCTGCTCATTATATTATGAGATTTGGCAAATGGATGTCAAAACCGCTTTTCTAAATGGATATCTTAAGAAAGATGTCTATATGGTTTAGACTGAAGGTTTTGTCAACTCAAAAATCCTAACAAAGAATGCAAGTTAAGGAAAGCAATCTATGGATTGAAGCAAGCATCTAGAAGTTGGAATCACCATTTTGATAAAGAGATAACCAAA
Source organism: Flaveria trinervia (assembly GCA_025506515.1). NCBI lineage: Eukaryota > Viridiplantae > Streptophyta > Magnoliopsida > Asterales > Asteraceae > Flaveria > Flaveria trinervia. The sequence goes on along the minus strand of CM046449.1, from coordinate 36,400,107 downwards.
TTTGGGTTCATCAAAAACACTGATGAAGCATGTGTATATAAGAATGCTAGTGGGAGCATCACCATTTTCTTAGTATGTATGTTCAGGACATCCTACTATTTGGAATGACATTCTAACCATGGAAGGTGTAAAAACCTGGCTTGGAAGCTGTTTCTCCATTAACGATCTTGGTGAAGCCGCCTATATTTTAGGAATAAAGATTTATAGGGATAGATCAAGGCGGTTGATAGGTTTGAATCAAAGTGCATACATTAATAAGATCTTGAAAAGGTTCAAGATGGAAAACTCTAAGAAAGGTACCGTATCTATTCAAAGAGGAACAATATTGAGTAAGACTCAATGTCCAAGCTCAAAGGATGAGCAAGACAAAATGAAGGGAATACCGTATGCGTCTGCTATAGGATCCATCATGTATGCAATGATATGCACTAGACTGGATGTGTCATGCACTTTGAGCATGACAAGCCGATACCAACAAAATCTAGGAAGCAGTCATTGGATGGTTGTTAAGAACATACTTAAGTACCTAAGGAGGACTAAAGATATGTTCCTAATCTATGGATCTGGTGAAGAAGAGCTCGTAGTAAAATGTTACACAGATGCGAGTTTCCAAACTGATCGGGATGATTCACGATCACAATCGGGGTACATTTTCATCTTGAATGGAGGAGCAAGCTCTTGGAAGAGCACTAAGAAAGATGTGGTGGCATTATCAACTACAGAGTCAGAATACATTGCCGCTTCATTAGCAGCTCAGGAAGCTGCATGGTTAAAGAAGTTCATTGCCGATCTAGGGGTGGTCCCTTCCATTCAGGACCCCCTAGAAATTCTTTGTGATAACGAGGGTGTGATTGCCCAAATCAAGGAACCCCGTGCACATGAGAAGACTAGGCCCATTGAACGGAGATTCAACTACATAAGGGATGAAGTTGAAAAGGGAAAGATATGTATTCGCAAAGTTCACACGGATCAAAACATTACGGATCCACTCACGAAGCTTCTTGAAAAGGCAAAGCATGAAAGTCATGTTTGCCATGGGGCTTCAATATTCTAGTGACTGGATTTGATCTTTAATTTCTGTAATGAGATATGTAACCCTTTATTACTTCAATGAATTATTCGGTTATAATGATTCAACTAATATTCCTATTTTGCATGTTTAAAATCCATGAGTAAAGTATTCACTCAGAATGCCCGTAGTTGTTCATACTTGTGGGAACAAGTATGAAGGTAATGCTATAATGAACTTGGATTGGTAGACATTCATATAGATGAATGTAGAGCAAAAGGTTGCTGCCAAAGTTCATAGATATTTGTGGGATACAAATATTTGACTGATGTGCATCTCAAAATTACTACATGGAATCTTCTGATTGATCATAAGAAATTTTGTTTAAAGGCGAACATTATTTGGTATCCTTTGACCTGAGATACATATTGGGTCTTGATATTTACCGAATATTATACTTTTAGATAGCTCTTCACTGTTCAGAAACATGGTAGTACATAAGTTTGAGTTCAGGTATGATATAAGGTAATTATGAGAGATGTATGTTGTCAAGATGGGATTTGTCCCTCTTATTCGTTGAGAGTAAGATGTCTAAGGCTTGATAAAGTTAAATCAATGGAGAATGATCACTCTATGTCTCTAGGATTTAACATGACATCTGCGACAAAGGATAGATGATTGATTTACCTAAAACTTTTCAAGTATGGTACTTGAAGGGGATGATGTTATTGAATGGCACTTAGTCATACGTATTAAGGGTAGTGAACCATTGTTAGGTGGTATTTAATGCTTGCATTAATCTTTTATGAATCTTGTGCAAGTGGGAGATTGTTGGATCTTGTATGCCCAAGACACATACAAGATTGATGTGGTTTGTACGTTATGATCCAAGTCGGGTCATACCCAATAACAAGCTAAACAAACACCAATAAATGTTAATTTGTTGATGAGATCATACAAATAAACATTGACACCAATTTAGAAAATTGGTTTTCTAAGTCATTGATTTGTAATACAACAATACTATATGGATAGTTTGTTCATGAGATATTATTTTGTTTCATTATTTAAGTTGGTTAAATAATAACAAATAAAAGTGTGTTATTGTTAAAAATTTAAAAGAGGTATTAATTTTAAAAAGTTAAGGGTAAGAGAGTAATTTTATATAAAACAAAAATGGGGGGGGGGGGGGAAACCCATTTTGGATACACCATTCGGCCGCCCAAAGGGGCCATTGGGACCAGCCTTTATCTTAGTCTTTGAAAGTGTTTCTCCTCTCTTACACTCGATCATCATTCACACTTTTTCTCTCTACAACACAAGCAATAGAACCTCTAAAACCAGGGCTGATTTTCGGGTTTTAGAAGCTGAAATAGGGGCTGGATAATTTCAGTTTTGGAGGAGAAAAAGAAGAGCTATCTTTGGTGTTGCATCCTAACAAGCAAGGTGTTTGAAGAGCTTGTGGGTATCACTTCTTGAGGCCTCCTCCTTTGAAGGCTAGACACATTAAGAACATCATCATCTACCTATTTTCATCTACAACATCTTGTTCTAGAAATGTTGTTTCTATGAACACCCTATGGTTGTTTTGATTTGTTTGATAGCACACTATTTCACATATGATTATGATCCTTATTCTTGGGTTTTGTTGGTGGTTTAATATGGAAAAAATTTTCAGATTATAAACCATATGTTAAACCTCTTATTCCGCTGCATTTTTACAGTTTAAATGGTTAAACTAAGTGTTTTGCATGTGACAAAACCCAATAGGTTTGGTACATGAGCTATCATAATGTGTTTTCACGAACCAATTCATCAATACCATTAAAAGGAATAGCTTTAATATAAAATATGCTATTTAAAGAAACATGAATTTCATTTTCAAAAAATGTTAAAACATAACCATATTATCCTAATGGGCAACAGAAATAATGTTTCTAGTCAAACTCATACAAAATATTATTTGAAATTGCTTCCAAACCATTTGGAAGCTTCAAGATGTAGTTCCCACTGCCTTCAACTTGAACTTTTGCCCCGTTCCCCATGTAGATGCTAACATCCCCTTTCTTGAAGTCCTTACTTCTTCGAACCCCTGCAATAAGTTGCAAATATGAGTTCCGCAACTGGTTAGAGGATATTAAATTTAGATCAATATGAATCATGAAAATTGTACCTGAGGTTGCCTGGCATCCCTCATAGCCTGCAACTCTTTCAGATGGACCGGACAATTTCTTGCCCAATGTCCAATCTCCCCACACTTAAAGCATGGGTCATTCGAAGCAACCTTTTGCTTCTTCTTCGCTGATTTTGGTGGTGGCGCTCTTACCACTCCCTTTCTCTTTTCCCTAACGTGCCCCTTACCCTTGGAAACATTTTCCTTGGGTGCGCGGTGAGGCCTCTTCTTGTACCCACCACCATTGATGGTGAGAACGGGTAAAACCCTTTTACCCATGGCCGCCTCGGCAGTTTTGAGCATAGAGCGAAGCTGACTTATGTTCTTGTCCCACCCGTTCATGTCATAATTCATGAAAAAGTTGTCAAACCTTTTTGACAAAGAGTTGAGGATCAAATCCGTAGCCAACTCTTCGAGACGGGACAATTCAGCCTTCCGAGGCGGTCGATGTCACACCCCAACCTTGACGGCGGAAACTTCGAGGAGTGAGAGTTAAGATCATTCACAGCCACATAACGCTATTATTTAATCCAAAAAATACTATTCATAAGTTTCAAAGGTAATATTACAAACATAAGTCTCAAAAAAAGATAACATAACAAGCTTATTCATTTATTCAACTACGTCCATCCTAGGTGCGAACAACTTCAAAAGTGGCGATCAAGCTTGAGTATTTCCTAAAACATGTTAAAAATAAAAGGGTCAACATAATGTTGGTGAGATTTCTATAGTTTCCAATACATAAGTATATAAAAGATGGAAATTCATGTTGTAAGTTAGAGAACAAAGTAACTAGGGATGTAAGACAGAATGCACAATCAAACCTCGACAAAGTTTTACAAGTCTCAAACGTTTAAAAGTATATACGATTAGCTAAGTGTACTTGGATCAACCAAGCAGGCTTGTCTGGCCCATAGATCTTTGACTTCGCTAGGCTAGCAATAGTTAATAATTGTACATATATTCGACATTACATGGTAGCCCAAAGTTCAACTAACCAAACATACAGGTGAAATGCCATAAGTTTACAAGAATCAAACGTGTTCACAAGTGCAAAGTTTTTAAGTAAGATGTTTCACCCCAAAGTGTAAAATATAAAAAGGGGTATAGAAATACTCACATGATCAAATAAGTATAGAATGACGATTAAATAAGAAATTTAATAAGTAGTGATCCAATGTAGTTCTTCACAAGGCACCTAAAATTATATATATATTTACAGGTTAATGTTTAATATAATAAGTTTAACGTTTTAACGAGGACTAGGGTTTTAAGTGGAATTTGGGATGTTAATAATTAGATCCAACTAACATGGTATATTTTGATATGTTTTGAGTCAATATACTATTTAATCGTTTTAATACTAAGAAATAAAAGAAACCATTTGTAACAAAGTCTAAATATAGTTTAAACAAACTTTTAAAATAACTCACATTTTAAACAATAATGTATACTTGTTATTTGAACAAATAATGATTTAGTGAGTTATAACGATATTAAATGTCTATTTTATAAGAAAATAATTAAAATATATTATTTGAGCAAATAACTATTTAGTAAATTAAAATAATATTTTAAGTTTAACATATAAGAAATAATCTAAATATATATTTGAACAAATAATGATTTAATAAGTTAAACAATATTTAAAATCTATTTTATAAGAAATTATTTAAAAACACACTTTGTAAGAATGTTTTTAAAAAATATTTGTTAAATTAAACTTAAAAAAAGAATATTACAGAAAATATTGGTGGGATATAAAGTATAAGAAGTTTGTAAAAACATTTTTATATTTATTAAAAATTTTCCTATAGTTAATTTAGAGCTAAAAACCTTTAAAAATAATACATGAGGTTACCCGGGTTTGAACCTGGGACCTATGTGTAGGAGACAAGTACCTTAACCAGTGAACCAGGGCTGAGGCCGTGGTTTACTTTAGTTTTAATTCCTTAAAAGCATGGATTCAGTATTTTCCCCAAATCTCTTATAAACCTAGGTTGATTTGATTCAATTGAAGATCAAAACAATGTTATGAATCAAATTAGGTTTGGGGCTTTTGTTCTTTAGATGAAATGAAACATGTAAGTAGGTTTAATTACCTGATTCGAAGATGATGGATGATGAACACACGATGCTAAGGCAGCGACACACATACGACTGGTTCGATGCTCAAACGATGATGTTAAACAAATCCGTTGCACAAGAAGTTTCCAAGAACCTTGTTGTACAAAAGCCCTTTGTTAATTTCAGGTCTTGAAGTCCAGAGAATGGTGTTCGAGTAGAAGATAGGTTGCGACTAAGTGGGTAATCAAAGTTGATGTTTCGGCTTGTTTCAGGTGTTATTGAACGTTGTAGTCGATTAGTGATAGATAATAGATGGTTCATGTTAAGTTAATTCTATTACTATTGTGATTTAATGCTTGAACGGGTATGAATTAAAGCTTCGGTTACTTCGAACGACAATGGCTTTGTAACCAATGTTTGAACACAATTAAGGTGGGTAATCAAATTCGAATCACGTACACGAATGGTTTGGAACGGTTTGGGGTCGTATTCGAAGGGTTTTGGTGAGTTTTGGAGCCTCGCCGGACTTGGCCAGAGTCCGGCCGGCAAGGTTGCCGGAAAAACACGGTAATGGGGGCGGGTGGTTTGGATTTTATTAAATTTACACAATTAGCCCTCCAACTTTGATTTCTTATCATTTTATGCATGAAACTTCTATTTAAAGTTTATAAAATGACATTAAGACCCCCCAAAACTTTAATCTAACTTGTTTTTATTCAAGTATTATTATTATTATTATTATTATTATTATTATTATTTATTAAGTAATAATTGACATTATTAAGTTTCAAATTTAAGAATTAAAGTCAAAATAAGAAATAGTCATAAGTGACCCATGAGTTCCATATTAGGCAACAATAGTCCTTACAAGATTAAACGACGTTAACTTTTAATTAACGTAAAAAATACAGGATGTTACAGTCGATGTGGCTTTTCATCTTAAGTACATAAGATGAAACAGATTGGGTGTCGTCCATGACACGCATGGAGTGCTCGAACCGTTCGAAGCGCTCTACCCGTGCTTGTTATTGGAACGTTTCCTTTAACTGTGTTATCATGTCTTATGCTCCATGATGTTCATACTCCTTTTGGAGATCTGGAGTCATACTAGCCAACATGAGGCAAGACACTTGGACTGTGTCCTCAGTGTACTTCACCCAATTACTGTAGGCCTCCTCATCATCCTCATTAGGTTGATCGGGAATCGGATCATCTAATATACATGATTGTTTCTCTTGCCTGAGAACAATTCTCAAGTTTCGAAACCAATCAATAAAGTTATTATGGTTTAGACTCTCCTTTTGGATAATGGTCCTTAGTGATAGTGAGTGAGCGGATGGGATTTCATTGTTTTCATTGTTGTTGGTGGCCATCTACAAAATATAATGAAATTCAATTTTAGTATTGTCGATATTGTTCATATATTAATAATTAAAACCCCATCTTAAGTGTCTTACACATTTTAAAATTCTAGAATCCAACGTTACATTGAAATATTGGTTAGGTGACCTTTATCCCATTAATTAAATTAACAAGGTAGTCAACGTTTTGACAATTGCAACCCTTTGCAACTTCTAGGGTATGGGATCGACTTTATAAACATATTGTTACATTTAAAACCCCATCATATGTATAGTCGACATGTTTATCCCATCAACACCTTTGTAAACCATATTGTAGGTGATCTGTTTAACATGGTTTTCAAATCAAGTTACCCTACTTGCACACACATGTGAGTTTTCCAACATAAGTGGTTAGGTGACCTTTATCCCATAAATATGGTATCCCCACCTCAAGTCACAAGTTCCCTCAAAACGGTTAGGTGACCTCTATCCCATTAAGAGTTTCCAAATGACTCAAGTGTTGTTCAAAAGGATAGTGTTAAACTTGTTTATTAAAAAAGAAATTTTAAGTTTTCATAATCTTAGTTTAGAAAACTCTATGTACCTTATATTTGCATGCTTTCAAACACAAGTTACCCTATGGTTCACTTTTAATAAAACCCCTTTTATTAAAATTATTAATCATTTTAATAACCTCTTATTAACCACTTAATCATAAAGAACCATCAATTTTCAGCTTGTTAAGTTTGTTAATGAGTTTGTTATGCATATCAAAATATTAATGAAACAACACACATCCAAACAATCATAAACATACAAACATGAGTGCATAACCATAGCCACTAAGTTGACTACACTTGTTTGCCATCACAAGTGTTGTCATAAGGTCTTTCCTAAAGGTTGAGATGCAACATCAAAATGTGTCCATGAACTCCCACTTGAATTCACATCCAAATGCTTCAAGTGTCCATGTCTTTTGTGTCCTCCTTTGAGTCTTCATCTTGTGCATCTTCTTTTACAAAATCATATCATAATACAATTTTTTTAATAAAAGAAATGCACCTAGTCTATTTATTACATAACCAAATGAATAAATAAATTACAACCCAAAATACAAAACACAAATATTACAACCCTTTCAAGAAACAAATACCAACATGACAAACCAGAATCAACCAAATCCAAAACACATAAGGCCAAGGCTATGTTATGCACCAAAAAGAGAAACACATTCAACATCCAAGAACAATAATGAATCCCTTTTTCATCCCTAAAGTTTCAGCAAACATGAACCAAAACTTTAAAGTTATGTCCAAACAACACAACCAACCATTTGATGTATATCTTTCAAGGTTTATACTAAAGCACGCATGATTAAACCTTGAAACATAAGGGATTCATACATCCACAACAGAACAACCCCTAATGGGATGAAAAAGTCCCTGAAAACTAACTTTTCAAGAAGTTTTGAAGCACATATTCCACATATCTGGCTCTAGATGCCAATGTCGGGTTTGTAACATGTAAAACAAAGCTAGTTTAACCATTTAAACTATAAAAACGCAGCGGAAAATTGGTTTTAACATGTTGTTTATATTCTGAAAGTATAAGGATCATATATATATGTGAAATAGGATGCTATCAAAACCAAAAACAACAACCATAGGGTGTAGAAAGAAACAACCTTTCTTGCACAAGTTATTGAAGGTGGAAGAGATGAAGAAGATGATATTCTTAAATGTCCAGCCCCCAAGAGAGAAAGCCTCAAGTAGTGATACCCACAAGCGCTTCCAAACACCTAGCTAGTTAGGGAGCTCAACACCAAAATCCCTACAAATGTACCTTCAAGAACCCCAATTTTCAGCCTTGTTTTTGAGCTTCTAATCTGAAAATTCAGCCTTGTTTTTGAGAGAGTTCTTGCTTGAGTGTTGTAAGAGAAAAGTGTGAATTGATGGAAGAGTGCTAGAGGAGTAAAAGTCTTGCCAAGACAAGACAAAATCGGGTCCCAATGCCACAAGGGGCGGCCGAATTTTTGTTTAAAATGCGTTCCCCCAATTTTGAAACTTTTATAAAATTTTACTCTTTCAACCCTTAGTTTATAAAATTAAAACCTATTTTAATTTTATAACATTAACACACTTTTATTTGTTATTATTTAACCAACTTATATAATGAAACAAATAATTTCACATCAACAAATTATCCATATAATGTTGTTCTATCACAAAAGCAATGTTTTAAAAAACCCATTTTATATATAGGTGTCATTATTTATTTGTATGATCTCATCAACAAATAAATATATACTGGTGTTTGTATAGCTTGTTATTGGGTATGACCCGACTTGGATCATAACGTACTAACCACATCAATCTTGTATGTGTCTTGGGCATATAAGATCCAACAGATAATGCCACCACATCTTGCTTAGAGCTCTTCCAAGAGATTGCTTCTCCATTCAAGATGAAAATGTACCCGATTGTGATTGTGAATCATTCTGACCAGTTTGGAAACTCGCATCCGTGTAACCCTTTACTACGAGTTCCTCCTCACCGGATCAATAGATTAGGAACATATCTTTGGCCTTCCTTAGGTACTTAAGTATGTTCTTAACAGCCATCCAATGACTGTTTCTAGGATTTTGTTTGTATCGGCTTGTCATGCTCAAAGTGCATTAGTGCATATCATTGCATACATGATGGATCGTATAGCAGACCCATATGAGATTCCCTTCATTTTGTGTTGCTCATCCTTTGAGCTTGGACATTGAGTCTTACTCAATATCATTCCTCTTCGAATAGGTACGATAGCTTTCTTAGAGTTTTCCATCTTGAACCTTTTCAAAATCTTGTCAATGTATGCACTTTGAATTAAACCTATCAACCACCTTGATCTATCCCTATAGATCTTTATTCCTAAAATATAGGCAGCTTCACTAAGGTCCTTAATGGCGAAACCGCTTCCAAGCCAGGCTTTTACACCCTCCAAGGTTGGAATGTCATTTCCAGATAGTAAAATGTCATTGACATACAATACTAGGAAAGTGATGATGCTCCTATTAGCTTTCTTACATACACATGCTTCATCAATGTTTTTTATGAACCCAAATTTGATTATTTCTTCATCAAAATGGTGATTCCAACTCTTGATGCTAGCTTCAATCCATAGATTGATTTATTTAACTTGCATACTTTGTTCGGATGTTTTTGATCGACAAAACCTTCAAGCTGAACCATATTGACATCTTCCTCAAGATATACATTTAGAAAAGCAGTTTTGACATCCATTTGCCAAATCTCATAATCATAATGAGCAGCTATAGGAAATAATATCCAAATAGACTTTAGCATTACAACCGGTGAGAAAGTCACATCATAATCAACCATTTGAGTTTGAGTGAAACCTTTCGCTACAAGTCTACCTTTATAAGTATCCAAGTTTCCATGCATATCGATTTTCTTCTTGAAAACCCACTTACTTCCAACTATCTTGGAATTAATAGGTGGTTCAACCAAGTCCCATACTTGGATGTCATACATGGATTGCATCTCAACGTTCATGGCTATAAGCAATTTGTCACAATCCAAATTGGACATTGCATCATGATAGGTGGTTGGTTCATTAGAATTTACCGCATAGCATCCATCTACAAAAAACCCATATCTTTCAGGTGGATTACTAATGCTACCAGATTTGAGAATGTTTTGTGTATACATACATACATATGTGAAATAGCATGCTATCAAAACCAAATACATACATACATACATACATACATACATACATAAATACATACATACATACATACATACATACATACATACATACATACATACATACATACGTAGGTACGTACGTACGTACGTACGTACGTACGTACGTACTTACGTACATACATATACATACATACATACATACATACATACATACATACATACATACATACATACATACATACATACATACACATACGTACATACGTACGTACATACGTACGTACGTACATACGTACGTACGTACATTCATACGTACGTACATACATACGTACGTACCTACATACGTACGTACATACATACGTACGTACCTACCTACGTACGTACATACATACATACGTACATACATACGGACGTATATACATACGCACGTATCGCACGTACCTACATACGCACGTACATACATACGTACGTACCTACGTACGTACATACATACATACGTACATACATACGGACGTACATACTTACGCACGTATCGCACGTACCTACATACGCACGTACATACATACGTACGTACATACATATGCACGTACATACATACGCGCGTACCTACATACGCGCGTACCTACATACGCGCGTACCTACATACGCGCGTACCTACATACGCGCGTACCTACATACGCGCGTACCTACATACGCGCGTACCTACATACGCGCGTACCTACATACGCACGTACCTACATACGCACGTACATACATAAGTATGTACATACATACGCACGTAGATACCTACGTACGTACCTACGTACGTACGTACCTACGTACGTACGTACGTACCTACGTACGTACGTACGTACGTACCTACGTACGTAGCTACGTACATACGTACGTACATACATACATACGTACTTACATACGTACGTACTTACATACGTACGTACATAGATACATACACACATACATACATACATACATACATACATACATACATACATACATGCATACATACATGCATACATGCATGCATACATATATGCATACATACATACATACATACATACATTGTTTAAGTGAGTTAAATAATAACAAATAAAAGTGTGTTAATGTTATAAAATTGAAAGAGGTTTTAATTTTATAAACTTATTGTTAAAGAGTGCAAGTTTTATATAAAAAAACTAAAATGGGGGGAACCCATTTTGAATGTATATTTCAGCTAGCCAAGGGGTTCCATTCCTTGGGATTGCAGGTCTTGGTTTATACAAGACTTTATCCCTTTTGCAGTAAACCTAACTAACACACTCTCTCTCACACGCATATTGCAAGAAACTCTCTCCAAGAAGCCTAAAATTTTCTGATCTAGGGGATAAGGTGCTGAAAATTTCGGTTTTGAAAGAGGCACAAGAAGAGGTTTTTTGGTGTTGCACTCCCTAATAAGCTAGATTTTTGGAAGAGCTTGTGGGTATACAAGCTTGAGGTCTTCTGTTTTGGAGGCTAGAGATTCAAGAAGAATCATCATCTTCTTCTCATACATACTACATCATCATGTTCTTGAAAGGTAGTTTCAAGAATACCCTATGGTTGTTCTTTTTGTTTTGATAGCATTTTATTTCACATATATATATGATCCTTGTTTATGGGTTTTGATTTTGGTTAAAATGGTTCAAATTTTCAGATTGTCAAACATCTTTTAACCACTTATATCCGATGCGTCTTTGAAGTTTAAATGGTTAAACTAGCTTTGATAAACTTCTTACAAAACCCAACAATGGCATCTAGCGCCGGTTATGTGGAATACTTGCTTCAAAAGTTCTTGAAAAGTTAGGTTTCATGGAATTTTTCAACCCATTAGGGGCTGTCTCGTTTTGGATGAATCAATCCCTTATGTTTCAACGTTTTATCTTACATGCTTTAGTATAAACCTTGAGAGATTAACATCAAATGGTTGATTAATTTAGTTTGGACAAAACCCTAAAGTTTTGGTTCATGTTGGCCAGATCGTTAAGGTTAAAAAAGGGGTTCATAGTTGTTCTTGAATGTTGAATATGATACATATTTTGGTGCATAACATAGCCTTGACCTTATGTGTTTTGGATTTGGTTGATTGTGATTTTGTGATGTTGGTTTTGTTCTTGAGAGGGTTGTAATATTTGTGTTTGTATTTTGGGTTGTAATTTATTTATTCATTGGTTATGTAATAAATAGATTAGGTGAATTTCTTTTAATAGAAAAATTGTATTAGGATATGATTTGTCAAGAAGATGCACAAAGAACGACAGAAGATAGTGGATATGGTTATGCACTTATGTTTGTATGATTATGCTTGTTTGCTTGTTTGTTGTATGGTTTTTGTTTGATATTTGGATATGCATAACAAACTTATTAACAAACATAACAAGCTAAAAATTGATGGTTCTTGTAAGGCCTCGTTCCCGGGACGCTCACAGCTGGTCGATCATTGCACATAAAACATATAATTACATTTATATTTCATAAAACATCACAGGGGAACATTAAAATAGCTTTTCATTTCATTATAAATTCTTTTGCAAGTTAATACGATCATTCATTTCAAAACATCGTTCGTTCGCATTACAATGCAAAAACATTAAACGGAAGAATGCCATCCAAAAGAGCCAAGTAGCCGCCCCTTGCCATCCTCAGTAACTTTACCTGCCAACTGGAAAATGCATAAAATGTCAGCGTTGCTGAGTGAGTTCTAGTTTTATAATAACGCATACTTTACTTTCATTAAAACCGTTCTTTACTTTTGCATGTGATCACACATCATATGTACACATAGATAATATCATTATTATCTTCATCATTCATTCATCAACTTCCAATCAGTCATGCTTTCTTACTTTTATTCATACGTTCATCATTACTTCTTTTCATTCAATCAAAAACCATGAACTTTACCCCACTGTCATGCATAAAACGGATACTGGGCTGAGGTCTAATCATAGACCCCCCATCATGGCGCACAACAGCCTGGCCACAGTATCTAGGGTAAACGACAAAGTATCTATACAAATGGTCGGTCATAAAGACGGACCCCGGTGTGCATCCTTCTGGGGTAGCTAACCCACACACCGTTGAACTAACACTTTTAATTAGGCATGTTTCCACATACAAGGCTTGCAAGACTTACTTTACTTTCTTTCGTTCACTAATGCATGCATTCGTTCATCATGTTCCTCTTTTCATTATCTTCCACTTTACGTTACATAATACTTTAATTTCATTCATTAACATAAAACGTAAAGCCAGGGGAAAATAATCATACATCATAAGGAACATCAACGTACACACTCAACATCATCATACATGGCATCATACATACATAACATACATCATACATACCATCATGCATAAGCATCAATCATACATCATAACATGCCCATCATAACATCTATGACCTCAACAAGTCAACTTAGATAGCCCCTGGGAACCTCCCAAGTCAAAGCCTACTTTTCACTTTTTCCCCAAAAAGTCAGAAAATATTCTAAGTGTTCATCCACATTTCCCTTTTTATTCATCTGCATTTCTTTTTGTTCATCCACATTTCTTTTTGTTCATCCACATTTCTTTTTGTTCATCCACATTTCTTTTTGATCGTCTGCTTTTCATTTTGTTCATCCGCATTTGTCAATGCCCATCCGCATTAACTTTGTTCATCCGCATTTGTTCAGTCGCATGAACTTACTCATACGTATTTGTTCATCCGCATTAACTTTGTTCATCCGCATTTCCTCTGTGGCATGAACTTACTCATCTGCATTTCCTCAGTCGCATGACTTACTCATCTGCATTTTCTCAGTCGCATGACTTACTCATCCGCATTTTCTTAGTCTCATGACTTACTCATCCGCATTTCCTCACCCGCATGACTTACTCATCTGTATTCCTTACTCATCCGCATTGACTTTTTCATCCGCATTGACTTTCTCATCAGCATTGACTTTCTCGTCCGCATTTGTCAATGCTTAACCATATTTGTCAATACTTAAGCAGCTTTTCTTAACTTAGGTGTATGAACCACTGTTGGGCGCATGAGCAATCTAGGGCACAGTATCAGCAGATTCAATCCCCAAACACCATCTATCATGTTCTAAGCTTAAATCTTACATTCTACGCCTTAGAAACACAATCATAATATCAACAAGCATGAACATAGTCCAAAATTACACCATACCCGCAACATACACACATTCACACATACAGTATGAAACCCTAGTTTTATAAAAAGTTCATACATGCAATTCCACCCCTAAAATCAGTTAAAACATGTAAAAGAGGGGTTCTAGAACTCACCTTAGCAGCCTATTCGGTAAGACTTCCTTCAAAGCCCGATTGCTACAAGATCTCACCTAGAAACCCACTAAAACATACACCTGAACACACACAACACACATAAGCATACACCCGAGGCAAGGCAGTTAAGAACACTTTAAAACCATGAATTTCTTACATTGAATTTGACTTTTCAGCTCTTGTTCTTCAAAGAATTTGAGTCTGCACCTTCTCTTTCTAAAATACAATCCGATGATTTGGGGTTGTAAGAAGAGAGTGGGCGGCCATGCCCACTTTACACCCACTTTTCCAACATTTTGTCCTTTTTGACACTTTTTACCCCTTAACTTGGGTAAAATATATTTTCTTTATTTTTCTTCACTTTATTCTTTCTTTCTTTGACTTTAAAAAAAATAACTGGGTGTTACAGTTCTTTATCATTAAGTGATTAATACGAGGTTATTAAAGGGATTAATGATTTTAATAAAAGGGGTTTTATTAAAAAGTGAACCATAGGGTACCTTGTATTTGAAAGCATGCAAATATAAGGTACATAGAGTTTTCTAATCTAGTTTTATGGAAACTTAAAATTTCTTTTATAAACAAGTTTAACATCATCCATTTGCGCAACACTTGAGTCACTTGGAAACTCCTAATGGGATAAAGATCACCTAACCATTTTGAGGGAACTTATGCTTTGAGGTGGTGATACCATATTTATGGGATAAAGGTCACCTAACCACTTATGCTGGAAAACTCACTTGTGTGTGCAAGTAGGGTAACTTGATTTGCAAAACATGTTTAATGGATCACCTACGATGTGGTTTACAAAGGTGTTGATGGGATAAACGTGCTGACCGCACATATGATGTTTAAGTTGATCTCATACCCTAGAAGTTGCAAAGGGTTGCAATTGTCAAAACGTTGATTACCTTGTTAATTTAAATAACGGGATAAAGGTCACCTAACCACTATTTAAATGGAATGTTGAATTCTAGAATTTTAAAATTGTGTAAGACACATAAAAAGGGTTTTAATTATTAAAATATCATAATATCGTAAATACTAAAATTGAACTTTGTTAAATTTTGTAGATGACCACCAACAACAATGAAAATATGATATCCCGTCCGCTCACTCACTATCACTTAGGACCATTCTCTAAAAGGAGTATTTAAACCATAATAACTTTATAGATTGGTTTCAAAACTTTAGAATTGTTCTCAAGCAAGAGAAATGGTCATTTATTTTAGACGATCCGATTCCCGATCAACCTAATGAGGATGATGAGGAGGCCTATAATAATTGGGTGAAATACACTGAGGACTCGGTCGAAGTGTCTTGCCTCATGTTGCCAAGTATGACTCCGGATCTCCAAAAGGAGTATGAACATCATGGAGCGTACGACATGATTACCCAGTTGAAGGAAATGTTACAATAACAAGAAAGGGTAGAACGCTTCGAAATGGTTCGAGCACTCTATGCATGTGTATGGATGACACCTAATATGTTTCATATTATGTACTTAAGATGAAAAGCCACATTGACCTCCATGAAAGGCTGAATTGTACCGTCTCGAAAGAGTTGGCTACGAATTTGATCCTCAACTCTTTGTCAAAAAGGTTTCACAACTTTCTCATGACTTATAACATGAACGGGTGGGACGAGAACATAAGTGAACTTTACTCTATGCTCAAAACTGCCAAGGCAGCCATGGTAAAAAGGTTTTACCCGTTCTCACCATCAATAAAGGTAGGAACAAGAAGAGGCCTCACCCCGCACCCAAGGAAAATATTGCCAAGGGCAAAGGGTACGTTAAGGGAAAGGGAAAGGGAGTGGTAACAGAGAAACCACAAAAACAAGCGGAGAAGAAGCAAAAGGTTGCTTCAAATGACCAATGCTTCAAGTGAGGGGAGATTGGACATTGGGCAAGAAATTGTCCAGTGCATCTCAAAGATTTGCAAGCTAAGAGGGATGTCGGGGAAACCTCAGGTACAATTTTCATGATTCATCTTGATCTAAATTTAATATCCTCTAACACATGGGTGATACTAGATGTGGAACTCATATTTGCAACTTATTATAGGTGTTCAAAAGAAGTAACGACTTGAAGAAAGGGGATGTTAGCCTTTACATGGGGAATGGGGCAAAAGTTCAAGTTGAAGACAGAGGGGACTACAGCTTGAAGCTTCCAAATGGTTTGGAAGGAATTTTGAACAATGTTTTGTATGCTCCTAGTTTGACTAGGAACATTATTTCTGTTGCCCAATTAAGACAATATGGTTATGTGTTAACATTTATTGTAAATGAAATTCATGTTTCTTTAAATGACATATTTTATTTTAAAGCTATTCCTATTAATGGTACTTATGAATTGGTTCATGAAAACACATTATATGATAGCTCATTTTACCAAACCACCACGAAGAAACTCAAATTGGATTTGAGTGAAACCTATCTTTTCCATTGCCGTCTTGGTCATATAAACAAGAAGCGTATACGAACACTTCAAAAGAACTGTCTTTTAAAAGTAAGTGATTATGATTCATTTGATGTATGTGAATCTTGTTTACAAGGTAAAATGACTAAGGCACCTTTTAGTGGCAAAACCGAAAGGGAAAAAGATTTATTAGGAATCATACATTCGGATGTATGTGGTCCTTTTAAACCAATGACTAGGTAAAACGAAAGATACTCCATTACCTTTACTAATGACTATAGTCGATATGGTTATGTGTACTTGTTAAGACACAAAGATGAAGCTTTTGAAATGTTTAAAATCTTCCAAAATGAAGTAGAAATCAACTCAACAAGAAAATAAAAATTTTCTACACCGATAGGGGAGGTTAATACCTAAGTGATGCTTTTATAGATCATCTTAGAAGTTATGGCATTGTCTCACAACTATCTCCACCTGCAACACCACAACACGATGGTGTATCCGAGAGGAGAAATCAAACTTTATTGGATATGGTTCGATCTATGATGGCTAGAAGCTCATTGCCTCTATCACTTTGGGGTTTTCTTTTGCTCTCTGCAACCCGTATCTTGAATATGGCCCCAACGAAGAAAGTGAAAACGACAACTTTCGAAATATGGCATGGAAGGGTTCCATCACTATCGTATTTAAAGGTATGGGGTTGTGAGGCTTATGTTATGACTCCCACCTCACACAAGTTAGAAATCCGTTCCACCAAGTGTATCTTCATTGGATATCCTAGAGATTCTATAGGATATGATTTCTATGATCCGTTGGAACAAATGGAGTTTGTTGCCAAGAAGGCTGAGTTCTTAGAAGCTAAGTTCCTGATGGAAAGAACTAGTAGTAGAGCAGTGGATCTTGAGGAGGATCAATGTAATGCCCGGTTATTCCTTTAAAGTTAGTAAACAAAGAATTAAGTGAAGAAAAAGAAAGAAAAGATATTTTATCCAAGTTGAATGGTAAAAGTGTCCAAAAGGACAAAATGTTTGAAAAAGTGAGTGTAAAAGGTGATGGCTGCCCATCACCCTTTCCACAAACACAAAATTTGGATGTTTTAGAGAAAGAAAGTGGAGAATTCGGAACTTGAAGAAGAACAGGAGCAGAAGGTCAAATTCAAGGTGTTTGAGCTCAATTTGCAAACGGGTTTGAAGAAGTCTTACCCAAAGAGCTGCAAAGGTGAGTTCTAGAACCCCTCTTTTTCAGGTTTTAACTGATTTTGGGGCTGGAAATGCATGTATGAACATTTTATAAAACTAGGGTTCATACCCGTATGTATAAATGTGTGTATGTTGCGGGTATGGTGTGATTTTGGACTATGTTCATGCTTGCGATGTTATAGTTATGTTTCTAAGACCTAGAATGCATGATTCAAGCTTAGAACATTATAGATGGTGTTGGGGGACCGAATTAGGATGATCAGTGTGCCCTAGGCTGCTCATGCATCGAAACAGTAGTTCATACGCTTAAGTTTAGAAAAACTGCTTAAGTTTTCTGAATGAGGATGAGCATTGACAAATGCGGATGAGTAAAGTCAATGCGGATGAACAAATGCGGATGAGCATTGACAAAGGCAGATGAGTAAAGTCAATGTGGATGAACAAATGAGGATGAGCATTGACAAATACGGATGAGTAAAGTCAATGCGGATGAACAAATGCCGATAAGCATTGACAAATGCGCATGAGTAAAGTCAATGCGGATGAACAAATGTGGATGATTAAAAAAAATGCGGATGAACAAAAAGAAATGTGAATGGACAAAAAAAGGAAATGTGGATGAACACTTAGAATATTTTCTGACTTTTTGGACAAAAAATGTTAAGTAGGCCTTGACTTAGGAGGTTCTCGAGGGCTATGTAAGTTGACTTTTGTGGTTATAGATGATATGATGGGCCTTGTATGATGGTGTTATGATGTATGATTGATGCTTATGCAAGATGGCATGTATGATGTATATTATGCATGTATGATGATATGGGATTAATGATGTGCGATTGATGATGTTATGTTTATGTATGATTGCATGTTATGTTCCCTATTATGTGTGATGATGTGACTTTACATGGTTTGATATTGTTAATGAATGTAAAGTATTACCTTAACGTGCGATTTTGGCTAACCCATAAGAGTTCACACACACACACAGGGGAGTGTCAAACTATGTGTGTATCTACAACATGCGATTTTGGCTACTCATGAGGGTTCATACACATAGTAAGGGTTCAGTCTTGGTGACTACTCCAATAACATGTGATTTCCTAATTACTGTGTGTTATACAGCGTGCGACTTGGCGAACCTATAAGAGTTAACACACATAGGGGGAATCTGTCCTAGTGACCACTCCATATATGCGATAGGTGCGATATGTGCGGTATGTGCGATACGTGCGATACGTGTGATATGTACGATACATGCGATATGTGCGATACATGCGATATGCGCGATATGTCCGATATGTGTGATATATGCGGCGGATGTGCGAAATTTACCAAACGAATGATGATGAAGATAATAATTATTACCTTGAGGTATGTGCGATGTGTGATCACGTGCGATAGTAATGAAAATGTTTTAACGAATGGAAGTTAATGCAATGTTTTTATAAAACTAGATCTCACTAAGCAATGTTGACTTTTTATGCATTTTCCAGTTGGCAGGTAAGCATTTCTAAGGATGGCACGAGGTAGCTACTTGGTATTTTTGGATGGCATCCAGTTGATAGAAATATGACATTTTTATGATGTAATGCAAATTGTGATGTTTTGTAACCAGTCAACAATGTATTATTTTGCAAAGGTTATTATAATGAAAATGTTGTTTTTAATGTTTTTGCTACAACGTCTGTTTCAAGTTAATGTAATTATATGTTTTATGAGCGATAATGGTCAGTTGTAAGCATCCCAGAACGAGGCCTTACAAGTTGGTATTAGTGCCAAAGTTTAAGTGAAAATGGTAAAATTTTAAAATAAACCTTAACTTAAACTATGAATGGGACAGAAAGGGAAGGGATGCTAGTTCGAGTAGCTGCATACCATCAGGTATTTTCTAAATGTTAACCGGTATTACGTGCGCATGTTATGTGGTTATGTGTTGCTGGTAGATCTAGATGTTGATGTAGTGAGGATAGGTAATGCTTAGGGTATGAAGAGTAAAGTAAGTGGCTAATCACAACTGGCCATTGTAATTAGGGACTTACTATAGTTGACATAAACTAAGCTGTTACCTTGAATGACCGTGTTGGTGTTTGAATCTTTCAGTGTGTGTGTTTAAAGATAGCTAGTGGTAGATCATCTAAAACTTCACCTGGTGGAGGTCATGGTGCTAAACCACGGTTTACGAGAGGAAGGCCTAGAGCCAAAAAGGTGGTTCATGAAGAACCCGAGACCCCTCATTCGGAGGGCGGAGATGAGAGTGCTAACTTAAGGGCCTCGGTGAGGGAAGGAGAAAGGAAGGAAAGAAGTAGACCTGCGGGTGAATGAAGACAGCCTGGGACTGAGACGGTTCTATCTGATGACGAAGAAGAAGAGGAAGAAGAAGAGCCTATGCCGAAGGCAGCACAAGGCTGCAACTATAGGGCATTTCAAAGATGCAAGCCCCCTACTTTTGATGGTAATGGCTCTGCTGCTGTTACTCACCAGTGAGAGAGATGGAAATTGTTCTAAATACTAGCGAGTGCCGAGAGGACCAAAAGGTGAAGTTTGCTGCCAACTCATTTGTGGACTTAACTCTGTGTTGGTGGGACAATATTTTCTAAGCTGAGGGTAGCCGGGCTATCAGAATAATGAGCTGACCTGAGTTGAAGAGGCTGGTGACTGAGGAGTTCTATCCACTCCGTGAGATGGACAAAGTTGAGAGGGAGTTCTCGCAGCTGGAGACGGGAACGATGACACATCAGCAATACACCATCAATTTCAATGAAATGGCACGGCTGGTGCTTGTTCAGGTGACACTTGTATCACGAGAAATCAAGAGGTATATTCAGGGCTTGCTAATGGACATCCACAAGCACGTGATCGCCGCCCGGCCGTGCACGTTTAGGTTGGCGGTCAATTTGGTAGGGAGGTTGTACGATGAGAGAATTATGATGGTGGCTAAAGGTAGCAAGAAAGGTGCTGGTGACCAGAATTGTAGTGGGAAAAGGTTTGGTCGAGGTGGTGTCCCTACAAGTAACAAGAAGACAAAGGTAGACGACCACCGTGTGGTTACACCTGGTGCGGGGTCGAAGAGGTGTGGTAAATGCGGGAAGGAAGATTCGGGAGAATGCAAATGGGGATCAAACATCTGCTTCAAGTACGGGAAGCCTGGCGATATAGAAAAGGAATGCGGGGTTGTAAGGTGTTACAACTATGGAGAGAATGGTCACCTAATTAGAGACTGTAAGAAGCTGAGGGCTGAGGGTTCGGGGATGAAGAAGCCTGGAGGATAAGGGCAGAGGGCAAGTGCTAGAGCGTTCACGATGATGCAAGGGGAAGCTAGGACAGACCCCAATATTGTGTCAGGTATGTTCTAGTAAACCAAACCTTAGCCTCTGTGTTATTTGATTCTAGTGCTAGTAAAAGTTTTATTTCTGCTGCTTTCTATGCTAAACTGCTAGTTAGTAGTAGGAGTGTAAATGCGCCCTTTGATGTAGAAACTACCATAGGTAAGTCTACCAGGATTCTTGAGATGATAAAAGGCTGTGACATTGAGTTACAAGATCATAAGTTTCCTGTTAATCCATTTGTGATGAACTTAGGCGGGTTTGACGTAGTCCTAGGAATGGATTGGTTGGTGGATGACGAGACGAACACTATGTGTCGCAAGAAGATGGTTCCATTAATAGCGCTTGATGAAAGTACGATGGTGGTTTATGGTGATCGAGTCATGACTATCTGAAGGTGATTTCGATGCTGGTGGCTTGAAAGTGCATGAGGCGTGGATGTAGTGCCTACTTGGCTACGTATAGCAGATGGATACGCGAACACCACAACTGACCGATGTACCGGTTGTGTGTGACTTTCCAGACATGTATCCCGAAGACTTACTAGGAGTGCCACCTGACCTCGAGATTGAGTTCTAGATTGACTTGATACCAGGTGCCCAACCCGTTACTAAGGCACCGTATCGGTTGGTTCCGACTGAGAGGAAAGAGTTAATGGAGCAACTGCAAGAGCTGCTTGACAAAGGGTTCATTAGACCGAGTATCTCTCCTTGGGGTACTCCGGCCTTATTCATGAAGAAGAAGAACGGTAGTACGAGGATGTGTATTGACTACAGTGAGCTGAATAAGTTGTCAGAGAAGAATCAGTACCCCTTACCAAGAATTGATGACCTATTTGATCAGCTTCAAGGTGCTAGATGGTTCTCGAGGATAGATCTTCGATCTGGCTACCATCAGATGAAAGTTAAGGAGCAAGATATTCCTAAAACAGCTTTTCGCATGTGTTAGGGACACTACGAGTTTCTTGTTATGTCTTTTGGTTTGACCAACATGCCAGCTTCTTTTACGGACGTGATGATCGAGTGTGTTAGCCGATATTGGATAAATCAGTGATTTTGTTTAGCGATGATATCTTGATTTATTCCAAGAGTGAGGATGAGCATGCTGGTCACGTTCGAGAGGTGTTGGAGACGTTGAGAAAGGAGAGGTTGTAAGCTAAATTCTCCAAGTGTGCATTCTGGTTGCGCGAGGTTCAGTTTTTGGGTCATGTAGTGAATCCCAGTGGGATTATGGTGGACCCGACAAAGGTGGAAGCGATGATTTGGTGGTTTGTTACGATGCTTCCTAATTGGGGATGGGACGTGTGTTGATGTAGAAAAGAAAGGTTATGGTCTATGCATCCCGACAGTTGAAAGTTCATGAGTTCAATTATCCCACTCCCGACTTGGAGCTAGCAGTCATGGTCTTTTCGTTAAAGATATGGAGGCATGATCTATACGGAATGAAGTGCAGCATATTCAACCGAGATGAGAGTAGGAGAGGTGGTCTACAGGTTGGAGTTACCTGATGAGTTAAGTGGAATTCATCCGACATTCCATGTATCTCATCTGATAAAGTGCTTAGTAGACGAGGATACGATTGTACCACTGTAGGATATCGAGGTAGATGAACGGCTCAATTATGTGAAGCAACCAGTGGCAATCATTGATTTTAAGAGAAGAGGTCAAGGAATAAAGTGATTTCTCTTGTGCGTGTATAGTGGAAGCATAGGAAAGGGACTGGAGTCTACGTAAGAGACTGAAGAAGAGATGAGGCAGCATTACCCATGATTGTTTGAGGAATAATAGGTTTCGGGGAAGAAACTTATATAAGGGGGGTGGACTTGTAACACCCGGTTATTCCTTTAAAGTTAGTAAAGAAAGAATTAAGTGAAGAAAAATAAAGAAAAGATATTTTACCCAAGTTGAAGGGTAAAAAATGTCCAAAAGGACAAAATGTTTGAAAAAGTGGGTGTAAAAGGTGATGGCTGCCCATCACCCTTTCCACACACACAAAATTCGGATGTTTTAGAGAGAGAAAGTGCAGAACTCAAAACTTGAAGAAGAATAGGAGCAGAAGATTGAATTCAAGGTGTTTAAGCTTAATTGCAAACGGGTTTGAAGAAGTCTTACCCAAGAGCTGCAAAGGTGTGTTCTAGAAGCCCTATTTTATAGGTTTTAACTGATTTTGTGGCTAGAAATGCATGTATGAACTTTTTATAAAACTAGTGTTTCATACCCGTATGTATGAATGTGTGTATGTTCCGGGTATGGTGTGATTTTGGACTATGTTCATGCTTGACGATGTTATGGTTGTGTTTCTAAGGCCTAGAATGCATGATTTAATCTTAGAACATGATAGATGGTGTTTGGGGATGAAATTAGGATGATAAGTGTGCCCTAGGCTACTCATGCGCCCAAACGGTAGTTCATACACCTAAGTTTAGAAAAATTGCTTAAGTGTTCTAAATATGGATGAGCATTGACAAATCCGGATGAGTAACTCAATACGGATGAGCACCGACAAATATGGATGAGCACAAAAAAATACGGATGAGTAAAGTCAATACAGATGAACAAATGTGGATGAGTAAAGTCAATGCGGATGAGCATTGACAAATATGGATGTGTAAAGTCAATGCGGATGAACAAATGGAGATGAGCATTGACAAATGCGGATGAGTAAAGTTAATACGGATGAACAAATGCGGATGAATAAAAGAATTGCAGATGAACAAAAAAAGGAAATGTGGATGAACACTTAGAATATTTTCTGACTTTTTGGAGAAAAAGTGTTAAGTAGGCCTTGACTTGGGAGGTTCCCGAGGGCTATGTAAGTTGACTTTTGAGGTCAGAGATGTTATTATGGGAATTGTATGATGGTGTTGTGATGTATGATTGATGCTTATGTATGATGGTATGTATGATGTATATTATGCATATATGATGATGTGTAATTGATGATGTGCGATTGATGATGCTATGTTTATGTATAATTGCATGTTATGTTATGTTATGTTCCCTATTACGTGTAATGATGTGACTTTACGTGGTTTGGTATTGTTAATGAACGTAAAGTATTATCTTAACGAAGCGAAAGATTTAAGATAATGAAAGTGGAATATATGAATGAACGAATGAAAAGCCTTGCAAGCAACTAAAGGGAGGTTCACAACTCGTTGAGAGTTGTTATCTTTATTGTGTTATTATATGTAC
The DNA here is from genome assembly GCA_025506515.1 of Flaveria trinervia. Classification (NCBI taxonomy): domain Eukaryota; kingdom Viridiplantae; phylum Streptophyta; class Magnoliopsida; order Asterales; family Asteraceae; genus Flaveria; species Flaveria trinervia. Next base: position 36,375,353 of record CM046449.1, on the reverse strand, counting down.
ACATAGCTTGTCTATTCACATAAGAATGATCCTCATGATTTGGTTTGTTTTTCATAACAAATGAACATATAGAAGATAATATTTTCAGCTTTAAAATCGTTTTAAAAAGCCATATATCCGCTGCGTTTTTCAGAATGTTTAAAAGTTTAAACATGGATTTTGTGTTCTAGCAAACCCGTCAATGGCATCAAGAGCCGGTTATGTGGATGACTTGCTTGTTTTGTCTTTAAAATTGTTTTAAAGCATGATAATAAACTAGTTATAGGCTGGTTTTGGGCTGCTATAGTTTGGTTGAATGATTCCCCAACTTTCAAGGTTATATGACACATGCTAGTGATTAGACCTTGAAAGAACACATATGAAATGTTGATTGTTTGGACAATATTTAAAACCAAAATTTCAGTTTATGTTGGCTGAAATTTGGTGATTTTAAAAGGGGTTTCATTAGATGTTTTGATGTTATGATCATTGGATGATAAAGTGCATAACCTAGCCATTGACCTTGTGATGTTTGGATGCTTGTGTTGGTTGTATTCATTCATTCAATTTGGTTGTAATTTTGTTTCATTTTTTGGGTTGTAATTATTCATTCATTTGGGTTTGTAATAGATTAGGTGCATTTCTTTTATTAGAAAAATGTATAAGGATACAATTTTGTAAAAGGAAGATGCACAAGTTCAAGACCCGAAGATGGACATCAAAGACATGGAACTTGAAGCATATGGATGCAAGTTCAAGTGGGGTCCAAGATGACCTGCATTTTGTGATTGTTTTCAACCTTAGAAAAGACCTTATGACAACACTTGTGATGGCAAACAGTGTTGTCAACTTAGTAGCTATGGTTATGCACTCATGTTTGTATATATATGCTTGTTTGATTGTTTGTTATTTGATGTATGATTGGAATTTGAACATGCATTACAAACTAATTAACAACTTAACAAGTTATAAAAATAATGGTTCTTAATCATTAGAAGGTAATAAAAGGTTATTAAAATGATTTAATGGTTTTAAAGATTAAAATAGTTTTAATCAAAGGACCATAGGGTATCTTGTATTTGAAAGCATAACAAATACAAGTACATAGAGTTTTCTAAACTAGAATTACGAAATCTCTAAACATTTGACTAACAAGTTTAACACCATCCTTTTGCACAACACTTAAGTCATTTGGAAACCTTTAATGGGATAAAGGTCACCTAACCATTTTGAGGGAACTTGTGACTTAAGGAGGGAATACCACATTGGTGGGATAAAGGTCACCTAACCACTTATATTGGTAAACTCACATGTGTGTGCAAGTAGGGTAACTTGATTTGCAAACCATGTTGAATGGATCACCTAAAATGTGGTTTCCAAATGGTGTTGATGGGATTTACATGCCGACTTTACATGTGATGTTCAAAAGTCGATCCCATACCTCTAGAAGTTGCAAATGGTTGCAATCGTCAAACGTTGACCACCTTATTAATTTAAAACGTGGGATAAAGGTCACCTAACCACAATTTAAATGTAATATTGGGTTCTAGGTTTTAATATGAAAAGGTCTTGTAAGACATTTTTTATTAAAATTACAATATCGAAAATACTAAATAAAACTTTGTTAAATTTTGTAGATGGCCTCTAATAATGATAATTCCGATAACTCATCCGCGTCCAACCAATCTCTACGAGCGATCCTCCAAAAGGAACGTCTAAACCATAACAACTTCATCGATTGGTATCGAAACTTGAGAATTGTTCTCAAGCAAGAGAGACGATCGTATGTTTTAGACGACCCTATCCCCGATCAACCTAGCGAGGATGATGAGGAGGCCTTTAATGATTGGCTGAAATACACTGAGGACTCCGTCCAAGTGTCTTGTCTCATGCTAGCGAGCATGACTCCGGATCTCCAAAAGGAGTATGAACACCACGGGGCTTATGACATGATAACCCAGCTGAAGGAAACGTTCCAACAGCAAGCAAGGGTTGAGCGCTTCGAAACGGTTCGAGCGCTCCATGCATGTCGTATGGACGAAAACCAATCTGTTTCATCTTATGTACTTAAGATGAAAAGTCACATTGACCGCCTCGAGAGGCTTAATTGTCCCGTCTCGAAGGAATTGGCCACGGATTTGATCCTCAATGGCCTTACCAAGAGGTTCGAGACATTCGTGTTGAACTACAACATGAATGCATGGGACAAAAGCATTGGTGAACTTCACTCAATGCTCAAAACGGCTGAGGCGGCCATGGGAAAAGGGTTTTACCCGTTCTCACCATCAATGAAGGTGGAAACAATAAAAGGCCTCGTCCCGCACCCAAGGCAAAGGTTGCCAAGGGTAAGGGACCTACTTGGGGAAAAGGGAAAGGGGTGGCAAGGGTGCCTCCCAAACCACAAGAGAAGAAGCAAAAGGTTGCTACTAATGACCCATGCTTCAAGTGTGGGGAGATTGGACATTGGCAAGGAATTGTCCTGTCCATCTCCAAGAGCTGAAAGCCAAGAGGGATGCCGGGCAGACCTCAGGTACAATATACATGATTCATATTGATCTTAATGTTACATCTTCTAACACATGGGTATTGGATACCGGATGTGGAACTCACATTTGCAATTTGTTGCAGGGGTTCACAAGAAGTAGGGACTTCAAACAAGGGGATGTTAGCCTCTTCATGGGAAATGGAACTAAAGTCTTAGTTGAAGCTCGTGGAGACTACATCCTAAGACTTCCAAGTGGTTTGGAAGTTATTTTGAAGAATGTTTTGTATGCTCCTAGTTTGACTAGGAACATTATTTCTGTATCCCAATTAAGACATTATGATTATGTATTATCTTTTATTGAAAATGATATTCATGTTTCTTTTAATGGAATGTTTTATTTTAAAGCTATTCCAATTAATGGTATTTATGAATTGGTTCATGAAAATACTTTAAATAGTTCATTGTACCAAACTAACACCAAGAAACTCAAGTTGGACTTAAGTGATACCTATCTTTGGCATTGTCGTCTTGGTCATATAAACAAGAAACGTTTACAAACACTTCAAAAGAATGGTCTTTTAAAAACAAATGAATGTGATTCATTTGATGTTTGTGAGTCTTGTTTACAAGGTAAGATGACTAAGGCACCCTTTAGTGGAACTACCGAAAGGGCAAAAGATTTATTAGGAATCATACATTCGGATGTATGTGGTCCTTTTAAGCCAATGACTAGGAATGGTGAAAGATACTTCATTAACTTTACCGACGATTATAGTCGCTATGGGTATGTGTACTTGTTAGGCACAAAGATGAAGCTTTTGAAATGTTCAAAATCTTCAAAAATGAAGTAGAAAATCAACTCAACAAGTCAATTAAAATTCTTCGTACCGATAGAGGAGGTGAATACCTAAGTGATGCTTTTCAAAATCATCTTAGGAGTTGTGGGATTGTCTCACATCTCACTCCACCTGGAACACCACAACATAATGGTGTGTCTGAGAGGAGGAATCGAACCTTATTGGATATGGTCGATCTATGATGGCTAGAAGCACATTACCTCTATCATTTTGGGGTTTCGCTCTGCTCTCCGCGGCCCGTATTCTAAATATGGCCCCAACCAAAAAGGTAGAAAGGACACCTTTTGAGATATGGCATGGAAGAGTTCCATCCCTATCGTACTTAAGGGTTTGGGGATGTGAGGCTTATGTTAAGACTCCCACCCCAAACAAATTGGATGTCCGATCCACCAAGTGTATCTTTATTGGATATCCTAGAGATTCTATGGGATATTATTTCTATGATCCAATGGAACAAAAAGTGTTTGTTGCCAGAAAGGGTGAGTTCTTAGAAGCAAAGTTCCTTATGGAAGGAGCTAGCAGTAGAACAGTGGATCTTGAGGAAGATCAAGAACCACAGCCCGATGCACGTTTGGTTGAAACTAGCACTCAACATGAGGATGTTGAGGATGATCAAGTGGTTGATCAATACACACAACACGTTCGCAGAAGTGGTAGAACTAGTAATCCACCTGAAAGATATGGATTTTTCATGGATGGATGCTATGTGATAGATTCTGATGAACCAACCACATACCATGATGCAATGTCCAACACGGATTGTGACAAATGGCTTGAAGCCATGAACGTTGAGATGCAATCCATGTATGACAATCAAGTATGGGACTTGGTTGTACCACCTCTTAACTCCAAGATAGTTGGAAGTAAGTGGGTTTTCAAGAAGAAAACCGATATGCATGGAAACTTGGATACTTATAAAGCTAGACTTGTAGCAAAAGGTTTCACTCAAACTCAAGGGGTTGATTATGATGAAACCTTCTCACCTGTTGCGATGCTAAAGTCTATAAGGTTATTGTTTGCCATAGCTGCTCATTATGATTATGAGATTTGGCAAATGGATGTCAAAACCGCTTTCCTAAATGGATATCTTGAGGAAGATGTCTATATGGTTCAGCCTGAAGGTTTTGTCGATCCAATACATCCTAATAAAGTATGCAAGTTAAAGAAATCAATCTATGGATTGAAACAAGCATCGAGAAGCTGGAATCACCATTTTGATGAGGAAGTAAAGAAATTTGGTTTCATCAAAAACGCTGACGAGGCTTGTGTGTATAAGAAGGCTAGTGGGAGCACAATAACTTTCTAGTATTGTATGTTGATGACATACTACTATTTGGAAATGACATTCCAACCTTGGAAGGTGTAAAAACCTGGCTTGGAAGTTGTTTTTCCATTAAGGATCTTGGTGAAGCCGCCTATATTCTGGGAATAAAGATCTATAGGGATAGATCAAGGCGGTTGATTGGTTTGAATCAAAGTGCATATATTGATAAAATCTTGAAAAGGTTCAAGATGGAGAATTCTAAGAAAGGTACCGTACCTATTCAAAGAGGAACGATATTGAGTACGACTCAATGTCCAAGCTCAAAGGAAGAGCAAGATAAAATGAAGGCAATCCCATACGCATCTGCTATAGGATCCATCATGTATGCAATGATATGCACTCGACCGGACATGTCATGCGCCTTAAGCATGACAAGCCGTTACCAGCAGAATCCTGGAAACAGTCATTGGATGGCTGTTAAGAACATACTTAAGTACCTAAGGAGGACAAGAGATATGTTCCTGATCTATGGATCTGGTGACGAGGAACTCGTTGTAAAAGGTTACACGGATGCAAGTTTCCAAACCGATCGTGACGATTCACGATCACAATCGGGATACATTTTCATTCTGAATGGAGGAGCTGTCTCTTGGAAGAGCTCCAAGCAGGATGTGGTGGCTCTATCAACTACAGAATCAGAATATGTCGCCGCCTCATTGGCAGCTCAAGAAGCTGCATGGTTGAAGAAATTCATTGCCGATCTAGGGGTTGTCCCTTCCATTCAGGACCCCCTAGAAATTTTTTGTGACAACGAGGGTGCGATTGCTCAAATCAAGGAACCCCGTGCTCATCAAAAGACTAGGCACATTGAGCGGAGATTCAACTACATACGAGATGAAGTTGAAAAGGGAAAGATATGTATTCGCAAAGTTCACACGGATCAAAACGTTGCTGATCCTCTCACGAAGCTCCTTGAAAAGGCAAAGCATGAAGGTCATACTTGTGCCATGGGACTTCGATATTCTAGTGATTGGATATGATCTGTAAATTTAGCATTTGGATATATGGAATTTTCTATTATTTGAATAAAATTATTTGGTTATAATGTTTCAAATAATATTCCAATTTAGCATGTTTAATCCATGAGTAAAATGTTTACTCTAAATGTCCGTAGTCGTTCATACTTGTGGGAACAAGTTTGAAGGTAAGACTATTATGAACTTGGATTGGTTGATATTCATAAGGATGAATATAGAGCAATGGGTTGCTACCAAGGTACATAGATATTTGTGGGTTACAAATATTGGACTAACCCGCATCTCAAATTTTACTACATGGAATCTTATTGATTGATCATAAATAAATTTGAGTAAAGGCGAATATCATTTGGTATCCTCCGACCTGAGATACATATTGGGTTTTGATGTTCACCAAGTATTATACCTTGAGCATATTCTTCACTGTCCTGAAATAGTGGACAGTACATAAGGATATGTCCAGGTATAACACGAGGTGTTTGTGAGAAACGTATGTAGTCAAGATGGAATTTGTTCCTCTTATTCGTTGAGAGTTAGATGTCTCAGGCCTGATTAAGTTAAATCAACAAGGAATGATCATTCTGTGTCCTTGGATTTAACATGACATCTGTAACAAAAGGATAGATGATTAATTCACCTAATTCATATCAAGTAGGGTACTTGAAAGGGATGATGTTATTGAATGGCTATAAGTCATGCGTATTAAGGGTAGTAAACCGTTGTTAGGCGGTATTTACTGCTTGCATCAATCTTCTATGAATCTTGGGCAAGTGGGAGATTGTAGGATTCCATGTGCCCAAGACACTTAGAATATTGATGTGGTTAGTACGTTATGATCCAAGTCGGGTTATACCCAATAACAAGCTTAGCAAACACCAAATAATATTTATTGATGATATGATCATGCAATAAAATATTAACACCAATTTAGAAAATGGGTTTTCTAAACAAGTTGCATATGACATGGAACAATTTATTAGGATATTTTGTTCAATGATATTATTTGTAATGTTATTTATATTAGTTAGATGACATTACAAATTAATAATGGCTATATATGTTATACAATTAATTGGTTAGTTGTATACATTTTCTAAGAGGACCAAATATAAGACCCACAACTTGTGTATTGTGTTAAATAAAAAAAGGGGGGAACCCTTTTTCAAATGAGATTTTCGGCCCACTCCCCTTGTTTCTATTGGACCACTTATCTTGAAAAGACTAAACACAATTAAGGGGTCTTGAAAGAAGTTGTTCCAGCCATTATCATTTGAATTGACATGCAACAAAGAAAATCTCTCTTTTGCTCTCCTCTTGTTCACGGAAATAAGCAGCAGAAGATTGTTTTTTTTGAGCTTCATCTTGGTGTATCTCTACCTAGCAAGAGTGGTGTTTGTACAAGGCTTGGGGTATAAACACTTGAGGGTTCCTTTCTTGGAACTTTGGGGTCGATTCTATCTTCTAACATCATCAAAGTTGCTGCTCAAACTCACGGTTTTGGAAGCCTCAATTTGGCAGCTTACATTTGGTGTTTTGGAGTCCAAATCCAAGCAAGTGCGAAGGTAACTCAAAGCTTTGTGGGAGTCGACGTTGGAGGAAGTCCAACTTGGAAGCTTTGGCAACATTTCAGCCTTCAAACTCCTTTCATTCATCAACATCTAACTGCTGGAAGGAGGTAGTTTTTGGCAGCCCTTTGAGGTTGCCATATGTGTTATTATATGTACACATAGCTTGTCTATTCACATAAGAATGATCCTCATGATTTGGGTTTGTTTTTCATAACAAATGAACATATAGAAGATAATATTTTCAGCTTTAAAATCGTTTTAAAAAGCCATATATCCGCTGCGTTTTTCAGAATGTTTAAAAGTTTAAACATGGATTTTGTGTTCTAGCAAACCCGTCAATCTTGTGTGTGTCTACACCGTGCAATTTTGGCTAACTCATAAGGGTTCATACACACAGTAAGTGTTCAGTCCCAGTGACTACTCCAATACGTGCGATTTCCTAATTACTGTGTGTCATACAAGGTGAGATTTTGGCTAACCCATAAGAGTTCACACACAGGGGGAGTATCCAACTATGTGTGTATCTACAACAAGTGATTTTGGCTAACTCATTAGGGTTCATACACACAGTAAGAGTTCAGTCTTGGTGACTGCTCCAATAACGTGCGATTTCCTAATTACCGTGTGTTATACAGCGTGCGATCTAGGCAAACCCATAAGAGTTCACACACATAGGGGGAGTGTGTCCTAGTGACCACTCCATACGTGCGATATGTGTGATACGTGTGATATGCATGATATGCGCGATATGTGCGATATGTGCGGATGTGTGAAATGTACCAAACGAACGATGATGAAGATAATAATTATTACCTTGATGTATGTGTGATGTGTGATCACGTGCGATAGTAATGTAAATGTTTTTAACGAATGGAAAGTAATGCTATGTTTTTATAAAACTAGAACTCACTCAGCAACGCTAGTTTTTATGCATTTTCCAGTTGGCAGGTAAGCATTGCTGAGGATGGCATGGAGCAGCTACTTGGCATTTTTGGATGACATCCATTTGATTGAAATATGATGTTTTTATGATGTAATGCAAATTATGATGTTTTGTAACCAGTTAATAATATATTATTTTGCAAAGGTTATTATAATGAAAGTGTTGTTTTTAATGTTTCCGCTACAACGTCAATTTGAAGTTAATGTAATTATAGGTTTTATGAGTGATGATTGGCCAACTGTAAGCATCCTAGGAAGGGGGCCTTACAATCAAGAACCACAAACCGATACACGTTTGGTTGACACTAGCACTCAACATGAGGATGTTAAGGGTGATCAAATAGTTGATCAATGCACACAAAACGTTCGTAGATCTGGTAGAACTAGTAATCCACCTGAAAGATATGGATTTTTCATAGATGGAGGCTATGTGGTAGATTCCAATGAACCAACCACTTATCATGATGCAATGTCCAATTTGGATTGTGACAAATGGCTTGAAGCCATGAACGTTGAGATGTAATCCATGTATGACAACCAAGTGTGGGACTTGTTTGAACCACCTATTAACTCCCAGATAGTTGGAAGTAAGTGGGCCTTCATGAAGAAAACCAATATGTATGGAAACATGGATACGTATAAAGCTAGACTTGTAGCAAAAGGTTTCACTCAAACTCATGGGGTTGCACTCTTTAACCATAAGTTTATAAAATTAAAACCTCTATTAATTTTATAACATTAACACACTTTTATTTGTTATTATTTAACTCACTTAATCCCTCTTGCAGTCAACCTATCTAACACACTTTCTCTCACACACACATTGCATGAAACTCTCTCCAAGAAGCCTAAAATTTTCGGATATAAGGGATAACGTGCTGAAAATTTCGGTTTTGAAAGAGGCACGAGAAGAGGTTTTGTGGTGTTGCACTCCCTAACAAGCTAGATGTTTGGAAGAGCTTGTGGGTATACAAACTGAGGTCTTCTGTTTTGGAGGCTGGACGTTCAAGAAGCATCATCATCTTGTTCTTGAAAGGTAGTTTCAAGAACACCCTATGGTTGTTATTTTCGTTTTGATAGCATTTCATTTCTATATATATATGATCCTTGTTTATGGGTTTTGTTTTTGGTTAAAATGGTACAAATTTTCAGATTGTTAAACACCTTTTAACCACTTATATCCGCTGCATTTTTGAAGTTTAAATGGTTAAACTAGCTTTAATAAACTTGTTACAAAACCCAATACGAAGAGTATGCAATTAGAAAACAACAATTCAATGAGGAGAGTTGCTTAAGAATACTTAACAGGTCAAATAGGGAACTGGTTAATCTTTGTAATAATACTAGGTACACAAGTGAATATGATACATAACAAGATAGCAAGACACACAAGGAGTTGGTTTTCAAGATTGCAGTATATTGCTTTTTCAAGTTCTATTACAAATGTTACAAAGCATACTTAGAAAGTTACAAGTACTTGAGATAAATAAACTACATCCTATAGCCGGCCATACTTTGAAGGCCAGCTGGATACAACTGACTAGACAACGAACAAAATCAAATGTAGAGTCAAAAGGCAGATTGTCTTTGACTAGTGACTCTGACATGCCATAGCTCACATCCTAATATTACAAAAAGTATAAAGTACATAAAGTAGAAAGTTATAGACTCATGACCTCAATGTACAGTTACCAAAAGCATGGACCTTTCCGGATTTATTGTGTATGTCCAGGACAAGATGGGTCTTCTTGATCCTAAAGGAGCTATTAGAATTGGAGTTGGTTTAGCATCCTTTGTTTGCACATCTTCTGGATGTTCATACTCATCCTAAGGTTTGGAGATGGATGCTCCTTTCTTCTTCTTCATTGGCTTTGGTTTTGAAGCCATCCTTTTTCTCCTCTTTGAACCTTTTAACTAAGAAGACTAGCCTGCCACACCTGATTGTTCTTTTTTGTCTTTCTCTGTTGGGTTTTCCTCTCTCACAAGGTCAGATTGAGAAGGGACAAAACCCTACTGTAGATCTAAAGTGGAAGCTTGCTCAAGTTCAGTAGGAGATCCAGCTTGTGTAGTCTCGAACGGTTCAATCTTAATCTCTACTTCCTGAGGGACTTGACTTGATGGGGAGTGTATGTGAACAAGTTCACCTCTTAGAATCTTCTACTTGATCGCTCTGATGTGCTCATCCATGGTGGATAGAGACATCGGCCCAATTCTCCTTTCGGAGAATCCATACAGCTTCAAGAAGCACATCATCCTCTGCCTATTAGCAGACTTCTTCATACTCTTCTGGATGATGGCTCTTGACTTTGCAACCTCTTCCCTTAACTTCCTTTTGGTGATATTTCTCTCTTTGACTATCTCAAGTTCCAATTGTTTGAGGTACTCAAACTCAATACAGTCAAAGGGTAAGGAAGAAGTGCAGCAGCCTGATAGAGGCCTGTGGCACTCAGGTAGTTGATCATGTTGATCCTATCTTTTTCTTTGTCTACCTGAGGTTCTTGTGGCACCACATCCTCTTGCACAAGACTTTATTGAACTGGGGAGAGAGAAGGCACATGCTTGTATAATCTTTTCTTCTTGCTTTCTTCGTTGATCTAAAGAAGTAGCTTTGCATCCTCTGCTTCCTTTCTTTCCTTTGATAATTTCTTGTTAGCTATTTCATTCAACTCATTTAAGGGGAGATAAATAATATTATCTATGTCATAGTTCCTAGTGTGCAAGTAGTTATTCTTGACTACCGTAAACTCATCATTTTGAGTGTTTGGTCCGGGGGCAGCCCTAATAGCAGACTCCATGAGCCTTGCAGACTTATTAGAGGAACCTTCTCCCCCTAGCATCCTTTTCCTCTCTCTCTCCTCCTCTTCGATCTCCTTAGAAGTCTTTTTTTCTTTTCCCTTTGTCACTCATAGACCTTCATGACTCAGGGTGGAGAGAGCTTTGGCCTTCATTGCTTGGTGTAGCTTCCAAGCTTTGGCCAGAGAGAGGTTGAGATGCACCTTCACCAGCAGGTGTCTCAAAAGAGGTATGGATCACTGTACAGGTTGATGATCAGATATGGCTCTCAGATTCTACCATTAGGCCTTCAGTCCATAATGTCCATACTCCCTAAAGAACTCCTAGGTTATGTGGTTGTAATGACTTTCTTACCTATTTTGGTAGCATCACCCTCTTGCATAAGTGAGCTAGGAGTTAGGTCAATCACACTCACAGGTTCTTGTGGTCTTAGTTGAGCTCTTCTTAAAGGTCTCCTAGCTAGTCGTTCCCTGAGATGAGAAATCTTAAGTTGCTGATCATTGACCTTGTTTTGCAAGGTAGTCACTTGAGTTTCAAGATGACTGACCTTGGAGAATAAATAGGTGCATGTTTGTGACAATTTTTGCACCTTTAGTCTCAAATTCCCCTCATCTTCATCAAAATAATCATTAGGGGATGAGATAATTGGATCAAAGTCCTTTCTCTCATCACCAGCTTCAGGTTCTTGGCTACTAGATTTCCTCTGCTCACTAACAGTCTCAGTTAAGGTGTTAGTGAGCTGAGTTGCCATGGATGAGGTCTGAATGATGTAATCATTTGCAAAAGTGAGGAGCGTTTTCCATATGGATATCCTGAACAGATGTAGGAGTATCCACCTCAGTAATGGGTGACTGATGTGGGCTGGACAGAGGAGACTCAGGAGCACTCATCTCTTTTTGAGAAATGGGAAAGAAGAGAGAGTCATTGTACTCACTGTAACTTAAGTCTTTATCAGTATAGAAGTCAAGGTCAGGAATGAGTTGGATTAAGTCCAAAGGCTAGGGATGGTAACTATCCCCTGAAGGTTGATCACTTGAGTGTTGAGACTCAGAGTAAAGGCTTAAGTCATTTGGGCTTGTGAGCTCATCAGCGTGAGCATGAGGAACCCCACTACTAATCCTTCAAGTAATGGGAGTGGTCTGCTCCTCAAGAGAAGTGGGAGCTCCAGTGACCACTTCCTCCTGTGTGGGTGAGCATATGGGAGCCTGCACAGATTGACTAGTCTGAGTAGGGGTTCGTTTGTGTTTTCTTTGGTAGGTGATGGTGATTTGTGAATGTTGAGGTGGTTGGGATATAGAAGGTGTGGGTTTAGCACTAGCTGGTGCTGCTAGGTTGTCACCTTGAGCAATGAGCTCTAACATTTTGGGACAAGGGTTGTTTCTACCCCAGAAAAGCCAACAATGGGCTTTCTTAAGATTTTAAAGATGTCGGGCTTCATTTGTCCCACTTTAAGAATATTACTTGTTTCCTTTAACTATGAGCCCAGTTCATGGTTAAGAATGTATTGAACATATCTAGGAAATATGTAGTATTCTTAGGAGTCCAAGATTGTAAGCAAATTTGTGTAAACAAACTGAGACTACCTGAACTTGACTCCCTGAACCATCGCTTGGACATTGAAGGAAAGATCTTTAGGAATCTGGTCCCATCCACTATGCTTGTTTGACAAGCTGTGGATAACCACATGGAGCGGGAACTTCCATTCAGATGAGACCTTCCCTTTCCTGAAGGTCTTGACAGAGAAGTCTCCCTAATAGCCCATCTACGCAAAGGAGTGGTTAACAACTTCTTTGGGGAAGAACATCTCACCTTCTTCATTACCCAACTATAGATGAGTGTTGATGATGGCCGGAGTGATGAGGATTGTTCTCCCCTACACTATGGTAGACAATGCCTTCTCCCCATCCATAACGACCTCTTGGCAGGTCTTCTAAAATTTGAGCAGATGATCCTCATAGAGAGTGCCTTCTCCCCAATAGCTGATATGAGATACTTAAATCTCTATTTAATAAAGGCCTTTGTAAACAGATTAGCATATTGTTCATTTGTGTGAACTTTGACTAGATTAATTATTCCCTTTTCAAAATTTTCTTTAATTAAATGATACCAGATGTTGATGTGTTTTTTCCTTGAGTGCTGCACATGATTCTTTGTGATAAAGATAACACTGTTGTTGTCCATGCGAATGGGAGTCTCCTTGAAATTTAACCCATAGTCAAGCATCTGATTCTGAAACCAAAGCACTTGAGCACAACAGCTTGTGGTAGTAATGTATTCAGCTTCAGCAGTTGATGCAGAGACAAAGGATTGTTTCTTGCATTGCCATTTGACAACCCTTCCACCAAGAAACCGACATCCCCCAGATGTGGACTTTGCAGTCAGGTTGCAGCCACCCTAATCACTATTTGTATAAGCATACAGATTGAAGTCAGAATTCTTAGGATACCATAGACCAGTGTTGAAGCACCTTTAAGGTATCTTAAAACTCTTTTGACAGTGATAAGGTGAGACATCTTAGGGTTTGCTTGATATCTTGCACAAATACATGTGGCAAACATGATATCAGGCTTGCTAGCTGTAAGATACATAAGAGACCTAATCATAGCCCTGTATAGATGTTCATCTACACACTCCCCCTCAATATCAGGCCCAAGAAAGCGGTTTTTTAGCTATGGGTGTCTTAGCAATATTACAATCAGTCATGTTGAACCTTTTGAGTATGTCTTGAACATACTTTGACTGAGTAATGATGATTCCATCTTCAACTTGCTTTAATTGAATTCCCAGAAAGATATTGAGTTCCCCCATGGCACTCATTTCAAATCTGTCCTTCTTTAGCTTCTCAAAGTATTTGCAGAGCTTTGGATTAGTTGATCCAAAGATGATGTCATCAACATACACTTAAACTAGCACTATTTCATTTTCATGTCCTTTGATGAAAGGAGTTCCATCTATAGTACCTCTTCTGTATCCATGCTTGCAGAGATACTGAGATAGAGTCTCATACCATTTCTTGGGTGCTTGATGCAGCCCATAAAGAGCTTTGTCGAGCATGCAGACATAATCTGAGTCCTATAATTGGTTTGATCATCCATGGTGGACAGAGACATAGGACCAAGTCTCCTTTCGGAGAATCCATACAGGTTGAAGAAGCTCATTATCCTCTACCTATCAGCAGACTTCTTCATACTCTTTTGGATGATGGCTCTTGACTTTGCAGCCACCTCCCTTAACTTCCTTTTGGTGATCTTTCTTTCTTTGACTATCTCAAGTTCCAGTTGTTTTAGGTACTCAAACTCAATATAGTCAAAGGGTAAGGGAAGAAGTCTAGCAGCCTGATAGAGGTCTATGGCACTCAACTAGTTGATCATGTTGATCCTATCTTTGTCTTTGTCTACCTGAGGTTCTTGTGGCACCACATCTTCTTGCACATGAGTTTCTTGAACTAAGGAGAGAGAAGGCACATGCTTGTATAATAATTTCTTCCTTCATTCTTTTTTGATCTGAAGAAGTAGCTTAGCATCCTCTCCCTCCTTTCTTTCCTTTGACAATTCCTTATCAGCCGGTTCGTTCAACACATCTAAGGGGAGAGAAATAATATTATCTATGTCATAGTTCCTAGTCTTTTGGTAGTTGATCCTGACTACTCTCAACTCATCATTTTAAGTGTTTGGTCTGGGGGCAACCCTGATAGTAGACTCCATGAGCCTTGTAGACCTAGTAGAGGAACCTTTTCCCCTTATCCTCTTTTCCCCCCTCTCTCTCTCCTCCTTCTCAATCTTCTCTAAAGTCATTTTTCTTTTCCCTTTGTCACTCATAGGCCTTTGTGACTTAGGGTGGAGAGAGCTTTGGCCTTTATTGCTTGGTGTAGCTTCCAAACTCTGGCCAAAGAGAGGTTGAGATGCACCTTCACGAGCAGGTGTCCCAAAAGAGGTATGGATCACTACAGCAGTTGATGATGAGACAAGGTTCTTATGTTTTACCAAGGTTACCCCTCTAAAGTTAATCTTAGGGTCTGCCTCAACATCCAGTTGACCGATGGCATTGCTTGATTGCCTTAGTCTCCTTCTGAAGCTGAACTCTGCAGTGATCCTGTCTTGGATTCTTTGAGCCAGCTTATCGGCTTGTCTTGATTGGCTTGATTGATAAGTGGAATGTTGACTAAATATAGACTTTCATAGAATTTCAAGGTCTTAAAATTGAAGACCTATTGCTATCCTTGAACTCTAAGAATGATGAGGGCTCTTCTGTTGTTGTCATACCTCCACCCAATGATGTGATTTGAAGTTGGTGGAGATGACATTGCCATTGGTATTCCTTCTTCAAACAGATTCTGAATGTAGGAATCTATCGAGTCCACATCAATGTGAACTTGAGGAAGTTGTTGAGTATCCATAATTGCAAGTGACGATGGTGAGTTCTCAATGTCCATACTCCCTAAAGAATTCGCAGGTTATGTCAGCAAAATGGTGTTGCTGAGAGGAGAAACATGACACTTATTGAATCTTCAAGAACCATGCTGTCTCATTCTAAACTGCCCATCACTTTCTTGGCAGAGGCAGTCAACACTGCCTGCTATGTGCAAAATAGAGTTATGGTGGTTAAGACTCATGGCAAGATACCTTATGAACTTTGGCACAAGAGGAAACCCTTCATTGGTTTTCTTAGGTCATTTGGATATCCTTGCACCATCTTGAATACCAAAGATCAAATGGCCAAATTTGCTGAGAAAGTTGATGATGGACACTTCATTGAATACTCTTCTCAAGCTAAGGCGTATAGAGTATACAATCTCAGAACTAGAATTGTTAAGGAGTCAACCAATTGTTGGATCTTATATGCCCAAGACACATATAAGATTGATGTGGTTAGTACGTTATGATCCAAGTCGGGTCATACCCAATAACAAGCCAAACAAACACCAATAAATATTTGTTCGTTGATGAGATCATACAAATAAATATTAGCACCAATTTAGAAAACGGGTTTTCTAAAACATTGCTTTTATAAATGAACAACATTATGTAGATGATTTGTTCATGAGAAATCATTTGTTTCATTATTTAAGTTAGTTAAACAATGTCAAATGAAAGTGTTCTAGTGTTATAAAATTAAAAGGGGTTTTAGTTTTATAAAACAAAGGGTTAGAGTGTAACATTTTATAAAAGAAAATGGGAGGGAAACCCACTTGGGGGTCCAATTCGGCCGTCCCTTTTGGCCTTGGGAATCCTCCTTTTGGTCTTGGTTCATGCAACAATAAACCCACTCTAACACTCTTCCATAGAAACACCTTTTCTCATACACACACAAGCAAGTTCTCTCCTACTTCTTCTTGGCCGAAAATCAGCTTTGCAAGCCTCAAAATTCAGATTTGTTTTGGGTAGATTCGGATCTACAAGAAGAGTAGCAAGTTGGTTTTTTACTACCTAACAAGTAGGTGTCTTGAAAGGGCTTGTGGGTATCATCTCTTGAGGGCTTCTATATTGAAGTCTTAGCTTTCGAACATCATCATTTTCTTGCATAATTCTCCACGTTTCAAAGGTAGTAATGTGTTCTTGAGTGTTTTTGATAGTATGTTCTTCCATATAAATAGATCCTTGTCTTGGGTTTTGTTTTAACAAGTATATATGATACATAGACTCACGTTTTTGACCTTAACTCCGCTGCGTTTTACATAATAAATGGTTAATATGACTTTGGTAAGGATCTACAAAACCCATCAATGGCATCAAGAGCCGGTTATATGGATACATGCTTCAAAAATTGAAATTTCCGGGTCCTTTTTTAATAAAAAGTGGGCTGGAAATTTCACACATGGAAGTCCCTTTGTTTTTCAAGATATTACTTTTATATGCATGTAAGGATCTTGAAAAATTAAAATCATGAGATAGTTTGTTTGTTTGGACAATTACCCACTTGTTCTTGGTTTGTTTTGGCCGAGAACTTGGGTTCAAAAGGGGATGCCATTCTCGGTTTTGAATACATATTTGGATGTGTTTTAGTGCATAAAACCTAGCCATGACCTTGTGATTGATTGTTTGTGGTTGTGTTTCATTTGGTATGTAATAAATAGATTAGTTTGCACTTTATTTTCCTTGAAAAAATGTATTAAGTTTTTTCTATGTAATAAGCATTTTGGGGCTGATTTGTAGACAAAGAAGGTGCCTAAAGATGGTGGTGGAATCACAACACAAAAGGGATACTTGAAGCATTTGGATGCAAGTTCAAGTGGGAGTTCATCAACACAACATTGTGTCATATTTTACCCTTAGGAATGACCTCTTAACACACTTGTTATGGCAAGCAAGTGTGGTCAAAATAGTTGCCTATGGTTATGCACTTATATTTTATGTTTGGTTGTTTTGGTTGTGTTTGACATTTTAATTGAAAGTTGATAAACTTGTTGAACAACTATGATAAAACAAGCGTAAAATTGGTTCTTTAATATCATTAAAGGAATTAACAAAATGAGTTTAATAAGGGTTAATGATTTAATAAAAATGAGTTTTATTAAAAGGAACCATGAAAATAGTTTTTCATAAAATACCATGCATTTGAATGCATACAAATTGTATGGTATAAAAGGTTTTTCTAAAAACTAGAATTTTAGAACCGCAAAACCCTTTTCAAACAAGTGTAACACCATCCTTTTAAACAACACTCAATTCACTTGCAACTTATTTATGGGATAAAGGTTGAAGGTTTTGCTAGAACACAAAATCTAAGTTTACCATTTAAACTTAAGAAAACGCAGCGGATATAAATATAGCTTTAAAACCCATTTTAAAAGCTGAAAATTTCATGTTCTTAGTGATCTTTTAAGATGTGGAAAAAACCCAAATCAAAAGGATCATTATATGTGAATTAACAAGCTATAATATGAGTAAAACAATATATAAAATCACAGCCACAATGAGCTGTGATTACTACCTCTTTGAGCAGCAAGAAAACGACCAAAAGTAAGAGATTTGGGATGCTAAAATCGGTCAAGAACTCAAGTGTAGAGGTCCTCAAGTGTCTATACCCCAAGCCCTTGCAATACACCTTCTTGTTAGGTAGATTATCACAAGAACACAACAAAGCTTGCTCTTCAAAAACTCCCAAGGAAGCTGCCAGGTTCGAAACTTTTGAGAGAGAAAGAGAGAAGTTTTTGTTGCATGCAATGAGAGTGGGTTGTTGAGAAGTGAAGTGACCTAGACTACTTAATGTGTGTTATGTTGAATACCAATTTTGGTCCAATAGAAATCAAAGGGGGGGGACGGCCAAGGAGGTTTAAATTTGGGTTCCCTCCTTCAAATATCACTTATTAAAAGTCTTGTTAACTAGACATACAAATAACAATTTAATTGTATGTACAAGTTATATACAACTTATACAATTAACCATTTAACTTATAAGTTGCAATTTCTCATTATTATTTGGTGTCATCTAACTAATTAAATAACACTTCAAATAATATTATTGAACAAAATATCCTAATAAGTTGTTCCCTCTCATATCAATTTATTTAGAAAACCCATTTTCTAAATTGGTGTAATATTCAATTGCATGATCTTATCATCAATTAAATATATTAATTGGTGTTTGCTAAGCTTGTTATTGGGTATAACCCGGCTTGGATCATAACGTACTAACCACATCAATATTCTAAGTGTCTTGGGCACACAGAATCCTTCAATCTCCCACTTGCCCAAGATTCATAGAAGATTGATGCAAGCAGTAAATTCCGCCTAACAACGGTTTATTACCCTTAATACGGATGACTTATAGCCATTCAATAACATCATCTCTTTCAAGTACCCTACTTGAAATGATTTAGGTGAATCAATCATCAATCCTTTTGTTACAGATATCATGTTAAATCCAAGGACACAGAATGATCATTCCTTGTTGATTTAACTTAATCAGGCCTTAGACATCTAACTCTCAACGAATAAGATGAACAAATTCCATCTTGACTACATACGTTTCTCACAAACACCTCGTGTTATACCTGAACATACCCTTATGTACTGTCCACTATTTCAGGAC
Organism: Flaveria trinervia; assembly: GCA_025506515.1. Classification (NCBI taxonomy): domain Eukaryota; kingdom Viridiplantae; phylum Streptophyta; class Magnoliopsida; order Asterales; family Asteraceae; genus Flaveria; species Flaveria trinervia. The sequence continues at coordinate 36,356,397 of CM046449.1, read as the reverse complement.
AGTGAAGAATTAGCTCAAGGTATAAAACTTGGTGAATATCAAAACCCAATATGTATCTCAGGTCTGAGGATACCAAATGATATTCGCCTTTTACTCAAACTTACCTATGATCAATCGATAAGATTCTATGTAGTAAAATTTAAGGTGCGGGTTAGTCCAATATTTGTAACCCACAAATATCTATGAACCTTGGTAGCAACCCATTGCTATATATTCATCCTTATGAATATCAACCAATCCAAGTTCATAATAATCTTACTTTCACACTTGTTCCCACAAGTATGAGCGACTACGGACATTTTAGAGTAAACATTTTACTCATGGATAAAACATGCTAATTTGGAACATTATTGAAACATTTTAAACAAATAATTTTATTCAAATAATAAAGAGTTCCACATATCCAAATACAAAATGTACAGATCAAATCCAATCACTAGAATATAGAAGTCCCATGGCACAAGTATGACATTCATGCTTTGCCTTTTCAAGGAGCTTCGTGAGAGGATCCGCAATATTTTGATCCGTGTGAACTTTGCGAATACATATCTTTCCCTTTTCAACTTCATCTCGTATGTAGTTGAATCTCCGCTCAATGTGCCTAGTCTTTTGATGACAACAGGGTTCCTTGATTTGAGCAATCGCACCCTCATTATCACAAAAGATCTCTAGGGGGTCCTGAATGGAAAGGACAACCCCTAGATCGGCAATGAATTTCTTCAACCATGCAGCTTCTTGAGCTGCCAATGAGGCGGCGACGTATTTTGATTCTGTAGTTGATAGAGCCACCACATCCTGTTTGGAGCTTTTCCAAGAGACCGCTCTTCCATTCAGAATGAAAATATATCCCGATTGCGACCGAGAATCATCACGATCGGTTTGGAAACTCGCATCCGCGTAACCCTTTACAACGAGTTCTTCATCACCAGATCCATAGATTAAGAACATATCTCTTGTCCTCCTTAGGTACTTAAGTATGTTCTTAACAGCCATCCAATAACTGCTTCCAGGATTTTTTTGGTAACGGCTTGTCATGCTTAAGGCGCATGACACGTCTGGTCGAGTGCATATCATCGCATACATGATGGATCCAATAGCAGATGCATATGGGATAGCCTTCATTTTATCTTGCTCATCCTTTGAGCTAGGACATTGAGTCGTACTCAATATCGTTCCTCTTTGAATGGGTACGGTACCTTTCTTAGAGTTTTCCATCTTGAACCTTTTCAAGATTTTATCAATATACGCACTTTGATTTAAACCAATCAACCGCCTTGATCTATCCCTATAGATCTTTATTCCCAGAATATAGGTGGCTTCTCCAAGATCCTTAATGGAAAAACAACTTCCAACTAGGTTTTTACACCTTCCAAGGTTGGAATGTCATTTCCAAATAGTAGTATGTCATCAACATACAATACTAGGAAAGTTATTGTGCTCCCACTAGCCTTCTTATACACACAAGCCTCATCAGGGTTTTTGATAAAGCCAAATTTCTTTATCTCCTCATCAAAATGATGATTCCAGCTTCTCGATGCTTGTTTCAATCCATAGATTGATTTCCTTAACTTGCATACTTTATTAGGATGTTTTGGATCAACAAAACCTTCAGGCTGAACCATATAAACATCTTCCTCAAGATATCCATTTAGGAAGGCGGTTTTGACATCCATTTGCCAAATCTCATAATCATAATGAGCGGCTATGGCAAACAATATCCTTATAGACTTTAGCATCGCAACAGGTGAGAAGGCTTCATCATAATCAACCCCTTAAGTTTGAGTGAACCCTTTGCTACAAGTCTAGCTTTATTAGTATCCAAGTTTCCATGCATATCGGTTTTCTTCTTGAAAACCCACTTACTTCCAACTACCTTGGAATTAAGAGGTGGTACAAAAAGTTCCCAAACTTGATTGTCATACATGGATTGCATCTCAACGTTCATGGCCTCAAGCCATTTGTCACAATCCAATTGGACACTGCATCATGGTATGTGGTTGGCTCATCTGAATCTACCACATAGCATCCATCCATGAAAAATCCGTATCTTTCAGGTGGATTACTAATTCTACCACTTCTACGAACGTTTTGTGTGTATTGATCAACCACTTGATCAACTTCAACATCCTCATGTTGAGTGCTAGTTTCAACCAAACGTGCATCGGGTTTTGGTTCTTGATCCTCCTCAAGATCCTCTGTTCTACTGCCAGTTCCTTCCATAAGGAACTTTGCTTCTAAGAACTCACCCTTTCTGGCAACAAACACCTTTTGTTCCAGTGGATCATAGAAATAATATCCCATAGAATCTCTAGGATATCCAATAAAGATACACTTGGTGGATCGGACTTCCAATTTGTTTGGGGTGGGAGTCTTAACATAAGCCTCACAACCCCAGACCCTTAAGTATGATAGGGATGGAACTCTTCCATGTCATATCTCAAAAGGTGTCCTTTCCACCTTTTTGGTTGGGGCCATATTAAAAATACGGGCAGCGGAGAGCAAAGCGAAACCCCAAAATGATAGAGGTAATGTGCTTCTAGCCATCATAGATCGGACCATATCCAATAAGGTTCGATTCCTCCTTTCAGACACACCATTGTGTTGTGGTGTTCTAGGTGGAGTGAGTTGTGAGACAATCCCACAACTCCTAAGATGATCTTGGAAGGCATCACTTAGGTATTCACCTCCTCTATCGGTACGGAGAACTTTAATTGACTTGTTGAGTTGATTTTCCACCTCATTCTTGAAGATTTTGAACATTTCAAAAGCTTCATCTTTGTGTCTTAATAAGTACACATACCCATAGCGACTATAATCGTCGGTAAAGGTAATAAAGTATCTTTCACCATTCCTAGTCATTGGCTTAAAAGGACCACATACATTTGAATGTATGATTCCTAATAAATCTTTTGCCCTTTCGTTAGTTCCACTAAAGGGCGCCTTAGTCATTTTACCTTGTAAACAAGATTCACACACATCAAATGAATCACATTCATTTGTTTTTAAAAGACCATTCTTTTGAAGAGTTTGTATACGTTTCTTGTTTATATGACCAAGAAGACAATGCCAAAGATAGGTATCACTCAAATCCAACTTGAGTTTTTTGGTGTTAGTATTGTACAATGAACTATTTAAAGCATTTTCATGAACCAATTCATAAATACCATTAATGGGTATAGCTTTAATATAGAACATATATTTAAAGAAACATGAATATCATTTTCAATAAAAGATAATACATAATCATAAAGTCTTAATTGGATACAGAAATAATGTTCCTAGTCAAACTAGGAGCATACGAAACATTCTTCAAAATAACTTCCAAGCCACTTGGAAGTCTTAGGATGTAGTCCCCACGAGCTTCAACTAAGACTTTAGTTCCATTGCCCATGAAGAGGCTAACATCCCCTTGTTTGAAGTCCCTACTTCTTGTGAACCCCTGCAACAAATTGCAAATATGAGTTCCACATCCGGTATCCAATACCCATGTGTTTGAAGATGTAACATTAAGATCAATATGAATCATGTATATTGTACCTGAGGTCTGCCCGGCATCCCTTTTGGCTTTCAACTCTTGGAGATGGACAGGACAATTTCTTGCCCAATGTCCAATCTCCCCACACTTGAAGCATGGGTCATTGGTAGCAACCTTTTGCTTCTTCTCTTGTGGTTTGGGTGGTACCCTTACCACCCCTTTCCCTTTTCCCCAAGCGGGTCCCTTACCCTTAGCAACCTTTGCCTTGGGTGCGGGACGAGGCCTTTTATTGTTCCCACCTTCATTGATGGTGAGAACGGGTAAAATCCTTTTACCCATGGCCGCCTCGGCCGTTTTGAGCATTGAGTGAAGCTCACCAATGCTTTTGTCCCATGCATTCATGTTGTAGTTCAACACGAATGTATCGAACTTCTTGGTAAGGCCATTTAGGATCAAATCCGTGGCCAATTCCTTCAAGACGGGACAATTTAGCCTCTCGAGGCGGTCAATATGACTTTTCATCATAAGTACATAAGATGAAACAGATTGGTTGTCGTCCATACGACATGCATGGAGTGCTCAAACCGTTTCGAAGCGCTCAACCCTTGCTTGCTGTTGGAACGTTTCCTTCAGTTGGGTTATCATGTCGTAAGCTCCGTGATGTTCATATTCCTTTTGGAGATCCGGAGTCATGCTCGCTAGCATGAGACAAGACACTTGGACGGAGTCCTCAGTGTATTTCAGCCAATCGTTATAGGCCTCCTCATTATCCTCGGAAGGTTGATCGGGGATTGGGTCGTCTAAAACATATGATCTTTTCTCTTGCTTGAGAACGATTCTCAAGTTTCGATACCAATCAATAAAGTTGTTATGATTTAGACGTTCCTTTTGGAGGATCGCTCGTATGATTGGTTGGACGCGGATGAGTTATCATGATTTTCATTATTTGTGGCCATCTACAAAATTTAACAAAGATCTATTTTAGTATTTTCGATATTGTTATTTTTAATAATCAATGCCTTTTAAGGTCATTTTTATATTAAAGTCTAGAACCCAACATTACATTTAAATTGTGGTTAGGTGACCTTTATCCCACAATTTAAATTACTAAGGTGGTCAACGTTTGACGATTGCAACCATTTGCAATTTCTAGAAATATGGGATCGACTTGAAACATCATATGTAAAGTCACATGGCCAAATTTGCTGAGAAAGTTGATGATGGACACTTCATTGAATACTCTTCTCAAGCTAAGGCGTATAGAGTATACAATCTCAGAACTAGAATTGTTAAGGAGTCAACCAATTGTTGGATCTTATATGCCCAAGACACATATAAGATTGATGTGGTTAGTACGTTATGATCCAAGTCGGGTCATACCCAATAACAAGCCAAACAACACCAATAAATATTTGTTCGTTGATGAGATCATACAAATAAATATTAGCACCAACTTAGAAAACGGGTTTTCTAAAACATTGCTTTTATAAATTACAACATTATGTAGATGATTTGTTCATGAGAAATCATTTGTTTCATTATTTAAGTTAGTTAAACAATGACAAATGAAAGTGTTCTAGTGTTATAAAATTAAAAGGGGTTTTAGTTTTATAAAACAAAGGGTTAGAGTGTAACATTTTATAAAAGAAAATGGGAGGGAAACCCACTTGGGGGTCCAATTCGGCCGCCCCTTTTGGCCTTGGGAATCCTCTTTTTGGTCTTGGTTCATGCAACAATAAACCCACTCTAACACTCTTCTATAGAAACACCTTTTCACACACACACACAAGCAAGTTCTCTCCTACTTCTTCTTGGCCGAAAATCAGCTTTGCAAGCCTCAAAATTCAGATTTGTTTTGGGTAGATTCGGATCTATAATAAGCATAGCAGTTGGTGTTTTACTACCTAACAAGTAGGTGTCTTGGAAGGGCTTGTGGGTATCATCTCTTGAGGGCTTCTATATTGAAGCCTTAGCTTTCAAACATCATCATTTTCTTGCATCATTCTCCACGTTTCAAAGGTAGTAATGTGTTCTTGAGTGTTTTTGATAGTATGTTCTTCCATATAAATAGATCCTTGTCTTGGGTTTTGTTTTAACAAGTATATATGATACATAGACTCAAGTTTTTGACCTTAACTCTGCTACGTTTTACATAATAAATGGTTAATATGACTTTGGTAAGGATCTACAAAACCCATCACCAATATGACTTTCAATGAACAGAAACCCCATGTGGCTGGCTCTGGTCCCGATTGGCTATTTGATCTTGATCAAGTTACCAACTATTTTAACAAATCTTGTGAGACTGTTTCAGGATCTACAGATATCTTACCCACAGGTGATACTGACCCAAAATTTGAGCTTAGAAGACCTTCAAGCCACACATCTTCAGCTCCAGTTGTAACTACTTCTGCAAATGAGGTTTTTGTCAGGACCGTGTACGCATGGAATACTAACTAATAATGACTGAAACCAGATCAAATAGTGTGGAATCCTATTTGATTAGCAATCCAATCAGTGGGATTGTTAACCTGATTGATATAAGAATGAACTAAACGTTTAGAACGAGTAGGAATCGATCAAGAACGGACATTGAAGTTGGATTGGCTTTCTTGGACGTTTTGGACGGCTAGGGTTCATGTATTCAAAGTGTTCTCTCAATTGTTTTTGTTTTCCACGAATTAAGTGGTATTTATAGGTTTGTAGTTTTCATTCGTACGACTGAACCATTAGCATGGTTCATTCGTGCGACTTAATCATGCGATTGAGTCATACGCACGACTGAAGCTTTAGTCATACGAATGAGTCAATCTTATGTCTTAATCATACGACTGATCCAGTCTCCTGTTTAGTCATGCGACTGGTCCATAAGCATGATGTATTCATGCGTATGGTCCATTAGCATGAATACTCATCTGACTGGGTTGAACATATTTCTCAATCATTATTGACAAAGAACTATATACAATAACTTCAAATCTATATAATAATTTTATACATATAAATTATACCCAACACAATAATAATATGTAATAAATAAACATAAAATCAACCATATATTATATTTCATTGAATCAACTGATTTCATATGTGTAAGACATGAAAGACTTTTACGTAAAAGCTCATAAACTAGGACAACATGTATCTACAAACTCCCCCTTGGTCCTAGTTTACTTTATTGTCTAGCACTCTTAACATGTTCTTCAAATTTCTTGTACTTCTCCTCTTTTGTAACTCCTGCATGTATTTCAAATGCAAAGCAGAGTCTTATGACAAGTTGAACTAGAGAGCTTGTACAATATCCTGCGTGTCATAGAATAGTGGCCACTTGTATAATGTGTACACATCTTTACCCGACAAGTTTGTAAGCCACATTGGGTCAAATACCCTGATATTCTCTATTTTTCCTTCTCTCTTCAGAACTATGACCGCTTCACCCATCCGCCAATCGTAATACCACCATTTGAAGTGTGGAGTGAAGTCCTTAGGCATTTCTCGTAAGGGAATCTTCGACATCGTACGTGGGGGACTACACATCAGCACCACTTTAGGTGTTCCAGACATGCGGTCCACTTCAGACTTACGAATGTACCTCTTCGGTTGTTGAGGTCTGAAGTTTACCCACTTAGTGTGGTATTCTTTCTTTAATGCAGCCTTAAACCACCTGACATCTTTCTTGGATAAGCATACAACAGATCTAAGCATGCCAGTCGGTTGAGCTCAAAACCAGGAAGAGTCTTCAGATCATGAGGATATCTCAAGTACTCGATTTCTTTCTCCCTTTTCACAGCATACACATCCAAATCTTCAAAATACGCACACACAAGAATCTGGCCTGACACTTTTTGATGTCTTTTGACTTTGCAGAGCTTTGTGTAGGAATTATGCTTTGGCGACGTGCCTTGGGCTTTCATCTCTGCAAAACAGGCTGCGCATTTAGCTTTCTGGATATCAACGTTTGCGTCCGAAGCTTGGACTGTGCTTTCTTCTTACTCTTTTGCTTTCTCTACTTCATCCAACTTCTCAAAAGTACCACTGTCAAATGTTTCACCCATGTTGGGGATAACATGTCCTTCTGGATCAGTGTACTATGGATAATGCTCAGCAGTGACATCCTCTATCTCTATTTCATCTACATCATTCAGCTCACTGTCACTCGCGACATCAACTTTTGGAGCATCTATGACCAACTCGTCAGGATTCAGCCTGAATATTTTGGCGAGCTGTTTGTCCCTAAGATCATGTATAATCTCCCTTGCAAGTCAAAATGAGGGTTAATTGAGTCTTGACTTGTTGAAGGGGTTCGACATCATACTCATCTATTTGTTGAGCTTTATTTTTGTCCTCATCTTTTGGTTCTTCAGCTAGATGAGTTGAGAACGAGGCTCCTTGATCTTGGCTTCATTTAGTACGCCTCTCTTGAGCTTGAGTAGAGGCTAATGCAGCAGCATCACCTTCCTGATTATCATCATCCTCTTGTTCTTTTTGGCTTGGTCCTCCTTCGCAATATCTTCCTCAGAATCATCTTTATCCTCATCATCATCATCATCATCATCATCATCATCATCATCACCATCCTTGATCTTTAAAGGCTTATTCTTTGATCTCCTAAGCTTTAGGAGTATCCTCATGTTCTTCTTCTCAAGCTCCTCAATCCTCTTTACTGACGCCAACACCAGCTTATTTTGACTTGTAAGCGCATGGTGGGCTCTGCCCAATGCCCTCTCGTACTAAGAGCTCTTCTCACTCAAGTGAAGAATTTTCTTTTCCTATGACGCATTAACCTCCATCATCTGATTTTACTGAGTAGCTCTTAGCTCATCAGTGGCTATAATCCTCAGCACAATCCGGTTCAGGTTAGCAAGCTGTTCCTCTAACCCGACCATGGGTAGAGTAGGTCCTGTTGAGAATATGGATTGGGTGGAGGGACCAGCTTGTTGGGTGGTGGTAGCGGTGGTAGATGTCGTGAATATGGGAGGTGGAAACTAAGTGGGATGTGGTGGAATAGCTGTGGTAGTAGGGGTGGATGAAGTGATGATGGTAGTGGGAGGAGTGGTGGTGGAAGTGGTAGCTGTGGTGGTGATAGGTGATGAGATAGTGATGGTAGTTGTGGCAGTGGTGGTCGCTATGACAGAAGATGTAATCAAAGTACACCTCGAGCTTTTACTCTTTTGCAATGGGGTTTAGCCATTCTCTTCTTCCTGGAGCCCTTTCCAATAGGCGCTCCCCCTTGGCTACTTGGCTAGTCAGGGGTGTAAGTAGGATTAGTAACATCAATAGCAACACCCCTCGACTCAGCTGGCATCCACCAACCGCCTAGATCCCTCTCTCGGTCACCACAACATGGCTTCTGACTTGCCTAGTGAGAGGCTCATCATCTGACTCTTCTTCTTCATCTATCAGAAAGTCCGGGTGGATAGCAGCCTGCTCAGATCCACCTGGAGCAGAAGAAGTACTAGGTGGAGTTGGTGAAGATATAGTAGAAGTGTCGGTGGCCCGTGAAGAACTAGGACCTACATCTCCCATACCTTGACTGTCATGATGGTCATCATTGTTGTCGTCATCCTCGCTGTGGCTGCGATGATGGGCTAAATATCAAAATCACTGTCATCATGACGCTACTTCTTACGAGAGGGCGCCACATAATCCTCATAGGCCAAATGGCCAAACAATCTCCTGATGGGGGGCTTCACCTGTTTCCCCCGGTACACCTTCATCCGACCCAGTGTCGTATCATCCACCACTTCTAATCTAACCGCATCATCCTTCTTGTTAGGCAGCAGAGGAAGCTTCTCATCCATGATCATTTGAAAAAACTGTGGATACATGCAAAAGCCTTCCTTGCCTTTGGCCTCTATGTTCTCTATCAGATACGAGAAGGGCATGCAGGAGAAACTGAATGGGTGATTCAGTACTAGTGCAATGTATGCATTCTGGATATGGTAAGACATCTCATCAAATCCTCCATGCCTGGAGGCTATGCACTTGAGGATCACATGTGCCAAATACTTGAACTGAGGGCACATGTTGGTCTTGTTCAGTATGCTGACATTGATATCACCAGCGTACTTGATCCTTAAAAAGCGACCACGAACAGTTAGTGGATGTAGCTTGGTTGGATGTGCTCCATCTTCCCTCGGATCCAAGACCCTCCTCAGGTCATCTTCAGTGATCTTAATGTCTTGTCTAAAGATAGAGCTTCAGACACGGTAAGGCTCAATCGATCGCTCAACTAAGGCTCCTTCCAAGAAAGCCTGTTGAATAGATCTGTATGGAGTGAATGGGGTAGAAATGGCCTTGTAGATCCTTGATCTACACAGGAAGGCAATAATCCAAGTGAACTCAGAAGCATTCCGAGATGTAGCATCCAAATGAGCACATATGTTGTGCTTAGTGCTCATCGTCCATCTCTCAGCCATATTGTTGACATTAGAGTTGTGTATAGGGGATGGCAATTGACAGTTAAGCTGTTTTGATCATACCGGTTCAATTGTGCGATTGAACCATAAGACTAAGTTTAGTCATGCGATTGAGCCTGCGGCTGAGTTCAGTCGTGCGATTAAGCTTGCGACTAAACTTAGTCGTGTGTTAAGCCATGCGGTTGAGTCAGTTGAGCGACTGAGTCACCGACTGATTCAATGGTGTGATTGAATCGTGTGTATGGCTCAATCATGCAACTAAGGTTCATTCGGAGTATCCATTCATAGATGACTCTGTTCGACACTCCAACCTTGAATCTTGGTCAAAACTTGATGTTAGACGTCATGTTTAGACTCATTAGATTCTTTGGGACTCTAAATATCACTTAATATCCTTTATTTCAAAGATTATGTCCATTTAAGTGGTCTATTTGAGGAGTTTTACTTATTTCTTGATTTTAGTTGATTTAGTCAGTTAGGGTTCGATTTCACCGGTCATTTTGATCGATTTCAGTCTCACAATACCTATAGATGAATGAGAAATCAGTTAGAGTCACAATCGGCAGGTAATCAAGGTAAAATGATTTTTTTAGCAGTGTCTACGTATGGGAGAAGTTTGAGTGCTTTGAAGGGTGGTGAGAAATGCGATCGACTTACCCCTCTATTTATACTAATTTAATTTTTAGTCATGCGACTGGACCCATACGCATGCTTCAATCGTGCGACTGGGGTTCAGTCGTGTGACTAGGGTTCAGTCGTGCGACTGGCTTATACTTCTTTGTCTATTCGTACGATTGGTTTATTCTGGTGATCCAATCGCATGGATGCCCCCATACTCATGGTCCAGTCGTGTGATTGGCTCATAATTATGGTCCAATCATGCGATTGGCTCATACTCACAAACACTTATACTTTTACCTTGTGATATTTAAACATTATCCACATTGATCATCTCAGACATGACCCCTTTTTTTTAATTTAAGACCATTTGATCACCTTAGACGTGATCCTTTTAATTTAAAAGTGTTTGATCACCTCAGACGTGCTCCTTTAAATTTAGAACCGATTGGTCACCTCCGATGTGACCACTTTTAGTGAGTGATTCATAGATTAAATCAAGTTGTATAGTCCGACATTTAGCTAACAAAAAAACTAGAAAAATAGAAAAACAACTTGAAATTAAAAACAAAACAAGACATATTTTTGTGTTTTTGATTAGAGAAGGATTGAAATCTTCTAGAAAAGCATCTAACAGATTTTAATTCATGGACAACACAACCTCAAGTTAATTTTTATCATTTCTAGAACGATTCATTATGGAATCATACAGGTATATCAGAATCATTTGTGACATTTTAATAAAACATTTTGATGCTAGATTCTTGTTTTGGCCGAGAGTCAATAGCAATTTTAGGAAATCATACTAGAGCTATAAGATGCACACAATGATTTTGACTGTCAAGAATTGCAGCTCATGATGATTGTCAGTATATTTGTCCACTTAAATCCATACACAGATTTTTGACTCACATTGGTGATGAGTTAGGTTTAATTATTTCAACAAGCATTTGTGGATCCCACACTTATATGGTAATCAAAATTCCTCAAGAGATTTTTAAGCGGTTTACGGGTATATTTCAAGAAGAAACTATTCTAAGAGCTTTCAAAGAGATGCCAAACAACAATGAATTATAGAATATTTAGGTTGTGCTTATTCTCAGGTCAGTGACACTACATAGCAGAAAGGCACACAACCTATCTTCTTGTTACAGCATTAAAATTTTCTTTTTGCACATAACTCACCAACAACATAAGTTATTAGCTTGGTTGCATCTAGCATTTTTCCATGTGCTTTGCTCATTTTTATGGTCATTCGCACACATTTGTGGCGTTTATTTTGCTCGTCACCCCTTATTGGAAATGCGTTGATTGTGTTAACCAAGGATAAGATGGGAACCCACAACAAGTTGAACAACTTAGTTTGAATTTAAGCCACCAATGATGTCTACTCATCTATTGTGTTGAATCTACCGACACATCATATAGTAAACTAGCAACCTCTAGGTCTACTTTCTTTATTTTACCTCAGTAGCATACTAGTTTTACTATCATTTTTCCTTTTATTTTGCTTAGACTTCTCATACTTGTACTTTGAATTTTGCATCTTAATCATTTCAATTCTTTTGAATTCCCAAACAATTTGTTCCCTATGTACTATCATTTTCCATAAACGTTGAATCCAAATCACATATTTGAGTTCATTTCTTTTAGCTAAGCTACCCTCCTCCCTCATTTCTTTTTTTAAGTAAATAAATACTGCACTAATTAATACTAGATTAAACTATTCTCCCCCTAAAATTCTAAAACCGAAAATACTTTTGTGTTTATGGATTTTTAAAAGACAGGAAAATAAATAAAATAAAAGACATTACAAACTTGTCGGACTACGCACTTTCATTTTCTAGAATCACATCACTTTTCTCTTTCACGCCATTAACCTCTAATAGACATAAAAACCTCTATTTATCAATGCTTTTGTGTAGAGGTCGTTTTAACAGGTTTGCTAGAACACAAAATCCATGTTTAACCATTTAAACTTTCAGAAAACGCAGCGGATATGTAGCTTTTAAAACAGATTTTAAAGCTGAAAATTTCATGTTCTTAGTTATGTTTTAAGATGGAAAACAAACCCAAACCAAAAGGGATCATTTATGTGAATGAGCATGCTATGTAAACACAAACACATAAAATGACAGCCACAAGGTGCTGCCAAAACTACCTTTCAGCAAGCTACAAATGTCGACAGAAAGAGTAGAATGGATGCTGAAATTCGGCCAAAAGAAGGCTGAAATATGCCCAAAACTTCAAGCTTAGAAGTCTTCAAGTGTTCACTCCCACTTGGCTTTAAGTAAGCATCATGATACTTGGATTTGGACACCAATACTCCAAAAGGAAAACCTCCAACTGCCCTTCAAAACCGTGAACATCCAGCAGCAAAACTGGGAGGATGAAATCGACCAAGGTTCCAAGAGGAGGAACCCTCAAGCTTGTATACCCCAAGCCTTTGAAGCAACCACCACTCTTGCTAGGGAGAGAGCACCAAAAACACCCAAAATTTCTCTTCTTCTTGTTTCAGCCGTGAGGTTCAAGAGAGAAGAAGATGACAGAGATTTTGGAGCATGCAAAATGAATTGATGGATGAGAAGTGTGTCTTACACTCTTTCATAAAGAGTGTAAGTTTCAAGACAATATTTTTCACCTTTCCACACAAGGTGGCCGCCCAAAAATGGTCCAAAAGGGGAGGGTTTTCCCTCCTAAACTTGTCTTATATCACACATTAATAAGTCATGTACTAGACTTATTAAATTGTGACATATACCTTCTCTAATTAAACATTTTAACTAAAGTATACTCACATGTTATTTGTGTTATTTACCCTTTTAAATAACAAAATAATAATAAACCCATCAACAAATTATCCTTATAACTTGTTTCATCTCGCAGATAATTATTTAGAAAACCTATTTTTTTCTAAATTTGGTGTAATTATTTAATTGTATGAACCCATCATCAATTAATAATTCTTGGTGATGCAAAGCTTGTTATTGGGTATAACCCGACTTGGATCATAACGTACTAACCGCATCATATTCTACGTGTCTTGGGCATATAGAATCCTACAATCTCCCACTTGCCCAAGATTCATAGAAGATTGATGCAAGCAGTAAATACCGCCTAACAACGGTTTACTACCCTTAATACGCATGACTTATAGCCATTCAATAACATCATCCCTTTCAAGTACCCTACTTGAAATGATTTAGGTGAATCAATCATCTATCCTTTTGTTACAGATGACATGTTAAATCCAAGGACACAGAATGATAATTCCTTGTTGATTTAACTTAATCAGGCCTTAGACATCTAACTCTCAACGAATAAGAGGAACAAATTCCATCTTGACTACATACATTTCTCACAAACACCTCGTGTTATATCTGAACATACCCTTATGTACTGTCCACTATTTCAGGACAGTGAAGAATTAGCTCAAGGTATATACTTAGTGAATATCAAAACTCAATATGTATCTCAGGTCGGAGGATACCAAATGATATTCGCCTTTACTCAAATTTACTTATGATCAATCATTAAGATTCCATGTAGTAAAATTTGAGATGCGGGTTAGTCCAATATTTGTGTCCCACAAATATCGATGAACCTTGGTAGCAACCCATTGCTCTATATTCATCCTTATGAATATCAACCAATCCAAGTTCATAATAATCTTACTCTCGCACTTGTTCCCACAAGTATGAGCGACTACGGACATTTTAGAGTAAACATTTCACTCATGGATAAAACATGCTAAATAGGAACATTAATTGAAACACTATAACCAAATAATTTATTCAAATAATATAGAGTTCCACATATCCAAACACAAAATTTACAGATCAAATCCAATCACTAGAATATCGAAGTCCCATGGCAAAAGTATGACCTTCATGCTTTGCTTTTCAAGGAGCTTGTGAGAGGACCCGTAATGTTTTTATCCGTGTGAACTTTGCGAATACATATCTTTCCCTTTTCAACTTCATCCCGTATGTAGTTGAATCTCCGCTCAATGTGCCTAGTCTTTTGATGAGCATGAGGTTGCTTGATTTGAGCAATCGCACCCTCGTTATCACAAAAGATCTCTAGGGGGTCCTGAATGGAAGGAACAACCCCTAAATCGGCAATGAATTTCTTCAACCATGCAGCTTCTTGAGCTGCCAATGAGGCGGCGACGTATTCTGATTCTATAGTTGATAGAGCCACCACATCCTTCTTGGAGCTCTTCCAAGAGACCGCTCCTCCATTCAGAATGAAAATGTATCCCGATTGTGACCGTGAATCGTCACGATCGGTTTGGAAACTCGCATCCGTGTAACCTTTTACAACGAGCTCCTCGTCACCAGATCCATAGATCAGGAACATATCTCTTGTCCTCCTTAGGTACTTAAGTATGTTCTTAACAGCCATCCAATGACTGTTTCTAGGATTTCGCTGGTAACGGCTTGTCATGCTCAAGGCGCATGACACGTCCGGTCGAGTGCATATCATTGCATACATGATGGATCCAATAGCAGATGCATATGGGATTGCCTTCATTTTATCTTGCTCATCCTTTGAGCTTGGACATTGAGTCGTACTCAATATCGTTCCCCTTGAATAGGTACGGTACCTTCTTAGAGTTCTCCATCTTGAACCTTTTCAAGATTTTATCAATATACGCACTTTGATTTAAACCAATCAACCGCCTTGATCTATCCCTATAGATCTTTATTCCAGAATATAGGCGGCTTCTCCAAGATCCTTAATGGAAAAACAACTTCCAAGCCAGGTTTTTACACCTTCCAAGGTTGGAATGTCATTTCCAAATAGTAGTATGTCATCAACATACAATACTAGGAAAGTTATTGTGCTCCCACTAGCCTTCTTATACACACAAGCCTCATCAGCGTTTTTGATGAAGCCAAATTTCTTTATCTCCTCATCAAAACGATGATTCTAGCTTCTCAATGCTTGTTTCAATCCATAGATTGATTTCTTTAACTTGCATACTTTATTAGGATGTTTTGGATCGACAAAACCTTCAGGCTGAACCATATAAACATCTTCCTCAAGATATCCATTTAGGAAGGCGTTTTGACATCCATTTGCCAAATCTCATAATCATAATGAGCAGCTATGGCAAACAATATCCTTATAGACTTTAGCATCGCAACAGGTGAGAAGGTTTCATCATAATCAACCCCTTGAGTTTGAGTAAAACCCTTCGCTACAAGTCTAGCTTTATATGTATCCAAGTTTCCATGCATATCGGTTTGCTTCTTGAAAACCCACTTACTTCCAACTACCTTGGAATTAAGAGGTGGTACAACAAGTTCCCAAACTAGATTTTCATACATGGATTGCATCTCAACGTTCATGGCCTCAAGCCATTTGTCACAATCCAAATTGGACACTGCATCATGGTATGTGGTTGGCTCATCTGAATCTACCACATAGCATCCATCCATGAAAAATCCGTATCTTTCAGGTGGATTACTAATTCTACCACTTCTACGAACATTTTGTGTGTATCGATCAACCACTTGATCAACTTCAACATCCTCATGTTGAGTGCTCGTTTAAACCAAACGTGCATCGGGTTTTGGTTCTTGATCCTCCTCAAGATCCACTGTTCTACTGCCAGTTCCTTCCATAAGGAACTTTGCTTCTAAGAACTCACCCTTTCTGGCAACAACACCTTTTGTTCTAGTGGATCATAGAAATAATATCCCATAGAATCTCTAGGATATCCAATAAAGATACACTTGGTGGATCGGACTTCCAATTTGTTTGGGGTGGGAGTTTTAACATAAGCCTCACAACCCCAGACCCTTAAGTATGATAGGGATGGAACTCTTCCATGCCATATCTCAAAAGGAGTCCTTTCCACCATTTTGGTTGGGGCCATATTTAAAATACGAGCCGCGGAGAGCAGAGCAAAACCCCAAAATGATAGAGGTAATGAGCTTCTAGCCATCATAGATCGGACCATATCCAATAAGGTTCTATTCCTCCTCTCAGACACACCATTATGTTGTGGTGTTCCAGGTGGAGTGAGTTGTGAGACAATCCCACAACTCCTAAGATGATCTTGAAAGGCATCACTTAGGTATTCACCTCCTCTATCGTACGGAGAACTTTAATTGACTTGTTGAGTTGATTTTCTACTTCATTCTTGAAGATTTTGAACATTTCAAAAGCCTCATCTTTGTGCCTTAATAAGTACACATACCCATAGCGACTATAATCGTCGGTAAAGGTAATGAAGTATCTTTCACCATTCCTAATCATTGGCTTAAAAGGACCACATACATCCGAATGTATGATTCCTAATAAATCTTTTGCCCTTTCGTTAGTTCCACTAAAGGCTGCCTTAGTCATCTTTCCTTGTAAACAAGATTCACAAACATCAAATGAATCACATTCATTTGTTTTTAAAAGACCATTCTTTTGAAGTGTTTGTAAACGTTTCTTGTTTATATGGCCAAGACGACAATGCCAAAGATAGGTATCACTCAAGTCCAACTTGAGTTTCTTGGTGTTAGTTTGGTACAATGAGCTATTAAAGTATTTTCATGAACCAATTCATAAATATCATTAATGGGAATAGCTTTAAAACAAAACATACCATTAAAAGAAACATGAATATCTTTTTCAACAAATGATAATACATATCCAAATTGTTTTAACAGGGCTACAGAGATAATATTCCTAGTCAAACTAGGAGCATACAAAACATTGTTCAAAATCACTTCCAAACCATTTGGAAGTTTCAAGATGTAGTCACCACGGGCTTCAACTTGAACTTTAGCCCCATTGCCCATGTAGAGGCTTACATCCCCTTTCTTGAAGTCACTACTTTTTTTGAACCCCTGTAACAAATTGCAAATGTGAGTTCCACATCCGGTATCTAATACCCATGTGTTAGAGGATATCATGTTTAAATCAATATGGATCATGTATATTGTACCTGAGGTCTGCCCGTCATCCCTCTTTGCTTTCAACTCTTGGAGATGGACACGACAATTCCTTGCCCAATGTCCAATCTCCCCACACTTGAATCATGGGTCGTTAGTAGCAACCTTTTGCTTTTTCTCTTGTGGTTTGGGTGGCATCCTTGCCACCCCTTTCCCTTTTCCCCAAGCGGGTCCCTTACCCTTGGCAACCTTTGCCTTGGGTGTGGGACGAGGCCTTTTATTGTTCCCACCTTCATTGATGGTGAGAACGGGTAAAACCCTTTTACCCATGGCCGCCTCGGCAGTTTTGAGCATTGAGTGAAGCTCACCAATGCTTTTGTCCCAAGCATTCATGTTGTAGTTCAACACGAATGTCTCGAACCTCTTGGTAAGGCCATTGAGGATCAAATCCGTGGCCAATTCCTTCGAGACGGGACAATTAAGCCTCTCGAGGCGGTCAATGTGACTTTTCATCTTAAGTACATAAGATGAAACAGATTGGTTGTCGTCCATATGACATACATGGAGTGCTCAACCGTTTCGAAGCGCTCAACCCTTGCTTGCTGTTGGAACGTTTCCTTCAGCTGGGTTATCATGTCATAAGCTTCGTGGTGTTCATACTCCTTTTGGAGATCTGGAGTCATGCTCGCTAGCATGAGACAAGACACTTGGACGGAGTCCTCAGTGTACTTCAGCCAATCGTTGTAGGCCTCCTCATCATCCTCGCTAGGTTGATCGGGGATAGGGTCGTCTAAAACATACGATCTTCTCTCTTGCTTAGAACGATTCTCAAGTTTCGATACCAATCGATGAAGTTGTTATGATTTAGACGTTCCTTTTGGAGGATCGCTCATAGAGATTGGTTGGACGCGGATGAGTTATCGGATTATCATTATCTGAGGCCATCTACAAAATTTAACAAAGTTTTATTTTAGTATTTTTGATATTGTAATTTTAATAATAAATGCCTTTTAAGGTCTTTTCATATTAAAATCTAGAACCCAACATTACATTTAAATTGTGGTTAGGTGACCTTTATCCCACGTTTTAAATTAATAAGGCGGTCAACGTTTGACGATTGCAACCATTTGCAACTTCTAGAAATATGGGATCGACTTGAAACATCATATTTAAAGTCGGCATGTTAATCCCATCAACACCATTAGGAAATCACATCGTAGGTGATCCATTTGACATGATTTGCAAATCAAGACACCCTACTTACACCCACGTGTGAGTTTGCCAAAACAAGTGGTTAGGTGACCTTTATCCCACAAATAAGGCATTCTCACCTTGAATCACGAGTTCCCTCAAAGTGGTTAGGTGACCTTTATCCCACTAAGAGTTCTCAAGTGACTCAAGTGTTGTGTAAAAGGACGGTGTTGATCTTGTTAAAGAATATTTAGAGGTTACATAATATTAGTTTAGAAAACTCTATGTACTTGTATTTGCATGCAATCAAATACAAGGTACCCTATGGTCCTTTGATTAAAACCAATTTTAATCTTTAAAATCATTAAACCATTTTAATAACTTTATATAAACTTTTAGATCCATCAAATTTCAGCTTTTTAAGTTGTTAGTGAGTTTGTTATGTATGTCAAAACATCAACCATTCAAACAAACAACAAACATTTAAACAAGCATAAACATTAACAATCATATGTGCATAACCATAGCGCTTATGTTGACAACACTTATTTGCCATCACAAGTGTTGTCATTTGGTCTTTTCTAAGGTTACAACAAGAGAACACATAGAAAGCTTCCAAAAGCCTCCCACTTGAAACCGCATCCAACATGCTCCATGTTTCTTTAGTGTCTTCCTTTGTGCTTCCAAGGCATATGTCTTCATATTACAAGATATAAGGTCCTAATACATGATATCTAGTAAAATGAAATTACACCTAATCTATTTATTACAACCCAATAATAAATAAAATTACACTTAAAACAATAGATAATACAACCCAATTGAATGAATGAATACAACCATTACAAACACCCAAACAACACAAGGTCAATGGCTAGGTTATGCACTAAAATAAGCATCCATTATATCATCCAAAATATAACTATGAATCCCCTTAAAACCAATGAATTTTCAGCCAACATAAACTGAAAAATTCGGGTTTAGATGTTGTCCAAACAACACAACATATCAACATATATATATCTTTCAATATTTAATCTTAAGCATGTATATATAATCTTGAAAGTTGGGGATTCAACAAAACAGAAACATAGCAGCCCCAAATCAGCTTATATTTAGATTATTATCATCCCTTAAAACCTATTTTAAAGGACAAAACAAGCAAGTCATCCACATAACCGGCTCTTGATGCCATTTTAACGGGTTGCTAGAACACAAAATCCATGTTTAACCATTTAAACTTTCAGAAAACGCAGCGGATATGTAGCTTTTAAAACCGATTTTAAAGCTGAAAATTTCATGTTCTTAGTTATGTTTTAAGATGGAAAACAAACCCAAACCAAAAAGGGACCATTTATGTGAATGAGCATGCTATGTAAACACAAAACACATAAAATGACAGCCACAAGGTGCTGCCAAAACTACCTTTCAGCAAGCTACAAATGTCGACAGAAAGAGTAGAATGGATGCTGAAATTCGGCCAAAAGAAGGCTGAAATATGCCCAAAACTTCAAGCTTAGAAGTCTTCAAGTGTTCACTCCCACTTGGCTTTAAGTAAGCATCATGATAACTTGGATTTGGACACCAATACTCCAAAAGGAAAACCTCCAACTGCCCTTCAAAACCATGAACATCCAGCAGCAAAACTGGGAGGATGAAATCGACCAAGGTTCCAAGAGGAGGAACCCTCAAGCTTGTATACCCCAAGCCTTTGAAGCAACCACCACTCTTGCTAGGGAGAGAGCACCAAAAACACCCAAAATGTTCTCTTCTTCTTGTTTCAGCCGTGAGGTTCAAGAGAGAAGAAGATGACAGAGATTTTGGAGCATGCAAAATGAATTGATGGATGAGAAGTGTGTCTTACACTCTTTCATAAAGAATGTAAGTTTCAAGACAATATTTTTCACCTTTTCACACAAGGTGGCCGCCCAAAAATGGTCCAAAAGGGGAGGGTTTTCCCTCCTAAACTTGTCTTATATCACACATTAATAAGTCATGTACTAGACTTATTAAAATTGTGACATATACCTTCTCTAATTAAACATTTTAACTAAAGTATACTCACATGTTATTTGTGTTATTTAAACCCTTTTAAATAACAAAATAATAATAAACCCATCAACAAATTATCCTTATAACTTGTTTCATCTCGCAGATAATTATTTAGAAAACCTATTTTTTTTCTAAATTTGGTGTAATTATTTAATTGTATGAACCCATCATCAATTAAATAATTCTTGGTGATGCAAAGCTTGTTATTGGGTATAACCCGACTTGGATCATAACGTACTAACCGCATCAATATTCTACGTGTCTTGGGCACATAGAATCCTACAGTCGGCACGTTGAAAATCCGTATTAATTTAACAACATCAATTAATTACTTTTCAAAACAGTCATGTATAAAGTGATATTTAATACCGATTTGTTTTGTTTTAGGGTGTTGGACCAGATTTTCGGTGACAAAAATAACAGCAGAATTATCAACAAAAATAGGGGTGTTAGAAAATTGCAAACTGTAGTCTCACATTTGCAGTTGAATTCAAATGATACGTGAATAGCAACTTGCAGAAGCAATGTATTCAGCTTCACAAGTTGAGAGAGCAACTGATGTTTGCTGGTTACACTATCAGGTGACTAACCGTCTACCAAAGAACTGACATCCCGCAGATGTGGACTTGTAATTCATCTTGCAACCACCATAGTCCGAGTCACTATAGGTTGTAAACTCAAAGTCATTATCATAAGGATACCACAACCCGAGTGTTGGAGTACCCTTCACATATTGAAAAATCCGTTTAACTCCAATGAGATGATTTACTTTTGGTTTGGCCTGATATCTTGAACAAAGACACGTGGCGTACATAATATCAGGACGAAAGGCTGTGAGATACATAAGGGATCCGATCATTCCTCTGTACATGGTAGCATCAACCAGATCACCATTTTCGTCGGGTGCCACGTCATGGTTCGTGGCAAGTGGAGGTCAAGCAACAGAAGCGTTCTGCATGTTGAACCGACTAAGGATATCACCTACATATTTGGACTGATGCAGGAAGATTCCCTTTGGTGTCTGATCCACCAGTAAACCAAGAAAGAACTTCATCTCCCCTATCACACTCATCTCAAACTCTGCTTTCATTATAGATTCAAATCCTTACATAATTCTTCATTCTTGGAACCGAAGATTATGTCGTCCACATATATCTGTACCAGGAGTAAATCACCATCTTTTTCTTTGATGAATAACGTATAGTCAATCACCCCTTTGCGAAAGCCATGTTTCACCAGATGAGTTGAGAGTTTCTCATACCAGGTTCTAGGGGCTTGATGGAGCCCGTAGAGAGCCTTGTCCAGTTTGTAAACTTTACCCTGATGATAAGGATCCTCAAATCCTTCGGGTTGACTAACGTAGACTGTCTCATGGATTTCACCATGAAAGGAATGCACTTTTTACATCTAGTTGATAGACTTTAATCTTCATGTAGGATGCATAGGGTAGAAAGATACGGATTGCTTCCATCAAAGCCACAAGTGCAAACACTTCATTGTAGTCAATGCCTTCGACTTGTCTAACCCCTTGAACCACAAGTCGAGCCTTATTTCTGATTATGACTCCTTGGTCATCTTTCTACACTTCAAGACCTATTTAGTGCCAATTACCTTAGCATGTTTTGGTCTGTCCACAAGGGTCCATACTCCTAACTTCTTGAACTGTAGGAGTTCTTCTTGCATAGCACTGACCCATGCCTCGTCGTTTAAGGCTTCACATACATATATTGGCTCAAATTGAGACACAAAACATCGATAAGCATCATTGTGAAGATAGCTTTTTTCCATGTCTGAGGCCTAATCAGCTGAGTATAGCTAATTTCATGTCTACACTCCTGATAGTACATCCCTAATGACGTAGAGGATGATAAACATTAATCCAGGATCCAGTATGGTGGGAACAACTATCTCATTATCCAGATTGTGAAACCCAGGTTCAGTATGTGAAGTTGTTGGTGTATGAGGTTCCGAAGTGTTAAAGTTATCAGGATGTGGTGCTTGTGTACTTTCATTAGTGGGAACATGTTCCTCCTCTTCCACATTTGTTGTCTCAACTACTTCAACATCAAAAGATGAATCACTTACCTCATGCTCTCCCCTTGAAGGGCTAAGATTATCATCTAATAGAGAGTGCCTCCATACCTTTAATGCAAAACCACGACTGCTAGCTCCAAGTCGAGAGTGGGATAATTAACCTCATGAACTTTCAACTATCGGGATGCATAGGCTATAATCCTTCCTCTCTTCATTAACACACGTCCAATCCCCTTGTTGGAAGCATTAGAATAAACCACCCAAATCTTCGCTTCCAGCTTTGCCGAGTTTGCCATAATCCCACGGGATTCACTACATGACCCAAAAACTAAACCTCGTGCAACCAGAATGCGTATTTGGAGTGTTTAGCATACAACCTCTTACTTCTCAATGTCTCCAACACCTCTCGAACATGACCGGCATGATCATCCTCACTCTTGGAATAAATCAAGATATCATCGGTTAACACAATCGCTGATTTATCCAACATCGGCCGACACACTTGATTCATGAGGTCCATAAAGGCAGCTACCGTGTTGGTCAAACCAAAAGACATAACAAGAAACTCATAATGTCCCTAACATGTGCGAAAAGCTATTTTAGGAATATCTTGCTCCTTAACCTTCATATGATGGTAGCCAGATCGAAGTTTGTTTGGACCGTTTAGGTACTGAGTACTAACTGATTTACGTGTATACCAACAAAATAGTGCGGAATCCTATTTCATTGGCGATCCAATTAGTGAGAACGCAAGTATAATCGATCTAAGAATGAATCAACATGTTAAGAATGATTGCAAGATGATTAACTGCATTATATGAACTTGGAACAGGTGTTCTTGAGTCTCTAGATGGCTAGGGTATGATCAGCTGCGTAGGTATTCGTATTCTCGTTTTTTCCCAAATTAAGTGGTATTTATAGGTTAGGGTTTTCCATTCGTACGACTGAACCATTAGCATGGTTCAGTCGTACGACTGAAACATGTGGTTGATTCATCCGCAGGACTGAATGTTCAGTCATGCGATTGAGTCAATCTTATTTCACAATAGTGCGACTGATCCAGTCTCGTGGTTCAGTCGTGCGGCTGGTCCATTAACATGATGAATTCATGTGTATGGTCCATTAGCATGGTCCATTCGCATGAGACCTTCACACGATTAAGTTTAAACAAGTTTCTTAACCATTATTGACTAAGAACTATGAAAACAACCATAAACCTATATAGTTAGTTCAATATGTGTTATCACACAATAAACAATGAAATATTAAACATTATAAGCATCACCAACATGTTTCATTTCATTCATACCCATTCAATTACATATATGTAAGACATGAAAGACATTTTACATTGAGCTCCTAAACTAACTACACATGTATCTATAAACTCCCCATTGGACCTAGTTTACATCATTGTCTGACATTCTTCATCAGCACATCAAACTTCTTGTACTTCTCTTCACTTGTAACTCCGGCATTTATCTAAAATGCGAAACAGAGTCTTATCACATTTTGGAACTAGAGGTCTTGTACAATGTCTTGCGAATCATAAAATAGTGGCCACTTGTACAATGTGTATACATCATCAGCAGATAAGTTAGTTAGCCACATTAGGTCAAATACCTGAATAGTATCCATTTTTCTCTCTTTTTGCAAGACTATAACAGCTTCACCTGTTCTCCAATCATAATACCACCACTTAAAGTGTGGAGTGAAGTCCTGTGGCATTTCCCTTAGAGGGATTCTTCACATCATGCACGAAGGACTCCACTTTAGCATTATCTATGGCTTTCAAATAATGGAATCAACTTCAGACCATTTGATGTACCTCGTTGGTTATTGAGGTTTGAAGTTGAGCAACCTGGTGTAGTACTCTTTCTTTAATGCAGCCAAAAACCAGCCTAACATTTTCGTTGGATTAGCATATATCAACTTTAGTTTTGCCAGCTGGTTGAGCTCAAAACCAGGGAGAGTCTATAGATCATGTGGGAATCTAAAGTACTCTATTCCCTTCTCTCTCTTGACAGCATACACATTTAGATCCTCAAAATATGCCCAAGCTATTATCTTTCCTAACACCTTTAGATGCTTCTTCACTTTGTAGAGCTTGGTGTAGGCACCCGGCTTTGGAGCAATGCGTTGGGCTCGGATCTCTGCAAACCAAGTCACCCATTCAGCCTTTTTGATGTTGCCATGTCACACCTGGCCCCTCGCATCAACAATATTGTCCGCTTTGCCCACGAAAAGCTCACGGGTTTGCTTTTGGTTGCCCAGGTGAAAAATTACCAGGGAGGTCACCCATCCCTGGATTGCTCCCACTTGAGCACGCTTAACTGTAGAGTTCTCCTCTCATCCACAGCCAATACGGCCAAAACGAGTTGTTGATGTTACAGGCCAGACATTCCTTATGAACCAGGAATCTCTCCTATCCACGGCCGATGTGGGATATGTGTAGGGTGCCACAAGCACCCCCTGTTTGGACTCATCATCCTCGATGAGCCCGAGAAGTCACCATCCTTGGTGAGGTATGTCCCACATCCCGAACAGCACAGGAGTGGCTCTGATACCATTCTGTCACACCTGGTCCCTCGCATCAACAATATTATCCGCTTTGCCCACAAAAAGCTCACGGATTTGCTTTTGGTTGCCCAGGTGAAAACTTCCCAAGGAGGTCACCCATCCCTAGATTGCTCCCACCTGAGCACGCTTAACTGTGGAGTTCTCCTCTCATCCACAGCCAATACGGCCAAAACGCGTTGTTGATGTTAGAGGCCAGACATTCCTTATGAACCAGGAATCTCTCCTATCCACGGCCGATGTAGGATATATGTAGGGTGTCACATGACATGTGCATCTGAGGCTTGGGCTTGACCCTCATTCTTCTTGGACTCTTTCTCCATCTGATCCAGTTTTTCAAACCTATCATTGACAAGAGTATCACCCAGATTGGGGATTACATTTCCCTCTCTGTCAGCATACTCTGGATAATGATTAGCAATGACGTCCTCGATCTCGATTTCATCTATGTCATGGAGCTCATCATCACTTGTAACTTTAACAGTAGGAGGGTCCTTGACAATCTCGTCCGGATTGAGCCGGAACATCTCAGCAAGTTATTCGTCAGTAAGGTCATGAATGATTTCTCCTTCTTCAGGAGTATAGCTTACTGATCTTCTGACGATCCCTTGCAAATCAAGTATCATTGTAAGTTGAGACTTGATTTGCTGAAGGGGAGTAATATCATACTCATCTTGCTAAGATGATTGATCTGCTTGATTTAAACATGTAACACAACAATTGTTAGTAATCAATCAAGACAATCAAACATTTGATAAAGATTCGTAAACATTAATTACATAATATTAATACAATATTAAATTACAAAAGTTTTTCAAGTACATAAATGTCTAATCAATATGTTTGCCCTGAATAGTAGGCGCGTCAGTAGGTGGGGTAGAAGATGAGACTCCTTGGTCTTGATTTCTATTGGTACGTCTCTCCTGACCCTGAGCCGAGGTAGATGCAGCTGCATCTCATTCTTCATCATCATCATACTACCTTTCCTTTGTCTCTTCATCATTACTGCCCTCGTCATCATCACTATCATCATCTCCATCATCATCATCATCGTCATCACCTTCTCTTATCTTCAAAGGCTCATCTTTTGATCCCTTTAGCATGAGCATGATAGACTTGTTAGATGCCTCCAACTCCTCAATCCTCTCCACTAATTGGCATTGTGCTCCTGGAGATGGGAAATCTGTTGTGCTTGCTGTGCGATCTGCTATGATTGGTGAGCGATCTGCTATGCTTGCATAGCATTTAGCTCCACAAGCTGACTTAGTTGGGCAGCTTTCTCTTCATCAGTAACTAATAGCTTCAGCACCATACGGTTAAATGCTGCGAGCTGTTCCTCTACCCCAATGGAGGGTAGAGTAGATCCAGTTGTGAATGTGGTCTGAGATGATGGTCGGGTTTGGTGGCTGGTGGTGGTAGTGGTGGCAGTGGTGATTATGGGTTGTGGTATGTGGGCTGTAGTAGTAGAAGGTGGAGTTGTGGTGGTAATGGTGGGTGGAGTGGTAGTAGTGGTGGGTAGTGAGGTAGTAGTGGTGGGTAGTGAGGTAGTAGTGGTGGGTGGTGAGGTAGTGGTGGTGGTAGCTATGGTGGTGGGTGAGGTAGTGGTGCTAGTAGCTATGGTGGTGATGGGTGAAGAGGTAGTGATCAATGTGTACCTTCGTCTCTTAAGCTTCATCCCGTGGAATGAGCCATCCTCTTTTTCCTTGAACCCTTCGGGCGGATTCTCCCTTGGGATGTTAGGCGGATCTGGGGTGTAGGTAGGATCATTCGTAGTCTCCCCAGACTCGCCCGGACGTCCAGCAACCACCTGAATCCCTCGCTCAGTGGCAACTACCTGATGCCCACCGTTCGAGTCAACGACTCCTCATCCTCGTCCTCCTCCTCATCAGGTCGAAGTCCTGATGGAATCCCACTGTCTCTGCTCTTCCTGGAGTGGATGATGGAGATGCCATATCAGTAGTAGTAGCCCTAGATTGGGTGGGGCCAACATCTCCACTATCACCGCTATCATCATCATCAGAGTCATCAGTGGGAAGCACAATCTGCTCGGTGTTTGATTCACTGTCATTATGGTGTAACTTCCTCCATGCTAGCGCCACATATCCTCATGGGCCAGATGCCCAAACAGTCGCTTGACAGGGGGTTTCACCTGCTTCCCCCTGTATACCTTCATGCTGCCTAAGGTGGTATCATCCATCACCTCAAGCACCATGGCATCCTCCTTCTCCTTCAGCAACAAAGGGAGTTTCTGGTCAATAATCATCTGCATAAAGCGAGGGTACATGCAAAATCCCTCCTTGCCTTTCGCCTCGATGTTCTCCACCGGGTAGGTTAAGATCATCCTCGAGAAGCTGAATGGATGTTTCAGCACCAACATCATATAGGCATTCTAAATCTATTCCGACAGCTCATCGAAGCCTCCCTTCCTTGAGGCAATGCTCTTCAGCAGCACATGGGCCAAGTACATATGTTTGGGGCATAGGTTGCTCTTGTTGAGCACACCTGCATTGATATCCCCCGGTACATGGCCTGTAGAAAACAGCCTCATACGGTTACTGGGTGTTGTCATGTAGGGTAGTCAGGATCATCCTCAAACTCCAAGACTGTCCTAAGATCATGCTCAGTGATCTCTATAGCATGACAAAAAATGGAGCTCCTGATATAGTGGGGCTCTAAGGACTTACCGATGACAGCGCTTTCCCAGAAAGCCTGCTGAACTGAATGGTATGGAGTGCACGGAGTCGATATAGCATGGAATATCTTCTATCTCCGTAAGAATGTAATAATGCCATAAAAATCAGCCGCATTTCAGGAGGTCAGATCCAGATGAGCACAAATGTTATGCTTCGTGCTCATAGTCCAACGACTCGCCCTCTATTACACAATGTAAATAAACGTTAGTGTGTGTCAATGAGTAACAATTTGATACATTTGACTTGGAATCTTCTATTATGTCATGCGAATGAACTGTGCGACTGAAATCTAGTCGTGCGAATGAGCTCATACGTACGACTGAGCATGCGACTGGGCTTAGTCGTATGCTATCCCATGTGTTTACACCAGTCATGCGACTGAACTCATACGCATGGCTCAGTCATGCGATTGAAGTTCATTAGGGTGTCCATTCGCATGACAGATTGCTTTTCCATTCAAACTCAAATTTTGAGGAACACTTAATGTTAGACGTCATGGTTTGGCTCATTAGTCTCGCAAATGACTGACATAAGACCTAATAACCTTTAATTGAATTGTTTTATTAGTTTCTTAAGCAAACTAAGTCTCGGTTAAGTTTAGGGCTCAAATTCGATTATTAGGGCACAAATTGTTTGAACTTTGGAGTGAATATCGTCTTGCATTACCTGTATAAACACTAGAAATCGTTAGGTCCCAACAATATGTAGTCTAGAACAATCATAAGACAATCGGCCAGAGTAATGGTACTTCGTGCGATTTAGGGGTGATGAGTGTCTGCGATCGACTCCCCCTCTATTTATACTAGGGTGTCCTTCAGTCGTGCGACTGGACCTAGTCGCATACTTGATTCGTGCCACTGAGGGTTAGTCATGCGACTGGCACAATCGGTCACCTTCAGTCGTGTGACTAGGTGTCACTCGTGCGACTGTCTCATTCGGTCACCTCCATTCATGCGATTGGTTCAATCTTGTGACCCAATCGTGTGAGTTTACCCATGCTGATGGTCCATCGCACCTGTAACCTTACGTGTGGTTTAATCATGTGATTGGGCGCATACGTATGGTCCATCATACGGCTGGTCAATACTCATGGCCCAGTCGTGCGAATGGCTCATACTTATGATTTTAACTTTATGACCATTTGACATTTAACCATTTTAACTATTGATAAAACATTTCGATCATTCGATCATCTCAGACATGACCATATTAACTTAGAGAACTTTTGATCACCTCAGACGTGATCCTTTTAAAATTTGAAAACCCGTTTGGTCACCTCAAACGTGACCCTTTTTAGTGATTATTTCCAGATAGAATTCCAATGCATAGTCCGACAGTTAATAACTAACTGACAAAAAATAAACAAATGAAACAATTTGAACTAAAAGACAAAACTAAAACATATTTTTGTAGTTTTGTGTGAGGTGGAAATCCTAAGATAGACATCTAACAGATTATTTCTTGAACAGTACAGCCTCAAGTTATTTTGACTATAACAGAAATGATTCATTATGGAATCATACAGGTAAATCAAATCATTCGGGACATGTTACCAAAACCTTTTGATGCTAGATTCTTGTTTTTCATTGAGAGTCATTAGCAAGTCTAGGAAATCATACTAGTACTATCAGATGCACATAATGATTTGGATTTTCAAAAATTACAGCTCATGTTGATTGTTAGTATACTTGTCCTCTTAAATCCATACACAGATTTTTGACACACATTGGTGATGATTTAAGGTTTAATTATTTCAACAGGCATTGTGGGTCCCACACTTATATGGTAATCAACATTCCTCAGGAGATTTTTGAGCGGTCTACGGGTATTTTGACAAGAAGAACTATTCTAAGAGCTGTCAAAAAGATGCCAAGCCTCAGGTCAGTGCCATCGCACAACAGATAGGCGCAAAGAACAAGGAATTCTAGAATATTTAGGTATATCCTCAGGTTAGTGCTACCGCATAGCACAGAGGCACACAACCTATCTTCTTGTTTGAGCAATTATTTTCTTTTTGCACAGATCGCACCAACAATGTAGATTATTAGCTTGATTGCATTTTGCAATTTTCATGTGCTTTGCTCATTTTTATGGTCATCCGCACACATTTGTGGCGTTTATTTTGCTCGTCACCCCTTATTGGAACTTCGTTGATTGTGTTAGCCAGGGATAAGATGATAACCCACAGCTTGTTGAGCAACTTAGTTTGAACTTGAAATCACCAACAAGGTCTATTAATCTATTGTGTTGAATCTACCGACATATAATCAAATGGTCTAGCAACCTGTAGGTCTACTTTTTTTGTGTTACCTTAGTAGCAACTAGTTTTACTATCATTTTTCTTTTTATGTTGCTTAGACATCTTAGACTTATACTTCGAATTTTGCATTTGAACAATTTCATTCTTTTAAAGTCCCAGACTGTTTGTTCCTGTGTACTATCATTTTGCATAGGCATTGAATCAGTATCACAGATACAATCTCATTTCTATTAGCTAGATTGTCCTCCTCCCTCATTTTTTTGAGTACTGAAATCACCTAATTTAATACTAAATTAACCTATTCTCCCCATAAAATTCTAAAACCGAAAATGTTTTTGCATTTAGAATTTTAATAGGTGAAGAAATAAAAGAAAATAAAAAATAAAATAAAAAATGAAATCTACTTGTCGGAGTAAGTAGTTTCATCATCGGAAATCACTTCACTTTTCTTTTTAACGCCATTGACCTCTAACAGATATAGAAAACATGGTTTATCAAAGGCTTTTGTTTAGAGATCAGCGTGTTGAAAATCCGTATTTATTTTAACAACATCGGTCAAATGCTTTTCAAAACAATCACATATAAAGTGATATTTAATTCCAATGTGTTTGGTTTTAGGATGTTGGACCGGATTTTTAGTTATGGCTATAGCAGTAGAGTTATCAACATAAATAAGAGTGTTAGAGAATTGCAACCCGTAATCCCACATTTGCTGTTGAGTCCAGATGATCTATGAACAACAACTTGCAACAGTAACATATTCAGCTTCACAGGTTGACAGAGCAACCGAGGTCTGCTTCTTACACTGCGAGGTGAATAATCTTCTCCCACAACCCGATGTTCTTGACTTGTAGTTCATTTGCAACCGCCGTAATCCGAGTTACTATACACTATAAGCTCGAAATCATCATCATGAGGATACCACAACCCGAGTGTTGGAATACCCTTCAGATAACGAAATATCCTTTTAACGCTGATAAGATGGTTGACCTTCGGTTTCGCCTGATATCCGGAGCATAGAAACGTCGCGTACATGATATACGGTCATGAGGCGGTGAGGTACATGAGAGATCCAATCATTCCTTGGTACATGGTGCCATCAATCAGATCGCAACTTTCGTCGGGTGCCACATCTTGGTTTGTAGCAAGTGGAGTCCTAGTTGCCGAAGCATTCTCCATATCGAACCGACTGAGAATATCGCCTACATACTTGTTTTGATGTAGGAAAATTCCATCAGGTGTCTGATCCACCTGTAACCGAGAAAGAACTTCATTTTTCCCATGACACTCATCTTAAATTCTGCCTTCATTACTGCTCAAATTCTTTACACAATTCTTCGTTTTTGGACCCGAAGATTAGGTCATCAACATAGATCTGTAGAAGCAGTAAGTCACCATCCTTTTCTTTGATAAACAATGTACAATCAATCACTCCACTTCGAAACCCGTGTTTCCTAAGATGAGTCGAGAGCTTCTCATACCATGCTCTGGGGGCTTGATGAAGCATGTATAGAGCCTTGTCTATCTTGTAAACTCGGTCCCGATCGTATGGATCCTCAAATCCTTCAGGTTGACTGACATACACTGTCTCTCGGATTTCACCATGAAGGAATGCACTCTTCACATCAAGTTGATAGACTTTAATCTTCATATACCATGCATAGGCTAGGAAGATAAGGATGGCTTCCATTCTTGGCACAGGTCCAACACTTCGTTGTAATCAATTCCCTCGACTTGTTGAAATCCTTGAACTACTACTCGCAGCCTTGTTTCTAATAATGACCCCTTGGTCATCCTTCTTGCATTTCAAAACCCATTTAGTGCCAATGACCCTAGCACCTTTAGGTCTATCCACCAGAGTCCACACTCCTAACTTCATGAATTGAAGAAGTTCTTCTTGTATGGTAGTCACCCAAGCCTCATCATTTAAGGCGTCACTTACATATTTTGGCTCAAATTGAGACATAAAACATCGATAAGCACTATCGTGAAGGTAGCCTTTTTCTTTGACTGAAGCATAATCAGTTGAGTAGAGCTGATACTTGTATGTACTCCGATTGTACATCCCCTATGACATTGTCTAGAGGATGATAAACATTTAGTCGAGAACCAAGAGTGGTGGGTACAACTACCTCATTATCCAGATTGTGAACCGTAGGTTTAGTATCTCAGGCAGTGGGAGTATGGGGTTCCAAAGTGTCAGAGGCATCCATATTTGATGCTTGTGTACTTGTAGTAGTAGGAACCCGTTCCTCCTAATCCACCTGAACATTTTCCACTTCTTCATCATCTGAAGAGGAGTCACTTACCTCTAGTGCTCCCCTTGATTTACTAGAAGACTGACCTTATGACCTGGATATTGTCGAGTTTACAGCCGGTGTGTTTAAGACATCATACATCATCTTTGTCGAAAGCTCATCATCAGAAGGAGTGAGAGTAATGTTGAAGGACTTGAAGAATCCATCATAATCGAATAAGAGGCAGGTCCTTTTTCTACAGGGGGTGGTGAATCTTTGAACATCGATGTTGCACCACACTTCTACTTGACCCGATGAGTTGTTGTAAACCCTCTTATTTGGTATGTTGTATCCTTGAAAACTACCTTCTTCATCATTTTCACTAAACTTTCCTCACTGATGTTTCTTCAGCAGTGTACATGGTGTGCCAAACGGTTCAAGATACTCTAGATTAGGTTTACGTCATTGGAGCAACTCGTAACATGTTTTACCATGTCTTTTAACCACCAAGACTCGATTCAAAGTGTAACATGCATTTACAACAGTCTCATTCGAGAAGTGGATAGGCAGTTTTGAGTCTGCTAGCATCGTCCTGGCTATCTCTATGAAGCATATGTTCTTCTGTTCAATAACTCTGTTCATCTATGGAGTGTAGGCAGATGTGAACTAATATACAATTCCCTTTTCTTTGCAGAATGCCTCCATCCACCGATTCTTGAATTCTGTACCGTTGTCTGAGCGAATCTGACGTACCTTTACTTGTATAGAGATTCCAACGTGGTCACATGTTGTTTGAACTATTGGATCTTATATGCCCAAGACACATACAAGATTGATGTGGTTAGTATGTTATGATCCAAGTCGGGTCATACCCAATAACAAGCTATACAAACACCGACACATATTTATTTGTTGATGAGATCATACAAATAAACAATAACACCTATTTAGAAAATGGATTTTCTAAATCATTGCTTTTGTGAAAGAACAACATTATATGGATAATTGTTCATGACAATTTATTTGTTTCATTATTAAGTCGGTAAATAATAACAAATAAGAGTGTATTAATGTTATAAAATTAAATAGTTTTAATTTAATAAACTAAGGGTTGAACGAGTAAACTTTTATAAAAGTTTCAAAATGGAGGGAACCCATTTTGAACATTAGATTCGGCCGCCCCTTATGGGCATTGGGAGTCTACTTTTGGTCTTGGTCCTTGCAAGACATTAGTCACTCTTACACTCTTCCATAATCTACACTCTCTCTACACACACAAAGCAAAAAAATCTTTCATAGGACCTAAATATTTTCGGATTCAAGAAGGGAAAAGGGGATGAAATTTCGGATTTCTTGGCTGCTCTTCAAGAACTTCTTCGCTGATTCGGATTGTTCAAAAGGGTGTTGGTCTTGGTGCTCTTCTACCTAACAATATTAGGTGTTTGTTAAGGCTTGTGGGTATACAAGCTTGAGGCCTTCTCTTTTGAAGTCTAGACATACAAGAACATCATCGTCTTCATTTCTTCCATCTACAACATCTTGTGCCAGAAAGGTTATTTCTTTGTACCCCCTAATTGTTGTTATTTTTGTTTTGATAGCATACTATTTCACATATATTATTGAT
Organism: Flaveria trinervia; assembly: GCA_025506515.1. Taxonomy (NCBI): domain Eukaryota; kingdom Viridiplantae; phylum Streptophyta; class Magnoliopsida; order Asterales; family Asteraceae; genus Flaveria; species Flaveria trinervia. The sequence continues at coordinate 36,322,321 of CM046449.1, read as the reverse complement.
CCATGTTCTTGGGTTTTGTTTATGGTTTAAAATGGTAAACATTTCAGATTGCTAACCTCACTTTAAACCCTCTTTCCGCTGCGTTTTTATAGTTTAAAGTGGTTAAACTAGCTTTGATTTTCATGTTACAAAACCGTACATGAACGAATCAAATGTTTCTAATTTGGATCTCACAAGCATTACCCAAGAGAATCTGGAATAGTCATTGGTGACTACATAACGATATAGATCTCCAGTGATGCTCTTTGTGCTCACAGGACCAAACAGATCCATATGTAGATGTTCGAGAGACAATTCAATAGAGTTGACCTTCTTTGCCTTGTGAGACTTCTTGGTCGGTTTCCCTTTCTTACACGCCACATAGAAATCCGGAAGTAGAAAGTTTTTGACATTAACTCCATTGACCAAATCATTCTGAATGAGATGATTCATCTTCCTTGGATTTATGTGTCCCATTCTCCTATGCCAGGAGATGGATTCCTTCTCAGTTGCCTTTGACAAGAAGCATTGGACTTGATGATCAGTTATGGAGACCTTTGAAAGATCCAAGATGTATAATTCATTATACCTTGAAGTTGATATTGAAATTTGGTCCTCCAGAATGATGTACTCCTTCTTCAAAATGTAGCACTTCTTGTTGTCAAAAAATACCTTGAAACTTTTGTCACAAATCTGTGATACAGAAAATAAGTTATTTTGTAGTTGCTGAACATAGTTTACCTTGTCAAACTTAACTTTTTGATTTCCCACTTCTCCCTGTGTAGTGATGTAACTTCCTTTATTTCCAGCCAAGGAAACATGTCCTCCTTTAATCTGTTTGAAGTTTGAGAGGAGTGACAGGTTCCCAGTCATGTTCCTGGATGCTCCACAATCCACAATCCAGTGTTTGTGATAGCACTATAATGAACACCCTGCATATTCAAGGAAATGATTAGCGAATGTTTAGGACCCAAGCCTTAACTGGCTTGGGTAACCCAGAGGAATTAGACATCATAAATTCAACCCACTGTCCATTTGAGGGCGAGGGCATATCATTCTTGTTACTACTCTCAGTATCAGACATTGGATTTGACTTTTCTTTCCACAATCAGTTTTGTGCAAGGCCTGTTTGTGTTGAATAGATGACTGGTTTATGGTTTGAACTTTAGTTTAATTATTTCTTTTAGGTGGAGCAATAGAACTCCTTTTAGAAGAAATCTGTTTAGTATCATGAAGTTCAATTTTCTTTCATGGTGTCTAATACTGAGGACAATTAGAAGCAATGTGTTCTCCCTTTCCATAATTGTAGCACGATCGACCTTCTACAGGTTGGGAAAGACACCTCTGTGGGGAAGTGTGTGAGACCGGTGTTACTTTGGGCTTTTCGGGTTTAACGCTTCTTGTTTAGATGTTTTAACTTCCTTAACAAAATTTACCTTTTGAACGATGGTAACATCTTTTGCCTTTTATTTTTTAGACTATTACGTGGAGCATGTAGTTGGGTACTTTGTTTCGTCAGTTTACGTTGAGAACTAGACGTGGTGGAAACTGACTCTACCTTAACCTTGGCAAATTTTTCATCCAAATTAACAATAGGCAAATTTACCCTTAGATTTCAAAGTGTCATCCTTCAGTTTAGTGACAGATTCCACCGTTTGACAAGTGGAATCTGGATCACTAACTAGAGGAGTGGTCACCACATGATCCTTAATAGGTTGTTATTTACTGGTCGACATTTAGTATTTAACAATATCTCATGTGGTGGTGGATCCACATTATAACCTAATCCCTCCTTGTTATTTTTTACTTTCACTAAGTTTTTAACTATGTGAGAAGAACTAGTCCAACTATGCAGTTTTTGTTTTAATGAATTTACTTCGACTTCCAAGACTGGTTTTTCTTTTTCAGTTTCTTCAAGGGAGTTTAAATAGAACTTAATGTCATTTTCTTGGTTGAAAGCCACAACTTCAGTTTCCCTTAGTTGTTTATTTAACAGTTCTATTTTCTCTTTGTAACTGTGCTCATTTAGTTTTAAAATGTGATTTGCTTCTGTGCACAATTGCAATTCCTTTACTAAGCTATTGTTGTGATCTAATAACCTAGCAAATTTCAAATCTATGCTTTCCCTAAATTTATTACATTCATAACAAGCATGATTGTCAACCAGTTGGTCTTTAGTACTTACCTGTGAAGACTTAGTTGCATCCACCATGAGTGCAGAGGTTGACTCTTCAGCTGCTGGAGATTCTAACATGTCGTTTTGGTATCTTCTTCAATAAGAGGTTTGACAACTTTTGCAGTATCTTCAGTTTCTGACATTGCTAGTTCGGCTGCTATATCATCTTCACTTTCAGTATCATCATCCAATACCTCGACATTTGCAATGTTAGATTCTCCTAGAGGGACAAATTTGAAGGTCCAATCTTGTCCTTCGTCACCTTGAGCAGTCAAGGCCTTTGTCTCTGTACTAGACGAGGTAGCTCCACCTGTTGGTTTGTCCTGATGGTTAAAATTTGAGAACGGGTTGCTGTCACCAGTCTTCTTCAGCTTTACACACTCACGATTAAAGTGCCCCTTCTCTCCACAGTTGAAAAAGGTAACTTTGGACTTATCGAAACCAAAAGTAGTGTCTTTAGTGGCTATCAAGTTCTATCACGTCTTCTTAACAAACTTTTTAACTCTCCGCACAGCACTTGCCAAAGCCCACATTATGTCCATTCTTTCAAGCTCGTTCTCGTCTACCTGTTCGTAATCTTCATCTGCTAGATGGCAGTTACCAATCATTCCTGCAACCAAACCGTCATACGAGTGAACAACAGCTGCCAAGAGATCCATATGTTCTTTGGCCACCTCCACAATGATATTCCAAGGTTCTTGGTAGCATTAGCCTCAGGTGCAATATAATGGGTACTTGATGACTCAGACGTGTCAGACCCTGAAGGTATGGTAGGTGAAGGAGCAGTTGAACTTGAGACAAAAGCAGTCTGAAGGGGTGTTTCTGAACTGGCTGTTGTGGAAGAGGTGTTGTAAAGTGAAGGATTTTTGTCATATGTTCCTTTCTACGACCTGTATTTCATCATGAGATTCTCCTCTCTCAATTTCAGGATAAAGTAGTTTATGTCTAATTTTCCCAATATACTGTTTTGTCTCAAATTAGATACAAACGAATCCCACTTTTCTGGTAAGCCATCTGCCATGCTGATACCTTGTCTTCCATTGATGTTGTAACTCCATGAATATGTAGGTCACTCATGAGATGATAGAACCTATCGATTACATCATCCAGACTTTCTTTACCCATTGAAGAGAAGTTGTCAAACTTCTTCAAAGATTTTTCCTTTAGAGCTTTTAACGAAGCATTTCTGTCATAGCGTTTTTCCAAGGCTATCCAAAGTTTCTTTACGTGTTTATTCTCAAAAAAATTGATGGAATATATCCTTTGGAATAGATTGAGTTAACAGGGCATAAACCTTCTTCTCTGTATTATATTTCACCTTCTGGCTATCAGTCATCCCTCCCAATGTCAATTTTACCCCATCTATACCAACTGGCATGTCATATCCGATTTCAATGGATTCCCAAAGGTTGGGATCAACTCCATTAAGGTAGATCTCGAAACGTTGCTTCCATTATGGGTGATCATCTAATGTTATGAGCTTAGGTGGTTTGTTATGATTCCCAGTCTCATTCTCCAGAAGCAAGAGGTTTTGGATCCGTGTGTCTCTACTAGCAATGAACGCGGAATATTGTACTTCCATCTCGTTAACTTTAAACTTTTGATCTCAAATACTTCACTTGTGCAAATGGACCACTCGTGCGATTGAACTTACGCGAATGACTCAATTGTGCGAATGATGTGTGCGGATGAATTCAATCGTGCGATTGGATTCAGTCGTGTGTAAGGAGAGTGCAATTGGAGTCTATGCGAATGAGGCTAGTCATTCATACGAATGAACAAGGCGACTGAGTTCAATCATGCGTATGGGAGGTGCAAATGGGTCCAGTCGTGCGATTGAGTCAATCATGCGACTGAAGGCTGATGTTTTTGCAAAAATGAAGGTTCTGAACACTTTGACACAGAAAAAACAAATTTCTCACAAATCCTAATTGACGTATGCTGAAAAACGTTAACGTTTTGACCTGGAGACATCGAAAAACACTGTTTGACACAAAAAGATTGAGTTTTTGAGTGAAAACGTGATTTTTTATATCAAAATCGATTGAATCACACGCAAATCAAGAGCCAAAGCTCTGATACCACTTGTTATGACCGTTTAGGTACTGAGTACTAACTGATTTATGTGTATACCAAATCAAATAGTGCGAAATCCTATTTGATTGGCCATCCAATTAGTGAGAACGCAAGTATAATCGATCTAAGAATGAATCAAAACGTTAAGAACGATTGCAAGATGATAACTGCATTATATGAACTTGGAACAGGTGTTCTTGAGTCTCTAGACGGCTAGGGTACCATCAGGTGCGTAGGTATTCGTATTCTTGTTTTTCCACGAATTAAGTGGTATTATAGGTTAGGGTTTTCCATTCGTACGACTGAACCATTAGCATGGTTCAGTCGTGCGACTGAAACATGTGGTTGATTCATCCGCACGACTTAATGCTCAGTTGTGCAACTTAGTCAATCTTATGTCACAATCGTGCGACTGATCCAGTCTCCTGGTTCAGTCGTGCAGCTGGTCCATTAGCATGATGAATTCATGCGTATGGTCCATTAGCATCGTCCATTCGCATGAGACCTTCACACGATTAAGTTTAAACAAGTTTCTCAACCATTATTGACTAAGAACTACGTTAACAACCACAAACCTATATAGTTAGTTCAATATGTGTTATCACACAATAAACAATGAAATATTAAACATTATAAGCATCACAAACACATTTCACTTCATTCATACCCATTCAATTACATATACATAAGACATGAAAGACATTTTACATTGAACTCCTAAACTAGATACACATGTATCTATAAAGATCTATTCTCGAGAACCATCTGGCTCTTTCAAGCTGATCAAATAGGTCATCAATTCTCGGTAATGGGTACCGATTCTTCACTGTCAACTTATTCAGCTCACGGTAGTCGATACACATCCTCATACTACCGTCCTTCTTCACAAATAAGACCGGACTACCCCAAGGAGAGATACTCGGTCTAATGAATCCCTTATCAAGCAGCTCTTGCAGTTGCTCCATCAATTCTTTCCTCTTAGTCGGAGCCAAGCAATACGGTGCCTTAATAACAGGTTGGGCCCCTTGTATCAAGTCAATTTGAAATTCGATCTCTCGGTCAGGTGGCACTCCTGGTAAGTCTTCGGGAAACACGTCTGGAAAGTCACACACAACCAGTACATTGGTCAGTTGTGGTGTTGGCTTATCCACGTCCTTTACGTAGGCAAAGTAGGCACTTCGTCCACGCCTCATGCACTTTCCCGCCTACCACCAACGAAATCATCATCGAACCGTCATGACTCAATCACCATAAATCGTCACCATACTCCCGTCAGGTGGCGTTAATCGTACCATCTTTTTTCGACACGCAATGTTCGCCTCATATTCCGCCAACTAATCCATTCCTAGGACTACATCAAACCCGCCTAAGGTCATCACAAATGGTCTAATAGGAAACTTGTGACCTTTTAGTTCTATGTCACAGTCCTCTATCATCTCAGAAATCCTTGTAGACTCTCCTTTGGCAGTTTCTACATCAAAGGGCACATCTACACTCCTACTACTAATAGGTAGTTTAGCACAAAAAGCAGCAAGGATAAAACTTTTACTAGCACCAGAGTTAAATAATACAGAGACTAAAGTTTGGGTTACTAGAAACGTACATGACACAACATCGGGATCCATCCTAGCCTACCCCTGCGTCATCATGAATGTTCTGGCACTTGACTTACGCCCTTCTCCTCTATCCTCCTTCACTCCCGAACCTTCAGCCCTCGGCTTCTTCTAATCCCTGCTCATGTGGCCTTTCTCACCACAAGATAACACCTCCTCACACCGCAGTTCATCCGCATTAACTTTGTTTATCCGCATTTCCCTAGTCGCATGAACTTACTCATCCGCATTTGTTCATCCGCATTTCCTCAGTCGTATGAACTTACTCATCGATATTTGTTCATCAGCATTAACTTTGTTCATCCGCATTTCCTCAGTCGCATGAACTAACTCATCTGCATTTCCACAGTCACATGACTTACTCATCCGCATTTCCTCAGTCATATGACTTACTCATCCGCATTGACTTTCGCATCCGTATTGACTTTCTCATCCGCATTTGTCAACACTTAGGAAGTTTTCTAAACTTAGGCGTATGAACTACTATTTGGGCATATGAGCAGTCTAGGGCACACTTATCAGCAGATTTAGTCTCCAAACACCATCTATCATGTTCTCAGCTTAAATCTTACATTCTAAGCCTTAGAAACACAATCATAACATCAACAAGCATGAACATAGACCAAAATCACACCATACCCGCAACATACACACATTCAGTATGGGTATGAAACCCTAGTTTTATTAAAAGTTCAATCATGCATTTCTAGCCCCAAAATCAATTAAAACATGTAAAAGAAGGGTTCTAGAACTCACCTTAGCAGCCTCTTGAGTATGGCTTCTTCCAAACTCGTTTGCAATTGAGTTCAACCGCCTAGAAACCCACCAAAAACACACACCCGAAGACACACAACACACAAAAGCATACAATCGAGGATGAAACCAGTTAGAAGACCATAAACACACGAATTCTTACCTTGAATTTGACTTCCTGCACTTGTTCCTCTGCAACCCAAAGTTTCAGCTCCTTTTCTTTCTCTCTGTAAAAGATCCGAAGATTGGAGTGTGTAAGAAGAGAGTGGGCGGCCATGTCCACTTTACACCCACTTTTCCAACCTTTTGTCCTTTTTGACACTTTTTACCCCTTAACTTGGGTAAAATATATTTTCTTTCTTTTTCTTCACTTTATTATTCTTTCTTTGACTTTAAAAATAACCGGGTGTTACATGATAGTGATTAGGAATTTCTTGATGCTGATAACACTCCATAGATGACAACATCAATGATGTCACACATTTATTGGATCAAGTCTCTCTTGATTTGTGTGCTGATGTGGTGGGAGAAATTGTTGGATCTTGTATGCCCAAGAGACATACAAGATTGATGTGGTTAGTATGTTATGATCCAAGTCGGGTCATACGAAATAACAAGCTAAAAAACACCAATAAATATTTATTCGTTGATAAGATCAAACAAATAAATATTGACACCAATTTAGAAAATGGGTTTTCTAAAACATTGCATTTGAAATAGAACAAATTATATGGATAATTTGTTCATGTGAAATTATTTGTAACATTATTTAAGTAAGTTAAATAATAACAAATAATAATGTGTTAATGTTATAAAATTAAAATAGTTTTAATTTTATAAATCTTATAGGTTTAAGAGTGTAAAGTTAATAAAATAAAATAGGAGGGAACCCATTTGAAAGAGGGTCCATTCGGCCGCCCCTTTCGTGGGGTTTTGGATTCATTAATTCTTGTTTTAATACAAGACTTTATTATTCTTGCACTCCTCCTCAAAACACTCTCTCTTACACACACATGCAAAGGTCTTTTCTCTCTCATTCTTCTTGGCTGAAAATCGTTTTTGCAAGCTGAAAATTTGGTTTTCGCTTTGTTGAATTTGGATTTGCAAGAAGAAGGATAGATTTGGTGTTAAACTACCTAACAAGTTAGGTGTTTGCAAGAGTTTGTGGGTATATAAGCTTGAGGACTTCTCTTTTGGAGGCTAGACATTCAAGAAGCATCATTATCTTCTTTTCACCCATACTACATCATCTTGTTCTTGACAGGTAGTTTCAAGAACACCTTAAGGTTGTTCTTTTTCGTTTTTGATAGCATTTCATTTCACATACATATGGTCCTTGTTTATGGGTTTTGTTTTGGGTTAAAATGGTTCATATTTTCAGATTGTTAAACATCTTTTAGACCCGTATATCTGCTGTGTTTTTTAAGTTTAAATGGTTAAACTAATTTTGGTAAACTTGTTACAAAACCCAACAGAAACATCATTGCCAGATCGTTGTTCATGTCTTAGAACTGAAATGGATTTCTCTAAGTCCTCTATCATTAGTTTATAATCACTTTCAGTTTTTCTAGAAACAGCTTTTAAGATGTTTAGGTCTCAAGATCAGATCTCATTTCTAAGTAGTAGGACCTGTATCTGTTTACTTTAGCAATACATTTAGGGGTACAGAGATGTTCCAATACTTTAGCTTCATCATGATCTGCCATTAGTGCTTGGTTTGGAGACGCATCTTCCATTTGAAAGCTCCAGTCAACGCCTTCTTCCTCAATAACAATTGCATCTTGCTGCTTTGGCTTGTCATCCTGGGTAACTTTATCAGTGTAGTTTGGTCTGGACTGTGCTTGGAAACCATTTGTTCTTGGTGCCTTACACTCCCTGGCAAAGTGGCCCATCAAGTTATAGTTGTAACACTTGACTTTGCTTTTGTCTAGTCCAAACTTTCCACTGGTTGTATTGCTGGGAAACTTTCTTCCTATCCGCTTGTAGAACTTTTTGGCTCTATGAGTGAGAAGAGCCATTTGCTGGAATATCTTCATATACTCCAGATCAACTGGATGGATGCAATCCAAGTCATTAAGGGTGAAAAGAAAGTTGCCACTACTTTCATCAAAAGACATAAATGCTTGAGAAGAACTTGTCTCTTGGAATGGGCTTCCTTGAGTATAGTTCTCCCTTGGTGTCTCAGGGAAGGTTATGAAAGGAACCTTTTGTGAGTTGTCAGGGTAGCATATGAGATGATGTTGGGGTTCTATGCTATCCCTTTCAACCACATGAAGGGTTGAACCCATTTGATTGTTGAAGTTGCAAGATAGACCTTGCATGTTCATCTCCATCAGGTAGCCACTAAGAATCCCATTCAACTCTGTCAAAGTGAGAGTTTTCAGGTTCTCAGTTCTCATGATAACCACACATTAGCGTGTCCATTGCCTAGGAAGTGAGGACATAAACTTCCTTACAATATTTCTGTTTTCAAGAGCTACTCCACCATCCACTAGGGTATCCAGAATCTCAACATACCTAAAGTATTATTGAGTCATGGTGTCATGTGCTTTAAAAGTGAAATTTTCAAACTACTGCTTTAGGATATCCTTTTTGTTCTCCTTGGCTTCAAAGGAACCCTCATACATTAGTTTCAATGCACCCACAGTTGTTTAGCTATTTTGCATTTCTTGAAACCTCTGTATACAGAGTTTGGTAGAGCAGTCTAAAGGGCTATCATGGCCTTCTGGTCAATCTGTACTCGCTTTCTATCTTCATCTGAGTAGCTAGCCACAACCTAGGGGATCATACCACCTCCAGTTGTTGAAGAGGTGCTTGGTATGTAAGGTCCATTTTCAACAGACTCCCACATTTTTATGTCTAGAGACCTGATGAATCCTTCCATTCTTTGGCACCAAGTGTCAAAGTCATCAAGAGTGATAAGTGGGGACTTTGTCATGGTTCTAGTTTCCATATCAGATTTGGAAATGGCTGCCATTTGAGATGTTAAGTATTTTATGTGTGTTAGGGATCTTAAGATGGTGAGATCTTATATCAAGATCTTATATCAAATGCAGGACCGGTGAAGAGTATGCAATTACAACACAACAACACAAAGAGGAGAGTTGCTTAAGAATACTTAACATATCAAATAGGGAACTGGTTAACCTTTGTAATGATACTAGGAACATAAGTAAGCATGAGACAGAATATGATAGCAACACACACAAGGAGTTGGTTTTCAAGATTGCAGTATAGTACTTTCTCAAGTTCTATTACAAATGTTACAAAGCATACTTAGAAAGTTACAAGTACTTGAGATACATATACTACATCCTATAGTCAGCCATACTTTGAAGGCCAGCTGGATACAATTGATTAGACAACAAACAAAATCAAATGTAGAGTCAAAAGGCAGATTGCCTTTTGACTAGTGACTATAACATGCCATAGCTCACATCCTAATATATTACAAAAAGAATAAAGTACCTAAACTAGAAAATTACAGACTCAAGACCTCAATGTACAGTTACCAAAAGCATGGACCATTTCACCAACTTATGAAAGTTTGTGACTTTACAAAGTTGCAGCGGAAAGAAGTCCAGCTTTTTGGAAAAGTACATGAGATAAAGAATGTCTTCAAAAGCCTTTGGAAGAAATTTGTCTTGAAGTGTAAGCTTCGGAAGACTTTGTCTTTGAAACTTTAGAAAAGTTCATCTTTCGCTTCGATATGTACATACATACGTAAATACATACGTACATACATACGCACACATGCATACGCACACACCTACGCACATATACATACGTACACATACATAAGTACATACATACGTACATACATACGTACATACATACGTACATGCATACGTACATACATACATACGTACATGCATACGTACAAGCATACGTACAAGCATACGTACATGCATACGTACATACATACCTACATGCATACGTACATACATATGTACATACATACGTACATACATACGCACATACATACGCACACATACATACGCACATACATACGCACACATACATACGTACATAAATACGTACACATACATACGTACATACATACGCACATACATACGCACATACATACGTACATACATACGTACATACATACGTACCTAGATACATACCAACATACGTAAATACATACGTACATACATACATACATACATACATACATACATACATACATACATACGCACACATGCATACGTACACACCTACGCACACATACATACGTACACATACATACGTACACATACATACGTACATACATACGTACATACATACGTACATACATACGTACATACATACATACATACATACGTACATGCATACGCACATACATACGTACATGCATACGTATAAGCATACGTACATGCATACGTACATGCATACGTACATACATACGTACATGCATACGTACATACATTACGTACATACATACGTACATACATACGCACACATACATATGCACATACCTATGCACACATACATACGCACATACATACGCACACATACATATGCACATACATACACACACATACATACGTACATAAATACGCACACATACATACGTACATACATACGCACAAACATACGCACAAACATACGCACAAAAATACGCATATAGGTACGTACATACATACGCACATACATACGTACATACATACGTACATACATACGTACATACATACATACGTACATATGTACTTACATACATAGATACATACATAAATACATACATACATGCATACATGCATACATACATACATCCGCACGTGCATCCGCGCGTGCATCCGCGCGTGCATTCGTGCGTGCATCCGCACGTACGCACATACCACATACGTGTACGTACGCACGTATGTGTACGTACCTACGCACGTACATCCGTACATACCTACGTACGTACATCCGTACAAACATCCGTACAAACATATGTACGTACATCCGTACAAACATGCCTACATACATCCGCACAAACATACGTACATACATCCGCACATACATACGCACATACATACGTACATAGATACGCATATACATACGTACATACATACGTACCTAGATACTTACATACATACATAAATACATATGAAAATACATACGTACATACATACGCACACATGCATACGTACACACCTACGCACACATACATACATACGTACAGATACATACATACATACATACGTACGTAGATACATACGTACATACATATGTACATACATACGTACATACATACTTACATACACACGTACATGCATACGTACATACATACGTACATGCATTCGTACAAGCATACGTACAAGCATGCGTACATGCATACGTACATGCATACGTACATACATACGAACATGCATACGTACATACATACGTACATACATATGCACAAATACATACGCACATACATACGCACATACATACGCACATACCTATGCACACATAAATACGCACATATACGCACACATACATACGTACATAAATACGCACACACTCATACATACATACAAACGCACATACGTAGGTACATACATACGCACATACATACGTACATACATACGTACATACATACGTACATACATACGTACATACATACGTACATACATACGTACATACATACATATGTACATACGTACATACATACATACATACATACGTACATACATACGTACATACATACCTACATCATACGTACATACATACGTACCTACATACGTATGTAGATACATACATACATACATGCGTACATACAGACGTACATACATACGTACATACATACGTACATTGATACCTACCTACATACATACCGATATACATATGTACATACATATGTACATACATACGTACATACATACATACATAGATACATACATACATACATACATACATACATACATACATATATACATACATACATACGTACATACATACCTACATACATACGTACATACATACGTACATACATGCGTACATACATACATAAATTCATACATACATACATACATACATACTACATACATACATACATACATACATACATACATACATACATACATACATACATACATACATACATACTGTTTGAGGATAAAATATTTTAAGAGTCTTGTATCCTGAACTAGTATGTGAGGCAGTTTATCCTTGATTGTGAGTAGTTGAACAAATGAACAAAACAAGTAATGAACAACTTGAAAATGTTTGAACGGATTTGGTTACGAGGGAAACGTCCCTTGGAGTGTTAGCACCACCGACATTAAAACCCTGGTTGGTGAAAATTATCACCAACTAGTTTATTGATCTGTTGAACAAGTAAATACAATGATTTTTGGAGTGTCGAATCGGTGAGAGCTAAGTGTTAAAGTAGTAAATCAAATGTGTGTCGTGAGTGTAAAGTAGTAATTGGATGTCAGGTGTGCGAGCTGAGTGATGTGTCTTATGTTCACCAATGGCACTCAATATTTATAACTTGGTTGTTATAACTAACTTCCTATAAACTTGGTCGTGGACGTTGTGATCAATGTGACCGTTGGTGGACTTGGTTCATGCGGCTTCTAACGTTTCTCTTCTACAAACCTCAAAATATTTAGTTATCTCGCTTCCTCCACGTTCAAATTAAAGTAGACAAAGTCAATTCAATCAATCGATGGTTATATGTCGTTTCTCTTCTACAAACCTCAGAATATTTAGTTATCTCGTCAGGTATGATGGCTTTTTAAGGGTTTTACGGCTGAGGCGCAAAGATCATGTATCCATCTAAGGATGCTATATCCATAGATGAAAAGTTTTTTCCTCCACAGATTGTGTCCTTATGTAAATTTTCAATTTATGGGTTTGTAGGGCATTGAGCACTTCTAATAGTGCCAAGATGACCTAGTCAAAGAGCTCTCCGAGCTAAAGCAGTCCTTTGCTGACTACAGGAAGATGACTGATGCTAGGAAAGATGCTAACGAGGCTGAGCTACAGAAGGCTAGGAAGGATGCTGGTGAGGCTATGGCTACTCTGGAGGGCTTGAGAGCCGAAAAGGATGGTGTCATCCTTGGTATCAAGAAGGATGCAACTGTGTCCATCTTTTTGCCCCGGCTAAGGATGGCAATGGAGGCTCAAGAGGCTGGCTATGACATGAAGATTTAGGACACAACCAAGTGGGAGCAAATGGTCATCAATCTGGGCGAAGAGTTGGAGGATGTGGCTGAGGCAGCTCGAGGGTCGAAGGGTGAGCCAAGCAAGGGCAAGGATGCCAAGGAGGGAGGTCATGAAGCTGGCAAGGAGAAGGAGGTTCCCATGGCTGATGAAGGTAATGTTAACAAGGCTTGAGCCTATTTTTTAGTCTTGCATGTAACTGGTTGGTTGTAGCATTCGGCCTCTTTTGAACAATTTTAGTTTTCTTAAAATTAAGTTCCTTCGTGGGCAGACAATTAATGGTTTGGATGGAGGGATCCAGAGTTTCAGAAAGAAGACCAAACCTTATTTAACTCATTTTAGGAATCTGGGTGGATGAATCCACTTATGTTGGATGAAACCCGGATTCATAACTAGTATTTCTGCATGGTCACCCATTAGTAAAAAGATAACGTTTCCACTAGCTGCCATGTTGTAACACCCGGTTATTTCTTAATGAAAAGAAAGAAGAATAAAGTGAAGAAAAAGGAGGAAAAGAAATAAAACCCAAGTCTAGGGGTAAAAAGTGTCCAAAAAGACAAAATGTTTGAAAAGTGGGTGTAAAAGGTGGTATGGCCGCCCATATGTCACACACATCACCAATTCTCAGATATTTTAGAGAAAGAAGGGAACAGAGTAGAGAACTCTCGGTTTCGAAGGAAGAACAAGAAAGGATTCGAATTCAAGGTAAGAATTAGTGATTTTATGATGTTCTTGACGGGTTATATCCTCAGGTTTATGCTTATGTGTGTTTGAAGTGTTCGGGTAGGTTTTAGTCAGTTTCAAGGCGGTTGAATTAATTTGCAAAGGAGTTTGGAAGAAGCCATACTCCAGAGCTGCAAAGGTGAGTTCTAGAACCCCTCTTTTACAAGTGTTAACAGATTTTGGGGCTAGAAATGCATTAATGTATGTTTTCATTAAACTGGGTTTTGGACCCGTATGCTTGATTGTGTGTATGTTGATGTTATGATGTGATGTGTGACTATGTTCATGCTTGATGATGTATGATGGTGTGTCTAAGGCTTAGAAGGTAAGACTTAAGCTTACAACATGATGGATGGGGATTGGGAACTGAAATCTTTTGTTTTAGGCTGATATGTTAAGTTTTGGAATCGGCCTAACTATTGGAAAGTCGATGCGGATGAGCATGGTAAGTCAATGTGGATGAGCATGGTAAATCAATGCAGATGACAGTTAATGCGGATGAGCATTAAGCACTAAGTAGGTAAATGCGGATGAGCATCGACTAAGTATGGTGAAATGCGGATGACAAATGCGGATGAGAAAGTCTAAGTGTGAACAAATGCGGATGACTAATGCGGATGAAGCTTGGGGAAATGCGGATGAATAAACACAAATTCGAATGAAGCATGGGAAATGCGGATGAACAAAAAGGGTAATGCGGATGAACTATAGCAAATGCTGATGAACTATAGTAAATGCAGATGAGCACTTAGACTATTTTTTGGTTGCTTGGAAAGAGGGTGAAAATAGGCTTTGACTTGGGAGATTCCCAGGGGCTATGTAAGTCGATGGTTTAAGGTCATAGATGTTATGATCGGTATGTTATCATGTATGATGATTCTGATGCATGATGATGATGTATGATGTTGTATGCTTACGCATGATGTATGTTATGTATGGATAATGCCCTACATGATGATGACTGAATCCTATGTTTATGTTCCTTGTGATGTATGATTATTTTCCCTTGGCTTTACGTTAGATGTGAATAAATGAAATGAAAGTATTATCTAACATAAAGTGGAAATAATGAAAAGAGGAACATGATGAATGAATGCATGCATTAATGAATGATGGAAGTAATGAAAGTGTTGCCAGCCTTGTGGGTCGGGACAGGCCCAATGAAGGGTGTTAGCCCAACGGTGTGCGGGTTAGCTACCCCAGAAGAATGCACAACGGGGTCTTTCTTTGTGATTGACCATCTGTATGGAACCATTGTTGCTTATATTTGGTGCTGTGGCTAGGCTGCTATGCGCCATGATGGAAGGTCTTTGATAGACTTCGGTCCAGTACCAGCTTTATGCATGACGGAAGGGCATAGCACATGACAATAGTACACCTGAAATTTACCTTCGGTAGTGCGGCCAGACTACTATGCACCATGATGGAAGGTCTATAATAGACTTCGCTCCAGTACCAGCTTTATGCATGACGGAAGGGTAAATTTCATGGTATTGATGGAATGAAAAGATGTAATGATGAACGAGCGAATGATAAAGATAATAATGATATTATCTATGTGTACATATAATGTGTGATCGTATGTTTATGTAAAGAATGGTTTAATGAATGTAAAGTATGTTTTTATGTTAAACTAGAACTCACTCAGCAATGCTGACTTTTTCTGCATTTTCCAGTTGGCAAGTGAGCATTGCTGAGGATGGCGCGGGGCAGCTACTTGTCATTTGGATGGCATTCTTTTGTAAATGTTTTTTGCATTGTAATACGAACAAACGAAATTGTATTATGAATGTTTTATTATTTTCCAAAAGCATCTATAATGAAAAAATTATTTTAATGTTCCACTACGATGCTTTATGAAAGTTAAATGTAATTATATCTTTTATGAGCAATGATTCCCGAGAACGGGGCCTTACAAGTTGGTATCAGAGCCAAAGTTTAAATGAAATGGGTAAATCTTCAAATAAACCTACCCTAAACTGAAAATGAGACGGAAAGGGAAGGGATGCCAGTCTGAATAGCTGTGTGCGATCAAGTATTTTTGTATGATTAACTGGTATTATATGCGCATGTTATATGGTTATGTGTTGCTAGTAGATTCAGATACTGATGTATTCAGGATAGGTAATGCTTGGGGTATGAAGAGTAAAGTAAGTGGCTAATCACAACTGGCCACTATAATTAGGGAGTACTATACCTGACATAAACTGAAGTGTTCCCTTGAATGACCGTGTTGGTGTTTGAATCTTTCAGTGTGTCTATGAGGATGGCCAGTGGTAGA
Organism: Flaveria trinervia; assembly: GCA_025506515.1. NCBI lineage: Eukaryota > Viridiplantae > Streptophyta > Magnoliopsida > Asterales > Asteraceae > Flaveria > Flaveria trinervia. The sequence goes on along the minus strand of CM046449.1, from coordinate 36,305,583 downwards.
TCATCTAAAGCTTCGCGTGGTGGTGGTGGACGTGGGGCTAAACCACGGGTCACGAGAGAAAGGCCTAGAGCCGAAAAGGTGGTTCACGATAGAGTGCTAACCTGAGAGACTCAGTGAAAGAGGCGATTATGGAGGAAGTGCATCAAGTCATGTAGATGATCCTACCATATGTGGTGACGAAAGTGATAAAAGAGATGGGGAAAGAAGGGAAAGGAGTAGACCTACGGGTGAAAGAAGACAGGCCGAGACTGAGATGGTTGTATCTGATGACGAAGAGGAAGAGGAAGAAGAAGAGCCTGCGCTGGAGGCGGCACGGGCTGTAACTACGGGGCATTTCAACGGTGCAAGGCTCTACTTTTGACGGTAACGGCACTGCTGCTGCTGCTCACCGATGGGTGAGAGAAATGGAAGTTGTTTTGAATATCAGCGAGTGCCGAGAGTACCAGAAGGTGAAGTTTGCTGCCCACTCTTTCGTGGACTCAGCCTTATGCTGGTGGAGCAATATTATCCAAGCTGAGGGTACTCGGTCCATAAGAAGGATGAGGTGGTCGAAACTAAAGAAATTGGTAATTAAGGATTTCTGTCCTCACGGGGAAATGAATAAGGTGGAAAGGGAATTCTTGCAGCGGGAAGCGGAAACCATGACACATCAACAATACATCACCAAATTCAATAAAATGGCAAGGCTAGTGCCGGATCATGTGATGCCTCTATCACGAAAGATCAAGAGATACATTCAGGGCTTATCGGCGGATATTCACAGGCACATGATTGCTGCCCGACCGAGCACATTTAGGTCGGTGGTGGATCTGGCAGGGAGACTGTATGACGAGAGGACTGTGGTGGTGACCCATGGTAGCAAGAAAGGTGGTACTGATCTGAATTGGAGTTGAAAGAAGTTTGGTCGGGGTGGTGCCCGACGGGTAACAAGAAGGCACGGGTGGATGACCGCCGTGTGGTCACATCTGAGGCAGGGTTGAAGAAGTGTGGTAGATGTGGAAAGGAGAATAATAGGGAATGTAGACTGGGATCGAACTTGTGCTTCAATTTGGAAGATGGGGCATGTAGCAAGGGATTGTCGTGCGGTCCAATTTTCAATTGTGGCGAGGAGGGCCACATGAGTAGAGACTCTAAGAAGCTGAGGGCTGAGGGTTCTGGTGTCAAGAAGACGGGAAGTGGAGGAATGAGGGCGAGCGCTAGGGCATTAATATGACACAGGAGGAACCTTGGACGGACCCTAATGTTATGTCCGGTACGTTTCTAGTGAACCAAACTTTAGCTTCTTTGTTATTTGATTTGGGTGCGAGTAAAAGTTTAATTTCTGCTGCTTTCTGTGCTAAACTGCCTGTTAGTAGTAAGAATATAGATGTGCTCTTTGATGTAAAAACTGCCATAGGTAAGTCTACCAAAATTTCTGAGGTGATAGAAGGATGTGATGTGGAATTGGAAGGTCATAAGTTTCCGGTTAGACCGTTCATGATGACCTTAGGTGGTTTTGATATGGTTCTTGGGATGGATTGGTTGGTAGACTACAAGGCGAATATCATGTGCCGCAAGAAGATGATTTGATTGACAACACCTGATGGTAGTTCAGTAACGGTTTATGCTGATCTGGTCACAACGATCCCAAAAGTAATCTCAATGGCGGTGGAAGGAAAGTGCATGAGGCATGGATGTAGTGCCTACTTGGCCTATGTAAATGATGTGAATACGCTAGCACCACAACTGTCTGATGTGCCGGTTGTGTGTGACTTTCCAGACGTGTTCCCAGAAGACTTACCAGGAGTGCCACCTGATCGTGAGATTGAATTCCAGATCGATTTGATACCAGGTGCCCAACCTGTTGCCAAGGCACCATATCGGCTGGCTCCTACCGAGATGAAAGAATTGATGGGGCAACTGCAAGAGCTGCTTGATAAGGGGTTCATTAGACCGAGTATCTCTCCTTGGGGTGCTCCGGTCTTATTTGTGAATAAGAAAGACGGTATTATAGGGATGTGTATAGACTACCGTGAGTTGAACAAGTTAACGATAATGAACCGATACCCCTTACCGAGGATTGATGATTTGTTTGATGAGCTCCAAGGTGCCAGTTGGTTCTCAAGAATAGATCTTCAATCGGCTTACCACCAGCTGAAGGTGAAAGAGCAGGATGTTCCTAAAATAGCTTTTTGTATGCGTTATGGTCATTACGAGTTCCTTGTTATGTCACTTAGTTTGACTAATGCGCTAGTTGCTTTTATGGATGTGATGAATAGAGTGCGTCGGCCAATGTTGTATAAATCAATGATTGTGTTTATTGATGATATTTTGATTTATTCGAAGAGCGAGACTGAGCATGCCGGTCACATTCGAGAAGTTTTGGAGACGTTGAGAAAGGAGAAGTTGTACGCTAAATTCTCCAAGTGCGCATTCTGGTTGCGCGAGGTTCAATTCTTGGGCCATGTGGTGAATCTTGAAAGGATCATGGTGGATCCGGCGAAGGTGGAGGCGGTCATGCAATGGAAATCTCCAAGGACGCCATCCGAGATCCGTAGCTTCTTGGGTTTGGCGGGTTACTACAGAAGATTTATCCAAGACTTCTCAAAGATTGCTTCTCCACTAACTAAGTTGACCGGGAAAGATGTGAAGTTCGTATGGGTTCAAGCTTAAGAGAAGGCCTTTGTGGAATTAAAAGTGAGGTTGACTCAAGCACTTGTCCCGAGGGGATTATGGTGGACCCGGCTAAGGTGGAGGCAGTGATGCAATGGAAGTCTCCAAAGATGCCATCCGAGATTCGTAGTTTCTTGGGTTTGGCGGGCTACTATAGAAGATTCATTCAAGACTTTTCCAAGATTGCTTCTCCACTAACCAAGTTGACCCGAAAATATGTGAAGTTCGTATGGGGTCAAGCTCAAGAGAAGGCATTCGAAGAATTGAAGGCGAGATTGACTCAAGCTCCTAACCTGTCATTACCCGATGGAAGTGAAGATCTGGTGGTTTATTCTGATGCTTCTTACTCAGGGTTGGGGTGTGTACTAATGTAGAGAGGGAAGGTTATAGCCTATGCATCCCGGCAGTTGAAGGTTCATGAGGTAAATTATTCTACTCTTGATTTGGAGCTAGCAGCCGTGGTCTTTGCACTAAAGATTTGGAGGCACTATCTTTACGTGACGAAGTGCACCATTTTCACTGACCACAAGAGCTTGAAGTACTTCTTTGAGCAGAATGATCTAAACATGATGCAAAGACGATGGTTGGAGCTTATAAAGGATTATGATTACAAGATCCACTACCATTCGGGCAAAGCCAACGTGGTGGCAGATGCCCTTAGCTGATAAGAGAGACCCGAGCCGATTCGGGTGAAAGCATATCAGCTGATCATGACCTCGGATGTGATGAAGCAAGTCTAGGAGTTCCAAGATAAGGCATTGAAAGGAGATCATCTTAACTCTGAGAGAATGAGAAGTCTAGTCGCAGAATTGGGTGAAAACACGCTTGGTGTTAGAACTCGATTCGGAAGGATGTGGATCCCTCATTTTGGGGATCTAGGTATGAAGATCATGGATGAAGCTCACAAGTCTCACTACTCTATTCATCCTAGTGGTACAAAGATGTACGAAGACATGAAGAAAGGCTATAGGTGGTTCGGTATGAAGCACGATGTGGTGGAGTATGTGAGTAAGTGCCTTACTTGTCTACAGGTGAAGGCTGAACATCAGAAGCCGTATGGAAAGATTCAACCTTTGGATATGCTGGAGTGGAAGTGGGAGCACCTCACCATGGATTTCATTACGAAGCTGCCACGTACCCCAAAAGGGTATGATGCCATATAGGTGATTGTTGACCGCTTGACGAAGAGTGCTCACTTCCTACCGATCCGCGAGACATATTCATCTGAGAGGTTGGCTGATCTATTCATCAAGGAAATTGTAACTCGTGATGGTGTGCCGATGTCTATTGTGTCCGATCGTAATACCTGGTTTACATCCAAAATCTGAAAGAAATTCCACGACGCTATGGGGACGAGGTTACATATTAGCATGGTTTATCATCCCCAGACTGATGGTCAGTCAGAGAGGACCATTCATACATTGGAAGAAATGCTTCCAGCATGTGTTATCAATTTTGGAGGAAGTTGGGATGACCACTTACCATTAGTTGAATTCTCATACAATAATAGTTATCATGCCAGCATTGGTATGTCACCTTAAGAGATGCTATATGGTAGGAGATGCAGAACACCCGTCTATTGAGGTGATATGGTCAAAAAGAACTAGGGAGCGTCGTAGTGATCGAGGCTACGACTGAGAAACCTAAAAAGATCAAGGCCTTCATGAAGGCAACCAAAGATAGACAGAAGTCGTATGCTGATAAACGACATAGGCCGATTGAGTTTAAGGTGGGTGACCGGGTTATGTTGAAGGTCTCACCTTGGAAGGGCATCATCCGATTCAGGAAGCAAGTCAAGTTGAGCCCAAGGTATATAGGGCCTTTCTGAATCATCGCTCAAGTAGGAGAGGTCGCCTATAGACTGGAATTACCAGATGAGTTTAGTGGAATTCACCTGACATTCCATGTATCTCATCTAAGGAAGTGTTTAGCGGATGAAGATATGATTGTTCCACTGGAGGACATGGAAGTGGATGAACGGCTCAATTATGTGAAGCAACAAGTAGCAATCATTGATCAAAAAGAGAAGAGGCTGAGAAATAAAGTGGTTCCTCTTGTGCGTGTACAGTGGAAGCACAAGAAGGGATCTGAGTCTATGTGGGAGATTGAAGAAGAAATGAGACAGCATTACCCACAACTCTTTGAGGAATAATAGGTTTCAGGGACGAAACCTATATAAGGGGGTGGACTTGTAACGCCCGGTTATTTCTTAATGACAAGAAAGAAGAACAAAGTGAAGAAAAAGGAGGAAAAGAAATAAAACCCAAGTCTAGGGGTAAAAAGTCTCCAAAAGGACAAAATGTTTGAAAAGTGGGTGTAAAAAGTGGTATGGTCGCCCACATGTCACACACATCACCAATTCTCGGATATTTTAGAGAGAGAAGGGAACAGAGTAGAGAACTCTCGGTTTTGAAGGAAGAACAAGAAAGTATTCGAATTCAAGGTAAGAATTCGTGGTTTTATGATGTTATGGACTGGTTATATCCTCGGGTTTATGCTTATGTGTGTTTGTATGTGTTCGGGTATATTTAGTGGGTTTCTAGGTGGTTGAATTCAATTTGCAAAGGAGTTTGGAAGAAGCCATACTCAAGAGCTACAAAGGTGAGTTCTAGAACCCCTCTTTTTACATGTTTTAACAAATTTGGGGGCAAGAAATGCATGAATGTATGTTTCATTAAACTGGGTTTCGGACCCGTATGCTTGATTGTGTGTATGTTGATGTTATGATGTGATTTGTGACTATGTTCATGCTTGATGATGTATGATGGTGTGTCTAAGGGTTAGAAGGTAAGACTTAAGCTTAGAACATGATGGATGGGATTGGGAACTGAAATATGATGTTTTAGGCTGATATGTTAAGTTTTGAAATCGGCCTAAGTGTTGGAAAGTCAATGCAGATGAGCATGGTAAGTCAATTCGGATGAGCATGGTAAGTTAATACGGATAACAACTAATGCGGATGAGCATTAACCACTAAGTAACTCAATACGGTTGAGCATCGATTAAGTATGTTGAAATGCGGATGACCAATGCAGATGAGTATGGTCAATGCGGATGACAAAGTCTAAGTGTGAACAACTGCGGATGACTAATGCGGATGAAGCATGGGGAAATGCAGATGAATAAACACAAATACGGATGAAGCATGGGAAATGGGGATGAACAAAAAGGGCAATGCAGATGAACTATAGCAAATGCGGATAAACTATAGTAAAGGCAGATAAGCCCTTAAACTATTTTCTGGTTGCTTGGAAAGAGGGTGAAATGTAGGCTTTGACTTGGGAGATTTCCGGGGGCTATCTAAGTTGACAGTTTAAGGTCATAGATTTTACGATGGGTATGTTATAATGCATGATTGATGCTTATGCATGATGATGATGTATGACGTTGTACGCTTATGCATGATGTATGTTATGTATGGATGATGCCATGCATGATGATGACTAAATGTTATGTTTATGTTCCTTGTGATGTATGATTATTTTCCCTTGGCTTTACATTTGATGTAAATGAATGAAATGAAAGTATTATGTAACGTAAAGTGGAAGATAATGAAAAGAGGAACATGGTAAATGAATGTATGCATTAATGAATGATGGAAGTAATGAAAGTCTTGCAAGCCTTGTATGTCGGGACAGGCACAATGAAGGGTGTTAGCCCAACGGTGTGCGGGTTAGCTACCCCAGAAGGATGCACATTGTGGTCTTTCTTTGTGATTGACCATCTATATGGAACCATTGTTGCGTGCCTTCGCTACTATGGCTAGGCTACTGTGTGCCATGATGGAAGGTCTATGATAGACTTCGGTCCAGTACCAACTTTATGCATGACAGAAGGTCATAGCACATGACAATGGTACACCTGAAATATACCTTCGGTACTGTGGGCAGACTGTTGTGTGCCATGATGGAAGGTCTATAATAGACTTCAGTCCAGTACCAGCTTTATGCATGATGGAAGGGTAAATTTCATGGTGTTGATGGAATGAAAAGATGTAATGATGAACGAACAAATGATGAAGATAATAATGATATTATCTATGTATACGTATGATGTGTGATCACAAGTTTAAGTAAAGAATGGTTTAATGAATGTAAAGTGTGTTTTTATGTTAAACTAGAACTCACTCAGCAACCCTGAATTTTTATGCATTTTCAAGTTGGCAGGTGAGCATTGCTGAGGATGGCGCGGGGCAGCTACTTGGGATTTGGATGGCATTCTTTTGTTAATGTTATTGCATTGTAATGCGAACAAACTAAATTGTATTATGAATGTTGTATTATTTTGCCAAAGCATCTATAATGAAAAAGTTATTTAATGTTCCGCTACGATGCTTTATGAAAGTTAAATGTAATTATATCTTTTATGAGCAATGATTGGCTAGCTGTAAGCATCCCGGGAATGGGGCCTTACAAGTTGGTATCCGAGCCAAAGTTTAAGTGAAATGGGTAAATTTTCAAATAAACCTAAACTTAAACTGAAAATGGGACGGAAAGGGAAGGGATGCCAGTCCGAGTAGTTGCGTGCCAACATGTATTTTTGTATGATTAACCGGTATTATGTGCGCATGCTATATGGTTATGTGTTGCTGGTAATTTTAGATACTGATGTAGTCAGGACAGGTAATGCTTAGGGTATGAAGAGTAAAGTAAGTGGCTAATCACAACTGGCCACTGTAATTAGGGACTTACTATACCTGACATAAACTGAGATGTTCCCTTGAATGACCATGTTGGTGTTTGAATCTTTCAGTGTGTGTGTGAGGATGGCCAGTGGTAGATCATCTAAAGCTTCATGTGGTGGTGGGGGATGTGGTGCTGAACCACGGGTCACGAGAGGAAGGCCTAGAGCCGAAAAGGTGGTTCAAGAAGAAGCCGAAACCCTCATCCAGAGGGCGGAGATGAGAGTGCTAACCTGAGAACCTTAGTGAAGGAGGCGGTTATGGAGGAAGTGCATCAGCTCATGCAGACGATCCTATCGTATGTGGTGACCGATGTGATAAAGGCTGTTAGAGATGGGGAAAGAAGGGAAACGAGTTGACCTACGGGTGAAAGAAGATAGCCCGAGACTGAGACGGTTATGTCTGATGACAAAGAGGAAGAGAAAGAAGAAGAGCCTGCGACGGGGGCGGCACGAGGCTATAACTACGGGGCATTTCAACGGTGCAAGCCCCCTACTTTTGATTGTAACCGCAATGCTGCTGCTGCTCACCAATGGGTGAAAGAAATGGAAGTTGTTTTCAATATCAGCGAGTACCGAGAGGACCAAAAGGTGAAGTTTGCTGTCCACTCTTTCCTGGACTCAACCTTGTGCTGGTGGGACAATATTATCCAAGCTGAGGGTCGTCGGTCCATTGGAAGGATGAGGTGGTCGAAACTAAAGAAAGTGGTTATTGAGGAGTTCTGTCCTTATCGGGAATTGGATAAGGTGGAAAGGAAATTCCTACAGCTGGAAGCGGGAACCATGACACATCAACAATACACCACCAAATTCAATGAAATGGCACGGGTGGTGCCGGATCAGGTGACGCCTCTGTCATGAAAGATCAAGAGATACATTCAAGGCTTGCCGGAGGATATTCGCACGCACATGATCGCTGCCCAACAGAGCACATTTAAGGCGGTGGTGGATCTGGCAGGGAGACTGTATGATGAGAGGACTGTGGTGGTGACCGAAAGTAGCAAGAAAGGTGGTATTGATTGGAATTGTAGTGGAAAGAGGTTTGGTCGGGTTGGTGCCCCGACGGGTAACAAATGGCACTGGTGGATGACCGCTGTGTGGTCACATCTGGGGCAGGACTGAAGATATGTGGTAGATGTGGAAAGGAGCATAATGGGGAATGTAGACTGGTGTCAAACTTATGCTTCAAATATGGGAAGATGGGGCATGTAGCAAGGGATTGTTGTACGGTCTGATGTTTCAACTGTGGCGAGGAGGGCCACATGAGTAGAGACTGTAAGAAGCTGAGGGCTGAGGGTTCTGCGGTAAAGAAGACAAGAAGTGGAGGACCGACGGCGAGTGCTAGGGCATTCAATATGACACAGGAGGAAGATAGGATGGACCCTCATGTTTTGTCCGGTACGTTTCTAGTGAACCAAACTTTAGCTTCTGTGTTATTTGATTTGGGTGCCGGTAAAAGTTTCATTTCTGCTGCTTTCTATGCAAAATTGCCTGTTAGTGGTAAGAATATAGATGTGCCCTTTGATGTAGAAACTGCCATAGGTAACTCTACCAGAATTTCTAAGGTAATAGAAGGATGTGATGTGGAATTGGAAGGTCATAAGTTTCCGGTTAGACCGTTCGTGATGACCTTAGCTGGTTTTGATATGGTTCTTAGTATGGATTGGTTGGCGGACTACAAGGCGAACATTGTGTGCCGCTAGAAGATGATTCGATGTGCCTAAAACATCTTTTCGTACGCATTATGGTTTATTGTGATCGGGTCACAACGATCCCGAAAGTAATCTCAATGGCGGTGGCGGGAAAGTGAATGAGGCGTGGATGTGGTGCCTACTTGGCCTATCTAAATGATGTGGATATGCCAGCACCACAACTGTCTGATGTTCCTGTTGTGTGTGACTTTCCAGACGTGTTCCCAGAAGACTTACTAGGAGTGCCACCTGACCGTGAGATCGAATTCCTGATCGATTGATACCAGGTGCCCAACCTATTGCCAAGGCACCATATCGGCTGGCTCCTACCGAGATGAAAGAATTGATGGGGCAACTGCAAGAGCTGCTTGATAAGGGGTTCATTAGACCGATTATCTCTCCTTGGGGTGCTCCGGTCTTATTCGTGAATAAGAAAGACGGTAGTATGAGGATATGTATAGACTACCATGAGTTGAACAAGTTGACGATAAAGAACTGATACCCCTTACCGAGGATTTATGATTTGTTTGATCAGCTCCAAGGTGCCAGTTGGTTCTCAAGAATAGATCTTCGATCGGGCTACCACCAGTTGAAGGTGAAAGAGCAGGATGTTCATAAAACATCTTTTCGTACGCATTATGGTCACTACGAGTTCCCTGTTATGTCATTTGGTTTGACTAATGCGCCAGCTGCTTTTATGGATTTAATGAATAGAGTGTGTTGGTTAATGTTGGATAAATCAGTGATTATGTTTATTGATGATATTCTGATTTATTCGAACAGCGAGATTGAGCATGCCGGTCACATTCGGTAAGTTTTGGAGATGTTGAGAAAGGAGAAGTTGTATGCTAAATTCTCCAAGTGCGTGTTGTAGTTGCACGAGGTACAATTCTTGGGCCATATGTTGAATCCTAACGGGATCATGGTAGATCCGGCGAAGGTGGAACGGGGCCTTACACATGTGTTGTGAGATTGTTTGATTTTGTGAATTGCAATTTGATTAAAAACAAATAAATTTGAAGAACCCTTAGAGGATAAGTATACATGGCCAACTTTACGAAACGATGTCTTTAAGTAATAAAGATAGAATAGAAAATCATAGTTTTATAGCTTAACCTTGATATTTAGATGTGTCTTCAAATAGATCATCCTTAGATAGTTGCTTGATAGCGTAAGCTTGTATCCGTGCTATGTCTTCAAATATATGTTTCCAAGCAGTCAGGCCTTAATTAGTTTGGAACTAAAGCCCATTGTCAAAAGATGCCAAAAGCCTTAGCCAGCCTGTTATAAATCCTAGGTCTTCATGCTAGTGTTAATGAAGGATCCCTGTACCGAGACCAACCCATTCTCGTCTCGTAGCCTTTAAGGATACTAGCATTAAAGCCCTTTAAGGATACTAACGATAAAGCCTTTTTAAGGATACTAGCGATAAAGCCTTAAGGATACTGGTGATAAAACCTTTCAACGATACTGGCGATAAAGACCTTTAAGGATACTGGCGATAAAGCCCTTTAAGGATACTGGCGATAAAGCCTTTAGATGGCACGTGCATGCCAAACCAATTGCTAACCCGAAAAAGTTAGAAACCTTAAGACCCTTACCACTTGGCCAAGAATGAAGGAGTGGTCAGCCATTATTCATGAACTGGCTGCTTCACCCTAGCATATGGGTTTAGGTAACATGTGCTCCAGGCGAGGGTATGTGCTCGAACCTAGTTTATTACCCAAAAACTTAGGAAAGTGAAAACTTTCAAACCTTAGAAGGTGCGTTGGACACCTTAAAAACACAGGAGAGATGATCAATCTCGTACTGGTGACAGGGCCGAAATGACTGGTGACAAGGCCACTTTTATGCATGCATCTTCCTTTGTCATTGAATCTGCAAAAAACTTGGCAAGAAGTTGGTGTCTAAAACAATTTAGAGTAAAGTAGACTAAGATAATAAGGATAATCATAAGGAAACATCAAAGTGAGACACATACAATCATCCTTGTGAAAATCAGGATATAACATGTTTCAAGGATACAACATCCCTACGTAAAGTATTTCTTGACGTGTATCGCATTCCATGCTCTAGGTAGAAGTTCACCCTCCATAGTAGTTAGTCTGTAGGCTCCCTTTCCTTCCTCTGCATCGATTAAGTAGGGCCTTTCCCATTTTGGTGTTAGCTTTCCATCGGATGCCTTGGTTGTATTCTGGAATACTTTTCTTAGAACCATATCTCCTATTTTGAATCTTCGTATCCTTATATTTTTGTTATAAGAAGCCGTTATCTTTTATTGATAAGCTGCCACCTTTATCTTGGCTATGTCTCGGATTTCGTCCATTGTCTCGAGGTCTTTCATGAAGGATTCTTTATTTAGATCAGGATTCTTCATGCTAACTCTTGCCGTAGGAATAACTACTTCTGTAGGAATTACTTCTTCAGATCCAAAGACTAATGAAAATGGAGTTTGCCCTGTTGCATTCTTTGTGGTAGTTCTATATGCCCCTAGGACGAAAGCTAGTTCTTCTGCCCAATTTCCTTTCTTGTCCCCAAGTTTTTTTAAAGATTATTTATAATAGTCTTGTTGCTAGACTCCGCTTGCCCAGTGGCTTGAGGATGTACTGGGGTGGAAGTGATCATTTTGATTCCCCAACTGCACAAAAGTTTGTGGTCCTCCTTCCTATGAACTAAGATCCATTATCAAAAATTATCTCCGCTGGAACGCCAAATCTCGTAAGGATGTTCCTTTTTGTAAAGGATATTAGTTTCTTTTCATGACCTTGAACGAATGCCTCAGCTTCGATCCATTTGGAAAAGTAATCAGTCATGGCATGCATGAATACTTTCCCTCCTGGAGCAACTCATAGTTTTCCAACTATATCCATCCCCTACTTCATAAAAGGCCATGAAGAGGTGATAGAATGTAGTGGTTCTATTGGTTGGTGAAGGATGTTGGCGTGTCTCTAACATGCATCACATTTTTGAGAGTAGGATATCGCATCCTTCTTCATAGTAGGCCAAAAGTATCTTGTTCTTAAGACTTTGGAGAAGAGTGTCCTGCCCCCAGTGTGATTTCCACAATCTCCTTCATGTATTTCTTTTAATATTTCTTGGATTTCAGGATCTTCCAAGCATCTTAGATAAGGACCTGCAAGAGACTTTTTATATAATACATTGTTATCAGGGTGTCCCTAGATACCTTCATCTTAAACACTATAGGATTTTGTTCTGCTGGGATCTCTTCCTTTAAGATGTAATTCTTGATTGGAAGGATCTAGGATTCTTGATTATGCTGAGGATCCAATATCCTTGATTCTTCATTCTCATATAATGCGTGGATCTTGTATCCTTCTTCAAAGATTGCTGGTTTAAGGATATGGATCATTGGAATCTTTGTTCCTTCTGGTATCCTTAAGGATGAGGCTAGATTTGCTAAAGCATCAGCTTCTGTGTTTTCTTTCCTAGGTACCTGCATTATCTTACAGTCTACAAACTCTTTTGATAGTTTTTTGACTATCTCAAGATATTGTAGCAATCTTTCACGTGTCACAGCATAAGATCCGTTAAAGTGATTAGTTATTAGTAAAGAATCAATATATAGTTGAAGATACCTGACCCTTATATCCTTAGCAAGATGCATTCCTGCTATAAGTGCTTCGTATTCTACTTTATTGTTAGTGGCCTAAAATTCACATGTAATTGATTGGGGTGTAATGTCCCCCTGTGGCGATTTCAGTAGGATGCCTAAGCCTGTCCCCCGGACATTTTGTTGGATTCTTTATGCCCAAGACGCATAGAACATTGATGTGGTTAGTACGATATGATCCAAGTCAGTTCATACCCAATAACAAGCTTAGCAAACATCAATATACATATTTAATTGATGATATGATCATGCAATTAAATAATTACACCATTTTGAAAAGTAGGTTTTTTAAATAAATTGAATATGAGGTGGAACAACTTATAAGGATATTTTGTTCATGGGTATTACTTGTAATTTTTTTAAATTGGTTAAATAACATCAAGAAATAAAAGTGTGTATGAGTTATATAATTAAAAGGTTAATTACATAACTTATATTATAGGATAAAATGGTAAATAATATTGAGGGGGAAACCCCAATCGAATACCATTTCGGCCGCCCCTTTAGAGGGGTTGGTTCATTTGTTTTGTCTTGGAAAGAGACTTCATTAACTAGCAAGACACTCCACCTCTTTCTCTCTGACACATGCAAAAGACCAATGGGACCAAACTCTTTCTTTCTTGAGGAAAAGTCATGGCTGGAAGGGGTTTTTCAGCAGCTTCTCTTTGCCTTTTGGTGTACAAATCCTAGCAACAAAGGTGCTTTGCTTGATGATCGTGGGTATGGAAGATTGAGGACACCTCTCTTTGGTGTTTTGGTGGTTCAAGAACATCATCTTCATCAAATCACACGTTTTTTACAGCTCTACATTGGTAGTTTCATATGGGTTGTTTTGGTTGTTATTTCTTCTTGATAGCTAGTTTATACACATATTTGATCCTACGTTCTTGGGTTTGTTGATATTAAGTTATATGCCTTAATTTTCAGTTTACAAAACATAATATTAAGTTTTGTTTCCGCTGCGTTTTTCTTGTTTAAATAGTCAAACTATGATAACGGTCCAACAAACCTAACATTGGCATGTAGAGCCGGATATGTGGATGACTAGCTTCTTTTGTCCTTGTAAAATTGGTTTTATGGGACTTTAACAACCTTATAGGGGCTGTTTTGTGATGATATGATGAATCCCCAATCTTTTAAGGTTATATCTTACATGCTTATGATTAAACCTTGAAAGAAAGATGTCAAATGGTTGATTATATTTTGTTTGGACAAAAATGGTATTTTCTTGCTTTATGTTGGCTGAAAATTTAGGGTCAAATGGGGATTTATATTGGTTCTTGATTGTTGTATAAGTTGTTTCATATTGGTGCATAACCTAGCCTTGACCTTGTGTTGATTTGGTTTTGGTTGATTTCATTCTTTATGGGTTGTAATTGTATTCTTTTGTGCTTGTTAATGGTTGTAATTTATTTATTCATTCAATGGTGATGTAATAGATAGATTAATGTATTTTATTTTATTATAAACTTTGTATTAGGATATAAATTTTGTAAAAGAAGATGCACAGGTTGGAAGCACAAAGGGAAGACACAAAGAGAAGGACTTGAAACATTTGGATGCAACTTCAAGTGGGGGTCTTCGGAGATTTTATCTTGTGTGTTGTGATTAACCCTTAGGAAAGACCAAATGACAACACTTGTGATGTCAAACAAGTGTGGTCAACCTAGTGGCTATGGTTATGCATTTGTGATTGTATCATTATTCTTGTTTGGTTGTTTGTTATATGATGGTTGTTTGATATTTTGTAGAGATTAATGAAGAGGCTGATGCAACCTAAACATCCAATGTCTTTCCTGCATGCTGCACAAGTGCATTGAAGAAGAATGATTAGGTAGTTTTACACATGCAACAGAAAATACTCTAAGTGTAAAATCTTTCGAAGCCAAGACCAATATCTTCCGAAGCCAAATATGAAGTCTTTTGAAGCCACAGAGACAAAGTCTTCCGAAGCTTCAACTCATGAAGACAGATTTCTTCCAAAGACTTTTAACACATGTTTTATCTAATGTACTTTTCCATAAAGTTGGACACCTTTCCGCTGCATCTCTGTAAAGTCACCAACATGCATGAGTTGGTGAAAAAGTTCATGCTTTTGGTAATTATACATGGAGGTCTTGAGTCTGTAAACTTTCTACTTCATGTACTTTATCCTTTTTGTAATAGATAAAGATGTGAGCTATGGCATGTCATAGTCACAAGTCAAAAGGCAATGTGCCTTTTGACTCTACAATTGATTTTGTTTTGTGTCTAGTCAATTGTATCCAGCTGGCTTTCAAAGTATAGCCGGCTGCAGGATGTAGTATGAGTATCTCATGTTCTTGTATCTTTCCTTTATGCTTTGTAACGCTTGTAATAGAACATAGAGAAAGCAATATACTGCATTCTTAAAAACCATATACTTGTGTTCTTTGTGTTCTGTCTTTTACATTACTTGTGTTCTTAATGTCTTATCTTGGTTAATCCAGTTTACTGTTTGATTAAGTTTTAGTTAATCTCCTCTTCATGTTGTTCTGTTGTAAATCTATACCCTTCAACGGTCCTGCATTTGGTATCAGAGCTTTTCAGGCTCTTGATATAAGATCTCACCATCTTAAGATCCCTCACACACACAAATACTAAAATTTTCAAATGGCAGTCATTTCCAAGACTGATATGGAAACTGGAACCATGAACAAGTCCCCACTGATCACTCTTGATGAGTTTGATACCTGGTGTTTGAGAATGGAAGGTTTCATTAGGTCTCTTGATTCAAGAATGTGGGTGTCTATTGAGAATGGACTTTTCATACCCAACACCCCTTCTGCTACTGGTGCTGGCATGATCCTCAAAGATATGGCTAACTACTCTGATGAAGATAGGAAGAGAGTAGAGATAGATAGAAAAGCCATGACAGCTCTTCAAACTGCCCTTCCAAACTCTGTGTACAGAGGTTTCAAGAAGTGCAAAACAGCCAAGCAGCTATGGGATGCATTGAAACTGATGTATGAGGGTTCTGCTGAAACCAAGGAGAACAAAAAGATCTCCTAAAGTACCAGTTGGAAAACTTCACCTTTAAAACAGGTGAAACCATGACTCAACAATACTTTAGGTATGTTGAGATTGTGGACACCCTTGTGGATGGAGGAGTTCCTCTTGAGAACAGAGACATTGTAAGGAAGTTCATGTCCTCACTTCCTAGGCAGTGGACACACTACTGTGTTGCGATCAAGAGGACTGAAAATCTCAAAACTCTCACTCTGACAGAGTTATATGGGATTCTCAGTGGCTACCAGATAGAGATGAACATGCAAGGTTCATCTGGCAACTCCAATAATCAAATGGGTTCAGCCGTACATGTGGTTGAAAGGGATACCATAGAACCTAAACATCATCTCATATGCTACCTGATAACTCACCAAAGGGTCCTTTCATCACCTTCCTAGAGACACCAAGGGAGAACTACACTCAAGGAAGCCTATTCCAAGAGACAAGCTCTTCTCAAGCTTTTGTGTCTTCTGATGAAAGTTGTGGCAACCCCTTTTCACTCTTGAAGACTTGGACTGTATTCATCCAGATGATCTGGAATACATGGAAATAATCCAGCAGATGGCTCTTCTCACTCACAGAGCCAAGAAGTTCTACAAGAGGACTGGAAGGAAGTTCCCAAGCAATGCAACCAGTAGAAAGTTTGCCTGGACAAAGGCAAAGTCAAGTGTTACAACTGTAACTTGATGGGCCACTTTGCTAGAGAGTGTAAGGCACCTAGCGCAAATGGTGGCCAAACACAGTCCAGGCCAAACTACACTGACAAAGCTCTCCTGAATGAGAAGTCAAAGCAGTAGGCTGCTGTTGCTGTTGAAGAAGGAGGCTTTGACTAAAGCTTTCAGGTGGAAGATGCTTCTCCTAAGCAAGCATTGATGGCAGATCATGATGAAGCCAAGGTATTAGAACATCTATGTACTCCTAAATGCATTGCTAAAGTTAATAGATACAGGTCCTATAACATGGAGATGAGATCTAACCTTGACTCCATAAACAGTTTAAAATCTGATTTTAGAAAGTCTGAAAATGATTATAACTGAAGATAGAGGACCTAGAGAAAACCATTTCAGTTCTAAAACATGAACACATAGATTTTAGACCTCAAATCAAAGATCTCATAATCAAGTTAACTGAGTGCAAGGCTGAGCTTGTGATCAGCAAAGCCAGGGTAGAAAAGAGAGTTCTTGAAGAAGAGACCTTCAAGAACATGATATCCTCATCCCTACATAACAAAGTGTGCTATCAAACAGACATGGACTAGGATCCAATGAGATAGCTCATCCACATACAATCTTGTCTGTAAGATCTTCTAGGTGTGGAACTTGTGAAGATGAGCTTCCTCTCATAGATCCTATGAGTGAAGAGGATGAAGAAGAGATAGTGAAGAATTCCTCTGAGAAGAGGGAAGAGGAGGATTCCAAGAAGGGTCACTATCCTTCTCAGGAGAAAAAGAAGACTGTGATGACCAAGTCCACGAGAAAAAAACTGATCAGAAAGAGCAAAAGAAAGGCAAGGAAGGCTTAAGAGATCAAGGCTACTTTTGACTCTAAGTAGAAACAAGTTTTTATCTCTGCAGGGTTTAAAGTGGTAGGGACTGAAGACATCAAGCAAACTCTTCTGCTAAGAGTTCTGGTTCTTGTTCAACTCATCTCGGTAACGAGAAGAAGATTGATCTACTGTGTACCACTACTGCACAGCCTGGACCATCAAACTTGTTCAAGAAGCTGAGATTGCCTCACCTTTTATGCCATCACCCATTCCATCATCTCATATAGCACCCATTCCATCACCTCATATAGCACCCATTCCATCACCTCATATATTACCCATTCCATCACCACATATATCACCCATTATCTCATCACACGTATCACCTGTTCACTTACCTCATATTTCACCCATTCATCATCACCATATTTCTCATGTTACATCATCAGCTGTTACTACAAAACCTATTGAGTTTGGTGAATCTAACAGCTCTTTATAGGATTCCAAATCATCTTCCAATGATGAGGATCATACATGAGAATGCCTGTGAGACAAGTTACTTTAGAGGCAGGTCCATCTGAGAGTTTTGCTGAGTCAGAGGTCAACTGACCTGATGTAAAGGATGATATAATCTCAGAACTCTCACAGAAGGTATGAAAGATGGAAAAAATCCTGGATAGAAGATCTGGTATTCTCAAGGATAGACTTTTGGAGTTGGATGAAAAAGAAAAGGAATTGAGGATCTCAAAGAGAAATATGAAGGTGAAAGGAAAGAAAAAGACAATGAGATCAAGGAATTAAAGTCTGCTCTTCAACACTCAAGGGATGAAGTTAGTGGGCATGTAGAAACTTTGAACATCCAAACCATTGCTATAGAAGAACAAACTGATATAATCATGGATCTACAAAAATAGATAGAAACTTTAAACAAGAGCGTTTTTGAGTGGAGCTACAAATCATGCTTAAGAAAGAAATAGAGAAAGAAAAAGAAAAAGTGGATAAGAAAGATAAGGATGAAGTGGAGAAGGTGAGAGTGATAAGGATGTAGATGATGATAGTTCTTCTAGAGAGTGATGATGACTCTCCTCCTACCAAATAGATGAAAACCATTGATTTTGTGAAAGAAGCTGAATCTAGTGGAACTAAACATGAAGAACAAAATCACACATGACATTACCATAAACATCACATATAACTCTAATTAAAGAATCTGAGCTTAGTGACTTGATTATAGAAATGGATAGCTTCACAGCAGAAGAATTCATCATTGACGATGATTTCTAGGATTTCATCAGAGATCAAAGACAGCCTGCTGAACCTATTGTTGTGATTCTTCAATCTCCTGTGCCATTGAAAAAGAAATTAAGCTTACAAATTATACCATGTGTCATATTGACTAATAAACAAAAAGATTTGATCAGAAAAATGTGTGAAGAACAACAAAAACAATCAACTAAAAAACAAAGAAAAAAACAAACTGAATCTGAAAATAAAGCTGCTGAATCAGGAAGTAAAGAAACTGAAATAGCAGAATCCTCTTCTGGTCCTAGTGTGCAAACATATATGAGAAAGAGGAAGTATTTAAAAAAAAGTTAAAGGCAAAAGACCCATGAGGAAGAAGAACCTGTTAAAAAGAAGCAAAAAGATGATCCTTGAAGCCTAGTAGCCATTGTTGAATTTCTTGAACATGAGAAGGCTGAGGAACAATTGAAGAAAAGGGTTGAGTTTATAGACCTAGCGGAAAGAGAGATTGAAGGAGGCTATATGGTTGATGAACCAATAGCAAAAGAAAGTCCTGTGAAGACTATAAATTTAGTGTCTGAGATGGTTGAGAAAGCTCAAACCGATGATTTGTTGGTCAAGGTTATGTTTCTTATCAATCACGGTTATGATGTTGATGAAGTGTTCAGGAAGACATATGAGAGAATGGTTGAGGAAGAAGAAAAGTTGAACAAGCTGTTCGATACCACTTTTGTGATTGAGTATGAAAAGGAACAAACAACCAAGTCCACTATAGCTCCCTCAATCTCCAAATCCAAAAAGACTGTGTTAAGATCAGCGATCTAAGTTTGATTGATTAGAGTAGATTGCAGCGGAATTCGATCAATGAATTAAACAATTTTGCAAGAACACAATTGATATTCAATGGAATAATGCACGGTTATAGAAAGAGAGAGAATTCTGCAAAAGGAATATTTCATTCAAATGCTTTCGTGGTGGCTCAAAGTCACGGTTACAATTAGGTCAACAATCCTTATATAAGGAATGTGACGTCTATTGATGTCACTTGATAGTGACATTAACAGATTTATACAAACAACTGAAACTATGCAAACTACTGAGAATGTTCTCAACAACTGATCACATCTCAGAGAATGCTAAGTACAAAAACATAAAACTACTGAACTAAAACTACTGAAACTATAAACTACTGAAAAGTAAATTACAAGTACTGAAAGGAAAACCATCACAACTACTGAAGTTAATAACTTCAGCTATTGTGACAACTACTGATCACTCTGGTCCTCAGTCTTTGTCTTCAGTCTTTGTCTTCAGTCTTTGTCTTCAGTACTTTACTTTCAGACTTTGTCTTTAGTACTTTACTTTTAGACTTTGTATTCAGTAGAAGTCTTCAGATTTTGTCTTCAGACTTTGTCTTCAGACCTTGTAATCAGCTGATGTCTTCAGCTGTTGTAATCTTCTTCAGCAGTTGTAATGTCTGTGGGACTTAGAGGTTTTTCTGATCAGGCTCATTGGTTCTTTTGGTCCAACAAACTCCCCCTGAACCAATACAGCCAAAACCTCTAAGTTTATTGATGATTCCACTTATTCTTGGCAGAAACACCCTCTTGATCAACTTCAGAGGTAATCATGTAAGCACAGGCCGAGAAATGGTTTCGGAATATTTGATTGGCTAAGTATGGAAGGGAACTCTGTCTTGGGGAAACTGGACATAGAGCCTTGTCCTAACCATGAAACCTAATTCCCATTGATGAGTCTGTAAGACTCTCTTGCATAGGCCTCAAGGAGAACAACTTGTTCCTCCGTGGTGAGTTCTTCTGCTTCTCCCTCAAAGAAGAACTCAAGCCTATAATATTCAGACAGATATCTAACTGTCTTCCCATTCTTCAACTCAACAGTTGTGATCTCTCTGTATGTGAATTCATCTGGGTGAGAGCCTTCTAGCAGTAACTGGAGTTCACTCTTTTGAAGATCTTCAAGTTTCTTGTATAACAACCCCTTCTTGATCATTTTGTTCTCAAGTATAGATTGAGGGGTTGTCTTTGAGTTATGTGCTCTCTTGAATTCTTCAATAATTTCCTAGGGTGAGACTACCATAGCCAAACTAATTGTAGCATTCAAAGTCTTTTTCACTTGGCCATGATATCTACTTGGTATGTTTTTTCTTATGAATTCTGGAACTTACCCTGGGGTCTGGCCAAATCCTCACTCTTTCTCTTTGATATTGGAATGTATGCCTAAGAGTGTACAGCCTCAAAGCTTGTTTCTTCATTTCTCGAATGGATGAGGACTGAGGGAAGTCCTTGTCAACCATTTTGAGAATTGCTCATCATGTTGCTTCTGTTGTTCTGCTTCTTTAATCTTTACTTTCACCATTTGCATTTTCAAGTCATGTGTAATCATCTGCTGACTTCTGAGCTCAGGTGTTTTAAGTTTGAGAACAGTAGAGATTGGCAGACTATCTTCATTATCATCCTCTTCTTCTTCTTCTTCTACCCTCAACACCCTTCTCCTCCTCCTGGGTGCATCACTGGGTGTGGTTTGAGGTGGTTTTTGAGGTAATGGAGTTGGTTTTGTGGGTGAGTTGTGAGTGTTTTGGTTTAGGGATAGGTTTGCAGGTTTTGGAGTTGGTTGTTTATGAGTTGGAGTTAGGGAAGGCTGATCTAGCATTTTTGTGGTAAGTTTTGCTTTGGAGAGCTTGGCCATTCAGTTCTTTTCCCAACACTTGCCTCATCCAATTCTTCTATAATTAACCCCTTATTGAATGCTTCAGAAGAACAGATTCTGGTGGTTATTGCCAGAATACTGTCTCTGGTCCATGATTTGATCTCAATCAATGATCTTCCCAAGTATTTTGCAATAAATCTGATCATTATCTCCAACCTTTCCCTATCCATGACACTGTAACTAGCCCATCTTTCTTGTATTTCCTTAACTTCCAGCCTTCTGATCTTAGGGTCTAAAGTGGCTGTATCAAAGCCCTATCTAAAGAGTTGGTCTATTATTCTGTCCATAGATCTACTGTGAGCTTCATCAGCTTCTTTAACCAGATCTTCTAAGGATTTACCTCCAACAGGCTCTTGTGTTTCAGCACTTTTCTTCCTTTTATAAGTGATCAGTTGTTTCTCTTTCTCTAGCTCCTTTTCTTTTTCTTGTTGTTTCTCATCGACCACTCTCTTCTCTTTCTTTCTTTTACTGCCTTAGACTCCCCTTTTTTGGGTGCATTAGGTTTAGGGGTTTGAATGGCAGAAAGTGACTTTTGCATAGCATTATCAACAAGTGTTTGTAGATTTGAGGAGATCCTCTCATCAATGGCTTTATGTACAATCTCAGTGATGATGGAAGTGATGAGAGGTAAGGAGTTTTGAAAGGTTGCAACCATCTGCTCAGAGGGGTTCTGTCCCTGAGAGTTGGTGCCAAAAGTAGTGGCTGGTGGCTTAGTTAAGTGTATGGATGTGTGTTTGGTGAACCTTCAAATGAAGGTGCCATCTGTGGGTCATGGGGATAGATGGACTTTTATCCTGAGACATTTTGGCTAGCAGTTCTTTGAGTCTGCTCACCTCAGTCTCTAGGATTGTGTTATGGGCTAAGACATCGAAGAAAAAGCCCAGGTCATCATCAATCTTTGCTGAATCATCTGACCTCCTGATTAAATCAAGATGTACATGCCCTGAGTGTAGATCAGTATATGCATGTGCCCTTGTTCTTGGTTCTGGGGATTCCTGCCTCAGGACTTTGTCCTTCATTGGCAGTTGCCTCTGGTGAGGTCTTATATATGGTACCAACTTCATCCTGTTCATTTTCTGAATCAGTAGAAGTGGCAGCCTGACCAGAAGTTCTAACCTCCTTTTCTACACTTGGAGATTGAACATTATAACCCCTGTGCTGTGGGTTATCAGCAGCACTTTGGTCCTCCCCCTCAATTGTTGAGGTATGCCAGTGTGAATTGGTTTGTGGGGAGGGGGTGAGAATGTAGCTGACTCAGCACTTTAGCAACGATAAGAGTTGGGCTTTGAGGGGCGGTTGCAGTGGGAGATTGGTCAGAAGCAGATTGCACCCAGGGTGAGAGGTGCTCTTCAATGGTAACCTTCTCAACTAAGATAGGTTCTAGTAGTGTGGGTTCCCCTAGTGTGGTTGCAACAGGATCCTGTAGAGAGGATACCTGTGCGGTTGTAGCAGGTTGAGTCTCTAACATAACTGGGGGTTAGAGCCAGTATATGTTTCCTGTATTGGTGGTACAGGGGCATCCTCAGGGGACTCATCTCCCTGAGTAGCCTTTTTGGGCTTTTGGGGTTTGGTTTGGTGGGGACTTTGGATCTGGAGGTGGAGGTTGGGGTTCCCTCTGCTTGGGTTTGAGCAGGCGGGCAGCCCCTTTGAGAGTGGGGTCAGAGTTATGTCTGGAGTATACCTCAGCTAAGACAGCTGGAGCAGGGACTCCAAGACCAACAAGGCCGTCAGAATTTAATTGACTTAAAATTATGGCCATCAGAAACCTGGGATATAACAGCCATCTGTTTGACACAGGTTTCTGAGCCAGATCCTTAAGTTCCAAAAACACTATCCTTAGTTCCAAAAACACTATCTCAGAAAAATTTAGATTTTGTCGTTCAAATATAGAGTACAATACCTGTTGCCATCGTGAGGACATCTGATCCCATGAAGATGTCTTTGGAGCAAGGCAGACATTTACCATGTGGAAGATAAGTCTTTCAGCATCATGGAAGTGCTTTTTGAGAATGGTTGTAGCACTTAAGTCTCCTTCATACCCGTTGTTGATGAAAGACATATCGATGGTGCCTTTCAGGTATTCTACAACACAGGTGGCATCATGCAAGTTTAGGGTTTTGCAAATGATGTCAGGGGTGATTACCACCTGTTTCTGGTTAACCAACGACTGGAGAGTGATTTGGCTATCATTGTCACCAGTTGTTACACAGACGTTGGACCAGAATTGGGTTAAGGATTCAGGGTATATGGTAGGATTCAAAAGAAAAGCGTTCGGTATTGGGAATCCACCATAAGATCGATGGCATTATCAAATTTGTTCCAGAAGGCCGATTTCGAGAGGTAGGACAACACAATTATTTCTAGGTTAAGTTTCATGGTCGCCATTATTGAGAGAGAGAAGGATAGAAAACGGCTAATGAAACGTTCGATTATAAGTGCGGGTATTTATAGGGTAAGAAAAGGCTGAAAAGAAAACGACTGAAAGTTTTGGTGTTGTCATCAGTTGTTTGAAAACAACTAAAACTTGTTTAACTATCAGACATTTGAAAACAACTGAAGACTTGGTTTTAGTCATCAGTAGTTATGAAACTACTGAAAACCTTGGATTTGTCTTCAGGTGTAAGAAACAACTAAAGACTTGGTGTTAGTCATCAGTAGTTGTGAAACTACTGAAGACATGGTTTTGTCATCAGCTGTTTAAGGTGAAACAACAGTTTGTGGTAACGACTGAAGAGAAAATTCTCATCAGTAGTTTTCGTCAATTCTTAGCCTTTCAGTTGTTTCATACTATCCTCAACACTTACTCATCAGACTTTTTAGCTGTTTTCAGTTGTTTCATAGGACATCAGTACTTATCTGTTTTTACTGACATTAGTAGTTATCTACATTAGTACTTTTTAAGGTAATTTATTCTTCAGTAGTTATTAAATCAACTGAGAATAAAACTTATCAGTACTTATTTGTGACATGTGTACTAATGATCATGAGTACTTGTTTACTGAAATCATCAGTAGTTGTCACTTATTCTAGCTGTAGCATACCAAGCCTTAGCACAAGGTTTTGGAAAGTTGAACTATCCAAAGGTTTAGTAAATATATCTGCAAGCTCATCAGCACTTGGCACGAACTTTGGATTAATCAGACCTTTTTCAAAACAATCCTTAATAAAATGGTGTCTGATCTCTATATGTTTGGTCCTAGAATGCTGGACTGGATTCTTGACAATACACAGAGCTGAAGCACTATCCATTAACAGTGGAGTCTTAGTCTCTGTAATGCCATAATCCAATAATTGGTTCTGAAGCTAGAGTACCTGAGATGTACAACTTGCAGCAGCAATGTACTCTGCTTCAGCAGTGGATGTAGCAACAGATGTTTGTTTCTTACTCTGCCAAGAAATCAAACAGTTGCCTAGGAATTGACATCCACCAGAAGTTGACTTTCTGGTTAACTTACACCCTGCATAGTCACTATCAAAAAAGCAACTAATTTGCAAGAGTGTCCAGTGGAATACCAAGACCTAGAGATTGTGTACCTTGCAGATATCTAAAGATCCTCTTGAGTGCAATCAAATGAGACTCTTTAGGAGTAGCCTGAAATCTAGCACAAACACACGTTGCAAACATAATATCTCGTCTAGAAGCTGTTAAGTACATCAGGACCCCTCATACATCTGTAAAGTGTTTCATCAACAGCTTTACCTTTTTGATCTACATCCAGTTGTGTGGTGTTGCACGTGAGTAAACACAGGCTTACAGTTTTGTAAATCAAACTTATTCAAAAGATTTTTTGTATATTTTGTCTGATGAATGAGGTCCATCAGCCTTTTGTTTGATTTGCAAGCCTAGAAAGACTGTAATTCTCCCATTGCACTCATTTCAAACTTTTGTTCATTAAACTTGTAAACTCATCACACAACTGGGGATCAAAGGATGCAAAAATTATATCATCACATAAATTTGAACAAATAGCTTATGCTGATCCACTTTCTTAATAAACAAAGTTTTATCTATGGAGCCTCTAGTGAAATTATTTTGAAGAAGAAAATTTGAAAGTGTTTCATACCAGCTCTAGGAGCTTGTTTCAACCCATAAGAGCCTTATCAAGTTTTTATACAACCCAATCAGGATGTTTATTGTCCTCAAAACCTGGTGGTTGACACACATAAACCTCTTCTTTATTTTTCCATATAAAAAAGCACTTTTGACATCCATTTGAAAAACTTTAAGATTGTGGAATGCAGCATAGGCTAAGAACATCTAATTGCCTCCAGTCTGGCTACAGGGGCAAAGGTTTCATCATAATCAATACCTTCTTCTTGTGAAAACCCTTGTACAACCAGTCTAGCCTTGTTCTTGACAATAAACCCCATTTCATCAGTTTTATTCCTAAACACCCATTTAGTGCTTATTGTACACTTACCTGGGGTAGAGGAACCAGTTCCCACACTGTTGCTTTTTGAACTGAAGTAGCTCAAGCTGCATGGCTTCAACCCATCCATTGTCTCTTAAAGCAACATGATAGTTCTTTGGCTCTAGCTGACTGATGAAGAGAGCATAAAGCAGAAGTTGGACAATTGACTTCTAGTTGAGACACCATCATTGATATCACCAATGATTTGAGACATGGGGTGATTCTTCAGCTCTTGGTACACTATAATCATGCAAGTGTTTGTAGTAGGTTCAGCAGCAACAAATGTTGATCCAGACTTTTGAAACCAAGTATGAGATGGCAATTCAAATGATGTAGAGGAGTCAGAAATCTCATTAGCATTTGTTGTGGATGGAGCTACTGAAGCTACAGGAACATCAGGTTTAGTGGAATCAGGTAGTTGATCACTAAACTTGAAAAGGTGAGTACTGATATCATCATCATCTTCAATACCACCAGGTGGAAGACTTGCTGCAGAAGATGATTTATTCACATGATCTGCAACAGCTGGAGGTTGATAGGGAACATATTGCAGTATTCCAGATCAAATAACTCCACAGGGTTTTGTGGAATTTTATCCTTAGTAGATTCATTGAACTTAACATGCAAGGTTTCTTCAACTATCTTTGTTCTACAGTTGAAGACTCTGTAAGCCTTGCATGTGGATGAATAACCTACAAAATACCTTGCATCCTCCTTAGGATCAAATTTGTGGAGTTGATCCTTTGTGTTGAGAATGAAACAAGGACACCCAGGCTTTGAAGAAAGAAATTAGAGGAGCCAAATGATGTAGACTTCATATGGGTCTTTATCAACCTCTGATTTACTAAAACTCTATTCTGTACATAGCAGCTGTGTTGACAGCTTCAGCCCAAAAGGTCAATCAAACCAGAGTCCGCCAACATGGACCTTGGCAGCTTCAATTAGAGTCCTGTTCTTTCTCTCCACTACTCCATTTTGTTCTGGATCCTTAGGATGCTAAACTGCCTCTTGATTCCCTTTGAGAGATAAAATCATCAAGTGTATGGTTTCTGAATTATGTTCCATTATCACTTCTTACACACTTCACTGATAGGGAATACTGCTTCTCAACATACAACACAGTTTATAATCGTCTGAGCAACCTCATCCTTTGAATGCAAGAAGAAAGTCCATACAAATCTGGAGTAATCATCCACAATTACCAGATAGTATTTCTTCTTGGCCATGCTCATCACTCTCACAGGACCAAATAGATCCATGTGCAGTAACTGCAAGCAGCCAGTGACTTAGGTTCTTTAATAGGAGGGAATCAGACTTGTGTTGTTTTTCCTTTCAAACAAGCAGTACAGGTTTCATCACATAGGAACTCCTTTATTGGTAAACCTCTCACTAAACTATTATGGATCAGTTGATTCATGTTTTTGAGATTTACATGACCTAGCCTTCTGTGCCACAGTTTAGATTCCTGAGGAGAGGCTTTGGAGAACAGGCAAGGATGACCCTTCAAATTAATCTTCTTTGACAAATCCTGGCAATACTCTTCCAATCCTGTTGGCTTTCAGGAGAGTATGTTCATCCAATACCTTGTCAATCAGTCTCAGAACTATGGAAGACAGAATTCTATAGTTCTGGCTTGTGAAAAGTGCAACATGCCCTTTATCACACATCTGACTGACACTCAGTAGATTATACTTGAGATTCTCCACATGGTTAACATCATCAAATTTGATTTCTCCATTTGACACATATCCTTTCCCAATGATGTAACCCTTAGCATCATTTCCAAATGAAACAAATCCCTTCTTTCCTTGAGAGTAGTCATTAAGAAGAGAACTACTTCCAGTCATATGCATAGATCCTCCACTATCTACATACCAGATGCTACTTTGTCATGCTGAAGAACCCTGCATTCAGCACAAGGAACTAGTTAGGTTTTGAGACCCAAACCTTTTTGGTTTGGTTCTGTTTTCATCAATAGATTTAATCATAACTTGTTTCTTATGATTAACAGCTAATGAAGGTGGAGATGGTGCTGAAATGGATTCCTTGGATTTGGGCTTGGAATACCTTTTCAGTGGGTTGGATCACAGTGCATCAAGTTGGTTAACTCTCCCCACAAATGTTGAACCATCATAACAAGTTGTGTCTGATTTGTAGCTAAAGCTTTCAGCTATTGTGACACATCATACTTCTTTTTGATGAGTTCTTGTGACCCCCATTTCCTCCTTGAATTTACAGACTTAGTCTGATGTTTATCATGAGGCACTATCAGCTGTTTTAGATAAACCCTGCTAACCCCTTCTCTTTTTGGATTTGGATGAAGCCTTGGTTTATCAAATTGGAATGACTGTGGTACAAACTTGTCTCAAACTCATTTTTCATTTCTTCCATCTACTTTTTAATGAGCTTATCTTTGTTGAGTTTGGAACCCTTTTTGTACCAACATTCATCAGAAAGATGATTGAACTAACCACATATGTCACATGGCTTTTTCTTCATCTGGATTGATCAACTGCTAAAGTGGAAACTACTAAAGGTGTTGATCTTCAGTACTTTCCCTCTTTTCAGTACTTGTGTTAAGTACAGAAGGATCTGTAACAATTGAGGACTTGTTCTTCAGCTGTTCTCTATCAGTCTTTAAAGATCGTACGATAGATTCCTCAGCAGTTGTTAATCCTTTTATTTCAGCTGATTTGAAATGCTTTTCAGATGTTGTGATTTGTGCCCTTCAGTACTTGAGGTACTTTGAGGGACAACATCTGAGGTACTTAGCTTCATGTGCTTATCAGTATTAACTCATCAGGCAATTGATTTGCTGAGATGTCAACATTGATTTCATCCTCTGATTTTGGGAGATCTTTTGAGGATGATACACATGATGATGTGGTTTGGAAATCATTTTCACCTTCAGGTTTTACTATTGATTTTGCAGTAAAATCTGTAGGTGGTGCAATGTGATTGTAACCTATACCAAACTTCACATTCGAAGCAGTTTGCTTGCTGAGAAGCATTTCAAATCCCTTGCAGGATGATACCCAGCGGTCACACTCAACTTGGGTAGCTGCAAGTGTTTCTTTGAGATCTCTGTGGTTCTCAAGAATGACCTCTAGCTTAGCCTTTTCATCATTTAATTGGCATTTAAGCTTATAAATCTCATCATCTTTATCTTTAAGAGCAGACTCATGCTCAACTTTTCTTTTGGAAAGGGTTTGCTCAAGCTCAAGATTTTGATTTATTAAAGCTACATTTGCCTCTCTAATAGAGATAAATGCAGCTATGCAAGATTTAGAACATAGCTTGGCCTTAGCCTCAGAGGATACCTGGGTTACCTGTGATAGATGCATTGGAGCATGAACACTCATTAGACTCCAGGGCATGAGAGCAAGATTCCCAAAAGGATATTCACCACCATGTTGACCATCACTAGCAAATAATTGCTCATTACCAGAAAGATCATTTGGTAAACTGCTCCAGTTAACAGCACCAGGGGTGAAGAAGCTGTGATGAGGTTGTGATTGAGATGATTGAGATGGTTGAGGCTCAGGTAAAGCTTGAGGTTGTTGTGCAATAGAACTTGAACTTGATTTGGTTGTGGCATGTAATAGCAGGGATATGGATATGGCATTGAACCCTGAGGGACAAAATATGCAGGAGATAGAGGTTGTGAATGATGACCAGAACTAGCAGATGTTGCCCTATGTTTTGTGAACTATTGCTTGGAAAAGTCACAAAGGGTGCAGAGGAGTTAGATCCAGTTGATCTACACTCTCTTGCAAAGTGTCCAAGCCTGTGGCATTTGTGACACCTCAACTTACTCTTGTCAAAACCACTTTGGTTTTGCCAGAGAGTCCTGGAAATTTCCTACCAGTTCTCTTGTAAACTTTTGAGATCTGATATTAATCAAGGCCATTTGGCTCAGAATCCATCTCTTCTAAGTCATCATCAACATACCTTTCAAATCATCCATCATGAAGCACAAATTGTCACTATTACAGCCTGACTGACTATCAACACTAACAAATGCATGATCAGAACTGTTTGAAGAGAAATCTATATGCTCATCATAGTGGCTTTCTGATGCAGCTTATTCTGACTCATGACCACCAAGGCAGTGTTCCCTAGAACAAAGTCATCAGTGAGCTTTCCTGATGATGCCAGTTTCCTTTTCTACTCTATCTCTATTTCAAATGTAGCTTTTCCCATGGAGTTGGGAAGAGATAGGCTATCCAGATTTGCACTGGAGCGTAGGACAATGGTATATGTGTCCCATCTCTCAGGCAGTGATCTGAGGAATCTGTTGTTCATCTGGCTATTAGTGTATTCATGTTTGACCATTTTCAGCTCAGATATCAAACAGGAAAAACGCTCAAGCTGTTGAGTTAGTGTCTCACCCTTCCTATGAGAGAATGTCTCATATTGTTGGGCAAGGATTCTCTATTGTTTGCTAAGACCTCGTTTGTTCCACCAAATTGTTCTTTCAATACATTCCAGAGGTCATGAGCAATTTCATGATGCATAAGCCCAGAATAGATTTCATTTGGCAGTGCCATGGCCAGAATTCCATGAGCTTTAGCATCAATCTCAAACAGTTTTTGATCCTCATCTGAGTATTGGTCCTTCTTCTTCAGAACCATTTGGTTGGTTTCCGGATTGTTCACCATAGGCTTGTGTGGACCATGTACCACAGATGTCCAACAACCTGAACTGTTAACAGACAGGTGATGGAGCATTCTTCGTTGCCATATGTTATACTCAGTCCTAACCAGCATAGGAGGCTTGGTTGAGGAACCAGTATTATGAGGGTCATTAGAAGGAGTAGTCATTCTTAGATTCAATCAAATTCAATTAAGTTTTAAATGATTTAGCGCAAAACACAAGAAACTCAATATGAACCAAGAGAAATCTCAAAGCAAATAACCGAAAGCAACAAAAATTCAATCTCTATAACCAGTTCTTGCAAATATGCTAATTCGATCAAACTTAGATATCGAAATAGCAGTTTCAATGATCAATTGTTAGATCGATCAATGATTAACCAGCTCTGATATCATTTGCTAAGATCAGCGATCTAAGTTTGATTGATTAGAGTAGATTGCAGCGGAATTCGATCAATGAATTAAAAAATTTTGCAAGAACACAATTGATATTCAATGGAATAGTGCACGGTTATAGAAAGAGAGAGAATTCTACAAAAGGAATATTTCATTCAAATGCTTTCGTGGTGGCTCAAAGTCACGGTTACAATTAGGTCAACAATCCTTATATAAGGAATGTGACGTCTATTGATGTCACTTGATAGTGACATTTAACAGATTTATACAAACAACTGAAACTATGCAAACTACTGAGAATGTTCTCAACAACTGATCACATCTCAGAGAATGCTAAGTACAAAAACATAAAACTACTGAACTAAAACTACTGAAACTATAAACTACTGAAAAGTAAATTACAGTACTGAAAGGAAAACCATCACAACTACTGAAGTTAATAACTTCAGTTGTTGTGACAACTACTGAAGTTAATAACTTCAGTTGTTGTGACAACTACTGAAGTTAATAACTTCAGTTGTTGTGACAACTACTGAAGTTAATAACTTCAGTTGTTGTGACAACTACTGAAGTTAATAACTTCAGTTGTTGTGACAACTACTGATCACTCTGGTCTTCAGTCTTTGTCTTCAGTCTTTGTCTTCAGTACTTTACTTTCATACTTTGTCTTCAGTACTTTACTTTCAACTTTGTCTTCAGTAGAAGTCTTCAGATTTTGTCTTCAGACTTTGTCTTCAGACCTTGTAATCAGCTGATGTCTTCCGCTGTTGTAATCTTCTTCAGCAGTTGTAATGTCTACGGACTTAGAGGTTTTTCTAATCAGGCTCATTGGTTTTTTGGTCCAACAGACTGAAGCTCCTCAATCATTGTATTCGGATCCTTATAACATGATTGATAGGGAGATGAGGATTATCTCTTTGAGCAAGGATACATAAAAAGAATGCTCGGTAATATGAAAATAAATTCATTGAGGGCTGGTATGCTAAGATTAATTAATGAAGAGAAGAAGATTAAACCTAGAAACCAAGATCAAGGGTCTCAGCCCAGGACATCCAACTCACCCTAAAAGATCATGATTCTTTGGCACCTTGTAACACCTGAAAATTTTTAAAAGGAAGAAGTGAAAGTGCACAAAAAGAAAGAAAAGCTATAAACCCAAGATGAGTGGTTAAAAGTGTACAAAGACAAAATTTAAGTAATAATTTGTACAAATGTGGGTGTGGCCCCACACACCCATGTTCCATCACCATTTCCCGGTTTTTATGTGTTCGGGTGTGTTTTTAGGTGTTTGAACTCACGAGCATCCGGGTTTGAAGAAGCTTGCTCAAAAGTTGTAAGAGGTGAGTTCTAGATCCCTATTTTTAAATTTTTTATCTTGTTTTGGGGCTAGAAATTCATGCTTTAATGTTTTTAAAATTGTTGAGCGTGTACTCGTGTATGTGTGTGTGCCTTATTTGGGAGGGTATATGATTTGAGGTATGATTTTGGTTATGTTTTTGTTTAATGCTTGGTTATGGTGCTTAGTTTCTTAGGAACTAGGCTAGAACTTGTTAAAATGATGATTTGGGGACTGATTATGATGTTAGTTACAAGTTAGTTGTTAATACGCCTGAACAGTAGTCCATGCGCCCAACTGCCCAAATGCCTAAGTGTTCCCAAGCGCCTAAGGATCATGTGCGTGTATAGTTCCCGAACGCCCAATGTAAGGCCCTCTTTCTCGGGACGCTTATAGCTGGTCAATCATCGCACATAAAACATAAAACGTATATTTACGTTTACTAAAACATTGCAACGGAATACTTCATAAACCATTGCAACGGAATACTTAATAAACCATTGCAACGGAATACATAAAACATATAAATAATTGTTTTTGCAAAATAATACAACAACGTTAACCATTACAAAATATCATTTTTTCGCAATAAAATGCAAAAACATCATCGTTATACAAAGTGGATGCCATTCCAAAACTTGCCAACTACTTGCCCCATGCCATCCTTAGCAACCATTACCTGCCAACTAGATAATACAAAAAAAGTCAGCATTGCTGAGTGAGTTCTAGTTTTATAAAAACATATTACCTTCCATTTGTCAAATATTTTCGTTCTTTCGCACATTATCACACATCATACGTACAACAAGGTAATATTTATTATCTTCCGTCATTGTTCATTTCGTACATATCGCACGGTTTGTACTTATCGCACTTTTTGTACTTTTCTTTTCTTTCACTTCAATCCAGATCCTGTCATATGCTTAATCCCCCTCTTGGGCACCAAGCCATATCATCTAGGTTACGCGACAAGGATCCCATATCGCACGTATAGAGTAGTCATGTAGATAGACTAACTTCCCCTATGTGTGAACCCTTAAGGGTTAGCCTAGATCACATGATGTAAAACACATAGTTGAGCTAACAACTCTCTATGAGTTGTGAACCTTCTTACATTTGCTTGCAAGAGTTTTCATTCGTTCATTCATTATGTTGCACTTTCATTATCTTAAATCTTTCGCTTTATTAAGATAATACTTTACGTTCATTAACATAATCACACCATGTAAAGCCACATATTAATACGTAATAAGAAACATAAAGAAAACGAATCATAATTACACATGACATTACCATAAACATCACATATTGCATCACACATAATCAAGTAATCATAAATCATCTATCCACATACACATGAACATACAGGTATTCACTCCAAATCTTATCAAAATGTTAACATATGCATTTCTAGCCCCCAAACAGTTTAAAACCTTTAAAATAGGAGATCTTGAACTCACTTGGATTCAGCAAGTAGCTTCTCAATCAAGCTTTCTAAGCAAGGGTCACACTACATAGCCTTCAGATAAGTTAACACTCAAAAGGGTTAATTTCTGCCTAATTTCGTTGCCAAGTCAGCAAATCCGCAGCCAGTTTTCTTGCCACCTTCGCTGCCAGTTTCGCTTTCGTTGATAATTTCACTGCCAGTTGCGCTGCCAGTTTCGCCCAACTTTCATTGGAAATCCATATCTACGAAACTATCTGCGAAACTATTTCGGTGGATGATCCCACAGTTTCGTTAGAACGGGCTAAAATTACGAACCAGCCCATTTTTCACCCAAAACTTCAATCTTTTACACCCAAATCCATGGTTTATCTTCCAAGAGGCTATATCTAAGCTTTTTATATGTTTTCTTACACAAAAACATGAGTTTTGGATGATTCTTTACCATATTTACAAAAACCCCAAACCCTAGAATTTGGGTTTAATCTAAAGAAACGATTAAATGATATTTCTTACCTGGATACTTGGTCTTTTCTTGTTGTATGG
Source organism: Flaveria trinervia (assembly GCA_025506515.1). Lineage (NCBI taxonomy): Eukaryota > Viridiplantae > Streptophyta > Magnoliopsida > Asterales > Asteraceae > Flaveria > Flaveria trinervia. Next base: position 36,271,659 of record CM046449.1, on the reverse strand, counting down.
ATGCTCACAAACACCGATCTTCAATCCTTTGATCAACCGAGCCTTCAATCTTCACCTCCTCTTCAATTTCTCTCTTTACGCTCTCTCTCTAGAAGTTGGGTGTTGTGTTGCAAATAAGAGTGGCTCAAGCTGATCCGTTTATATATAGCGGGCATTCTCGGACCTTAAACTCACCGAACACATAATCCGTGAGGTTACTCGGTCCATAATCTATTTCCCGCTTATTTTCATTAAATAATCCTGGCTAAGCCCATTATTATTAATTGGCTCCTTTTGACTTTATTCAGGGTGTTAGAAGTCCACCCCCTTATTTAGGTTTCGTCTTTGAAACCTGTTAGTCGCTGAATAACTGAGGGTAATGCTGCCTCATCTCTTCCTCAACTTCCCAAGTGGACTTTGACCCCTTCCTGTGCTTCCACTTTACTCAAACAAGTGGAACCACTTTATTCTGTAACCTCATTTCCTTTCGATCAATGATCGTCATTGGTTGCTCCACATAATATAGTCTTTCATCCACTTCAATATCCTCCAACGGTACGACCATATCTTCATTGGCTAAACACTTTTGTAATGAGATGCATGGAATATCGGGTGAAGTCAACTTAACTCACTTGGCAACACCAACCTATAAGCCACCTCTCCTACCCTAGCAATGATTCGAAAAGGCCCTATCTATCTCAGGCTCAATTTGCCCCGCTTCGTAAATCGAATGATCCCCTTCGAAGGTAATCTTTCAGCATAACTCTATCTCCCACCTTGAACTCAATCGGTCTATGTCTCTTGTCGGTGTATGACTTTCGTCTATCTTTAGCTTCCTTCATAAAAGCCTTGATCCTTTCCAGCTTCTCAGTCGCAGCCTTGATCATCTCGACGCTCCCTAACTCTTTATGACCAATATCACCCCAACAACCGGGTGTTCTACATCTCCTACCATATAGCATCTCATAGGTGGCATGCCAATGCTGGCATGATAACTATTGTTATATGAGAACTCGGCTAACGGTAAGTGGTCATCCCAACTTCTGCCAAAATCATGATGCATGACCAAAGCATATCCTTAAGCATCTGAATGGTTATTTCTGACTGACCATCTGTCTAGGGATGATTAGTCGTGCTGATATGTAACCTCGTTCCAATCGCATCATGAAATCTCTTCCAGAACTTGGATGTAAATCGGGTGTCACGATCAGACACAATAGACACTAGTACAATCTCCTTGATGATAGATCCGCTAACCTCATGGATGAATATGTTTCATGAATTGGTAGGAAGTGGGTGCTCTTTGTCAGACAGTCAACTATCACTCATATGACATCATACTGTGAAGTCGGCTGGATCGGTAAACATCCGAGTGTGTTCTTGACGGAAGGATAAACAACTACAAAAACCAACAGACAATCAATAACACGAACTATAATTAAATGGTTTCATTGGTAAAACCTAATGATTACAAGCTCGTTACAACATAAGAATTGGTAGGAAGTGGGTGCTCTTTGTCAGACAGTCAACTATCACTCATATGACATCATACTGTGAAGTCGGCTGGATCGTAAACATCCGAGTGTGTTCTTGACGGAAGGATAAACAACTACAAAAACCAACAGACAATCAATAACACGAACTATAATTAAATGGTTTCATTGGTAAAACCTAATGATTACAAGCTCGTTACAACATAAGAATCGAGCATAATCTTTCCTCTCATCCGGCAGCCCTAGGCCCCCCGGGCAGACTCCCTCTCAAAATCCTTAATCTCTCTACACATTGAAACTGGTATATATAGGCCTCGCCCCATATTAGATGTGACTAGGCCCATTCGTGCGATTGGACCATGCGTATGGTTCAATCGTACGACTGGACCATGCGTATGGTTCAATCATACGACTGGACCATACTTATGGTTTAGTCTTATGAATGTCCCAATCGCATCTCTCAGTCGCACAAGTAGTCCATTAGCATGGCTCAGTCATACGACTGAGTCTCATTCGCATATGCTCCTGCGAATGACCCAGTTTCATGTGTTTACAACATATCAGGTGTATTACATTAAGCCTAGACTATTCGACAAGCGACGAACACACTATATATGACAATATATGGTCCAACAAATTCCCTCTTGGATGTTGCTTGCGAATAGTAGATAACACCTCTTACACTCTTCAGTCAATCTTTGCTCTGGTTTCCAATAGAATCAAACAAACAACCATATTAGCCAACGTTGTCGATCTGTCAGGTTGCTACAGTATCCGGAAAATGAATTTAGGCACAATAGCTTTTGTTTACTTTGTAGAACACCATCATAGCAGCAAGATTCCCCATATGACTGATTTTTCCAGATAATGACATGAACAGTTTTCCATTGCTTCAATCTTCACATAGGCTAACCTGATTAACATTAACACCTGCAGAAATTCCCCCTCACATTCAGCATATCCCAATATATAACGTTGTGCTCTCTTGGCGTCTTCATACGGTGTATTGGGCAAAAGGTAGAAGGTTCCAATCCACAGCTGACAATCTCAACCGATCAGCGTGCACTCAGATTCATCATCAGAAACCAGCTCACATCATCACTTTCTGATTGCATCTTCAATTTCTCTATACGTGAATTCCCCCTAAGAATGGGAATCCTTGTTGTGTGGATAGATATAACTTGATTGGCCCATAAATAGTCAGATGCTCCTCACTACCCCACAAAATCAGCACCCACTACTGACATCTTCTCTTCTCTCTTTCGTGTTCCAATTACATTCACCTATTCTGGAAGTTTGACGAATAATAGGGTATACATCGAACTTATTTGACAAAAGAACCTCAGGGTAAATATGCTTTGCTCATCCTCAAATCTGTGCAAGAGGCAATTCCAGACTCCTTTTTTGGTCTGGAACAAGTACAGATGAGTCAATACGGATGGCTCATTCGTGCGATTGAACATACGACTGGTCCAGTCGCACGACTGAACATACGACTGGTCCAGTCATACGAATGGTCCATTAGCATGGTCCAGTCGTACGAATGGACCATTCACATGGTCCAGTCGCATGAACGGGTTTACACACAGATTTTCAAATCTGAAGCCGCCAGGGCTGCCAAAAACCCTAATCTTATGAATTTTACATGAACCGAACCAACATAGACATCATAAGATTTGTAGGGGTGATTGGAACGTGGTTTCGAGTTCGATTTTAACATAGAAACAATACATGTAACTAGATCTGAGCACAACACGAAGAACACGAAGTGGGTTTAACGTCATGGAATCTGAAATCGATCTAGAAATGAAGAGCTCGGGTTGCTAGAATGATTGTTAGATCATTCTAGCAGTAACCAGCTCTGATACCAATTATGAAGTCGGCTGGATCGGTAAACATCCGAGTGTGTTCTTGACGGAAGGATAAACAACAGCAAAAACCAAGAGACAATCAATAACACAAACTATAATTTAATGGTCTAATTGATAAAACCTAATGATTACAAGCTCGTTACAAAATAAGAATCAAGACTCTTGGCAAAGGGAGATCGAGCATGATCTTCCCTCTCATCCGGCAGCCCTAGGCCCTGGGCAGACTCCCTCTCAAAATCCTTTATCTCTCTACACATTGAAACTGGTATATATAGGCCTCGACCCATATTAGATACGACTGGGCCCATTCGTGAGATTGGACCATGCGTATGGTTCAATCGTACGACTGGACCATGCGTATGGTTCAATCGTACGACTGGACCATACTTATGGTTCAGTCTTGTGAATATCCCAATCGCATCTCTCAATCGCACACCTAGTCCATTAGCATGGCTCAATTGTACGGCTGAGTCTCATTTGCATATGCTCCTGCGAATGACCAAGTTTCATGTGTTTACAACATATCAGGTGTATTACATTAAGCCTAGACTATTCGACAAGCGACGGACACACTATATATGACAATATATGCGCCAACACATACCCATTTCTGGTACGTGGTAGCTTCATGATAAAGTCCTTGGTGATATGTTCCCACTTCCACTCGGGTATATCCATAGGTTGGATGTTCCCATATGGCTTTTGATGCTCCCCCTTCAATTGTAAGCAAGTAAGGCACTTACTTATGTTCTCTGCTATGTCACGCATCATACTCGGCCACCAATAATCTTTCTTCATGTCTTGATACATTTTTGTGGCACCGGGATGCATGGGCTATTGAATCTTATGAGCCTAATCCATGATCTATCCACGTAAATCCCTATAATTAGGAATCCACGTCCGTCCGTATCGGGTTCTAACATTGAGAGTGTTCTCACCCAATTTCGCGACTAGACCTCTCATCCTTTAGGAGTTAAGATGATCTTCCTTCAATGCCTCTTCTTGAAACTCCTTGACCTGCTTCATCACATCAGAGGCCATAACCAACTAATAAGTTGTAGAGATTAATGAAGAGGCTGATGCAACCTAAACATCTTTAGTCTTTCCTGCATGCTGCACAGGTACATTGAAGTAGAATGCTTCGGAAGTTTCACATGTGCAACAGAAATACTCTAAGTGTGAAATCTTCCGTAGCCAAGACTAACATCTTCCGAAGCCAAAGATGAAGTCTTCCGAAGCGTCAGAGACAAAGTCTTCTGAAGCTTCAAGTTCATGAAGACAGATTTCTTCCAAAGACTTTTAGTAACATGCTTTATCTGATGTACTGTTCCATAAAGCTGGACACCGTTCCGCTGCAACTCTACAAGTCACCAACTAACATGGTTCGGTGAAAAGGTCCATGCTTTTAGTAACTGTACATTGAGGTCTTGAATCTCTAACTTTCTACTTTATGTACTTTATCCATTTTGTAATAGATAAGGATGTGAGCTATGGCATGTCATAGTGACAAGTCAAAAGGCAATATGCCTTTTGACTCTACAACTGATTTTGTGTGTGTCTAGTCAATTGTATCCAGCTGGCTTTCAAAGTATAGCCGGCTGTAGGATGTTGTATAAGTATCTCATGTTCTTGTATCTTTCGAATATGCTTTGTAACATTTGTAATAGAACATAGAGAAAGGAATATACTGCATTCTTGAAAACCAAATACTTGTGTTCTTTGTGTTCTGTCTCTTATATTACTTGTGTTCTTAGTGTCACTACTTGGTTAATCTAGTTTACTGTTTGATCTAAGTTTAGTTTATCTCCTCTTTGTGTTGTTGTGTTGTAACTTATACCCTTCAATGATCCTGCATTTGGTATCAGAGCTTTCCAGGCTCTTGATATAAGATCTCACCATCTTAAGATCCCTCACACACACAAATACTAAACTTTTCAAATGGAAGCCATTTCCAAAACTGATATGGAAACTGGAACCATGAACAAGTCCCCACTGATCACTCTAGATGAGTTTCACACCTGGTGTTTTAGAATCAAAGGTTTCATCAAGTCTCTTGATTCAAGAATGTGGGAGTCTATTAAGAATGGACCTTTCATACCCAGCACACCTTCTGCTACTGGTGCTGGTATGATCCCCAAAGATGTGGCTAACTACTCTGATGAAGATAGGAAGAGAGTAGAGATAGACAGAAAAGCCATGAAAGCTTTTCAAACTGTCCTTCCAAACTCTGTGTACAGAGGTTTCAAGAAATGCAAAACAGCCAAGCAGCTGTGGGATCACGAAACTGATGTATGAGGGTTCTTCTGAAGCCAAGGAAAACAAGAAGGGATCTCAGAAGAAGCAGCAGTTTGAAAACTTCACCTTCAAAACAGGCGAGACCATGACTCAGCAGTACTTCAAGTATGTTGAGATTGTGGATACCCTAGTGGATGGTGGAGTTTCTCTTGAAAACGAGATATTGTAAGGAAGTTCATGTCCTCACTTCCTAGGCAATGGACACACTACTGTGTGGTGATCAAGAGAATTGAAAATCTCAAAACTCTTACTCTGACAGAGTTATATGGGATTCTCAGTGGTTACTAGATGGAGATGAACATGCAAGGTTCATCTGGAAACTCCAACAATCAGATGGGTTCAGCCTACATGTGATTGAAAGGGATAGCATAGAACCCAAACATCATCTCTTATGCTACCTGACAACTCATCAAAGGGTCCTTTCATCACCTTCCAAGAGACACCAAAGGAGAACTACACTCAAGGAAGCCCATTCCAAGAGACTAGCTCTTCTCAAGCTTTTGTGTCTTCTGATGAAAGCTATGGCAACTCTCTTTTCACTCTTGAAGACCTGGTATATCCATCCAGATGATCTGGAATATATGGACATAGTTCAGCAGATGGCTCTTCTCACTCGCAGAGCAAGAAGTTCTACAAGAGGACTGGAAGAAAGTTTCCAAGCAATGAAACTAGTGGAAAGTTTGGACTGGACAAAGGCAAAGTCAAGTCTTACAATTGTAACTTTATGGGCCACTTTTCCAGAGAATGTAAGGCACCTTGAACAAATGGGGCAATCACAATCCAGACCAAACTACACTGACAAAGCTCTCTATAATGAGAAGTCAAAGCAGCAAGCTGCTATTGCTGTTGAATAAGGAGGCTTTGACTGGAGCTTTCAGGTGGAAAATGCTTCTCCAAACCAAGCACTGATGGCAGATCATGATGAAGCCAAGGTATTGGAACATCTCTGTACTCCTGAATGCATTGCTGAAGTTAACAGGTACAGGTCCTATAACTTGGAACTGAGATCTGATGTTGAGTCCTTAAACATTTTAAAATCCTAAAGGTACTGTTCACATGGCCAAAACAAAGGCTTCAAGAGTTCTAAGACGATTCAAGCTTCGGAAGGAAACCTGTTTCCTTTGGAAGTTCCAAATCTAACAAGAAGGGAAGTGGAAAATTCTCTTCGGAAGAATATTTGGTCTCGGAAGAAAGGAGTTCTTCCGAAGCACTAAAGTCTGCTGTAGTGTTTGTAGAATCTTCTGAGGTTCAGTCATCAAAACTTCTAAAGCTCCAAAAGCTTCTAAAGTTTTGAAGGTCAAGTCCAAGACTCCAAAGGGGTCAAGTTTAGGTACTCTAAGTTTATTTATCCAAATTTACTTGCAAATCTAGACTCCTTAGAATATTACATGTTCCCTAGATATGTCCAATACATTCTTAACTGTGAACTGGGCTCACAGTTAAGGGAAACAGCTAACATTCTTAAATTGGGACAGATGAAGCCCGGCATCTTTAAAATACTGAAAAAGTCCACTGTTGGATTCTCTGGGGTAGAAACAGCCCTTGTCCCAAAAATCTTAGAGCTCATTGCTCAAGGTGATAACCTAGTAGCACAAGCTAGTATTGAACCCACACCTGCTACTTCCCAACCACTCGCACAGCCTCAAATCTCCATCACCTACCAAAGAAAATCCAAACGAACCCCTGCTCAGACTATTCAGTCTGTGGAGGCACCCATATACTCACCCATACAGGAAGAAGTGGACACTGGAGCTCCCACTTCTCCTGAGGAGCAGACTACTCCCATCTCTTCAAGAATCAGTGCTGAGGTTCCTCATGCTCAGCCTGATGAGCTCATTAGCCCTACTGCCTTAAGCCATCACTCTGAGTCTCAAGACTCAAGTGATCAACCATCAGGGGATAGTTACCATCCCCAACCTATAGATCTAAACCAACCCATTCCCAACCTGAGTTCTATACTGATGAAGATATAGGTTTCAGTGAGTATAATGAATCTCTCTTTTTCCCTCTACTCAAAGAGAGATGAGTACTCCTGAGTCTCCTACATCTATCCCACATCAGTCACCTACAACTGAGGTGGACACTCCTAAACCTATTCAGGATGTCCATATGGAAGAGGCTCTCACTTCTGAAAGTGATTACATCATTAAGACCTTAACCATGGCAACTCATCCCACTGACATCTTAACTGAGAATGCCAGTGAGCAGAGGAAATCTAGTATCCAAGAACTTAGAACTGGTCATGAGAGAAAGGACATTGGTCCAATCTTCTCCACCCCCAGTGATTCTTCTGATGAAGATGAGGGGGATCTAAGACTAAAAGTGCAAAAACTGTCTAAAACATGCACTTACCTAGTCTCAAAGGTCCGTCACCTTGAATGTGAGGTGACTACCTTACAAAACAGATCAATGATCAGCAACTTGATTTTCATATCTTAAGGAAAAACTAGCTGGGAGACCCTTAAGGAGTGCTCAACCAGGAACACAAGAACCTGTGGATGTGATTGACCTATCCTTCAGCTCACATATGCAAGTGGGCGATGCTACCAAAAAGGGGGAGAAAGTCATTACAGCCATAGAACCTGGGAGTTCCTCTGAGAGAATGGACATTGAGGACTCACCATCCTCACTTGCAACTGTGCATTCTCAGCAACCTCCTCTAGTTCACATTGATGTGGATTACACAGACTCCTTCATACAGAGTCTGTTTGAGGATGGGATACCAAGGGCTATGTCACCTTCACCATCCTTCAATCACATCATTGGGTGGAGGTATGACAACAACATGAAGGCCCTCATCATCATAAGAGTTCAAGGACAGTAAGAAGTCTTCAATTTTTAGAACTTTGACTACTATGAAGGTCTAGATCTAGTCAACATGCCACTTGTCAACCCAAGCCAATCAAGACAAGCTGACACACTGGCTAAAAGAATCCAAGACAGGATCATTGTAGAGTTTAGCCTAAGAAGGAGACTAAGGCAATCAGGTAATGTCATCGGTCAACTAGATGTTGAGGCAGACCCAAAGATTAGCTTCATAGGGGAAACCTTGACTAAAGGCCCAGTGATCGAACCTGAGAGCCCTGTCTCATCATCTCCAACTACTGCAAAGATCCATATTCCTTCTGAGACACCTACTGGTGAAGGTGCTTTTCAACCTCTCTCTGGCTTGAGCTCAGATGCTGCAACGAGCAATGAAGGCCAAAGCTCTCTCCACCCTGAGTCACAAAGGTCTGAGAGTGACAAAGGAAAAACAAAGATGACATCTGAGGAGATTAAGGAGGAGGAGAGAGAGAGAGGAAAAGGGGCTAAGGGGAGAAAGTTCCTCTGCTGAGTCTCCAAGACTCATGGAGTCTGCAATCAAGGCTGTCCCCCAGCCTAGATACTCAGTATGATGAGTTAAGGGCAGTCAGGAACAACTAGCTGCAGACTAGGAACTATGACATAGATAGTGTCATTTCTCTCCCCTTGGATGAATTGAATAAGCTGGTTGATCTGGAAAGGTCAAGAGAGAAGAAGAGGCAGAAGATGCAAAACTCCTAGTACAAGTCAAAGAAGAGAGAAGAAGAAAAAGACTGTACAAGGTATGCCTACCCTCTCACCTGTTCAAGAAAGTCCTGAACAAAAGGATGTGGTTCAACAAGAACCTCAGGTAGATAAGGAAGAAGACAGAATCAAGATGATTAACTACCTGAGTGCCACAGGCCTCTATCAGGCAGATGCACTCCTTCCCTTACCTTATGACTATATTGAGTTTGAGTATTTAAAACAACTTGAGCTTGAGTTAGTCAAGGAAAGAAAGACAACAGAAGAAGCTGAGCGAAGAAGCTGCAAAATCAAGAGCCATCATCCAAAAGAGAATGAAGAAGTCTGTTGATAGGCAGAGGATGATGAGCTTCTTGAAGCTGTATGGATTCTCCAGAAGGAGACTTGGACCAATGTCTCTATCCACTATGGATGAGCATATCAAGTTAATCAAGCAGAAGATTAAGAGTGGAGAGCTCACTGACTTACACTCCACTCCAAGTCAGGCCCCACCTGAAGTGGAGGTTAAGGTTGAACAAACAGACACAACACAACCCGAACCTCCTACTAATGCTCAGCAAGCTTCATCTTCTGATCCACAGCAGGGTCAAACTCCCTCTCCATCTAACCCTGAGAGAGAGGAAGTCCCAACTGAGAAAGACAGTGAAGATCAATCTGATGCTGCAGGCCAGTCTTTTCAGTTAAAATTGGAAAGAGAAAGAAGAGGATGGCTTCCAAACCAAAGTCTAAGAAGAAGAAGAAGCCTGCATCCCCTTCTGAGCCTCAGGATAATTAGAACAGCCTGAGGATGTGCAGCCAGAGGATGCTCAATCAACTCCAACTTCAGTAGCTCCTCTAGCATCAGGAAGACCCATCTTGTCTTGGACATACACCACAAATCCAAAAGTGGAATGTTATTAGAGATCAAGGCATTAAAGACATTTATACATGGCAAGATATGTTTGAGTTGACTCTGCATGACCTCTTTGACATGAGAAGACACTTTGACATCCTGAAGGATCCTGATCATCTTATGAAGAAAGGAATGGTGATCATCCTAATGAGGACTGTTAATATCTGAAGTTTTCTAAGTGTTTTTGTAACATTAGCCTAGGGGGAGTTTGTAGAGATTAATGAAGAGGCTGATGCAACATAAACATCTTTAGTCTTTCCTGCATGCTGCACAAGTGCATTGAAGTAGAATGCTTCGGAAGTTTCACACGTGTAACAGAAATACTCTAAGTGTGAAATCTTCTAAAGCCAAGACCAACATCTTCTGAAGCCAAAGATGAAGTCTTCCGAAGCCTTAGAGACAAATTCTTCCGAAACTTCAAGTTCATGAAGACAGATTTCCTCCAAAGACTTTTAGTAACATGCTTTATCTGATGTACTGTTCCATAAAGCTGGACACCTTTCCGCTGCAACTCTGCAAGTCACCAACTAACATGGTTTGGTGAAAAGGTCCATGCTTTTGGTAACTATACATTGAGGTCTTGAGTTTGTAACTTTCTACTTTATGTACTTTATCCTTTTTGTAATAGATAAGGATGTGAGCTATGGCATGTCATAGTCACAAGTCAAAAGGCAATCTGCCTTTTGACTCTACAATTGATTTTGTGTGTGTCTAGTCAATTGTATCCAGCTGGCTTTCAAAGTATAGCCAGCTGTAGGATGTTGTATAAGTATCTCATGTTCTTGTATCCGTCGAATATGCTTTGTAACACTTGTAATAGAACATAGAGAAGGCAATATACTGCATTCTTGAAAACCAAATACTTGTGTTCTTTGTGTTCTGTCTCTTATATTACTTTTGTTCTTAGTGTCACTACTTGGTTAATCCAGTTTACTGTTTGATCTAAGTTTAGTTTATCTCCTCTTTGTGTTGTTATGTTGTAACTTATACCCTTCAACTATCCTACATAAGCCTTTACCGAATTGGTTCAGACTTCTCCTTTCGACTAAGTGCATCCGCCTTTACGTTGGCTTTCCAAGATGGTAATGCATCTCACAATCATAATCCTTTATGAGCTCCAACCATCTCCTATTCATCATGTTCAAATCCTTCTGCTCGAAGAGGTACTTCAAGCTCTTGTGGTCAGTGAAGATAGTCACTTTGTCCCGTACAGGTAGTGCCTCCAAATCTTTAACGCAAAGACGACAGCTGCTAGCTCTAAGTCATGAGTAGGATAATTAACGTCGTGAAGCTTCAGCTGTCGGGATGTGTATGCTATAACTTTCCCTCGCTGCATCAGTATGCAACCCAACCCTGGGTAAGAAACATCTGAATAGACCACCAAATCTTTGCTTCCTTCTAGTAATGACAAGATAGGAGCTTGACTCAACCTTGCCTTTAACTCCTTAAAAACTTTTCTTGCTCTTGACCCCATACGAACTTCACATCCTTCTGGGTCAACTTAGTCAATGGGGAAGCTACCTTAGAGAAGTCTTGTATGAATCTTCTATAATATCCTGCTAGCCCCAAGAAACTACGGATCTCGGATGGCATCTTCGGAGACTTCCATTGCATCAACGCCTCCACCTTTGTCGGGTCCACCATAATCCCCTCAGGATTCACTACGTGACCCAAAAACTGAACGCTACATAACCAGAATGCACACTTGGAGAACTTAGCCTACAACTTCTCCTTACTCAATGTCTCCTATACTACCTGAAAATGACCGACATGCTCCTCCTCACTCTTCGAATAAATCAGGATATCATCAATGAACAAAATCATTGATTTATCTATCATCGGCTGACACACTCGATTCATCAAGTCCATAAAAGCAATTGGCGCGTCGGTCAAACCAAAAGACATAATGAGGAGCTTGTAGTGTCCATAACATGTGTGAAAAGTTGTTTTAGGAATATCATGCTCCTCCACCTTCAACTAATAGTAACTAGATTGAAGGTGTATCCTCGAGAACTAACTAGCACCTTGAAGCTGGTCAAGCAAGTTATCAATCCTCGGTAATGGATATTGATTCTTTATCGTCAGCTTATTCAGCTCATGGTTGTCGATGCACATTCTTATACTACCATCCTTCTTTTTCACGAATAATACCGGATCACCCCATAGAGAGATACTTGGTCTAATGAACCACTAATCAAGCAACTCCTGTAGTTGCTCCATCAATTCCTTAATCTCGGTCGAAGCCAACCGATACGGTGCCTTAGCAATAGGTTGGGCACCGGGTATCAAATCGATCTGAAACGCGATCTCACGGTAGCACACCTGGTAAATCTCCTGCGAACTCACACACAATCGGTACATCATACAGTTGTGGTGTTGGCATATCCACATCCTTCACGTAGGCCAAGTAGGCCCTACTTGCACGCCTCATACACTTCCCGCCGCCGCCTTCGAAATCACCTTTGGAATCGTAGTGACTCGGTCACCGTAGATCGTCACCAAACTCCCATCAGGCATGATTAGTCGACTCATCTTCTTGCGACACACAATGTTCACTCAAAGTCCGCCAACCAATCCACTCTTAGGACTACATCAAACCGCCTAAGCTCGTCACAAATGGTCTAACAGGAAAGTTATGACCTTCTAATTCTATGTCACAACCTTCTATCGTCTCAGCAATCCTGGTAGACTTACCTATGGCAGGTTCTACAGTGAAGGGCTCATCAATACTTCTACTCCTAATAGGAAACTTAGCATAAAAGGCAACAAAAATGAAACTCCTACTAGCACCAGAATCAAATAACACGGAAGCAAGAGTTTAGTTTACTAGAAATGTACCTGACACCACATCGGGTCTGTCCTAGCCTCTTCCTGATACATCGTGAAAGCTCTTGCGCTTGCCCTCTGCTCTTCAGTTCCAGTCTTCTTCTTTGCTCTAGACCTCTCAGCCCTTGCTTCTTGCAATCTTGGCTCATATGGCACTCTTCACCGTACTTATAACACCTTATAACCCCACATTATTTCGCCATGTGACCGGGCTTCACACATTTGTAATGGACGTTTGACCCTAACTTGCATTCTTTCGAATGCTCAGCCCACACTTGCCACACCACTTCGACCATGCACCCAATGTGACCATAAGTTGGTCATCCATCCGGGCACTCTTGTAGGTTGTCGGGGCACCACCCTGACCAGAACACTTCCCGTTCCAATTCCGATCACTACAACCTTTTTTACTCACCTCCTCCATCACCACTTCCCGTTCATCATACAGTCTCCCCGCCAGATCAACCACCAATTTGAACGTACTCGACCGGTGGTGATCATGTGCCTGCGGATATCCGCCGAGAAGCCCTGAATGTGCCTCTTGATCTTTCGTGACAAGGGCATCACCTAATCTGGAACCAGTTGTGCCATCTCATTGAATTTGGTGGTGTAATGATGATGTGTCATGGTTCCCGCCTCCAACTGCAAGAATTCCTTTTCTATCTTGTCCATCTCTCGGTGAGGACATAACTCCTAAATCACCAACTTTTTCAGTTCACTCCACCTTATCCTTCCATTCGCCATACTACCCTCAGCCTGGACAATATTGTCCCACCAACACAAAGCCGAGTCTACGAAGGAGTGTGTGGCAAACTTCACCTTCTACTCTCCCCGACACTCGTTGATATCAAGAACAGCCTTTATCTCTCTCACCCACCGGTGAGCAGCAGCAACAGTGCCCATTTCCGTCAAAAGTCAGGGCTTGCATCTTTGTAATGCCCCATAGTTACAGTCATGTGTCGTTTCTTGCACCGGCTCCTCTTCCTCCTCATCACTAGAGTCAACCATCTTAGTCTTCGGTTGCTCCCTCTCCTCCGAGGACCTATTCCTCTCTTTCCTCTTCCATTCTCGTACCGCTTTGATCACTTCGGTCACCATAGATGGTAGGATCATTTGCATGACCCAATGAACCTCTTCCACCATAATCTCATTCATTGAGGCCCTCAGATTGGCACTCTCATCACCACCCTCCAGATGAGGGGTCTCAGGCTCTTCATGAGCCGCCTCCTCAGCCTTAGCCCTTCCTTATGTGACTCGTGGTCAGCACCACGTCCACTACAGTCTCCACCTCGAGAGCCTTAGAAGATCTACCTCCAGCCATCCTCTAACATGCTATAAAATCCAAACACCAACACGACCATTAAAGGTATTAGCTCAATTTATGTCAAGTATAGTAAGTCCCTAATTACATTGGCCAGTTGTGACTAGCCACTTACTTTACTCTTCAAACCCCATGCATTTCCTATCCCGACTATATCAGTATCTAAATCTACTAAGGCATGTAAACCACATAATACTAGTTAATGTTAAAGAAAATACCTAATGGCATGTAGCTACTCGGACTGACATCCTTCTATTATGTCTCATTCTTAGTTCAAATTTAGGTTTGTTTTGAAAATATTACCCATTTCTCTTAAACTTTGGCTCTGATACCAACTTGTAAGGCCCTGTTCCCGGGATGCTTACAACTGGTCAATTAGCGAACATAAAACATAAAAATACATTTACATTTACTAAAACATTGTAGTGGAATACTTAATAAACCATTTCATATATAAATAATTGCTTTTTCAAAATAATACAACAACATTAACCATTAAAAATATCATTAGTTCGTATTACAATGCAAAAATATCATCGTTATACAAAATGGATGCCACCCCAACACTTGCCAAGTAGCTGCCCCATGCCATCCTCAGCAACTATTACTTGTCAACTGGAAAATACAATAAAGTCACTATTATTTAGCGAGTTCTAGTTTTATAAAAACATATTACCTTCCATTCGTCAAAACATTTTCTTTCTTTCGCACAAGATCATACATCATACGTATAACAAAGTAATATTTATTATCTTCACTCATTGTTCATTTCATACATATCGCATTTTTCATACTTTTATTTTCATTCACTTCAATCCAGATCCTGTCATATGCTTAACCCCCCCCCCCCCCTTCTTTGGCACCAAGCCATATCATCTAGAATTAAGCAACAAGGATCCATATCGAATGTATGGAGTAACTCCCCCTATGTGTGACACCTTAAGGGTTAGCCAAGATCCCACGATGTAAAACACACAGTTGAGCTAACAACTCTCAATGAGTTGTGAACCTCCTTACATTTGCTTGCAAGAATTTTCATTCATTCATTTATTATGTTCCACTTTTATTATATTAAATCTTTCGCTTTGTTAAGATAATACTTTACTTTCATTAACATAATCACACCATGTAAAGCCATGTACTATTAAAGTAATAAGAAACATAATGAAAAAGAATCATAATCACACATGACATTACCATACGGGTGTTCACTCCAAATCTTATCAAAACGTTAACATATGCATTTCCAGCCCCAAACAGTTTAAAACCTTTAAAATAGGAGATCTAGAACTCACCTAGACTCAATGAGTAGCTTCTC
Source organism: Flaveria trinervia (assembly GCA_025506515.1). Taxonomy (NCBI): domain Eukaryota; kingdom Viridiplantae; phylum Streptophyta; class Magnoliopsida; order Asterales; family Asteraceae; genus Flaveria; species Flaveria trinervia. Next base: position 36,256,118 of record CM046449.1, on the reverse strand, counting down.
AATCAAGCTTTCTAAGCAAGGGTTACACTACACAGCCTGTTGTTAAGTTAACACTCAAAGGGGTTAATTTATGCCTAATATCCCAGCTAATTTTTCTGCCAGATCAGCAGATTCGCTGCTAGTTTTGCTGCCATCGTCGCTGGCAGTTTCACTAGCAATTTCGCTGCTAGTTTCACACAACTTTCATTGGAAATCTATGTCTATGAATCTATCTGCGAAACTGTTGAAAGCTTCATATTTTGACTCGACGACTACATAATTTAGTTGGATGAACCCACAGTTTCGTAGAACGGGATGAAATTACGAACCACTCCGTTTTTCACCCAAAACTTCTCTTTTATAACCAAATGCTTTGTTTATCATCCAAGAAGCTATATCTAAGCTTTTTACATGTTTTCTTACATAAAAACATGATTTTTGGATTATTCTTTGCCATTTTTAAAAACCCCAAACCCTAGAATCCGAGCTTAATCTAAAGAATTGATTAAACAATATTTCTTACCTAGATTCTTGGTCTTTTCTTGTTTTATGGATGCTCACAAACACCGATCTTCAATCCTTTGATCAACCGAGACTTGAATCTTCACCTCCTCTCCACTTTCTATCTCTACACACTCTCTCTAGAAGTTGGGTGTTGAGTTGCCAATGAGAGTGGTTCAAGCTTATCCATTATATATATTGAGCATTCGCGGAACCTTAAACTCGCCGAACACATAACCTGCGAGGTTACCGGTCCATAATCCATTTCGCACTTATTTTTATTAAATAATCCCGCCTATGCCCATTATTATTAATTGGCTTGTTTTGACTTTATTCTGGGTGTTACACCCAAAGTGCCCATGCGCCTAGGATGTTACCCAAACAAATAAGTGTTAGGCCATGCGACCATATAATGCTCATGCGCCTAAGTGTTCCCATGCGACTGAAAGGCCATGCGCTCACATAATGGCCATGTGCCTCCATAGTTCCCATGCGCTTAAAGACTAAGAAAAATATTCTTAAATATTAGGAAAAAAAGGGGTTTTTAAGCTATGACTAGTGATGTTCTCGAGGATGATGTATGGTGCTATATGATAATATGTGGTAATGTTATGCATGTTCATGATCTGTTTCTATATGATTCCTTATTAAGTATTTTTGCATGGCTTTTATGTGGTGTGATTATATTAATGATGTAAAGTATTAAGTAACTAGTTAATGATAATGAAAAGTGGAACATAAAGAATGAATGAAAAATCTTGCAAGCAAATGTAAGGAGGTTCACACCCAATGAAGGGTGTTAGCTCAACTGTGTGGGGTTTAGCTAACCCAAAAGGATGCACACAAGTGTATGGGACCTTTCTCACTTGCCCCAAGTACTAGAGTCAGCTTCATGCATAATGTTGGGGATCTATTTATAGACCTCGGGCCCAGTAACCAGCTTTGTGCATAATGTTCGAGGTATAGCACATGGCATTGGTATGGATGAAAGTGAAAGATAATGAGGAAAGTACAAAACATGCAATACGTATGATAATGAATGTCGAATGATGGTGAAGGATAATAAATATTATCTATGTGCACGTATGATGTGTGATCATGGACGGAAGTAAGTGAAAAGGTTTTAAATGAAAGTAAAGTATAATATATTTTTGTACAGAATGTATGAAGAGGCTGATGCAACCCAAACATCCAAAGTCTATCCTGCATGCTGCACAAGTGCATGGAAGAAGAATGCTTAGGAAGTTTCACACATGCAACAGAAATATTCTAAGTGTGAAATCTTCCGAAGCCAAGACCAATATCTTCCAAGCCAAGATGAAGTCTTCTAAAGCCTCAGAGACAAAGTCTTCCGAAGCTTCAACTCATGAAGACAGATTTCTTCCGAAGACTTTTAACACTTTTTTATCTGATGTACTTTTCTCTAAAGCTGGACACCTTTCCATTGCATCTTTGTAAAGTCACTAACATACATGAGTTGGTGAAAAGGTCCATGCTTTTATTAATTGTACATTGAGGTCTTGAGTCTATAAACTTTCTACTTCATGTACTTTATCCTTTTTGTAATAGATAAGGATGTGAGTTATGGCATGTCATAGTCACTAGTCAAAAGGCAATCTGCCTTTTGACTCTACAATTGATTTTGTTTGTGTCTAGTCAATTATATCCAGTTGGCTTTCAAAGTATAGCCGGTTGTAGGATGTAGTATAAGTATTCCTTGTTCTTGTATCTTTCCTTTATGCTTTGTAACACTTGTAATAGAACTCGAGAAAGCAATATACTGCATCCTTGAAAACCAAACACTTGTATTCCCTTGTTTTATCTCTTACTTATTACTTGTGTTCTTAGTGTCATACTTGTGGTTAATCCAGTCTTACTATTTGATTAAGTTTGGTTAATCTCCTCTTTGTGTTGTTGTGTTGTAAGTGACCCCCTTCACCGGTCCTGCAGTTGGTATCAGAGCATTTGTTGGACCAAAAGAACCAATGAGCCAGGTCAGAAAAACCTTCAAGTCCCACAGACATCAAAACAAATAAAGTGGTCTACAACAGCTGAAGACAAAGTCTGAAGACAACTGCTGATGACAGAGTCTGAAGAAAAAGTCTGAAGACAAAGTCTGAAGACAACTGCTGAAGACAAAATCTGAAGACCAAGTTCTCAGAAGTTGTCACAACAGTTGAAGTAGTTCTCTTTAGTTATTGTGATGGTTTACTTTTCAGTAGTTTGTAATGAGTAGTTTTATATTATGTAAAACATCTGAAGTTCTTACACTTCAGATGTTATAACTTTAGTAGTTATAATGTTAGCTTGTACTTAGCTTTTTGTGAAGGGGTCCTCAGTTGTTGTGGACATCTTTAGTAGTTTAGTTTACTTTCAGTTGTTTGTATAAATCAGTTAGCTGCCACTATCAAGTGACGTCAGCTGATGTCACATTCCTTTACAAAAGGAATGTTGACCTAATTTCCTTGTTACCGAAGCCTGTGCGTGAATGAAAACATTCTCTTTACAGAAAACTTTCTCTCTCTATAACCGTTACTGTTTGATTGAATATTCATATTATTCTTGCTAAAATTTCGTCTAATTCTTGTGCTATTCCGCTGCAAATCTTAATCTAATTGATCAAACTAGATCCCGATCCTTTCAAATGGTATCAGAGCTGGTTAATCATTGATCGACTTAACAATTGATCATTGAAACTACTCTTTTGATATCTAAGTTTGATCGAATTAGCAAGTTTGCAAGAATTGGTTATAGAGTTTGATTTTCTATTGCTTCCGGTGAATTAATTTGAGATTCGTCTTGTTTCAAACTGTGTTGTTGAGTTTTTGAGCTAGATCTGTTAAAATCTCATTGAACCTGTTTGAAGTGATGAAAATGGCTACATGAATCGGTGATCCACACAATACTGGCTCCTTAACAAAGCCTCCGATGCTTGTTAGGAGTGAGTATAACATATGGCAACGCCGAATGCTCCATCACCTGTCTGTCAACAGTTCAGGTTGTTGGAAATCTATGGTTCATGGACCATATAAGCATATGGTGAGTAATCGGAAACCAATAAGATGGTTCCGAAGAAGAAAGAGCAATACTCAGATGAAGATCTAAAATTGTTTGAAATTGATGCTAAAGCCCATGGAATTCTGGCCATGGCACCGCCTAATGAAATCTATTTGGACTTATGCATCATGAAATGCTCATGACCTCTGGGTTGCTCTGAAAGAACAATTTGGAGGAACTGATGAGGTGTTGGCAAACCATAGAGAGATCCTTGCCCAGCAATATGAGACATTCTCTCATAGAAAGGGTGAGTCACTGACTCAACAGTTTGAGCGATTTTCATGTTTGATATCTAAGCTGAAAATGGTTAAACATGAATATACAAACAGTCAAATGAACAACAGATTCCTCAGATCCCTGCCTGAGAGATGGGACACATATACTATTGTCCTACGCTCCAGTGCAAATCTGGACAATCTATCTCTCACCCAACTTCATGGGAAACTGTTAACATTTGAAAGAGAGATAGAACAGAAAAGGTAACTGGCTTCATCTGGGAAGCTCACTGATGATTTTGTACCAGGGAATACGGCTCTGGTTGGTCATGAGTCAAAATATGCTGCATCAGAAAGTTCTTATGATGAGCATATAGATTTCTCTTCAAACAGTGGAGATCCTGCTTTTGTTGGTATTGATATTAATTCAGGGTGTAGTAGTGATAATTTGTGCTTTTTGGTGGATGATTTGAAAGGAATTGCTGATGATGATTTGGAAGAGATGGATATTTTGAGCCAAATGGCATTATTGAATATCAGATCTCAAAAATTTTACAAAAGGACAGGTAGAAAATTTCCTGGTCTCTCTAGAAAAACAAAAGTTGGTTTTGACAAGAGCAAGTTGAGGTGTCACAAGTGCCATAGACTTGGACATTTTCCAAGAGAGTGTAGATCATCTGGATCTAACTCTTCTGCACCCTTTGTGACCTTTCCATTCAATAGCTCAAAACAAAGGGCACATTCTACCAGTTCTGGTCATCATTCACAAATTCAATCATCTCCTGCATACTTTATCCCTCAAGGTCAAATGCCATATCCTTATCCATGTTTTTACATGCCTCAGTCCAATCAGGTTCCTGTACCCATAGCTCAACAACCACAGCCCTACCTGAGCCTCAACCATCTCAATCAAATCAACAATCTCAATCTCAATCACATCAAAGCTTTTTCACTCCTGGAGTTGTTGACTGGAGTAGCTTACCAGATGATCTTTCTAGTTATTCTGAACAAGTGTTTTTCTTGCTGGTCAACATGGTGGTGAAACCTTTTAGAAATCTTGCTCTTATGGCCCTGGAGTCTACTATGCTTCATGCTCAAATGCTTCATCATCAAAGGTACCACAGTATCTTCTGAGGCTAAGGCCAAGTTGAGTTCTGAGTCATGCATAGCTGCTTTTGTCTCAATTAGAGAAGCAAATGTAGCTTAATTAATCGAATCTTGACCTAGAGAAAGTGATTTCCAAAAGAAAAGCTGAGTTTGAGTCTGTCTTAAAGGAAAAAGATGACGAGATTTACAAATTAAAATGCTAAATCACTAATGAAAGGCAAAGGTAGAGGTCATTTTAGAGAATCATAATAATCTCAAAGAAACACTTGCAGCTACTCAAGTAGAGTGTGAACGTTGGGTAACATCCTGCAAGGGGTTTGAAATGCTTCTCAGTAAGCAAACCTTCAAATGTGAAGTTTGAGATTGGGTATAATCACACTGTGTCTCATCCTCAAGTGATAATGCAAAATCAGAGGATGAAGTCAGTAATAGTACCTCAGCTAATCATTTGCTGATGGTCTCACTGCTGATAAACGCATGATCAAAGAAAAGCTGAGCACTTCAGGTGCTGTCTCACAAAGTATTCAAAGTACTGAAGAGCAAGTAACAACACCTGAAGAACATTTCAAACCAAATGAAAACAAACATGGTTTAACAACTGCTGAAGAGTCTATCAGGAAATCCAAAAATACTCATAGAAAACTTCTGTAGAACAAGTCTTCAGTTGTTACAATTCCTTCAGTACTTAACATAAGTACTGAGAGGAAGAAAGTACTGAAGAACACACCTTCAGTAGTTTCATCTTCTTCAGCAGTTGAACAACAGAAGATGAAGAAAAAGCCATGTGAAATATGTGGTCTATTCAATCATCTCATTGATGAATGTTGGTACAGAAGGGGATTCCAAATTCAACAAAGATAAAATCATTAAAGAAAATTAATAAAATGAAAGATGAATTTGAAACCAAGTTTGTGCACAAACATCTCAAACTAATAACCCAAAGTTCTTACAAAAATCTAAAAAGAAGGAATGGGTTTATCATAAAACAGCTGAAAATATTCCTCATGGAGTATCAAAACACCAGACTAAGTCTGTGTCTTTCAAAAGGAGGACATGGTGAGTCAGAGGAACCAATCAAAACAAGTACTGATGTGTCTGCTGAACTGAAGGCTTTAACAACCAATCAGACACAACTTGCTATGATGGTTCAACATCTGTTGGGGAGAGTTAACCAAATAGATGTACCCTATGATTAACCACTGAAAAGGAAAACTAAGCAAAATCAAAGGAATCCTTTTCAGCACCATCTCCACCTTCAAAGCTGTTAATCATGAAAAATCAGTTAGTATAAAATCTGTTGATGAGAACAACCCAAAACCAAAATGGTTTGGGTCTCAAAAGCTAACTAGTTTGTTGTGGCAAATGCAGGGTTCTTCAGCATGCCATAGAAGCATCTGGTATGTGGACAGTGGAGGATCTATGCATATGACTGGAGCAGTTCTCTTCTTCATGACTACTCTCAAGGAAAGAAGGGATTTGTATCTTTTGGTAATGATGCTAAGGTTACATCATCGGCAAAGACTTTGTGTCAAATGGTGAGATAAGATTTGATGATGTTAACCATGTGGAGAATCTCAAGTACAACTTGTTGAGTGTCAGTCAAATGTCTGATAAAGGGCATGTTGAACTTTTCACCAGTCAAAACTGTCGGATTCTGTCTTCCAATGTTTTGAGATTGATTGACAATATATTGGATGAATATACTCTCCTGAAGGCCAATAGGATTGGAAGAGTATATGCCTTAGACTTATCAAAGAAAATTGATCTAAAAGGCCATCTATGTCTGTTCTCCAAGGCCTCTCCTCAGGAATCTAAACTATGGCATAGAAGGCTTGGTCATGTGAATCTTAAAAACATGAACTAGCTTATCCATCATGGTTTAGTGAGAGGTCTGCCACTAAAGGAGTTTAAATGTGATGACAACTGCTCTGCTTGTTTAAAAGGAAAGCAACACAAAGTATCATTTCCTCCAATAGAAGAACCAAAGTCCACTGCCTGCTTGCAATTACTGCATATGGATCTTTTTGGTCCAGTAAGAGTGATGAGCATGGCAAAGAAAAAATATTGTCTGGTAATTGTGGATGATTATTCCAGATTTGTATGGAACTTCTTCTTACATTCAAAAGATGAAGCTGGTCAAATCATCATCTACTTTGTGTTGCATGTGGAAAAGCAGTACTCCCTTTCTGTCAAGTGTGTGAGGAGTGATAATGGCACAGAATTTAGAAACCACACACTTGATGAATTCTATTTCTCTAAGGGAATCAAGAGGCAGTATAGCATTCCAAGAACTCCTGAACAAAATGGAGTGGTGGAGAGAAAGAACAGGACCCTTATTGAAGCCGCAAGGTCAATGTTGGTGATTCTGGTTTGCCACTAACCTTTTGGCTGAAGCTGTCAACACAGCTTGCTATGTGCAAAATAGAGTGTTAGTAAATCAGAGGTTGATGAAGACTCCTTATGAAGTGTTACATCATTTGGCTCCTCTGATTTCCTTCTTTAGAGCATTTGGGTGTCCCTGTTATATTCTTAACACAAAGGATCCACTTTAGAAGTTTGAATCAAAGGTGGATGCAAGGTACTTTGTTGGGTATTCATCTACTTGCAAGGCATACAGAGTATTTAATTGCAGAACAAAGATAGTTGAAGAAACCTTGCATGTAAATTTTAATGAATCTCCAAAGGAGAAAATTCCACAAAACCCTATGGAGTTATTTGATTTGGACATACTGCAATATGTTCCTTATCAGCCTCCAGCTGTTGCAGATTCTGTGAATCTATCATCTCCTGCAACTAGTCATTCATCTGGTGATACAAATGCAAGGTTTAGTGATCACCTGCCTGAGTCTACTAACTTGATGTTCCTGTAGCTTCAGCAGTTCCATCCACAACAAATGCTGATGAGATCTCTGATTCTCTACTTCATTTGATTGCCATCTCATTCTAGGTTTCAAGAGTCTGGATCAACATCTGTTGCTGCTGAATCACCTACAAACACTTGCACAGATCTATTGAGTATCAAGAACTGAAGAATCACCCCATGTCTCAGATCATTGGTGACATCAATGCTGTTTTCAACTAGAAGTCAATTGTCCAATTTCTGCTTTTATGCTCTCTTCATCAGCCAGCAAGAGCCAAAGAACTATCATACTACATTAAGAGACAATGGATGGGTTGAAGCCATGCAACTTGAGCTTCTTCAGTTTCAAAAGCAGCAAGTGTGGGAACTGGTTCCTCTACCCCAAGGTAAGTGTGCAATAGGCACTAAATGGTGTTTTAGGAATAAACTAATGAAAAAGTCAAATTGTCAAGAACAAGGCCAGACTGGTTGTACAGGGGTTTCACAAGAAGAAGGTATCGATTATAATGAAACCTTTGCCCCTGTAGCCAGACTGGAGGCAATCAGATTGTTCTTAGCTTATGCTGCTTTCCATAATCTTAAAGTTTTTCAAATGGATGTCAAAAGTGCATTCTATATGGTAAAATAAAAGAAGAAGTTTATGTGTCTCAACCACTAGGTTTTGAAGATCATAAACATTCAGATTGGGTGTATAAGCTTGATAAGCTCTTTATGGTTAAAACAAGCTCCTAGAGCCTGGTATGAAACACTGTCTAACTTTCTTCTTCAAAATAATTTCAATAGAGGCTCCATAGATAAAACTTTGTTCATTAAGAAAGTAGGCATGCATAAGCTCCTTGTTCAAATTTATGAAGATGATATTATTTTTGCATCCTCTGATCCACAGTTGTGTGATGCCTTTACTAAGTTAATGCAACAAAAGTTTGAAATGAGTGCCATGGGAGAATTACAGTTCTTTCTGGTTTGCAAATCAAACAATGGCTTATGGAACTTTCATTCATCAGTCAAATATACAAAGGATTTGTTGAAAAAGTTTGATTTACAAAACTGTAAGCCCTGTTCTACTCCCATGTGCAGCACCACACAACTGGATGCTGATCAGAAGGTAAAGCAGTCGATGAAACTCTTTACAGATGTATGATTGGTTCCTTGATGTACCTTACAGCTTCTAGACCAGACATTATGTTTGCAACTTGTGTCTGTGCTAGATTTCAGGCTGCACCTAAAGTATCCCATATGATTGCAGTCAAAAGATCTTTAGATATTTGCAAGGAACTCAATCTCTAGGACTTTGGTATTCCACTGGGCACTCTTGTAAATTAGTTGCTTTCTCTGATAGTGACTATGCAGGGTGTGAATTACCAGAAAATCAACTTCTGGTGGATGCCAATTTCTAGGCAATTGTTTAGTTTTCTTGGCAGAGTAAAAACAAACTTCAGTTGCTACATCCACTGCTGAAGCAGAGTACATTGTTGCTGCAAGTTGTACATCTCAGTACTCTAGCTTCAAATCAATTACTGGATTATGACATTACAGAGACTAAGACTCCTTTACTGATGGACAGTGCTTCAGCTCTTTGTATTGTTAAGAATCCTGTCCAGCATTCTAGGACCAAACATATTGAGATCAGACATCATTTTATCAGGATTGTTATGAAAAAGGTCTGATTGATCCAAAGTTTGTTCCTAATGCTGATGAGCTTGCAGATATATTTACTAAGCCTTTGGAACAGTGCAACTTTCCAAAATCTTGTGCTAAGCTTGTATGCTGCAACTTGAATGATTTGACAACTAATGATGATCTCAGTTCACAAGTACTGATGAGCATTAGTATACAGCTGTCAAAAATAAGTACTGATAAGTTATTTTGTCTTCAACAGTTTTCATAACTACTGAAGACTAAATTACTTAAAACTACTGAAGTACTTTATTTGTTGCAAAGTACTGATGTAGTTACAACTACTGTTGTGGTTACAACTACTGCTGTGGTTACAACTACTGATGTCTGTTCTAACAGATAAGTACTGATGACCAATGAAACATCTGAAAATCAAAATCTGCTGAGTAAGTGTTAAGGTCAAATGAAAGAACTGAGATATGTGAATTGACGACAACAACTGATGAGCAATGTTACTCTTTAATTGTTTCAAACAACTGTTGTTTCATTTCAAAACAACTGAAGCCAAAACCAAGTCTTCAGTAGTTTCAAACTACTGATGACTAACACCAAGTCTTCAATTGTTTACAACATCCGAAAGTTAAAACCATGTCTTCAGTAGTTTTCTAACAACTGACAACTAACACCAAAACTTTCAGTTGTTTTCTTTCAGCCATTTCATAACCTATAAATACCTAATCCTAACTTCAAACTTTTCATAAGTCGTTTTCCAAACGTTCATCTTCCATTAATGGAGACCATGCAAATCAAACCACGACACAACTGTGTTGCCTACTTCACAAAATCGGCCTTTTGGACTAAGTTTGATGCTGCCATTGATCTGATGGTTGATTCCCCGTATCAAACTGCTTTTCTTCTGAATCCAACCATCTATCCCGATACCCTTCGCCAATTCTGGACAAATGTCACTGTCCATACTAGTGAGAATGATGTCGCGATCACTCTCCAGTCACTTGTAAACCAGCAGAAGGTGGTAGTCACTCCTGCTATCATTCCCCAAACCCTAGATCTGAATGATGCCACCTTTGTCACCAAATACCCGAAGGAAGCACCATTGATCTATCATTCATCAACCATGGATATGAGGGCGACCGAAGTGCTACAACCATTCTGAAGAAGCACTTCCATGATGCTGAACGCCTAATCTTCCATATGATCAATGTCTGCCTTGCCCTTAAATCCTCTTCATGGGATCAAATGTCATCCAGGTGGCAGCAGGTATTGTATTCTATCCTTGAACGCTAAAGCTTAATTTTTTCTGAATTATATTTTTGGAATTAAAAGATCTAGCAATGAAACTTGTAGCTATATGGTATTTTATCCAGGGTTTCTTATGGCCATAATCATAATCAATTAAAATCTGATGGCCTTGTTGGCCTTGGAGTCCCTGCTGTGTGGTAGTTTTGCCAGAGGTATACTCCAGGCACAACTCTGACCCATACCTCAAAGAGGCTACCAAACTGCTAAAACCCAAGCAGAAGGAACCCACAACCTCATCCTCTAGATCCAAAGTCCCTCCAACCACAATCCAAACAACCAAAGGGGTACTCAGGGAGTTGAGTCCCCTGATGATGCCCCTGCAACACAAAGGCAGGATGAAACTATGGGTAGTAATCCCCCTGTAGTTTCCATGACTCTACCTGCTGAAACCGCTTAGGTATCCTCTCATAGGATCCTGCTGCAACCAAAATTGGGGAAACCACATTACTGGAATCTCTCTCACTTGAGAAGATTGCCATTGAAGAGCACCATTCACCCAAGGTGCAATCATCTTCACACCTATCTCCCACTGAAGCCACCCCTACAAGCCCAACTATGGTTATTGCACAAGTGCTGACTCAAATACATTCCTCTAACCCTCCCCAGACACCTATTACCACTAGGAAACCTCACAGTGAGGGAGAGGATTATAATGTGGTTGATAAGCACAGCACAGGGATTACAGAGTTCAATCTCCCTGTGTAGAGAGGAGATTCGAACATCTGGTGAGGCTGCCTCTTCTCCTGTTTCAGCACATGACCAGGATGAAGGTGTATCAATTCTAAGATCTCACCAGAGGCAACTGCCAATGAAGGACATAATCCTGAGGCAGGAAATCCCTAGTTCCAAGAAATAGGGGCATATGTGAATACTGATCTACACTCAGCACATGTTCATCCTGATTTAATCAGGAGGTCAGACGATTCAGCAAAGACTGATGATGACCTGGGCTTTTTCTTTGATTTTCTAGCCCACAACACCATTCTTGAGACTGAGGTATGCAGGCTATAATAACTGCTTGCCAAAATGTCACAAGAATCAAGTCCATCTGCCCACATTCACCCACAGATGGCAGTTTTTTCTGAAACTCTCCCAAACACTAAGCCACTCCCAATAACTTTGCCACCAGCCTCTGATTCAGACACCATTTCTTAGGGACAGAACCCCTCTGAACAAATGGTTGCTGCCTTTCAATCATCCTTACCTCTCATCACTTCCATAATCACGGACATTATGCATCAAGCCATTGATGAGAGGCTTTCCTCAAATCTTCAAACCTTAGTTGATGCTGCTGTTTCTAAGAGACTTTCTGACATTCAAACCCCTAACCCAATGCAACCAAAAAAGGGGAGTCTAAGTCAGTGAAAGTAGACAAAAGAAAGAGAGTTGAAGAGAAGAAGAAAATAGAAAAAGAAAAGGAGATGATCACATACAAGAGAAAGAAGAGCTCTGAACAGACTGAAGGTGAGAAGAACTTAGAAGAACTGATCAAAGAAGCTGATGAGCAACATAACAGATCTATGGATAAATATCATGATCAACTCTTCAGACAATGTTTTGACCAGCCAAACTTGACTCTGAAATCAGAAGGCTATGATTCAAGAGATTGAACATAGATGGGCAAGTTGGAGTGAGAAAGAAAGGGAAAGGCTGGAAGCTATGACAAGATTCATATCAAAGCATCTGGGAAGATCAATCATTGAAGTGAAGTCATGGTCCAGAGATAGTATTTTGGAGATAACCACCAGAATTTATTTTTCTGAAGTATTCAACAAAGGATTGATCATAGAAGCTCTTGATGAAGCTGGTGCTGGAAAAGGTCTGAGATGGCAAAGTTATCCAAAGCTTCACTCACAACCAAGATGCTAGAGCAGCCTGCACAATCTCCTACACCAAAACAACCACCCTCACAACCCTCAAAACCAACTCCTTTACCCAAGAAACCTACTGAACCCACTACCAATAATGCACCCAAGAGGAAGAGAAGGTGTTGAGGATGGAAGAGAAGAAGAAGATGATAAGGATGATAGTCTTCCAATCTCTGTTGTTCTTAAAATAAAGATGCCTGAGCCCAAAAGTCAACCAACAACAATCACACCTGACATCCAAAGGCAAATGGTAAAAGTCAAACTTGAAGAAGAAGAATAGCACAAACAACATGATGAGCAGTTGTTAAAGATGATTGATAAAGAGTTTCCTAAGTCTACATCCATACAAGCTATGAAGAAACATGCTCAGAGGTTGTATGCTCTCAGATTCACACTTCAATATCAGAAAGAGAGAGTGAGAATTTGGCCCGACCCCAGAGTAAGTGACAGAATTCATAAAAAGAAGATTCCAAGTAGATACAATGGCCAAGTAAAGAAGATTGTAGATGTTGTAATAATGCTGGCCATTGTAGTGTCACCCTGGGAAATCCTTGATGACTTCAAGAGAGCATAAAAGTCTAAGATGACTCCACAAACATTACTAGAAAACAAAATGGTAAAGAGGGGTTGATCTACAAGAAGCTTGAAGAAATAAGAAGAAATGAGCTCCAGTTGTTGCTTGAAGGCACTGATCCTGATGAGTTTGCATACAGAGAAATAACTATTGTGGAGCTGAAGAATGGAAAGCATGTTAAGTACTTATCAGAGTACTGTGGGCATGAGTTCTTCTTTGAAAGTGAAGCTGAAGAACTCACAATGGAAGAACAAGTAGTATTCCTCGAGGCCTATGTCAGAGAGTCTTACAGACTTATCATTGGGAAGTAGGTCTCATGGATGGGGTAACAACTCTGTGTCCAATTCCCCACACAGAGTTCCCATTCATCCTTTGCCAATAAAACTTTCTGAAATCTCTTCCCTGGCCTGAGCTTAATTTGAAGATTTCTAAGCTGATCCAAGAAATGTTTCTGCCAATTAGTGGGACTTCAATAATCTTAAAGGTTTTGGCGGCATTGGCTCAGGGGGAGTTTGTTGGACCAAAAGAACCAATGAGCCAGGTCAGAAAAACCTTTAAGTCCCACAGACATCAAAACAACTGAAGTGGTCTACAACAGCTGAAGACAAAGTCTGAAGACAAAGTCTGAACACAAAGTCTGAACACAAAGTCTGAAGACAAAGTCTGAACACAAAGTCTGAAGACAAAGTCAAGACAAAGTCTGAAGACAAAGTCTGAAGACAACTGTTGAAGACAAAGTCTGAAGAAAAAGTCTGAAGACAACTACTGAAGACAAAGTCTAAAGATAGAAGTTGTCACAACAGCTGAAGTAGTTCTCTTCTTAGTTGTGATGGTTTACTTTTTAGTATTTGTAATCAGTAGTTTTATTATGTAAAACATCTGAAGTTCTTACACTTCAGATGTTATAACTTCAGTAGTTGTAATGTTAGCTTGTACTTAGCTTTTTGTGAGGTGTCCTCAGTTGTTGTGGACATCTTCAGTAGTTTAGTTTACTTTCAGTTGTTTGTATAGATCAGTTAGCTATCACTATCAAGTGACGTCAGCTGATGTCACATTCCTTGCAGAAAACTTTCTCTCTTTATCACCGTTACTGTTTGATTGAATATCCATATTATTCTTGCTAAAATTTTGTGTAATTCTTGTGCTATTCCGATGCAAATCTTAATCTAATTGATCAAACTAGATCCCGATCCTTTCAGCATTCTAGGCTCTTGATATAAGATCTCACTATCTTAAGATCCCTCACACTCACAAAAACTAAACTTCTCAAATGGCAGCCATTTCCAAGACTGATATGAATACTGGAACCATGAACAAGTCCCCATTGATCACTCTTGATCACTTTGATACTTGGTGCCTGAGAATGGAAGGTTTCATCAGGTCTCTAGACTCAAGAATGTGGGAGTCTGTTGAGAATGGACCTTTCATACCCAGCACCCCCTCTTCTACTGGTGTTGGTATGATCCCCAAGGATGTGGCTAACTACTTTGATGAAGATAGGAAGAGAGTAGAGATTGATAGAAAAGTCATGACAGCCCTTCAAACTGCCCTTCCAAACTCTATGTATAGAGGTTTCACGAAGTGCAAAACAGCTAAGCAGTTGTGGGATGCACTAAAGCTAATGTATGAGGGTTCTTCTAAAGCCAAGGAGAACAAAAAAGATCTCCTAAAGCACTGTTTGAAACTTCACCTTCAAAACAGGTGAAACCATGACTCAGCAATACTTTAGGTATGTTGAGATTGTGGACACCCTTGTGGATGGAGAATTTCCTCTTGAGAACAGAGAGATTGTAAGGAAGTTCATGTCCTCACTTCCTAGGCAGTGGACACACTACTGTGTTGTGATCAAGAGAACTGAAAATGTCAAAACTCTTGCTCTGGCAGAGTTATATGGGATTCTCAGTGGCTACCAGATGGAGATGAACATGCAAGGTTCATCTGGCAACTCCAACAATCAAATGGGTTCAGCCTTGCATGTGGTTGAAAGGGATAGCATAGAACCCCAACATCATCTCATATGCTACCCTGACAACTCACCAAAGGCTCCTTTCATCACCTTCCTAGAGACACCAAGGGAGAACTACACTCAAGGAAGCTCATTCCAAGAGACAAGCTCTTCTCAAGCTTTTGTGTCTTCTGATGAAAGTTGTGGCAACTCTCTTTTCACTCTTGAAGACCTGGACTGTATTCATCCAGATGATCTGGAATACATGGAAATAGTCTAGCAGATGGCTCTTCTCACTCACAAAGCCAAAAAGTTCTACAAGGGGACTAGAAGGAAGTTTCTAAGCAATGCAACCAGTGGAAAGTTTGGCCTTGACAAAGGCAAAGTCAAGTATTACAACTGTAACTTCATGGGCTACTTTGCCAGAGAGTGTAAGGCACCTAAAACAAGTGGTCGCCAAACCAATCCAGACCTAACTACACTGATAAAGCTCTCCAGAAGGAGAAGCCAAAGCAGCAGGTTGTTGTTGCTATTGAAGAAGGAGGCTTTGACTAGAGCTTTCAGGTGGAAGATGCTTCTCCAAACCAAGCATTGATAGCAGATCATGATGAAGCCAAGGTATTGGAACATCTCTGTACTCCTGAATGCATTGCCAAGGTTAATAGATACAGGTCCTATAACTTGGAGATGAGATCTGATCTTGAGTCCTTAAACATTTTAAAATCTGAATTTAGAAAGTCTAAAAATGATTATAAACTGAAGATAGAGGACTTAGAGAAAACCATTTCAGCTCTAAAACATGAGCACACAATTTTAGAACTCAGATCAAAGATCTCATAAACAAGCCGACTGAGTGCCAAGCTGAGCTTGTGATCAGCAAAGCTAGGGCAGAAAAGAGTGTTCTTGAAGAAGAGACCTTCAAGAACATCATATCCTCATCCCTGCACAACAAGGTGTGCTATCAAAACAGGTAGGGACTGGGATCCAATGAGATAGCTCCTCCACACACAATCTTGTCTGTAAGACCTCCTAGGTGTGGAACTTGTTAAGATGAGCTTCCTCTCATAGATCCTATGAGTGAATAGGATGAAAAAGTTATACTGAAGAATTCCTCTTAGAAGAGTGAAGAGGAGGATTCTAAGAAGGGCCACTATCCTTCTGAGGAGAAGAAGAAAACTGTGATGACCAAGTCCCTGAGAAAGAACTTGATTAGAAAGAGCAAAAGAAAAGCAAGGAAGGCTCAAGAGATCAAGGCTACTTTTGACTTTAAGAAGAAACAAGTTTTCATCTCTGCAGGGTTTGAAGTAGTAAAGACTGAAGACATCAACCAAAACTCTTCTCCTAAGAGTTCTGGTTCTTGTTCAAATCAACTCAGCAACAAGAAGAAGACTGGTCTACTGTGTACCACTGCTACACAGCCTGGACCATCAAACTCCAAGAATAGTTCCCAGCCTAAAAGGACTGTCTCATCATCTGCAAAGATGAAGGTGGAGAAGGGATGTGACCGAAGATAGTCTTGCTCCCAGCAGAAGACTCTTGTGAAGAAGAAAATGGTATGTGTCATGTGTGAAAGTAGCACTCACATTGCTAAGGATTGTCCTTACAATCCTGAAGGTACTGTCCATATTACTAAGACAAAGACTTCAAAGAGTTTCAAGAAGATTCAAGCTCGGACGAAAAATATTTTTCCTTCAAAAGTTCCAAATCTAAGAAGAAGGTAAGTGGAAAATTACCTTCGGAAGAGAAGTTGGTCTCGGAAGAAAGAAATTCTTCCGAAGCACTAAAGTCTGCTGTAGTGTCTGCAGAATCTTCCAAGGTTCAGTCATCAAAAATTCCAAAGTCCCAAAAGCTTCCAAAGTTTTGAAGGTCAAGTCCAAGACTCCCAAGGTGGTGTGGAAGTCTAAAAAAGAACAAGTGACTAAGATTCTCCATGAACAACATTTCAAGATCCTCTCAGCACAACCATAGGATCTGTTACTATTGCATTACCATCTGTTTCTCTTAATGAGCCCAAGACAAGCAAGGCTTGGGTTTCCAAAAGTAACTAATCATTTTCTTTGTGTAGGGACAGCTGAAGACAAACAAAAATGTTCGGATCATAGACAGTGGTTGTTCCAGGCACATGACAGGCAATAGGTCACTACTCCAGAACTTTGAAAGGATTGATGGAGGACCAATTGCTTTTGGAGGAGATAAAGGTGGTTATATTTCTGGAAGGGGCAAGGTCACAAATGGTAAGCTCAGCATTGAAAAGGTAAAATTTGTCAAGGATCTTGGGTACAATCTTCTGAGTTTATCCCAATTTTGTGATCATAGTCATAACATGCTCTTTAGTGAGCATGAGTGCATTGTTCTCAAGCCTGGAGTGGTCATTCCTCATGAGCACATCCTACTTAGAGCCCCCAGGAAAGGCAACATGTACAAGATGGACTTGCAAGAAACATCTCCCTCTGGAGAAGTTTCATGCTTTCTGTCTAAAGCCAATAGTGATGAGTCTTTCATATGGCATAAAAGAATGTGCCATGTAAACTTTAAGAACATGAATAAACTAATTAAACATGATTTGGTAATTGGAATGCCAAAGAAAGAGTTTACAAGTTATGACCTTGTGTTGCATGCCTAAAACCGAAGCAACATAAGGTATCTCACAAGCCTAAGAAAAAGAACTCCACCACTACACCCCTACACTTGTTACACATGGATCTCTTTGGCCCCACGAGTGTAATCAGTCTAGGAAGGACCTCTTATTCTTTAGTGATCACAGATGACTTTACAAGATTCACTTGGGTCTTCTTCCTTAGAACTTAGGATCAGACTCTTGAGATTCTAAAGAATTTCATCTTAAAGATTGAGAATCAATTTGATCATAAGGTCAAGATCATAAGATGTGATCAAGGAACTGAATTTAAGAACCAAATCATTGACACATTTATTGATGAAAAGGGTATTATAAGACAATACAGTGCTCCCAGGACTCCTCATTAGAATGGTGTTGTTGAGAGGAGAAACATGACACTGATTGAAGCTGCAAGAACCATGTTATCTGACACTAAGTGCCCATCACCTTTTGGGCAGAGGCAGTCAACACTACCTGCTATGTGTAGAACAGAGTTTTAGTGGTTAAGACTCATGGCAAGACTCCTTATGAACTTTGGCACAAGAGGAAACCTTTCATTGGTTTTCTCAGGTCATTTGGATGTCCTTGTACCATCTTGAATACCAAAGATCAAATTGCCAAGTTTGCTGAGAAATCAGATGATGGACACTTTATTCGATACTCTTCTCAAGTTAAGGCTTATAGAGTATACGATCTCAGAACTAGAATTGTTGAGGAGTCAGCCAATGTGACTTTCAATGAACACACACCTTGTGTGGCTGGTTCTGGTCCTGATTGGCTATTTTTTCTTGATTTAGTTACCAACTGTTTTAACAAATCTTGTGAGAATATTTCAGGATCTATAGAAAATCTAAATACAGGTTATCCTGATCCAAGATTTGAGCTAAGAAGACCTTCAAGTCATACATCTTCAGCTCCAGTTGGAACTACTTCTGCAAATGAGGTTTCTATCAGCACTACAATGACAAACTCAGCTGATCCATCTGGGGTGCCTTCAAATTCCAGCTCAGAGGCTCCACAACTAGATAGAATACCTCAATTATAGAAGACAACAATGGTGGTGGTGACAGTGATCAAGAATTTTTTATGCCAATAACCACAACATAGATGATAACATCAATGATGTCACACACTGCTTGGATCAAGTTTCTCTTGATAAGTGTGCTTATGTGGTGGGAGAAACATCTATGCCAGATCTAAATTCTCTAATTTAGATCTTTTCTCAGCAACTTGTTGTGATCCCTCAGCTTAGGATCACAAGTCTCACCCCACCATAAACATCAATGAAGATGTTGTCACAGGGGTAAGAACAAGAGGACAAACCCATGAAGCAATGTTTGTCTTCACTTATGTTTTCTATCCCAGATAGAGCCAAAGAAAGTTGATGAGGCTCTAAAGGATGGAAGTTGGGTTGAAGCTATGCACAGGAGTTGCTTCAATTCAAAAGGCAGAAGTTTGGACCTTTGTCCTCTTCCTTATGGGGACTACCATCGGAACCAAATAGGTGTTTAGGAATAAGAAGGATGACTACACTGATGTCTTTGCGCCAGTAGCAAGACTAGAAGCTGTTAGGATATTCATGGCATTTACTGCATCCAAGAACTTCAAGGTCTTTTAGCTTGATGTGAAGTGTGTTTTTCTGTATGGAGTGATTGATGAAGAGGTGTATGTCAAACAGCCACCTGGTTTGTAGATCCTGATCATCCTGATTATTTCTGCAAGCTTGACAAAGCTCTTTATGGGCTGCATCAGGCACCCAGGAAGTGGTATGAGACACTGTCTGAGTATCTTTGCAAACATGGATACAAGATAGGTACTAGAAATGGAACTCTCTTCATCAAAGGACATGGAAATGACATATTGCTAGTTCAAGTGTATGTGGATGACATCATCTTTGGTTCAACTAATCCAAAGCACTGCAAACTTTGAGAAGCTGATGAAATACAGTTTGAAATGATGCTGAAAGTATTGATCTGCCCAGATTCATATTAATTGATGTGGCTAGTGTAATATGATCCAAGTCGGGTCATACCCAATAACAAGCCAAACAAACACCAAAAGGTAATTTATTTGTTGATAAGATCACACAAATAAATAATGACACCAATTTAGAAAATTGGATTTTCTAAATTATTGCTTTTGTAGATGAACATCATTATATAGATAATTTGTTCATAGAAGATTATTTGTACATTATTTAATATGGTTAAGCAATGGCAAATAATAGTGTGTTAGTGATATGAAATTAAAATGGTTTTAATTTTATAAAACATAGGATGTGATTTTATATTTTATAAAAGTTTTGAATTGGGAGGGAAACATAAGGGGACCATTTTCGGCCGCCCCTTTGTGTTTCTTGGATGCCCCATTTTTAGTTCCAAGACATGCAAGTCTTGGACCCTAACACACATTCATTTCAATCACATCCAAGACACACACACACCCAAAAGCTCTCTCTCTATTCTCTCTTTCTCTCACGGTTTTGAAGAACATTTGAGCAGAATTTTCAGCTCACATAGAGGGTTTTGTTGCTGAAATTTGTATCAAGAAGCCTAGCAATCAAAGGTGTTGTACAAGCTTGGGGTATCACCTCTTGAGGACTTCTATTTTGAAGTTTCAGCCACGATTTCATCTTCTTCTCCTCTTGATTTTCGTCTTTAATCTGCTCCAAAGGTTGTGTTCTTTACATCCTATGTTTTCTCCTTTGTATGTATTTCGTATATTGATCCATGGCTTTGGGGTTGCTTATTAAAATGGTTTAATAATCAACAAATTAACATGTTTTAAAACTATATTCCGCTGCGTTTTTCATATAAATGATGATATGAACTTTGATAAACATGTTGAATCCCAACAATGGCATCAAAAGCCACATATACGAAAGCATACATGTTTTTTTCCTTGCTTGTTCTCGGTTTTATGGTGTTTGACACCTCATACCCGTATGTTTGTGGGCTGGTTGTTTAAAACCCCTTTTGATTTCTTAAAGATACTACTTTATGCATGAGAGGATCTTTAAAAAATCTAGTCATAAGATGTTTGTTTGTATGGACTTAACCCATTTGTTCTTGGTTTATGTTGGCCAAGAACATGGGTTAAAAGGGGCTGCCCCATTTCGTGACATAGGTATTTTGGATATGTTGTTTTGGTTATGCATAACAAAGTCTAGACCATTGGATTGTTTGATTGGTTGTTTAGTTATATTCTTTGGGCTTGTAATGTTTTAATTTTGGGTTTCAAGTTTTGTTTTGTAATCTATTCATTCATATGATTTGTAATAAATAGATTAGGAGTTTTCTTTACTAGAAACATGTATTAGGATACATAATTTTGTAAAGGATGCTCAAGATCAAGACTTGAAGAAAAGATAAGACAAAGAGGATGCTTGAAGATGTGGATTCAAGTGGGAGTCCCTTTGATCAACCATGTATCATGATTCTTAACCCTTAGGACAAGACCATTTGACACACTTGTTTTGGCTAAACAAGTGTGCTCAACTTAGTATGCTTTGTTATGCATATATGGATGTTTGTTTATGTTTGGTTGATTGCATATGATGATGTTTGTTTTGATTATTTGGATGTGATTAACAACCGTCTACTAATACAAACTATAAACAAGAAAATTGGTTCTCAAATCATTAAGCAAAATAGAATGGTTCTATAAAAGGAATTAATGGTTTGTAAAATAAAATGAGTTTTATTTAAAAGAATCGATAGAATACCATATGGTTGAATGCATACAATCATATGATACATAGACTTTTCTAAAACTAGAATTGTATCATTTTAAATCCCTTTTGAAAACAAGTTAAGCACATCCTTTTACACAACACTTAGGTTACTTGCAAACTCTTAGTGGGATAAAGGTCACCTAACCACTTTGAGGAACTTGTGACTTGAGGTGAGAATACCATGTTTGTGGGATAAAGGTCACCTAACCACTCATGTAGTAAACTCACACGTGTGTAAGTAGGACGACTTGATTTATAAAATATATTGAATGGATCACCTAAAGTGTTTTATAAAGGGTGTTGATGGGGTAACATGCCGTTATAACAAAAAGATGTTCAAACGATCCCATACCACTAGAAGTTGCAATAGGTTGCAATTGTCATTTATGACTACCTTGTTTATTTAAATAATGGGATAAAGGTCACCTAACCAATATTTAAATATAACGTTGGATTCTAAAATATTATTTATTAATAAGTCTATGAGACATAAAGGGTGTTAATAAATAAAATATGATTATATCAACGATTACTAAAATGGAACTTTGTAAAATCTTGTAGATGGCCGACCACACCAACGCTAATAACGATGTACCAAACCAAAACAACCAATCTCTTAGGGCGATCCTTCAAAGGGATCGTCTAACACCTACAACTTCATGGATTGGTACCGCAACTTGAGAATTGTTCTCAAGCAAGAAAAGCGGGCCTACATTCTTGATGATCCCATCCCTGATGAACCTAGCGAGGAGGATGTGGAGGCCTATATAATTGGGTAAAGTATGTAGAGGACTCCGTCCAAGTCTCTTGCCTTATGTTGGCAAGTATGACACCTGAACTCCAAAGGAGTATGAGCTCCATGGAGCCTATGACATGATCACTCAGTTGCGGGAACGTTCCAGCAACAAGCTAGAGTGGAGCGCTTTGAAACGGTTCGAGCGCTTCATGCATGTCGGATGGAGGAAACCCAATCAGTTTCATCTTATGTTCTTAAGATGAAAAGCCACATCGACCGCCTTCAAAGGCTAAATTGTCCTGTCTCAAAAGAATTGGCCACGGATTTGATCCTTAATGGCCTAACTAAAAGGTTTGAGGCATTCGTCATGAATTACACATGAACGGATGGACAAGAGCATAAATGAACTTCATTCGATGCTCAAATCAGCTGAGGCGGGAATGGGTAAAAGGGTTTTACCCGTTCTCACCATTAATGAAGGTGGGAGAAGAAAAAGGTCTCTACCCCCTCCTAAGGCAAATGTTGCCAAAGGAAAGGGGCACGTTAAAGGGAAGGGGAAGATGGTTTTTAGGGCGGAACCTCTGAAGCCCAAGAGAAGAAGCAAAAGGTTGTTGTAAACGACCCATGCTTCAAGTGTGGTGAGATAGGACATTGGATGAGAAATTGTCCAATCTATCTCAAAGAGTTGAGAGAGAAGAGGGATGCGGGGCAAACCTCAGGTATAATTATATGATACATGTTGAGCTAAATGTTATTTCTTCTAACACATGGGTATTAGATACCGGATGTGGAACTCACATTTGCAATTTGTTGCAGGGGTTCAAAAGAAATGAACATTATGCAAAAGGGAAATAAGTCTCTTCATGGGCAATGGTGCAAAGGTTCACGTGGAAGCCCAAGGAGACTACATTTTGAAGCTTCCAAGTGGTTTGGAAGTTATTTTATATAATGTATTATATGCTCCTAGTTTGACTAGGAACTAATTTCTGTTTCCCGTTTAAGACAATATGATTATGATTTCAAGTTTGTTGACAATGATATTCATGTTTCTTTAAATCATGTATTTTATTTTAAGGCTATACCTTGTAATGGTTTATGAATTGGTTCATGAAAACAACATATGATAGCTCAATATACCAAGCAACCACCAAAAGACTCAAACAAGATTTGAGTGATACCTACCTTTGGCATTGTCGTCTTGGTCACATAAACAAGAAATGTATACAAACACTTCAAAAGAATGGTCTTTTAAAACAAATGAATGTGATTCATTTGATGTATGTGAATCTTGTTTACAGGAAATTGACTAAGGCGCCCTTTTAGTGAACTAACGAAAGGGCAAAAGATTTATTAAGTATCATACATTCGGATGTATGTGGTCCCTTTAAGCCAGTGGCTAGGAATGGTGAAAGATACTTCATTACCTTTACGACGATTACAGTCGCTATGGGTATGTGTACTTATTAAGGCACAAAGATGAAGCTTTTGAAATGTTCAAAATCTTCAAAAATGAAGTAGAAAATCACTCAACAGGTCAATTAAAATTCTCCGCACCGATAGAGGTGGCGAATACCTAAGTGATGTTTTTCAAGATCATCTTAGGAGTTGTGGGATTGTCTCACAACTCACTCCACCTGAACACCACAACATAATGGTGTGTCTGAGAGGAGGAATCGAACCTTATTGGATATGGTCCGATCTATGATGGCTAGAAGCACATTACCTCTATCATTTTGGGGTTTCACTTTGCTCTCCGCAGCCCGTATTCTGAATATGGCTCCAACCAAAAAGGTGGAAAAGACACCTTTTGAGATATGGCATGGAAGAGTTCCATCCTTATCGTACTTAAGGGTCTGGGGTTGTGAGGCTTATGTTAAGACACTCACCCCAAACAAACTAGATGTCCGATCCACCAAGTGTATCTTTGTTGGATATCCTAGAGATTCTATGGGATATTATTTCTATAATCCACTGGAACAAAAGGTATTGTTGCCAGAAAGGGTGAGTTCTTAGAAGCCAAGTTCCTTATGGAAGGAGCTAGCAGTAGAACAGTGGATCTTGAAGAGGATCAAAACCTGCAAGAACCACAGCCCGATACACGTTTGGTTGAAACTAGGACTCAAGATGAGGATGATGAGGATGATCAAGCGGTTGATCGATACACACAAAACGTTCGCAGAAGTGGTAGAACTAGTAATCCACCTGACAGATACGGATTTTTCATGGATGGATGCTATGTGGTGGATTCAGATGAACCAACCACATATCATGATGCAATATCCAATTTGGATTGTGATAAATGGCTTGAGGCCATGAACGTGGAGATGCAATCCATGTATGACAATCAAGTTTGGGAACTTGTTGTGCCACCTCTTAGTTCCAAAATAGTTGGAAGTAAGTGGGCTTTCAAGAAGAAAACCGATATGCATGGAAACTTGGATACGTACAAAGCTAGACTTGTAGCAAAAGGTTTCACTCAAACTCAAGGGGTTGATTATGATGAAACCTTCTCACCTGTTGCAATGCTTAAGTCTATAAGGATATTATTTGCCATAGCAGCTCATTATGATTATGAGATTTGGCAAATGGATGTCAAAACCGCTTTCCTAAATGGATATCTTGAGGAAGATGTCTATATGGTTCAGCCTGAAGGTTTTGTCGATCCAAAACATCCTAACAAAGTATGCAAGTTAAAGAAATCAATCTATGGATTGAAACAAGCGTCGAGAAGTTGGAATCACCGTTTTGATGATGAAGTAAAGAAATTTGGCTTCATCAAAAACGCTGACGAGGCTTGTGTGTATAAAAAGGCTAGTGGGAGCACAATAACCTTCCTAGTATTGTATGTTGATGACATACTACTATTTGGAAACGACATTCCAACCATGGAAGGTGTAAAAAACTGGCTTGGAAGTTGTTTTTCCATCAAGGATTTTGGTGAAGCTGCCAATATTCTGGGAATAAAGATCTATAGGGATAGATCAAAACGGCTAATTGGTTTGAATCAAAGTGCATACATTGACAAAATCTTGAAAAGGTTCAAGATGGAAAACTCTAAGAAAGGTACCGTACCTATTCAAAGAGGGACAATATTGAGTACGACTCAATGTCCAAGCTCCAAGGAGGAGCAAACTAGGATGAAGGTGATCCCATATGCATCTGCTATAGGATCCATCATGTATGCAATGATATGCACTAGACCAGACGTGTCATGCGCTTTAAGCATGACAAGTAGATACCAGCAAAATCCTGGTGATAGTCATTGGATGGCTGTCAAAAACATTCTGAAGTACCTAAGGAGGACTAAGGACATGTTCTTGATCTACGGGTCTGGTGAAGAGGAACTCGTTGTAAGAGGTTACACGGATGCGAGTTTCCAAACCGATCGAGATGATTCACGATCTCAATCGGGGTACATCTTTATTCTGAATGGGGGAGCTATTTCTTGGAAAAGCTCAAAGCAAGAAGTCGTAGCGTTGTCCACTACAGAGTCAGAATACGTCGCCGCTTCAATGGCAGCGCAGGAAGCTGCATGGCTGAAGAAATTCATAGCCGATCTAGGGGTAGTCCCTTCCATTCAGGACCCCCTAGAGATCTTTTGTGACAACGAGGGTGCGATTGCTCAAATCAAGGAACCTCGTGCTCATCAAAAGACTCGGCACATTGAACGGAGATTTAACTACATAAGGGATGAAGTTGAAAAGGTAAAGATATGTATTCGCAAAGTTCACACTGATAAAAATGTTGCAGATCCACTCACAAAGCTCCTCGAAAAGGCAAAGCATGAGGTCATGTTTGTGCCATGGGACTTAGATATTCAAGTGACTGGGTTTGATGTTGTATTTTGCATATAGATATTGGAACTAATGTTATTTGACTTAATTATATAGTTATAATTTCATTTGTTCTTCTATTTTCGCATGTTTAAATCCATGAATAATAAGTTATTCTAAACGTCCGCAGTCGATTATACTTGTGGGAACAACTATAAATATAAGACTATAATGAACTTGGATTGGTTAATATTCATATGATATGAATATACAGCAAGAGGTTGCTACCAAGGTTCATTGATATCTATGGGATATAGATATTGGACTGACCCGCTCTCAATTATTTCTGCATGGAATCTTGCTGATTTGTCATAAGAGATTTTGAGTAAAGGCGAATATCATTGTATCCTCAGACCTGAGATACATATTGGGTCTTGATATTCACCAAGTATTGTACTTTGACTTAGTTCTTAGCTGTTCTGAAAAGGCAGTACATAAGGTTGAGTTCAGGTATAACATGAGGTGATTGTGAGAGACGTATGTAATCGAGATGGAATTTGTTCCTCTTATTCGTTGAGAGTTAGTTGTCTAAGGCCTGCTAAAGTTAAATCATCAGAGAATGACAATTCTGTGTCTCTTGGATTTAACATGACATCTGCAACAAAAGGATAGATGATTAATTCACCTAAAACATATTCAAGTAAGGTACTTGAAAAGAATAATGTTATTGAATGGCACTTAGTCATATACATTAGGGGTAGCAAACCGTTGCTAGGCGTTATTTGCTGCTTGCATCAATCTTCTATAAATCTTGTGCAAGTGGGAGATTGAAAGTATTGATCTGCCCAAGATCATATTAAATTGATGTGGCTAGTGTAATATGATCCAAGTCGGGTCATACCCAATAACAAGCCAAACAAACACCAAAAGGTAATTTATTTGTTGATAAGATCACACAAATAAATAATGACACCAATTTAGAAAATTGGATTTTCTAAATATTGCTTTTGTAGATGAACATCATTATATAGATAATTTGTTCATAGAAGATTATTTGTACATTATTTAATATGGTTAAGCAATGGCAAATAATAGTGTGCGTTAGTGATATAAAATTAAAATGGTTTTAATTTTATAAAACATAGGATGTGATTTTATATTTTATAAAAGTTTTGAATTGGGAGGGAAACATAAGGGGGCCATTTTCGGCCGCCCCTTTTGTTTCTTGGATGCCCCATTTTTAGTTCCAAGACATGCAAGTCTTGGACACTAGAACACACATTCATTTCAATCACATCTAAGAACACACACACACCCAAAAGCTCTCTCTCTATTCTCTCTTTCTCTCACGGTTTTGAAGGAACATTTGAGCAGAATTTTCAGCTCACAATAGAGGGTTTTGTTGCTGAAATTTGTGTCAAGAAGCCTAGCAATCAAAGGTGTTTGTACAAGCTTGGGGTATCACCTCTTGAGGACTTCTATTTTGAAGTTTCAGCCACGATTTCATCTTCTTTCTCCTCTTGATTTTCGTCTTTAATCTGCTCCAAAGGTTGTGTTCTTTACATCCTATGTTTTCTCCTTGTATGTATGTCGTATATTGATCCATGGCTTTGGGGTTTGCTTATTAAAATGGGTTTAATAATCAACAAATTAACATGTTTTAAAACTATATTCCGCTGCGTTTTTCATATAAATGAAGATGATATGAACTTTGATAAACATGTTGAATCCCAACAAGTGCCATGGGGGAACTCAATTTCTTTCTGGGAATTCAAGTGAAGCAAGTTGAAGATGGCATCTTCATAAGTTAGTCAAAGTATGTTTAGGACATACTCAAGAGGTTCAACATGACTGATTGTAAGATTGCTAAGACACCCATAGCCAGAAACCACTCCCTTGGACCTGATCTTGAGGGGAGTGTGTAGATAAACGCTTATGTAGGGCTATGATTGGGTCTCTTCTATATCTTACTGCTAGCAGGCCTGATATTATGTTTGCTACATGTATCTATGCAAGATATCAAGCCAACCCTAAGATGTCTTACCTCATCACTGTCAAAGGATTCTAAGATACCTTAAAGGTGCTTCAACACTTGGTTTATGGTACCCAAAGAATCCTGACTTCAATCTGTATGCTTATACAGATAGTGATTATGGTGGTTGCAACATGACTGCAAAGTCTACATCTAGGGGATGTTAGTTCCTTGGTGGAATGGTTGTCTCATGGCAATGCAAGAAACAATCTTATTGCAAGCTGCTGTGCTCAAGTGCTTTGGATTCAGAATCAGATGCTAGACTATGGGTTAAACTTCAAGGAGACTCCCATTCACATAGACAACAATGGTGCTCTATCAATCACAGAAAATCTTGTGCAACACTCAAGGACCAAACACATCAATATTAGGTATCATATAATAAGAGACAACTATAAAAAGGGATTAATTAAACTGGTCAAAGTTCACATAGATGAACAATATGCTGATGTGATTACAAAAGCTTTTGATGAATAGAGATTTAAATATCTAATATCAATTATTAGGATGATTAACTTTGAGTAGGTTTTCTTAAAACTAATTCTGATTATTTTTTAAAATGTGTGTGTCCTAAGTTGTCTAGTTCATCACTTTCATAAGCTCTTGTTTTATTTGGATGAAAATATCTTTTTGAAGACTTTCCTTAGATTTTTGACAATTTTAGATCCTTTGGAAGATATGGTTTTATCTTTGGAAGCAAATCATGCCTTCAAAATAAATAACTGTCTAAGAAATTTTACCTTCGGAAGAGGTTTCCAATCTATCTTTTGGAGCTTAAATACTTGTCAGACACTTATTTATTTTCAAGGACCATTTTCTTCCGATGCAAAATTAACTCTCGGAAGCTTTATTGTTTTATACATGAAGCATTCAGGTTTTAATTTCTCTTCCGAAACAAAATTTTCAAAACTCTTAGGAAAATCTTCCAAAGTCATTTTAGCTTCGGAAGATTTTTCATTAAAACTTCTAAAGATAATTTACCTTTGGAAGCTTTTTGACTTCCAAGAAAACTACTTTTTGAGCAAAAGTAAACTACTCTTTTATAGGTGGGACTGACATCCGGATATTAAAGTTTATCCTCTTTCATTAAACTTTATTTGAAATCATTTTCACATATAAACCCAACGGTTTCCCCCTCTTTCTATCATCTGTTCTTCCTCCAAACCTAAAACCCTAAATTTCTCTCTGAAATTTCTTTCTTCTTTCTTTCTTCATCTTTGTAAGGCCCTGTTCCCAGGACGCTTACAGTTGGGTTCTCATCGCACATAAAACTTACAAATTACATTTGCCTTATGATAATATTGCAGCGAAAACATAAAAATAACTTTTCATATCATTACAAATGCTTTTGCAAGTTCATACAAGCGTTCATTTCAAAACATCATTCGTTCGCATTACAATGTGAAAACATTAACAAAAGAATGCCATCCAAAAGAGCTGAGTAGCCGCCTCGTGCAATCCTTAGCAACTATTACCTGCCACTGGAAACACATAAAAGTCAGCGTTGCTGAGTGAGTTCTAGTTTTATAATAAAACATACTTTTCTTTCGTAAAACCGTTCTTTACTTTCTTTCAAAATCATACTATACTTTACATTCATTCGTGATCATACATCATACATACATACAGATAAGATCATCATTATCTTCTTTAATCTTTCATGCTTCATTCTTTACTTTTCCCTTCTATCAACCATAAACCTTACCCTTTTGTTCATGGTACTGGACCTAGGCCTATCACAGACCTTCTATAACGGTGCACCGCACCTCATGGTCACAGCATCTTAGGTAAAGTTTAGGTTTACTATGCCATACCTTTCTGTTCATGGTTCTGGACCTAGGCTTATCATAGACCTTCTATAACGGTGCATCGCACCTCGTGGTCACAGTACCTAAGGTATGAATGTAGGTGTACCATTTCCATATGCGATACCTTTCTGTTCATGGTTCTGGACCTAGGCCTATCATAGGCCTTCTATAATGGTGCATCGCACCTCATGGTCACAGTACCTAAGGTATGAATGTAGGTGTACCATTGCCATATGCGATACCTTTCTGTTCATGGTTCTGGACCTAGGCCTATCATAGACCTTCTATAACTGTGCATCGCACCTCATGGTCACAGTACCTAAGGTATGCAGCAATAGTTCTATGCAAATGGTCAATCACAAAGAATGACCCCGATGTACATGCCATGCTTACCAGACTATCTTTACTTTCATTACTCATTAATGCATGCATTCTTACTTCATGTTCCTCTTTTCTTTATCTTTCACTTTACATTACATAATACTTCATTTCATTCATTAACATTCAACATAAAGCCATAGGAAAGGTAAACATGCATCATAACAAGGAACATAACATACACAGGCATCAACATCATATAGGGCAACATCATATGTACATAACATGCATAATCATGCAACATCATCATCATCATGCGCAACATACTCTCTAAGGACTCAATCGTCATCTTACATGCTCTTACAGGAACCCTTACGTCAAAACTTACATCTGCACTTTCCCCTGAAAGTCAGAAGTCAAACTACACTTTCCTCGGGTGCAAAAGCCTTATTCAGGCGTATGGACACCCTTCAGTCGCATGGCCTCCATGCGACTGAACATCGTGCAAATGAACCAATGCGGATGAACACTCATGCGAATGAACACCCAATCGTGCGAATGGACTAATGCGGATGGACCTTATGCGAATAGGACTAATGCGGATGAGCACTTATACGACTGGACCTTCAATCACATGACCTCCATGCGACTGGCCTTTCAATCATGCGAATGGACCTTCAATCATGCGAATGGACCCCAATCGTGCGAACGGACCCCAATCGCACCCTATTCAGTCGTATGGCCTCCATTCGGCCTCCAGTCGGTCGCCTAGCCCTAGCTGATGCAGAATGCAGTTCATCCTGACTGCAGCTGAGGATTTTCGGCCTCCAAACTCATCTAAACCCATTTTAAGCCCAAATCAACCATCCTAAACCTTAGGGATGCATACCACAACACCATTCAAGCACACATAAGCTCACAATCAAGACTCAAATGCATCGTACGCATACATACACATATACAAACGGGTCAAACATGCACACACTCAAAAACCCGCTTTTCAGATGTGTTCCAGCCCCAAATCATCCAAAAATATTTAAAAGACGGGTCCTAGAACTCACACAAACGACACCGAGAAGTAGAGCTTCGGTTTGACTTGCTACACAACGATTCTGCCCACTTGAATCTATCCGAACCAACCTTTTCTCTCTTTTCTCCCTTCTTTCTTTCCTCTCTTTCTCTATGGCTGAAATGTGTGAGTGTGGGGAGAGTATGGCTGCCCTCTCCCTACAAATATCACCACATTTCCAACTTTCCTTCGTTGGCGAGTTTGGTCCCTCAACTTTGAACTTTATTTCTTTTCTTCCTTCGTCGGCTTCAAAATAGATAAATAACCGGGTGTTACAAGTCCACCCCCCTTAAATAGGTTTCATCCCTGAAACTTGTTATTCCTCGAATAAGCGTTGGTAATTCTGTCTTATTTCTTCTTTAGTCTCCCACGTTGACTCGGATCCTTTCGTGTGCTTCCACTGTACACGCATAAGAGGAACCACTTTATTTCTCAACCTTTTCTATTTTCGATTGATGATGCCACTGGTTGCTCCACGTAATTGAGTTGTTCGTCTACTTCGACATCCTCCAGTGGAACAATCATATCTTCATCTACCAAGCACTTCCTTTGACAGGATCAGTGATCACACGTTTGATGTATTAGGATACAAAGCAGCGGAATACAAACTAAAATTAGACAAATTGTAGCAAGCAATTGATACTTGTAAGCATTAAGATCGCATACGGTTATAGGGAGAGAATATATATTTCTGATTTCAGGGAATGTTTATAGATGTAGAATATTTCTAATCAAATCAAGCATTCATTCCATTCATTCACTCATTCCCCGTCCAATTACAATAGGTTGTCACTCCTTATATAGAGTGCAACAATCACTGCTGTTATCACGGAAAGTGACAACTGGCAGATCTAATACAAAAATAACTAATTCTTAACAAACTACTGAAATGTTCACAACTACTGAGAACATATCAGCATGTTAAGTACAAAATATAAAACTACTGAAACTACAACGACTGAAGAACAAGCTCTTCAGTCGTTTTACAAAACTACTGAAACATAAAAATATAAAACTACTGATATCACAACTACTGAAGAAGTACTCTTCAGCAGTTGTGACAAACTACTGAGGCTTCAGTACTTGATCTTCAGACTTTGACCTTCAGGTGTTTCATTAGCTGATGACTTCAGTAGATATCATCAGCTGATGTCTTCAGTCTTTGTCTTCAGACCTTGTACATCAGTTGTTGATCTTCAGCACTTGTAAACTCTTCAGCTGTTGTACTTCAGTACTTTGGTCTTTCAGCTTCAGCACTTGTGTTCTTCAGCTGTTGTACTTCAGCACTTTGGTTCTTCAGCTGTTGAGGTCTTCAGCACTTGATCTTCAGCTGTTGAAGTCTTCAGCACTTGTCAAACTACTGATGAGGCTTTCAGCAGTTGTTGTGATACCATGTGGGACTTAGAGGTTTTCTGATCTTGGCTCATTGGTTCTTTTGGTCCAACAAACTCCCCCTGAACCAATGCAGCCAAAACCTCTAACTTATTTATTCTCCCACTTATTGATGGCAAAATGTTGGTCTTTTTCCTTCTTGATCAGTAGAGAAGATGACCCATGTAAGCTCCGGCCTGGGAAGAAATCTCAAATATTGTTTGGTAGAGTATGAATGGGAACTCTGTTTTGGGGAACTGGACACAGAGTTGTTATCCCATTCATGAGATTTACTTTCCCATAATGAGTCTGTATGACTCACGAACATAGGCCTCAAGGAGAACAACTTGTTCCTCCTGAGAGAGTTCTTCTGCTCCTCCTTCGAAGAAGAACTCTGGACCATAGTACTCTGATAAGTACTTCATGGTCCTGCCATTTTTCAGCTCCACCGTAGTTACCTCCCTATATACAAATTCATCAGGATGGTTGCCTTCAAGGAGTAACTGGAGCTCATTCTTCTGGATGTCTTCAAGCTTTTTATATAATAACCCCTTCTTAATCATCTTGTTTTCTAGTAAGGCTTGAGGGGTCTTCTTTTCTTGGTGAGCTTTCTTGAATTCATCAATGATTTCCCAAGGTGAGACTACAACGGCCAACATGATGGTAGACTCTATTGTTTTTCGTACCAGGCCGTTGTATCTGTGTGGGATAGTTCTTTTATGGATTCTAGAACTCACCCTGGGGTCTGGCCATACTCTCACTCTCTCCTTCTGATATTGAAAGGTGTGACTGAGAGTGTACAACCTTTGAGCATGCCCTTTCATGGCTTGAATAGATGATGACTGAGGAAATTCCTTATCAACCATCTTCAACAGTTGCTCATCGTGCTGTTTCTGCTGTTCTTCTTCTTCTATCTTGACTCTGACCATTTCCCTTTGAGAGTCAGGTGTGATCATGGGTTGACTTCGGGGTTTTGGTAGCTTCAGAACAGCAGAGAGTGGCAGACTATCATCTTCATCCTCTTCTTCTTCTTCTTCTTCCATCCTCAGCACCCTTCTCCTCCTTCTGGGTACATCACTGGATGATGGTTGGGTTGGTGAAGGAATTGGTTTTGAAGAATGAGGATGTTTGGATTTTGGCTTAGAGGTTGGTTGGGAGATTTGAGGGATAAGATCTGTTTGAGTGGGTGGAAGGGAAGGTTGATCTAGCATCCTTTTAGTTAGTTTCGCCTTTGTGAGTTTAGCCATCTCTAACCTTTTACCGGCCCCAGCCTCATCAAGGGCTTCCACAATAATCCCTTTGTTGAATTGCTCAGACAGACAAATTCTCGTGGCTATAGCCAGAATGTTGTCCCTGGTCCATGCGCGAATCTCCACTAACGATCTTCCTAAGTATTTTGCAATGAAGCGGATCATTATTTCCAATCTCTCTTTCTCAAGAGCATCATACCCTGCCCATCGGGTTTGTATCTCTTGTACTTCTAACCTTCTGATCTCACTATCCAGTGTGGCTGTGTCAAACCCCTGCCTGAAGAGTTGTTCAATTATTTTATTCATGGATCGGCTGTGTGTGGTGTCAGCTTCTTTGACCAGCTCCTCCAAGGATTTGTCTTCAGCAGTGTGATCATCAGCACTTCTCTTTCGCTTGTAAGTGAGCAGAGGTTGCTTTTCTTTTTCCTCCTCTTGGGCTTGCTTCTCTTCCTTCTTCTCCTCTGTTCTTTTCCTCTTCTTTTCTTTCACTGCAGTACTCTCCCCCTTTTTGGTTGCATTGGAGGAAGGGGGTTGTACCGCAGAAAGAGTCTTTTGGACAGCAGCATCAACCAAGGGCTGTAATGTTGAGGAAAGCCTCTCATCAATGGCTTTGATCACTATATCAGTGATTATGGGTGTGATGAGAGGGAGGGAATTTTGAAGTACAGCACCTATTTGCTCAGGAAGGTTCTGTTCCTGAGAAGTAAGGCCTGAAGCAGAGGCAGGTGGTTGATTTTGGAGTGGCTCGGTGTTTGGGAAACCTTCAAGGGAAGGTGCCATCTGTGGGTGGATAGAGGCAGATGGTCTTTCTCCTGTGAGAGTTGGTCAAGTAGGTTTTGCAGCCTACTGACTTTCTCTTCAAGGATTGTGTTCTGGGCAAGAACATCATAGAAGAAGCCCAGGTCATCATCAGCCGAAGCTGAATCAGCTGACCTCCCGCTTAGAGCAGGATTTACATGCACTGGGTGTAGACCAGTTGGTGCATGTGCCCCTTGTGCTTGGTACTGGGGACTTCCAGCCTCAGGACAATGTCCATCATCAGCTGTTGCCTCTAGTGAGGTCTTAGCAATGTTACCAGCCGCACTCTGGTCATGTGCTGAGTCAGAGGAGGTGGCAGCCTCACTAGGAATTCTAAGCTCCTTGTCTACACCAGGAGATAGAATTGGGAAACCCCTGTGCTGTGGGTTCTCAAGTGCACTGTGTTCCTCCCCCTCAATTGTAGAGGTATTCCCAGTAGTAAGTGGTTTCTGGGGAGGGGGTGAGGAGTGCAATTGAGTCAGCACTTGTGCAACTATTAAAGTTGGGCTGTGAGGGGCGGTTGGTTGGGGGGTTGCTGCAGGCTCCTGTTGAGAGGAAGCCTGAGCGGCTGTGGCTGGAGGAGTCATTGTATCCACTAGGGGGTTTGGACTAGTGGATATATCCTGCGTTTGTGTTGCAGGGGCATCCTCAGGGGACTCAATCCCTGAGTAGCCATTTTGGGTTTCTTTTTGGTGGGTTTGGTGGGGACTTTGGATTTGGAGGTGGTGGCTGTGGGTTCCAGCTGCGTGGGTTTTCGCAGCTTGGCAGCCATTTTTAGTGTCCGGTCAGAGTTGTGCCGGGAGTATACTTCCGGCAGAACAGCCGTAGCAGGGACTCCCAAGCCAACAAGTCCCTCAGCATTAAGCTGGTCTGTAATAATGGCCATTATGAACCGTGGATAGAGTATCCAACGGTTGGCAGTTAGTTTTTGAGCCATATCTTTGAGCTCTGAAAATATGAATTCTGAAAAGTTTAGTGGTTGTTGCTCAAGGATAGAATACATTACCTGCTGCCATTTGGTGGACATTTGATCCCAAGACGACGTCTTAGGGGCCAAACATACATTTACCATGTGAAAAATCAGGCGCTCAGCGTCATTAAAGTGTTTCTTCATGATGGTGGTGGCACTGAGATCGCCTTGATATCCATGTTGAGCAAAGGATAGATCTATGGTGCCCTTCGGATATCCAGCAGGAGAAGTAGCATCATGCAGTTGAAAGATTTTGCGGATTATTGCAGGAGTAACGACTACTTCTTTGGTGTTGACGACCGACCGGAGGATGGTGTGTTGTCCTCCCCAGTGGTAACAGTAACGTTCATCCAAAATTGGTGCAAGGATTCGGCATGTAGATGGGGTTCAGAAGAAATGCCTTGTGGTATTGGGACTGAACCATAAGATCGATAGCAGTATCGAACTTAGTCCAGATCGGCGATTTAGTGAGGTAGGCAACACAGTTGTGTCGCGGTTTAATTTGCATAGACGCCATTGAGAAGAGGGAAGTTTTGGAGAGGAACGTTAGTTTGAAGAAGATGAAGCATGGAGAGCTAAGGTTAGGGGTATATATAGGGTACGGGTAAGGAAACGACTGAAGGATGTGGTGTTAGTCATCAGTAGTTTAAACGACCGTTGACATGGTATTATCTTTTCAGACATTGAAACAGCTGAAGTCGTGGTGTTAGGCATCAGTAGTTTAGAAAACTACTGAAGACCGTGGTTTTGACTTCAGATGATTGAAACAACTGAGGACTTGGTGTGTGTCATCAGTAGTTATGAAACTACTGAAGACAGTGGTTTTGTCACACTGTTGTAAACAACTGAAGACTAGGGATTAGTCATCAGTAGTTATAAAACTACTGAAGACGTGGTTTTGCTTCAGTTGTTTAAAATGAAACAGCACATTGTACAAACGACTGAAGAGAAAATTCTTTTCAGCTGTTTTCGTCAATTCTTAGCTTTTCAGCTGTTTCAATCTGTCCTCAACACATTCATCAGTCTTTTTGGCTGATTTCAGTTGTTTCATAGGACATCAGTACTTATCTGTTTTTACTGATTGCAGTAGTGGTAACTGCATCAGTAGTTGTGACTACATCAGTAGTTTAGAACAGATGAAGTACTTCAGTACTTATGAGACATTTAGCCTTCAGTAGTTATAAAAACTACTGAGGATAAAAGAACTCATCAGTACTTATATGTGACATAGGTACTTATGATCATCAGTATGATTACTAAGATCATCAGTAGTTGTCACTTATTCTAGTTGCAGCATACCAAGCCTTAACACCAGGTTTGGAAAGTTGAACTATCCAAAGGCTTAGTAAAAATGTCTGCAAGCTCATCAGCACTAGGCACAAACTTAGGATCAATCAGACCTTTTTCAAAACAATCCCTTATAAAATGATTCTGATCTCTATATGTTTGGTCCTAGAGTGTGGACTGGATTTTTGACAATACAAAGAGCTGAAGCACTATCCATTAACAACGGAGTCTTAGTCTCTGTAATGCCATAATCCAAAAGTTGGTTTTGAAGCCAGAGTACCTGAGATGTACAACTTGCAGCAGCGATGTACTCTGCTTCAGCAGTGGATGTAGCAACCGAGGTCTGTTTCTTGCTCTGCCAAGAAATCAAGCAATTGCCTAGGAATTGACATCCACCAGAAGTTGATTTCCTGGTCAACTTACACCCTGCATAGTCACTGTCAGAAAAAGCAACTAATTTACCAGAATGTCCGGTAGAATACCATAAACCTAGAGATGGAGTGCCTTGCAGATATCTAAAGATCCTCTTGACTGCAATCAGATGAGACTCTTTAGGTGCAGCCTGAAATCTAGCACAAACACATGTAGCAAACAATATCTGGTCTAGAAGCTGTTAAATACATCAAGGACCCAATCATACATCTGTAAAGTGTTTCATCGACCACTTTACCTTTTTGATCCGAGTCCAGTTGTGTGGTGCTGCTCATGGGAGTAGAACAGGGCTTACAGTTTTGTAAATCAAACTTTTGCAAAAGATCTTTTGTATATTTGGACTGATGAATAAAAATTCCATCAACCTTTGTTTGATTTGCAACCCCAGAAAGAACTGTAATTCTCCCATGGCACTCATTTCAAACTTCTGTTGCATCAACTTTGTAAAGGCATCACACAACTTTGGATCAGAGGATGCAAAAAAAAATGATCATCTACGTAAATTTGAACAAGTAGATTATGCTGCCCAGCTTTCTTAATGAATAAAGTCTTGTCTATGGAGCCTCTAGTGAAATTGTTTTCCAGAAGAAAGTTTGATAATGTCTCATACCGCTCTGGGAGCTTGTTTTAACCCATAAAGAGCTTTATCAAGCTTATACACCCAATTAGGATGTTTATTATCCTCAAAGCCTGAGGTTGACATACATAAACCTCTTCTTTAACTTTTCCATACAAAAATGCACTTTTGACATCCATTTGAAAAACTTTAAGGTTTTGATAAGCAGCATAAGCTAAAAACATCGAATTGCTTCCAGTCTGGCTACAGGGGCAAAGGTTTCATCATAATCAATACCTTCTTCTTGTGCAAACCCCTGAACAACCAGTCTGGCCTTGTTCTTAACAATAAGCCCATTTTCATCAGTTTTGTTCCTAAACACCCATGTAGTGCCTATTGCACACTTACCTGGAGGTAGAGGAACCAGTTCCCACACTTGCTGTTTCTTGAACTGAAGAAGCTCAAGCTGCATGGCATCAACCATCCATTGTCCTTTAAAGCAATGTGATAATTCTTTGGCTCTTGCTGACTGATGAAGAGAGCATAGAAGCAGAAATTTGACAATTGACTTCTTGTTGATACTCCAACAGTGATATCACCAATGATTTGAGACATAGGGTGATTCTTCAGATCTTGATACACAATGAGATCTGTGCAAGTGTTGGTAGCCGGTTCAGCAGCAAGGATTGCCTTTGAGATCTATCTTCTTAGAGAGATCTAAGGCATACACTCTTCCTGTCCTGTTGCTTTCAGGAGAGTGTGATCATCCAACACCTTGTCAATCAAGTGCAAAACTTTGGATGACAGAATCCTACAGTTTTGACTTGTGAAAAGAGCAACATGGCCTTTATCACACATTTGACTGACACTCAAGAGGTGTACTTGAGATTTTCCACATGATTAACATCATCAAATTTGATTTCTCCATTGGAGACAAAGCCCTTACCGATGATGACCCCTAGCATCATTGCCAAAAGAGACAAATCCCTTCTTTCCTTGAGAGTAGTCATGAAGAAGAGAGATGTTCCCAGTCATGTGCATAGATCCCCCACTGTCTACATACAAGATGCTACTTTGGCATGTTGAAGAACCCTGCAATAATAAACAATCAGTTAGTTTTAGAGACCCAAACCTTTTGGTTTTGGGCCTGGTCTCATCAATAGATGGTAAACTAACATGTTTATTTGTAACAACAGCCTGAGAGGAAGAAGATGGTGTAAAAGAGGAGTCCTTTGGCTTGGACTCCTTTTCTGTGGTTTCAACATAGGAGAATCTAGTTGGTTAACTCTACCCAACAGATGTTGTACCATCATCACCAGCTGTGTCTGATTTTGTGATAAAGCTTTCAGCTCATCAGACACATTGCTAGTGGAGTTAGATAAGGTCCTATGTTGCACCTTCTTCTTTTGAGCACCCTCCGCTATCACCTGTTTAACTCCTTCCTTTTTGGATTTCTTTAAGGACTTAAGGGTTACAGGATTTGATGTTGCTCATACAAATGTGGTCTCAAACTCAGTTTTCATTTTTACCATTTTCTCATTAATTTCTTCCTTTGTTTGAGTTTGGAACCTCTTTTGTACCAACAACCATCTGTAAGATGATTGAACAAACCACATGGTTTCTTCTTCATCTTAGGTTGATCATCAACTAAAGATGGTGAAGCAACAGAAGACTTGTTCTTCAATGCTTTGGAAGCATTGGTTGCTTTCTTGACTACCCCTTTAGTAGTCTTCAAACTCTTTCTACTGCCAGTTTTCTTCTCTTCAGTACTGACAGCAGTTGAAGTTTGAACTTCAGGTGTTAAATCCTGCTCTCTAGTCCTTTCAGGACCTTCAGGATTAACTCCTGAGTTGATCAACTCATTTATCATGTGAATGTCAGCATTTGAACCATCAACATCAGCTGATAGGTTCGAAGAGGGCTTGATGCTGACTGCTACTTCTGATTGTGCTGTATCAGAAGGTAGATCACATGATGTGATGGATTGGTTATCACTCTCACCATCAGATTCTACCTCTGCTCTTGGGGTAAAATCTGTAGGTGGAGCAGTGTGATTGTAACCAATTCCAAACTTCACATTTGAAGCAGATTGCTTACTAAGAAGCATTTCAAAACCTTTGCATGATTGTACCCATCTATCACACTCGACCTGGGTAACTGCAAGGGTTTCTTTGAGATCTTTGTACTTCTCTAGAAGTACTTCTTCTCTAGCCTTATCATCAATTATTTGGCAATTCAGTTTATAAATCTCATCATTTTATCTTTGAGCACAAACTCAAACTCAGCTTTGTTTTTGGAAATTATTTGTTCTAGCTCAATGTTCTTATTAATTAAAGCTACATTTGCTTCTCTAATGGAAGCAAATGCTGCTATGCATGGTTCAGAACATAATTTGGCTTTTGCCTCAGAGGATACCTGTGATACCTGAGGTGTAGAGGCATTGGAAAATGAAGTATCAGCAGACTCCAAAGCCATAAGAGCTAGATTCCCAAAGGGACTGTCACCACCATGTTGACCAGCACCTGAGAACAGTTAATCATGACCAGACAAGTCATCTGGTAAACTGCTCCAGTCAACAACTCCTGGGGTGAAGAAGCTGTGTTGTTGAGATTGAGGTTGTTGATGAGATAAGGAAGGTTGAGGTTCTGGTAGTGCATGAGGTTGTGGTGTCATAGGAACTTGAACTTGATTTGACTGTGGCATGTAATAACAAGGGTACTGATATGGCATTTGACCCTGAGGAACAAAATATGCCGGAGATTGTTGTTGAGGATGATGACTAGAGGTGACAGGATGTTGCCCTCTGTGTTGTTGACTATTGCCAGGAAAAGTCACAAAGGGTGCAGTAGAGTTAGATCCAGTTGATCTACACTCTCTTGCAAAGTGTCCAAGCCTTTGGCATTTGTGACACCTCAACTTGCTCTTGTCAAAACCAACTTTGGTTTTGCCAGAGAGTCCTGGGAATTTTCTTCCAGTTCTTTTGTAGAACTTCTGAGATCTGATATTTATCAAGGCCATTTGGCTCAAAATATCCATCTCTTCTAAGTCATCATCAGCAATCCCCTTGAGATCATCCATAATGAAACATAGATTGTCATTATTACACCCAGTAAACTGACCATCAACACTTACAAATGCAGAATCAGAAGTGCTTGAAGAGAAATTAATATGCTCATCATACTGGCATTCAGATGAAGCATATTCTGACTCATGACCCACCAAGGTAGTGTTGCCTTGTATAAAGTCTTCAGTGAGCTTTCCAGATGAAGACAGCTTTCTCTTCTGTTCTATCTCTCTCTCAAAAGTGAGCAGTTTCCCATGGAGTTGGGTGAGAGATAGTTTGTCCAAACTTGCACTGGAACGTAGGACAATAGTATATGTGTCCCATCTCTCAGGCAGTGATATGAGAAATCTGTTATTCATCTGAATATTGGTGTATTCAAGTTTGACCATTTTTAGTTCAGAGATCAAACAAGAAAACCGCTCATATTGTTGAGTCAGTGTCTCACCCTTTCTATGAGAGAATGTCTCATATTGTTGGGCAAGAATTTCTCTATTATTTGCCAAGACCTCATCTGTTCCTCCAAATTGTTCTTTCAAAGTAATCCAGAGGTCATGGGCAGTTTCATGATGCATTAGCCCAGAATAGATTTCATTGGGCAATGCCATGGTCAGAATTCCATGGGCTTTTGCATCAATCTCAAGCAACTTCTTATCCTCATCTGAGTATTGCTCCCTCCTCTTCGGAACCATTTGATTAGTTTCCGGGTTATTCACCATAGGCTTGTGTGGACCATGTACCACTGATGTCCAACACCCTGCGCTATTAACAGACAGGTGATGGAGCATACGTCTTTGCCATATGTTATACTCATTCCTAACTAGCATAGGAGGCTTGGTTGAGGAACCAGTATTGTGAGGATCATTGGAAGGAGTGGTCATTTTCAAATCAAAAACAATTTAGTTCAAGTTTTAAAAAGTTTTAGACAGACCACAACAGACTCAATGAGAACCAAGAAAAGATCTCAGGATGAATGAACAGAAATACAGAAAATTCAATCTCTATAACCGTTTCTTGCAAAAACAAAAGCTAATTCAATCAAACTTAGATCTTGAATAGCAGTTTCAATGATCAATTGTTAGATCGATCAATGATTAACCTGCTCTGATACCATTTGACAGGATCAGCGATCACACGTTTGATGTATTAGGATACAAAGCAGCGGAATACAAACTAAAATTAGACAAATTGTAGCAAGCAATTGATACTTGTAAGCATTAAGATCGCATACGGTTATAGGGAGAGAATATATATTTCTGATTTCAGGGAATGTTTATAGATGTAGAATATTTCTAATCAATCATGCATTCATTCCATTCATTCACTCATTCCCCGTCCAATTACAATAGGTTGTCACTCCTTATATAGAGTGCAACAATCACTGCTGTTATCACGGAAAGTGACAACTGGCAGATCTAATACAAAAATAACTAATTCTTAACAAACTACTGAAATGTTCACAACTACTAAGAACATATCAGCATGTTAAGTACAAAATATAAAACTACTGAAACTACAACGACTAAAGAACAAGCTCTTCAGTCGTTTTACAAAACTACTGAAACATAAAAATATAAAACTACTGATATCACAACTACTGAAGAAGTACTCTTCAGCAGTTGTGACAAACTACTGAGGCTTCAGTACTTGATCTTC
Source organism: Flaveria trinervia (assembly GCA_025506515.1). Classification (NCBI taxonomy): domain Eukaryota; kingdom Viridiplantae; phylum Streptophyta; class Magnoliopsida; order Asterales; family Asteraceae; genus Flaveria; species Flaveria trinervia. Next base: position 36,213,608 of record CM046449.1, on the reverse strand, counting down.
AGACTTGACCTTCAGGTGTTTCATCAAGTGATGACTTCAGTAGATATCATCAGCTGATGTCTTCAGTCTTTGTCTTCAGACCTTGTACATCAGTTGTTGATCTTCAGCACTTGTAAACTCTTCAGCTGTTGTACTTCAGTACTTTGGTCTTTCAGCTTCAGCACTTGTGTTCTTCAGCTGTTGTACTTCAGCACTTTGGTTCTTCAGCTGTTGAGGTCTTCAGCACTTGATCTTCAGCTGTTGAAGTCTTCAGCACTTGTCAAACTACTGATGAGGCTTTCAGCAGTTGTTGTGATACCATGTGGGACTTAGAGGTTTTCTGATCTTGGCTCATTGGTTCTTTTGGTCCAACATCCTTAGATGAGATACGTGGAATGTCGGGTGAATTCCACTTAAATCCTCTGCTAACTCCAGTCTATAGGCCACCTCTCCTACCCGAGCGATGATTGAAAAAGGGCCTATGTACCTTGGGCTCAGCTTGCCCCACTTTCTAAATCGGATAATACCCTTCCAAGGTGAGACCTTCAACATAACCTGATCACCCACATGGAATTCAATCGGTCTACGTCGTTTATCAGCATACGACTTCTGTCTATCTTTGGCTGCCTTCATGAAGGCTTTGATCTTTTCGAGCTTCTTAGTCGTAGCCTTGATTTCCTTGACGCTTCCCAACTCCTTCTGACCAATATCACCCCAACAAACGGGTGTTCTACATCTCCTACCGTATAGCATCTCATATGGTGGCATACCAATGCTGGCATGATAGCTGTTGTTGTATGAAAATTCGGCTAGCGGTAGGTGGTCATCCCAACTTCCCCCAAAATCAATCACACATGCCCAAAGCATGTCTTCCAATGTCTGAATGGTCCTTTCTGACTGACCATCAGTCTAGGGATGATAAGCCATGCTAATATGTAACCTCGTCCCCATGGCGTCGTGGAATTTCTTCCAAAATTTAGAGGTAAACCGGGTGTCACGATCAGATACAATAGACACCGTTACACCGTGACGAGTTACAATCTCCTTGATGAACACATCAGCCAACCTCTCAGATGAATATGGCTCGCGGATCGGTAGGAAGTGAGCACTCTTCGTCAAGCGATCGACACTCACCCATATGGAATCGTACCCTTTCGGAGTATGTGGCAGCTTGCTAATGAAATCCATGGTGATGTGCTCCCACTTCCATTCCGGTATATCCAAAGGTTGGATCTTCCCATATGGCTTTTGGTGCACGGCCTTCACCTGTAGACAAGTAACGCACTTACCCACATACTCCACCACGTCGCGCTTCATACCCGGCCACCAATAATTCTTCTTCATGTCTTGGTACATTTTCGTGGCACCGGGGGGAATAGAGTATCGAGTCTTGTGAGCTTCATCCCTGATCTTCACCCATAGATCCCCAAAACAAGGAATCCACACACGACCGAACTGGGTTCTAACACCAAGTGTGTTTTCACCCGATTCCCCAACGAGACCTCTCATCCTCTCAGAGTTAAGATGATCTTCTTTTAGTGCCTCATCTTGAAACTCTTTGACTTGCTTCATCACATCAGAGGTCATGATCAGTTGATATGCTTTCACCCGAATCGGTTCGGGTCTCTCTTTTCGGCTAAGGGCATGAGCTACCACGTTAGCTTTGCCTGGATGGTAATGGATCTCACAATCATAATCCTTGATAAGTTCTAACCATCTCCTCTGCCTCATGTTCAGATCTTTTTGCTCGAAGAAGTACTTCAATCTTTTGTGGTCGGTGAATATGGTGCACTTGTCCCGTACAGATGGTGCCTCCAAATCTTTAGTGTAAAGACCACGGCTGCTAGCTCCAAGTCATGAGTAGAATAATTGACCTTATGAATCTTCAACTATCGGGATGCATAGGCTATAACCTTCCCTCTCTGCACTAACACACACCCTAACCCCGAGTAGGAAGCGTCTGAATAAACCACCAGATCTTTGCTTCCGTCGGGTAATGACAGAATAGGAGCTTGAGTCAATCTCGCCTTCAATTCTTCGAATGCCTTCTCTTGAGCTTGACTCCATATAAACTTTACATCTTCCGGGTCAACTTGGTTAGTGGAGAAGCGATCTTGGAAAAGTCTTGGATGAATCTTCTATAGTAGCCCACCAAACCCAAGAAACTATGAATCTTGGATGGCGTCTTTGGAGACTTCCATTGCATAACCGCCTCCACCTTTGCCGAGTCCACCATTATCCCGTCAGGATTCACCACATGACCCAAGAATTGGCACAACCAGAACGCACATTTGGAGAACTTGGCATACAACTTCTCCTTTCTCAACGTCTCCAGAACCTCCCAAATGTGACCGGCATGCTCAATCTCACTCTTCAAATAAATCAGGATATCATCAATAAACACAATCACTGATTTATCCAACATAGGCCGACACACACGGTTCATCAGATCCATAAAAGCAGCTGGCGCATTGGTCAAACCAAAGGACATGACAAGAAACTCGTAGTGAATGTAGCGCGTGCGAATAGTGTTTTAGGGATATCCTGCTCCTTTACCTTCAATTGATGGTAGCCCGATCGAAGATCTATCCTTAAAAACCCACTGGAACCTTGAAGCTAATCAAACAAATCATCAATTCTCGATAAGGGGTATCGGTTCTTTATCATCAACTTGTTCAGCTCGCGGTAGTCAATGCATATCCTCATACTATCGTCTTTCTTCTTTACAAACAGGACTGGAGCACCCCAAGGAGAGATACTCAATCTAATAAACCCCTTATCAAGCAGCTCTTGCAACTGCTCCATCAACTCTTTCATCTCCGTCAGAGCCAACCGATACGGTGCCTTGGCAACAGGTTGGGCACCCGGTATCAAGTCAATCTGGAACTTAATCTCTTGGTCAGGTAGCACTCCTGATAAGTCTTCCGGGAACACATCTGGGAAATCACACACAACCGGTACCTCGGATAATTGTGGTGTTGGCGTATCCATATCCTTTACATAGGCCAAGTAGGCACTACATCCACGCCTCATACACTTTCCCGCCACCGCCATCGAAATCACCTTCGGGATCGTCGTGACCCAATCTCCATAGACTGTTACCAAACTCCCGTTGGGCGCTGTCAACCGAATCATCTTCTTACGACACACAATGTTCGCCTTGAAGTCTGCTAACCAATCCATCCCAAGAACTAAATCGAAACCACCTAAGGTCATCACGAACGGTCTAACAGGAAACTTATGACCTTCTAGCTCCACGCCACAGCTCTCTATCATCTCAGAAATCATAGTAGACTTACCTATGGCAGTTTCTACATCAAAGGGCGCATCAACACGTTTATTACTAACAGGCAATTTAGCACAGAAAGCAGTAGAAAAAAAACTTTTACCGGCACCCGAATCAAATAACACGGAAGCTAAAGTTTGGTTTACTAGAAACATACCAGACACAATATCAGGGTCTGTCCTAGCTTCCTCCTGTGTCATAGTGAATGCCTGGCACTCACCTTTGGTCCTTCACCTCCAGTTTTCTTCCCCCAGAACTCTCAGCCCTGGGCTTCTTACAATCCTTGTTCAGGTGACCCTCCATGCCATAGTTAAAACACCAGACCGTACGATAGTCCTTAGCTATATGCCCCGGCTTTCCACATTTGAAGCACACATTCAACCCAGCCTACATTCCCCACTATGATCTCTCCCACACCTATCACACTTCTTTATACCCGCACCGATGCGACCACACGGAGGTCGTCCACCGTGCCTTCTTGTTACCCGTCGAGGCAGTACCCCGACCAAACCTCTTCCCCTGCCAGTTTCGCTCACCACCGTTCTTCTTTCCACCTTCATTCACCACCACCATCCTCTCATCATACAGTCTCCCTGCCAAATCCACTGCCGACCTAAACGTGCTCGGCCGGGCAGCGATCATGTGCTTGCGAATATCCACTGGCAAGCCCTGGATGTACCTCTTGATTTTTCGAGACAGAGGTGTCACCTAATCCGGCACCAGACGTGCCATCTCGTTGAATTTCGTGGTGTACTGCTGGTGCGTCATAGCTCCTGCCTCCCGTTGTAGGAACTCCCTTTCGACCTTATCTATTTCCCGATGAGGACAAAACTCCTCAATCACCAACTTTTTCAACTCAGACCATCTTATCCTCCCAATGGCCCTGCTACCCTCGGCTTGGACAATGTTGTCCCACCAGCACAGAATCGAATCCCCAAACAAGTGGGTAGCAAACTTCACCTTCTGATCTTCACGGCACTCACTGATTTCAAGAACAGCCTCCATTTCCCTCACCCACCGGTGAGCAGCTGCAGCAGTGCTGTTTCCATCGAAAGTAGGGGGCTTGCATCTCATAAATTCCCCGTAGTTACAGCCTCGTGCAGCCTCCGGCGCAGGCTCTTCCTCTTCCTCCTCCTCATCATCAGAGAGAACCATTTTCGGCTCTTGTTGCTCCCGTCCCCCAAGGACCTGTTTCTTTTCTTTCTTTCCTTCTCTCTCTTACAGGCTTAATCACTTCGGTCACCACAGACGGTAGAATCGTCTGCATGACCTGATGAACTTCCTCCACCAAAGCCTCCTTTACTGAGGCTCTCAAATTGGCGCTCTCGTCACCACCCTCCGATGAGGGGTCTCTGGTTCTTCATGAACCACCTTCTCAACTCTGGGTCTCCCTCTCTTGGGTCACGGTTCAGCACTGTGACCTCCACCCCGTGAAGCTTTTGAAGATCTACCACCGGCCATCATACGCACCTGAACGATTCAAACACCAACATGGTCATTCGAGAGAACAGTTCAGTTTGTGTCAAGTATAGTAAGTCCCTAATTACAGTGGCGAGTTGTGACTAGCCACTTACTTTACTCTTCATACCCCAAGCATTACCTGTCCTGACTATGTCAGTATTTAAACCTACATACAACACATAATCACATACCATGCGCACATAATACCGGTTAACTTTACGAAAATACCTGATGGCACACGGCTACTCAGATTAGCATCCCATTCCCTTTCCGTCCCATTCTCAGTTTAAGTTAAGGTTTATTTTGAAAATTTACCCATTTCACTTAAACTTTGGCTCTGATACCGACTTGTAAGGCCCCGTTCTCGGATGCTTACAGTTGGGTTCTCATCGCACATAAAACTTATAGATTACATTTTCCTTATGAAAATATTGCAGCGGAAACATAAAAAGAACTTTTCATATCATTACAAATGCTTTTGCAAGTTAATACAAGCATTCATTTCAAAACATGGTGGATGGGACCAGATTCCTGAGAATCTTTCCTTCATCATCCATGGAATGATTCTGGGGGTCAAGTTCAGGTATTCTTAGTTTGTTTATACCCACTTGCTTGCTAACTTAGACTCCTTAGAATATTACATGTTTCCTAGATATGTCTAGTACATTCTTAACTATGAACTGGGCTCATGGTTAAGGGAAACAAGTAACATTCTTAAACTGGGTCATGAAGCCCGACATCTTTAAAATACTAAGAAAGCCCACTATTGGCTTCTATGGGGTAGAAACAGCCCTAGTCCCAAAAATGTTATAGCTCATTGCTCAAGGTGACAACCTAGCAGCACCAGCTAGTGTTGAACCCACACCTGCTACATCTAACCACCCACACAGCCAAATCACCATCACCTACCAAGAAAATCCAAACGAACCCCTGCTCAGACTATTTAGTCTGTGGAGGCCCCCATATACTTACCCACAAAGGAGGAATTGGACACTGGAGCTCCACTTCTCCTGAGGAGTAGACCACTCCCATCTCTTCAAGGATCAGTGCTGAGGTTCCTCATGCTCAGCCTGATGAGCTCTTTAGCCAAACTTCCTTAAGCCACACTCTGAGTCTCAACACTCAAGTGATCAACCTTCAGGGGACAATTACCATCCCCAGCCAATAGATCTTAACCAACCAATCCCTAACCTTGATTTCTACAGTAATGAAGATCTATGTTTCAATGAGTACCATGATTCTCTCTTCTTTTCCCCTACTCAAAGAGAGATGACTGCTTCTGAGGCTCCTATTTCTAGCCCCCATCAGTCACCTACAACTGAGGTGGACACTTCTGAACCTGTTCAGGATGTCCATATGGAAGAGGCTCTCACCTTTGAAAGTGATTACATAATTAAGACCTTAACCATGGAAACTCATCCCACTGACATCTCCACTGAGATTGCCAGTGAGCAGAGGAAATCCAACAGCCAAGAACCTGAAGTTGGTGGTGAGAGTGAGGACTTTGATCCAATTATCTCATCCCTCAATGAGTCTTATGATGAAGATGAGGGGAATTTAAGACTAAAGGTGCAACAACTGTCTTCAACATGCACCTATTTAGTCTCCAAGGTTAGTCACCTTGAATCTCAAGTGACTACCTTGCAGAATAGGGTCAATGATCAGCAACTTGAGATTTCATATCTTAAGGAACAAGTAGTGGGAGACCTTTAAGAGGACCTCAACTAGGAACACAAGAACCTGTGGAGGTGATTGACCTAACTCCTAACTCACCTATGCAAGTGGGTGATGCTACCAAAAAGGGGGAGAAAGTTATTACTACCACAAGACCTGGGAGTTCCTCAAGGAGTATGGACATTGAGGACTCACCATCCTCACTTGCAATTGTGCCTACTCAACACTTCCTCAGTTCACATTATATGGACTCTATAGACTCCTTAATATAGAGTCTGTTTGAGGAAGGGATGCCAAGGGCAATGTCATCTCCATCAACTTCCAATCCTATCATTGGATGGATGTATGACATCAACAGAGAGCCCTAATCATCATGAAGTTCAAGGGTAGCAAGAAATCTTCAATTTTCAGACCCTGAACTATTATGACAGTCTAGATCTAGTCAGCATGCCATTTGTCAATCCACCAAATAAAGACAAGCTAACAAGTTGGCTCAAAGAATCCAAGACAGGATCATTGTAGAGTTCAGCCTTAGAAGGAGACTATAGGAATCAGGCAATGTCATCGGTCAACTGGATGTTGAGGCAAACCCTAAGATTAGCTTCATAGGAGAAACCTTTACTGAAGCCTAGTGACAGAACCTGAGAGCCCAGTCTTATCACCAGCAATTGCTGCAGAGATCAATGCCTTTTTGAGACACCTGCTAGTGAAGGTGATTCTCAACCTCTCTCTGGCCAGAGCTTAGAAGCTACATCAAGCAATAAAGGCCAAAACTCTTTCCACCCTAAGTTACAAAGGTTTGTGAGTGACAAAGGGAAATATAGATGACTTATGAGGAGATTACGGAGGAGGAGAGAGAGAAAAAGGAGGCTGAGGGGAGAAAGTTCCTCTGCTGGGTCTTCAAGACTCATGGAGTCTGCTATCAGGGCTGCCCCAAGACCAGATACTCAGAATGATGAGTTAAGGGCAGTCAGGATAAACTATTTGCAGACAAGGAACTATGACATAGACAATGTCATTTCTCTCCCCTAAGAAGAGTTTAATGAACTGGTTGACCTGGAAAGGTCAAGAGAAGAAGGAGGTAGAAGATGTAGAGCTTCTAGTACAAGTCAAAGAAAGAGAAGAAAGAAAGACGTACAAGCATATGTCTACCCTCTCCCCTCTCCCCATTCAAGAAAGTCAAGAATATACTAGTACAAGTCAAGCATATGCCTACCCTCTCCCCAGTTCAAGAAAGTCATGCATAAGAGGATGTGGTCCAACAAGAACCTCAGGTAGACAAAGAAGAAGATAGGAGCAAGATGATCAACTACCTTAGTGCCACAGGCCTCTCAGGCAGAAGCACTTCTTCCCTTGTCCTATGACTATGTTGAGTTTGAGTACTTAAACCTTGAACTTGAGATAGTCCAGGAGAATAACAACTAAGAGGAAGCTAAGGGAAGAAACTTGTAAGGATTCCTAAAGTCTGATGCAACCCAAACTGCCTAAGTGTTTCAGCAACATGCACTAAGTACTGAAGTGAAGAATGCTTCGGAAGAATTACACAAAGCATTAGAAAATACTCTAAGTGTAATATCTTCCGAAGCCAAGACCAATATCTTCCGAAGCCTAACATGAAGTCTTCCGAAGCTTGAAGAGACAAAGTCTTCCGAAGCTTCACCTATGAAGACAGATTTCTTCCGAAGACTTTTAGTACACATGCTTTATCTGATGTACTATTCCATAAAGCACCTTTTCCGCTGCGTCTCTGATAAGTCACCAACTTACAAGAGTTGGTGAAAAGGTCCATGCTTTTGGTAACTGTACATTGAGGTCTTGAGTCTGAAACTTTCCACTTTATGTACTTTATCCTTTTTGTAATGTAAAGGATGTGAGCTATGGCATGTCATAGTCACAAGGTCAAAAGGCAGATATGCCTTTTGATCCTACAATTGATTTTGTTAGTGTCTAGTCAATTGTATCCAGCTGGCTTTCATAGTATAGCCGGCTGTAGGTTGTAGTATAAGTATTCCAAGTTCTTGTATCTTTCTTAATGCTTTGTAACACTTGTAAAAGAACTTGAGAAAGAATATACTGCTACCTGAAAACTATACTCTCTTGTTCTGTCTCTTGCTTTACTTGTGTTCTCTGCATCACCTTTGGTTACCTAGTTCACTGTTTGATTAACGTTTAGTTAATCTCCTCATTGTGTTGTTGTGTTGTAATTGTGTTCAAGCCCTTGAACGATCCTGCAATTGGTATCAGAGCATTCAGGCTCGTGATATAAGATCTAACCATCTTAAGATCCCTCACACACAAAAAAAAAAAAAAAACTAAACTTTTTCAAATGGCTTCCATCTCAAAGACTGATATGGAGACTGGAACCATGAACAAATCCCCATTGATCACACTTGATGACTTCGACACCTGGTGCATGAGGATGGAAGGCTTCATCAGGTCTCTTGACTCAAGAATGTGGGAATCTGTTGAATATGGACCTTTCATACCTAGCACCCCCTCTACTACCGGTGCTGGTATGATTCCTAAAGATTGGCCAACTACTCAGATGAAGATAGGAAAAGAGTAGAGATTGACAGGAAGGCCATGACTGCTCTTCAGACTGCTATCCCAACTCTGTGTACAGAGGTTTTAAGAAGTGCAAAACAGCTAAACAGCTGTGGGATGCACTGAAGCTGATGTATGAAGGCTCCTCTGAAGCCAAGGAGAACAAGAAAGATCTTCTGAAGCAGCAGTTTGAAAATTTCACCTTTAAAACAGGTGAAACCATGACCCAACAATACTTCAGGTATGTTGAGATTGTGGATACCCTTGTGGATGGAGGAGTTCCTCTTGAGAACAGAGACATTGTAAGGAAGTTCATGTCCTCACTTCCTAGGCAATGGACACACTATTGTGTGGTAATCAAGGACTGAGAACCTTAAAACTCTTACTCTGACAGAGTTATATGGGATTCTCAGTGGATACCAGATGGAGATGAACTTACAAGGTTCATCTGGCAACTCTAACAATCAAATGGGTTCAGCCCTTCATGTGGTTGAAAGGACAGCATAGAACCCCAACATCATCTCCTATGCTACCCTGACAACTCACAAAAGGGTCCTTTCATCACCTTCCCGAGACACACCAGGGAGAACTTTACTCAAGGAAGCCCATTCCAAGAGACAAGTTCTTCTCAAGCCTTTGTGTCTGCAGATGAAAGCTGTGGAAATTATCTCTTCACTCTTGAAGATCTAGACTGTATCCATCGAGATGACCTGGAATACATGGAGATAGTTCAGCAGATGGCTCTTCTCACTCACAGAGCCAAGAAGTTCTACAAGAGGACAGGAAGAAAATTTCCAAGCAATGCTACCAGTGGTAAGTTTGGCCTGGATAAAAGCAAAGTTAAGTGTTACAATTGTAACCTTATGGGTCACTTCGCCAGGGAGTGTAAGGCACCCAGAGCAAATGGGTGTCAAACACAACTCAGACCAAACTTCACCACAATACCCCTCAGGCTGAAAAGACAAAGCAACATGCTGCGGTTGCTGTTGAAGAGGGAGGATTTGACTGGAGTTTTCAGGGAGGAGATGCTTCTCCAAACCAAGCATTGATGGCTGATCATGATGAAGCCAAGGTATTAGAACATCTTTGCTCCCCTGAATGCATTGCTAAAGTAAATAGATACAGGTCCTACAACCTAAAGATGAGATCTGATCTTGAGTCATTAAACATATTAAAATCTACTTTAGAAAGTCTGAAAATGATTACAAGTTAAAGATAGAAGACTTGGAGAAAACCATTTCAGTACTAAAACATGAACATACAGATTTTAGAACTCAGATCCAAGATCTCATCACTAAGTTGACTAAGTGCCAGCTGAGCTTGTGATCAGCAAAGCCCTGGCAGAGAAAAGTGTTCTTGAAGAAGAGACCTTCAAGAACATGATATCCTCATCCCTACACAATAAGGTTTGTTATCAAAATAGACAGGGACTGGGATCAAATGAGATAGCTCCTCCACACACAATCTTGTCTGTAAGATCTCCTAGGTGTGGAACTTGTGAAGATGAGCTTCCTCTCATAGATCCAGTAAGTGAGGATGATGAAGAAGTGATACTGAGGAATCCCTCTGAGAAGAGTGAAGAAGAGGATTCCTCCAAGGGCCACTATCCTTCTGAGGAGAAGAAATTAACTGTGATGACCAAGTCCAAGAGAAAGAACTTGATCAGGAAGAGCAAAAGGAAAGCAAAGAAGGCTCAAGAAATCAAGGCTACCTTTGATGCTAAGCAAAACAAGTGTTCATCTCTGCAGGTTTCAAAGCAATAAGGACTGAAGACATCCACCAAAGCCTCTTATCCAAGAGTTATGGTTCATGTTCAAATCATCTCAGTACAAAGAAGAAGACTGAGCTGCTGTGTACCACTGCTGCACAGCCTGGACCATCAAATTCCAGAACAGTTCACAGCCCAAGGGAACTGTATCTGAATCTACCAAGATGAAGGTGAAAAAGGAATGTGACCAAGGCCAGTCTTGCTCTCAAAAGGAGATTTCTTTGAAGAAGAAAATGCTGTGTGTTATGTGTGAAAGTACTTCTCATATTGCCAAGGATTGTCCATACAATCCTAAAAGTACTATCCACATGACCAATACAAAGACTTCAAAGAATCTCAAGAAGTCTCAAGCTTCGGAAGGAAAGTCTGTTTCCTTCGGAAGCTCCAAATCAAAGAAGAAGGTAAATGGAAAATTACCTTCGGAAGCAAAGTTGGTCTCGGAAGAAAGGAGTTCTTCCGAAGTACTAAAGTCTACTGCAGTGACTGTAGATTCTTCCGAAGTGTCAGTCATTAAAACTTATGAAGCTCCAAAAGCTTCTAAGGTTTTGAAGGTCAAGTCCAAGACTCCAAAGGTGGTGTGGAAGTCTAAGAAATACCAAATGACTGAGGTTTCTCCATCAACAACAGCCGAAGATCCCCTGTACAACCATAGGATCTATTACTGTTGCATTACCTTCTATTACACTTACTGACCCAAGACAAGTAAGGCTTGGGTTTCCAAATGTAACTAATCATTTTCTTTGTGCAGGAACAGCTCAAGACAAACAAGAATGTCTGGATAATTGACAGTGGCTGTTCCAGGCACATGACAGGTGATAGGTCTTTACTTCATAGTTTTGAGAGAATTGATGGAGGACCAGTTGCTTTTGGAGGAAATGAAGGTGGTTACATTTATGGAAGGGGCAAGGTCACAAATGGTAAGCTCAGCATTGAGAAGGTAAACTTTGTTAAGGAGCTTGGGTACAATCTTCTGAGTGTATCTAATTTTGTGATCAGAGTCATAACATGCTCTTCACTGAGCATGAGTGCATTGTTCTCAACCTGGAGTGGTCATTCCTCATGAGCATATTCTGCTCAGAGCCCCCAGGAAAGGGAACATGTACAAGATGGATTTGCAAGAAACATCTCCCTTTGGAGAAGTTTCATGCTTTCTATCTAAAGCAAATAGTGATGAGTCTTTCCTATGGCATAAAAGAATGTGCCATGTAAACTTTAAGAATATGAATAAATAATCAAACATGATCTGGTAACTAGAATGCCAAAGAAAGAGTTTACAAGTGATGATCATTGTGTTGCATGCCTGAAAGGGAAGCAACACAAGGTATCTCACAAGCCTAAGGAAAGAAACTCCATCACTACTCCCCTACACTTATTACATATGGATCTCTTTGGCCCCACCAGTGTAATGAGTTTAGGAAGGACCTTATACTGTCTAGTGATCACAGATGATTTTACAAGATTCACTTGGGTTTTCTTTCTTAGAACTAAAGATGAGACTCCTGAGATTCTGAAGAATTTCATCTTAAAGATTGAGAATCAATGTGATCACAAGGTCAAAACCATAAGATGTGATCAAGGAACTGAATTCAAGAACCAAATCCTTGATACATTTTGTGATGAAAGGGTATTACAAGACAATAAGTGCTCCCAGGACTCCTCAGCAAAACGGAGTTGCTGAGAGGAGAAACAGGACACTTATTGAAGCTGCAAGAACTATGTTGTCTGACTCTAAACTGCCTATCACCTTCTGGGCAGAGGCAGTTAATACTGCCTGCTATGTGCAAAACAGAGTCTTAGTAGTTAAGACCATGGTAAGACTCCTTATGAACTTTGGCACAAGAGGAAACCTTTCATTGGTTTTCTCAGGTCATTTGGATGTCCCTGCACCATCTTGAATACCAAAGATCAAGTTGCCAAGTTTGCTGAGAAATCAGAAGATGGACACTTCATTGGATACTCTTCTCAAGCTAAAGCTTATAGAGTATACAATCTCAGAACTAGAATCATTGAGGAGTCAGCCAATGTGACTTTCAATGAGCACACTCCCAGTGTGGCTGGTTCTGGTCCGGATTGGCTATTTGATCTTGATTTAGTTACCAACTGTTTTAATAAATCTTGTGAGCATGTTTCAGGATCTGCAGAAAATTTAAATACAGGTGATCCTGATCCAAGATTTGAGCTTGGAAGACCTTCAGCTCCAGTTGGAACTACTTCAGCAAATGAGGTTTCTATCAGCACAACAATGACAAATCCAGCTGATACATCTGGCATGCCTTCAAATTCCAGTTCAGAGGCCTCTCAACCAGATAAAGACATCTCAATTGCAGAAGATAACAATGGTGATGGTGAAGTGATCAAGAATCTCTTGATGCTAATAACCATACCATAGATGATAACATCAATGATGTCACACACTCATTGGATCAAGTTAATCTTGATAAGTGTGATAATTTGGAGGATCAATCTTCAAGACAGAGATCTAAATTTCTCAAATTTGGATCTATCTCAGCAACTTGCTGTGATCCCTCAGCTAAGGATCCACAAGTCTCATCCTACTACAAACATCATTGGAGATGTTATCTCCGGGGTAAAGACAAGAGGGCAACCCATGAAGCAAATGTTTGTCTTCACTCTTATTTTCTATCCCAGTTAGAGCCAAAGAAAGTTGAGGAGGCTCTAAAGGATGGAAGTTGGGTTGAAGCTATGCAACAAGAGCTGCTTCAATTCAAAAGACAGAAAGTTTGGAACCTTTGTCCTCTTCCTCATGGAAGACTACCATTGGAACCAAATGGGTTTTTAGGAATAAAAAGGATGATAGAGGAATCATTATCAAGAACAAGGCTAGACTAGTTGTTCAAGGATACACACAAGAAGAAGGGATTGACTACACTGATGTCTTTGCTCCTGTAGCTAGACTAGAAGCTGTTAGGATATTCCTGGCATTTGCTGCATCCAAGAACTTCAAGGTCTACCAACTTGATGTAAAGTGTGCTTTCTTATATGGAGTGATTGATGAGGAGGTTTATGTCAAACAACCACCTGGTTTTGTAGATCCTGATCATCCTGATTATGTCTGCAAGCTTGACAAAGCTCTCTATGGGCTGCATCAGGCACCCAGGAAGTGGTATGAGACACTGTCTGAGTATCTCTGTAAACATGGTTACAGGAGAGGTACTATAGATGGAACTCTCTTCATCAAAGGACAAGGAAACGACATTCTGCTAGTTCAAGTATATGTGGATGACATCATCTTTGGCTCAACCAATTCAAGGCTCTGCAAAGACTTGAAAAGCTGATGAAAGATAGATTTGAAATGTTCAATGGGAGAACTTAATTTCTTTCTGGGAATTCAAGTGAAGCAGGTTGAAGATGGCATTTTCATAAGTCAGTCAAAGTATATTCAAGATATACTCAAGAGGTTCAACATGACTGATTGTAAGACTGCTAAGACACCCATAGCCAGAAACCACTCTCTTGATCCAGATCTTGAGGGGGTGTGTAGATGAGCACTTATACAGGGCTATGATTGGGTCTCTTATGTATCTTACAGCTAGCAGGCCTGATATCATGTTTGCTACATGTATTTGTGCAAGATATCAAGCTAATCCTAAGATGTCTCACTTAATCACTGTGAAAAGGATTTTAAGATACCTCAAAGGTGCTTCAACACTTGGTTTATGGTATCCAAAGAATTCTAATTCAATCTGTATGCCTATACAGACAGTGATTATGGTGGTTGCAACATGACTGCAAAGTCTACATCTGGGGGATGTCAATTCCTTGGTGGAAGGGTTGTCTCATGGCAATGCAAGAAACAAACCTGTGTGTCTGCATCAACTGCTGAGGCTGAATACATTGCTGCTGCAAGCTGCTGTGCTCAAGTGCTTTGGATTCAAAATCAGATGCTAGACTACGGATTTAACTTCAAAGAGACTCCTATCCACATAGACAACAACAGTGCTATCTCTATCACTGAGAACCTGTGCAGCACTCAAGGACCAAACACATCAACATCAGGTATCATTTAATAAGAGATAACTATGAAAAGGGGTTAATTAAACTAGTCAAAGTTCACACAGATGAACAATATGCTGATCTGTTCACAAAAGCTTTTGATGAACAGAGATTTAAATATCTGATATCAGCTATTGGGATGATTAACTTTGAGTAGATTTTTAAAAACTAATTCTAATTATTTCTTCTTAAAATATGTGTGTCCTAAGTTGTCTAGTTCATCACTTTCATAAGCTCATGTTTTCTTTGAATGAAAAACCTTTTTGAAGACTTTCCTTGGATTCTTGAAAATTTTCTGACACACTTCGGAAGATAACATTTTACCTTCGGAAGAAAAATATGTCTTCAAAATAAATGACTGTCTAAGAAATTTTCCTTCGGAAGAAGTCAAACTTTATCTTCCGAAGCTTAAAATTCTCAACCTAGACACTTATTCATTTTTAAGGAATTTTTCCTTCGAAGCAAAAATTACTTTCGGAGCTTTGCTCATTCTTATACAAAGCATCCAAAAGTTTATTTCTTTTCCGAAGCATAAATCTTTAAGACGCTCAGGAAAATTCTTCCGAAGCCACTTTAGCTTCGGAAGCTTTTTCAATCACAACTTCCGAAGACAAATTACTTTCGGAAGCTTTTCCACCCTGAGCTGTTTAGCCAAGCCTCAATCCACCCTGAGTCACAAAGGTCTGTTGGTGACAAAGGGAAAAGGAAAATGACTCCTGAGGAAATTGAGGAGGAAGAGAGAGAGAGGAAAAGGAGGCTAAGGGGAGAAAGTTCTTCTGGGTCATCAAAATTTATGCAGGCTGCAATCAGGGCTGCCCCTAGACCAAACACTCAAAATGATGAACAAAGGGCAGTCAGGATTACCTATTTACAGACCAGGAGCTATGATGTTGATGAAATCATCTCCCTCCCCTTAGAAGAGTTAAATGAACTAGCTGACATGGAAGTGTCAAGAGAGATAAAGGAGAAAGAGGATGCAAGGTTACTTCTCCATTCAAAGAGGAGAAGAGACAGAAAAGACTTTACAAGCATACTCCAACTCTCTCTCCAGTTCAAGAAAGTCCTGCACAGGAAGATGTGGCTCAACAAGAACCTCAGGTAGATAAAGAAGAGGATAGAATCAAAATGATAAACTACCTGAGTGCCACACGCTTCTATCAGGAAAATACACTTCTTCCCCTGTCCTATGACTTCATTGAGTTCGAGTACTTAAAGCAACTTGAGCTTGAGCTAGTCAAAGAAAGAAAAACAACCAAAAGGAAGCTAAGGGAAGAAGCTGCAAAGTCACAAGCCATCATTCAAAAGAATGCAAAGAAGTCGCTGACAGACAAAGAATGATGAGCTTCTTGAAGTCATATGGATTCTCCGGAAGGAGACTTGGTCCCATGTCTCTATCTACAATGGATGAGCATATAAGGGTGATCAAGCAGAAGATTAAAAGTGGTGAATTGATTGACTTGCACTCTCTTCAAGTCAAGTCCCACCTGAAGTGGAGGTCAAGTTTGAACAACCAGAGACACCTGAACCAGAACCTCCAGCTGAGCCTCAGCAAACTTCATCTTCTGATCCAAGACAGGGTCAAACTCCCTCTCCTTCTGAACCTGTGAGGGAGGAACACCCAACTGAGAAAGACACTGATGATCAACATGGTGCTGCAGACCAGTCTTCTCAGTTAAAGACATTAAAGAGGAAGAAGAAAATGGCTTCTAAACCAAAGACTAAAAAGAAGAAGCCAAAGTCATCTACCTCTACACCCCAGGCTGAATCAGATCAACCTGGGGAAGTGCATGATGAGGCAACCCAATCAACTCCTATGCAAGTGGCTCCTCTAGCAACTGAGACACCTATCTTGTCCTGGACTTATTCTACCAATCCAGAAAGATGGCATGTTGTCAGAGATCAAGGTGTTGAGAATGTCTACTCCTGGCAAGACATAATCAACTTACCTCTGCATGATCTCTTTGAAATGAGAAGATACTATGAGAGTCTTAATGATCCTGACCACCAAATGAAGAAAGGAATGGTCTTGATTGTACTGAAGACTACCAACATCTGAATATCTTCTAAGTGTTTTGGTAGCATCATCCTAGGGGGAGTTTGTAAGGATTCCTTAAGTCTGATGCAACCCAAAACATCCAAAGTGTCTCAGCAACATGCACTAAGTACTGAAGTGAAGAATGCTTCGGAAGTTTTACACAATACATTAGAAAAACATTCTAAGTGTAAAATCTTCCGAAGTCAAGACCAATATCTTCCGAAGCCAAACATGAAGTCTTCCGAAGCTTCAAGAGACAAAGTCTTCCGAAGCTTCACCCTATGAAGACAGATTTCTTCCGAAGACTTTTAGTACACATGCTTTATCTGATGTACTGTTCCATAAAGCACCTTTTCCGCTGCGTCTCTGATAAGTCACCAACTTACAAGAGTTGGTGAAAAGGTCCATGCTTTTGGTAACTGTACATTGAGGTCTTGAGTCTGAAACTTTCCACTTTATGTACTTTATCCTTTTTGTAATGTATAAGGATGTGAGCTATGGCATGTCATAGTCACAAGGTCAAAAGGCAGATATGCCTTTTGATTCTACAATTGATTTTGTTAGTGTCTAGTCAATTGTATCCAGCTGGCTTTCATAGTATAGCCGGCTGTAGGTTGTAGTATAAGTATTTCAAGTTTCTTGTATTTTCGATATGCTTTGTAACACTTGTAAAAGAACTTGAGAAAGCAATATACTGCTCCCTTGAAAACTATACTCTCTTGTTCTGTCTCTTGCTTTACTTGTGTTCTTTGTATCACCTTGGTTACCTAGTTCACTGTTTGATTAAAAGTTTAGTTAATCTTCTCATTGTGTTGTTGTGTTGTAATTGTGTTCAAGCCCTTAAACGATCCTGCAAGTTTTCCATAGCTTCTCCTTATGATTATGAGATTTGGCAAATGGATGTCAAAACCGCTTTCCTAAATGGATATCTTGAGGAAGATGTCTATATGGTTCAACCTGAAGGTTTGTCGATCCAAAACATCCTAATAAAGTATGCAAGTTAAAGAAATCAATCTATGGATTGAAACAAGCATCGAGAAGATGGAATCACCGTTTTGATGAAGAAATAATTAAATTCGGATTCATCAAGAACGCTGACGAAGCTTGTGTATATAAGAAAGCTAGTGGTAGCATCATCACTTTCCTAGTATTGTATGTTGATGACATACTACTATTTGGAAAGACATTCCAACCTTGGAAGGTGTAAAAACCTAGCTTGGAAGTTGTTTTTCCATCAAGGATCTTGGTGAGGCCGCCTATATTCTGGGAATAAAGATCTATAGGAATAGATCAAGGCGATTGATTGGTTTAAATCAAATTTGCATACATTGATAAAATCTTGAAAAGGTTCAAGATGGAGAACTCTAAGAAAGGTACGGTACCTATTCAAAGAGGAACGATATTGAGCACGACTCAATGTCCTAGCTCAAAGGATGAGCAAGATAAAATGAAGGCAATCCCATACGCATCTGCTATTGGATCCATCATGTATGCAATGATATGCACTAGACCGGACGTGTCATGCGCCTTAAGCATGACAAGTCAATACCAGCAAAATCCGGGAAACAGTCATTGGATGGCTGTTAAGAACATACTTAAGTACCTAAGAAGGACAAAAGATATGTTCCTAATCTATGGATCTGGTGATGAGGAACTCGGTGTAAAATGTTACACGGATGCGAGTTCCAAACAGATCGTGATGATTCACGGTCACAGTCGGGATATATTTCATTCTAAATGGAGGAGCGGTCTCTTAGAAGAGCTCCAAACAGGATGTGGTGAGCTAAAAAGGCCTTAAAAATGTTGGAGGGTGCCCGGGTTCGAACCCGGACCTCCAAGTATGAATCTGAGTAACCAGTGAACCAGGGTCGTGGCCGTGGTTTACTTTGGTTTTAAATTGTTAAAAATATAATTTCAGGATTTCCCCTCAAACGGTTTGGAGATTGAAAGGAAGGTTTGATCGGATGTCCCATGCTTGTAACTGTCCCTTTAACTCGATTTTTATACACCTCAAGGTTCGAATAACACCAATGAATCAATTGGAAACGGTCTTGGTTCATTATTTGACATTTTTAATGGTTTTACGACCGCCAGAGTGATGGCCGGAGTTGGCCGGATGAAAAGGGGAGGGCGACGGTGGGGAAAGGTTTGGTTTAATCTCTATTTACACTTTTGGACCCTGTAGTTTGATAGGGTATAATCTTATGTAAAAAACTTATAGATTAATTTTAGAAATTACAAAATAACCCTTACTCATAAAATAATTTGAATAATATATCAAATTAATTATTTACTAATCTTCATTACTTTTGTAAAACTTGTAAATTTTATAATTTGATTATTCATTTCCAATATTTAAAATTTATAATTACTAGTAAAACTTTGTAAGTTAATTAAAATCCATTTTATACCTTATAAATTTTAATAAGTCTTTTCATTTTAGTTACTTGTTGTAAAATATATAATAAAACTTAATAACTTTAAAAAGAATTATTACAATCCATAAATTATTATAAGTGATTATTAAATCAATAATCCACAATATAAAATTGAAAATTTAATGCATTTGACCCATTATAATGCAGGATTCTATATGCCCAAGACACGTAGAATATTGATGCGGTTAGTACGTTATGATCCAAGTCGGGTGATACCCAATAACAAGCTTTGCAAACACAAACAATTATTTAATTAACGATATGATCATGCAATTAAATAATCACACCAAATTTAGAAAATAGGTTTCTAAATAAGTTGCATATGAGATGGAACAACTTATTAGGATGTTTTGTTCAAGAATATTATTTGTAATGTTATTTAAGTAGGTTAGATAACATCAAATAATAAAAGGGTGTATAACTTATACAATTAAATGGTTAATTGTATAACTTATTAGTGACTATGTTTAATATATTGTGTGTAATTTTGTTTAAGAGGGAAAACTTCCTTTTAAAACAAAAATTTGGCCGCCCTTGGAAGGGATTGGCTCTTTTCCTTTCTTGAAAACACACACATTAAAACATAGACATACACTCAACCTTGCACCTCTTTCAATACATGCAAAATCAAAAACAAGAACTCTTCTCTCACTCTCAATAGCTCTCGGCACAAGCAGCAGCAAAGAAAGGGTTTTGAGTTTTGGTGGTGTTTCTTCCTAACAAGAAAGTGTTGTGCAATCAAGCTTGGGGTATACAAGCTTGAGAGGACCTCTCTTGGTGCCTTGGTCATTCGATTTGATCCATATCATCCTCCATTTTTCGTATTTGACTCCTGGAAGGTAGTCTAAGGCAGCCTCAACATGGTTGTCCATATTGTTTGCTTTATGTTAACATAGCTAGCTTCTATTCACATATAAAGATACTACGTTCATGGGTTTGTTTATAACTTTGTTAAAACAAGATGAAAATTGAAATTCAGTTTATTAACTAAGTTATTATGCATGTTTCCGCTGCTTTTTTCATAAAGTTTAATAGGTTAAACTTGGATTCATCTTCTAACAAACCCTAACATATAATTATTATAATAATATTATAATAGAACTTAAAAATTGGATTTAACTTGGAAAAATGGCGGATGCTACAATCTCCCCTACTTTAAGAAATTCATCTGAAATTTAATTATAAGTAGACTATTTTCAAAGATACGAGGAGACTTGGATTTATTGACACATTCGCAAGTGATACTTGGAACGTTTGAATTCAATGAGTTTAATTATGATGTTTTACTAAGCTTAAGTTTGTTAAAAGTTCAATATTTATGATTTCATGTGTTCCTTGGCAAATGTTACAAGATTATTAATCTAGAATTTTTAATTGATAAATGTTTGTATTTTAAACGGTTCAAGACAATTGGGAAGGTTTTGTCAAGAGGGAAGCACTAAGTATTAGTGTGACATGAGACTCGGAGATAAGTTCAGGGATGCATTTGGATGGAATATGGAATTTATAAAAGCTTCTCAAGTGATAACTTTAACATAGTTCTTAGATGATCAATTTTTGTTTACCATGTTACTGGGATTTCAAAGTTACATTAGGTTAAGGTCGTTACAAGAATCGTGTTTGTTAAGATTGATGATTCAATTTAGAAAAGGAGCATCATTGTTATAGGTTTCAGGATAAGTGCGGTTTTGAGGAAAGGTGTTTATGTAAGGCCTCATTCCCGGGACGCTTACAGCTGGTCAATCATGCTCATAAAACATATAATATCATTTAACTTTCATAAAGCATCGCAACAGAATATTAAAATAACTTTTCATTATAGATGCTTTTGCAAAATAATACAACATTCATAATACAATTTCATTTGGTTCGAATTACAATGCAAAAAGATTAACAAAAGAATGTCATCCAAATGCCAAGTAGCTGCCCCGCGCCATCCTCAGCAATGCTCACCTACCAACTAGAAAATGCATAAAAAGTCAGCGTTACTGAGTGAGTTCTAGTTTAACATAAAAACATACTTTACTTCATTAAACCGTTTTTTTACTTAACATGTGATCACACATCATACGTACAAATAGATAATATCATTATTATCTTCATCGTTCATTCATTCATACTTTCATTCGTACGTTCATTACTTTCGATTACATGTACATTACCCGAATATTGTGCACGAAGCGGGTAACTGGGCCTGAGGTCTTTCATAGACCTCAAACATTGGGCACGGAGCTAGCTCTAGTACCTAGGGCAAGTACATTCACCACTTATCTTTTCTCATTCATTCCGGATTATTGCCATATGCTATACCCTAAATATTGTGCACGAAGCGGTTAACTGGGCCTGAGGTCTTTCATAGACCTCAAACATTGTGCATGAAGCTGACTCCAGCACCTAGGGCAAGTGGCAAGGATTCCATACATATGGTCAATCACAAAGATTGGACCCTAGTGTGCATCCTTCGGGGTAGCTAACCCGCACACCGTTGAGCTAACACCTTCATGGGTGTGCACCTCCATACATTTGCTTGCAAGCCTTTCTTACATTCATTCATTCATTAATGCATGCATTCATTCATCATGTTTCTCTTTTCATTATCTTCCACTTTACATTACATAATATTTTCATTTCATTCATTAACATTCAACGTAAAGCCATGGGAAAATAATCATACAACACAGGAACATAAACATAATAGTCAACATCATTATACAAGGCATCATCATACATACATAACATACATCATACATAATCATACAACATCATACATCATCGCATGCCCATCATAACATCTATGACATCAAATAGTCGTCTTACATAGCCACGGGAACCTCCCAAGTCAAAGCCTACATTTCACCCTTTTCCAAGAAGTCAAAAAACAGTCTAAGTGTTCATCCGCATTTGTGTTTTGTTCATCCGCATATCCCCATGCTTCATCCGCATTACTCATCCGCATTTGTTTACACTTAGACTTTCTCATTCGCATTGACCTTACTCATCCGCATTAGTCATCCGCATTTCCCATACTTAAGTCAATGCTCGTCCGCATTCCCATCCACATTTCATATACTTAGTGCTCATCCGCATTGACATTCACCGCATTGACTTTCATCCTCATTTCCCATACTTAGTCAATGCTCATTCGCATTCACTGTTCATCCGCATTTTTCATACTTAGCAGTTAATGCTCATCCATATTAACTGTTCATCCACATTTCTCATACTTAAAAGTTAATGCTCATCCGCATTAACTGTTCATCCGCATTAACTTTCAAACACTTAGGCAGGTTCTAAAACTTAATATATGAGCCTAAAACATCAAAATCAATTCCCATACACCATTCATCATGTTCTAAGCTCAAATCTTACCCTCTAAGCCTTGGAAACACCATCATACATCATCAAGCATGAACATAGTCACACATCACATCATAACATCAACATACACACAATCAAGCATAAGGGTCCGAAACCCAGTTTAATGAAAACATACATTCATGCATTTCCAGCCCCAAAATCACATTTCCAGCCCCAAAATCAATTAATACATGTAGAAGAGGGGTTCTAGAACTCACCTTTGCAGTTCTTGAGTATTGCTTCTTCCAAATTCATTTGCAAATTGAATTCAACCACCTAGAAACTCGCTAAAACATACCCGAGGTCATAACTGGTTAAGAACACCTTAAAAACATGAATTCTTACCTGAATTCACACTTTTCTTCTTCTTCCTTCAACATCCGAGAGTTCTCTGCTGCTCTTGCCACTTTCTCTCTCTAAAATCCGAATATTCGTGAGGTATGTGACATATGGGCGGCCATACCACCTTTTACACCCACTTTTCAAACATTTTGTCCTTTTGGACACTGTTCATCCTAGACTTGGGTTTTGTTTTTTTCCTCCTTTTTATTCACTTATTCTTCTTTCTTTCTTAAAGAAATAACCGGGTGTTACAAGTCACCCCCCTTATATAGGTTTCGTCCCCGAAACCTGTTATTCCTCAAAGAGTTATGGGTAATGTTGTCTCTTTTTTTCTTCGGTCTCCTACGTAGACGGACAAGAGGAATCACTTTATTTCTCAGCCTCTTCTCTTTTTGATCAATGATTGGCACTGGTTGCTCCACATAATTGAGCCGTTCATCCACTTCGATATCCTCCAGTGGAACAATCAAATCTTCATTTGCTAAACACTTTCTCAGATGAGATACATGGAATGTCAAGTAATTCCACTTAACTCATTTAGTAATTCCAGTCTATAGGCCACCTCTCCTACTCGAGCAAGGATTTGGAAAGACCTATATTCCTTGGGCTCAACTTGCCCCGTTTTCTAAATCGGATGATACCCTTCCAAGGTGAGACCTTCAACATAACCCGGTCACCCACCCTAAACTCAATTGGTCTGTGTCATTTATCAGCATACAACTTCTGTCTATCTTTGGCTGCCTTCATGAAGGCTTTGATCTTTTCAAGCTTCTTGGTCGTAGCCTCGGTCACCTCGATGCTCCCTAATTCTTTTTGACCAATATCACCCCAACAAACGGGTGTTCTGCATCTCCTACCGTATAGCATCTCATAAGATGGCATACCAATGCTGGCCTGATAACTGTTGTTGTATAAGAATTCGGCTAACGGTAGGTGGTCATCCCAACTTCCCTTAAAATCAATCACACATGCCCGAAGCATGTCTGAATGGTCCTCTCAGGCTGACCATCCGTCGAGGGATGATAAGTCGTGCTAATATGTAACCTCGTTCCTATAGCGTCGTGGAATTTCTTCCAAAATTTGGATGTAAACCGGGTGTCACGATCATACTCAATAGACACCAGTACACCGTGACGAGTTACAATCTCCTAGATGAAAAGATCCACCAAGCTCTCAGATAATATGTCTCGTGGATCGGTAGGAGATGAGCACTCTTTGTCAGACGGTCAACAATCACCCATATAGCATCATACTCTTTCGGAGTACGCGGCAGCTTCATAATGACATCCATGGTGATATGCTCTTAGTTCCATTCCAGTATATCCAAAGGTTGGATCTTCCTATATGGCTTTTGATGCTCGGCCTTCACTAGTAAGCAAGTAAGGCACTTACTCACATACTCCACTACATCACGCTTCATACCCGGCCACCAATAGTCTTTCTTTATATCTTGTTACATTTTCGTTGAACCGGGATGAATGGAGTATCGAGTCTTGTGAGCTTCATCTATAATCTTCATGCCTAGATCCCCAAAACAAGGAATCCACACACGTCCAAATCGGGTTTTAACACCAAGTGTGTTTTCACCCAAATCCACAACCAGACCTCTCATTCTTTTCGAGTTAAGATGATCTTCCTCCAATGCCTTATCTTGAAACTCTTTAACTTGCTTCATTGTGTTAGAGGTCATGATTAGCTGATATGCTTTCACCCAAATTGGCTCAAGCCTTTCTTTCCGACTAAGGGCGTCCGCCACCACGTTGGCTTTGCCTGGATGGTAATGGATCTCGCAGTCATAATCCTTTATAAGCTCCAATGTTGCACCCTGAAAGGATCATACATGCCAACTCAATGGGTGACTTGATGATTGCTCAGCTGGAATCCCACAAGTCCAAGATGAAATGCGGATGAAGATCTGCAAGGAAAATAACAAGTGTTATCTTCCGCATTAGTCAATGTGGAAGACAAAACTCTGATGCGGACAAGTGTTTACTCTTCCGCATTGACTAATGCGGAAGAACAAAAGAAGATGCGGACAAGACTTTGCTCATCCGCATTGACAAATGCGGATGACCAACCAAATGCGCACAAGTATTTGTTCATCCGCATTAACCAATGCGGATGACCAACTTACCAATGCGGATGATCAAGTGGAAATGCTGATCAAGATTATCTCATCCGGATTTGTCAATGCAGATGAACAAGCAGTGATGCGGATCAAGACTTAGACTAGTTTCTGATGAAATAGGTCAGGGGTAGTTTAGTCATTTTGTAAAGGCATCTTGTCTGCCTATAAATAGAATAGTTAACCTCGTACTGAGGTGACGGCTGGTAGATAGAGGATTTTTGTTGTAATTATTCTCTATAACTTATCAACTTTCATATATCAATACAAACAGCATTTATGAGTAATCTCTTGCTTGAATGTTCTTTGATTGTTTGTTTCCGCCACTCAATCATTGACTTGATTATCATATTCGATTCTCAGTAAGAATATCACTCTTACTTAAAACCCAGTCATCCAACCATCATCTCTATCTCATGCTTAGATCTTTCTACTCAAAGAAGTACTTCAAGCTCTTGTGGTCAGTGAATATGGTGCACTTCGTCCCATATAGATAGTGCTTCCAAATCTTTAGTGCAAAGACCACGCCTGCTAGCTCCAAGTCATGAGTAGGATAATTGACCTCATGAAGCTTCAACTGTCGGGATGCATAGGCTATAACCTTCCCTCTCTGCATTGATACACACCCCAACCCCGAGTAGGAAGCACAAGAATAAACCACCAGATCTTCGCTTCCATCGGGTAACGACAGAACAAGAGCTTGAGTCAATCTCGCCTTAAATCTTCGAACGCCTTCTCTTAAGCTTGACCCCATACAAACTTCACATCCTTCCGGATCAACTTAATCAGTGGAGAAGCAATCTTAGAGAAGTCTTGGATAAACCTTCTGTAGTAGCCCGCCAAACCCAAGAAGCTACGAATCTCGGATGGCGTCTTAGGAGACTTCCATTGCATCACCGCCTCCACCTTTGCCGGGTCCACCATAATCCCGTCAGGATTCACCACATGACCCAAGAACTGAACTTCACGCAACCAAAATGCACACTTGGAGAACTTGGCGTACAGCTTCTCCTTCCTCAGCGTCTCCAAAACCTCCCAAATGTGGTCGGCATTCTCAATCTCGCTCTTCGAATAAATCAGGATATCATCATTAAACACAATCACTGATTTATCCAACATAGGCCAACACACACGGTTCATCAGATCCATAAAAGCAGTTGGCGCATTGGTCAAACCAAAAAACATGACAAGAAACTCGTAGTGACCATAACGTGTGCGAAAAGCTGTTTTAGGGACATCCTGCTCTTTCACCTTCAGCTGATGGTAGCCCGATCGAAGATCTAATCTTGAGAACAACTGGTACCTTGAAGCTAATCGAACAAATCATCTATTCTCGGTAAGGGGTATCGGTTCTTCACTGTCAACTTGTTTAGCTCATGGTAGTCAATACACATCCTCATACTACCGTCTTCTTCTTCACAAACGGACCGGAGCACCCAAGGGAGAGATACTCAGTCTAATGAACCCCTTATCAAGCAGCTATTGCAACTGCCCCATCAACTCTTTCATCTCTGTCGGAGCCAACCGATATGGTGCCTTGGCAACAGGTTGGACACCTTGTACCAAATCAATCTGAAACTTGATCTCTTTGTCAGGTGCACTCCTGATAAATCTTCTAGGAACACGTCTGGAAAGTCACACACAACCGGTACATCAGACAGTTGTGGTGTCAGCGTATCCACATCCTTTACATAAGCCAAGTAGGCGCTACACCCATGCCTCATACACTTTCCCACCACCGCCATGGAGATCACTTTCGGGATCGTTGTGACCCGATCCCCATAAATCGTCACCGAACTTCAGTCGGGCGCTGTCAACCGAATCATCTTTTTGCAACACACAATGTTCTCCTTGAATTACACTAACCAATCCATCCCAAGAACCAATCAAAACCACCTAAGGTCATCATAAATGGTCCACAGGAAATTTATGACCTTCTAGCTCCATATCCAATTCTCTATCATCTTATAAATCCTAGTAGACTTACTTATGGTAGTTTTTACATCAAAGGGTGCATCAACACATCTAGTACTAGAGGCACTTAGCACAGAAAGCAGAAAAGATAAAACATTTACAGTCACTAGAATCAAATAACACAGAAGCTTTTGGTTCACTAGAAATGTACCAGACACAATATCAGGGTCCGTCCTAGCTTGCTCTGGTGTCATAGTGAATGCCATGGCGCTTGCCCTTGGTCCTTCACTCCCCATCTTCTTCACCCTGGAACCCTCAGCCCTCGGCTTCTTGCAGTCTTTACTCATATGGCCACTTTCCCCACAGTTAAAACACCTCACAACCCTGCAATCCCTAGCCATATGACTCGGCTTCCCGCACTTGAAACAGACGTTTAACCCCCATCTACACTCGCCACTGTGCTCCTTTCCACATTTGCCACACTTCTTCGATCCCGTACCCGGTGTGACTACACGGCAATCATCCACTCGTGCCTTCTTGTTACCCGTCGAGGCATCACCCCGACCAAACCTCTTACCATTCCAGTTCCGATCACCACCACCCTTCCTGCCACCTTCAGCCACCGCCACTACAACCCTCTCATCATACAATCTCCCTGCCAAGTCAACCGTCGACCTAAACATGCTCGTTGGGCGGCGATCATGTGTTGGCGAATATCTGCTGGCCAACCCTGAATGTACCTCTTAATCTTCCGCGACAGGGGCGTCACCTGATCTGGCACCAGACGTGCCATCTCGTTGAACTTTGTAGTATACTGCTGATGTGTCATCGTTCCCGCCTCTAGTTGCAGGAACTCTCTCTTAACTTTATCCATCTCTCTATGAGGGCAAAAATTCTCAATCACCAGCTTCTTCAGTTCCGACCATCTCATCTCCCAATAGCCCTGCTACCCTCGGCTTGGACTATATTGTCCCACCAGCACAGAGCCGAGTCCACAAAAGAATAGACATCAAACTTTACTTTCTGATCCTCCCAACACTCGCTGATATTTAACACAGCTTCCATTTCTCTCACCCATCAGTGAACCGCAACAGCAGTGTCGTTACCATCAAAAGTAGGGGGCTTGCACCGTTGAAATACCCCGTAGTTACAGCCTCGTACCGCCTCCGCCGTAGGCTCTTCTTCTTCCTCTTCTTCTTCGTCATCAGACAGAACTGCCTCAGTCTCGGGCTGTCTTCTTTCGCCTATAGGTCTACTCCTTTCCCTTCTCTCCCCATCTCTAACTGCCTTTATCACTTTGGTCACCACAGACGGTAGGATCATCTGCATGACCTGATGCACTTCCTCCACAACCGCCTCCTTCACTGAGGCTCTCAGGTTAGCACTCTCATCTCCGCCCTCCGGATGAGCGGTCTATGGTTCTTCATGAACCACCTTTTCGACTCTAGGCCTTCCTCTCGTGACCCGTGGTTCAGCACCACGTCCACCACCACCACGCAAAGCTTTAGATGATCTACCACCGGCCATCCTCACACACACATTGAAGGATTCAAACACCAACACGGTCATTCAAGGGAACAACTTAATTTATGTCAGGCATACTAAGTCCCCAATTACAATGGCCAGTTATGGTTAGCCACTTACTTTACTCTTCACACCCCAAGCATTACCTGTCCTGACTACATCATTATCTAATCTACCGGCAACACATAATCACATAACATGCACACATAATATCGGTTAATCATACAAAAATACCTAATGGCACGCAGCTACTCGGACTGGCATCCCTTCCCTTTTCGTCCCATTTTCAGTTTAAGTTATAGGTTTATTTGAAAATCTACCCGTTTCACTTAAACTTTGGCTATGATACCAACTTGTAAGGCCCCGTTCCAAGGACGCTTACAGCTGGCCAGTCATCACTCATAAAACATATAATTTTATTTAACTTTCATAAAGCATCATAGCGGAACATTAAAATAACTTTTTCATTGCAAAATAATACAACATTCTTTATAAAATTTTGTTGGTTTGCATTACAATGCAAAAACATTAACAAAAGAATGCCATCCAAATGCCAAGTAGCTGCCCCGCCCATCCTCAGCAATGCTCACATGCTACTGGAAAATGCATAAAAAGTCAGTGTTGCTGAGTGAGGTCTAGTTTAACATAAAACATACTTTACATTCATTAAACCATTCTTTACTTTAACATGTGATCACACATCATACATATACATAGATTATCATCATTATCTTCATCGTTCATCGTTCATACTTTCAGTCGTACGTTCATTACTTTCGATGGCATGTACATTCCCCCAACATTGTGCACGAAGCAGTAACTGGGCCTGAGGTCTTTCATAGACCTCGAACATTGGGCACGGAGCTGGATCCAGTACCTAGGGCAAGTACATTCACCACTTATCTTTTCTCTTTCATTTCGGATCAATGCCATATGCTATACCCTAAACATTGTGCACGAAGCGGGTAACTGGGCCTGAGGTCTTTCATAGACCTCGAACATTGTACACGAAGCTGACTCCAACACCTAGGGCAAGCGGCAAGAATCCCATACATATGGTCAATCACAAAGATTGGACCCCAGTGTGCATCCTTCGGGGTAGCTAACCTGCACACCGTTTAGCTAACGCCTTCATGGGTGTGCATCTCCATACATTTGCTTGCAAGCCTTTCTTACATTCATTTGTTCATTAATGCATGCACTCATTCATCAAGTTCCTCTTTTCATTATCTTCCACTTTACATTACAAAATATTTTCATTTCATTCATTAACATTCAACGTAAAGCTATGGGAAAATAATCATACAACACAAGGAACAAAACATAACAGTCAACATCATCATACGGGGCATCATCATACATACATAACATACATCATTCATACATACATACATCATACATAATCAATCAACATCATACATCGTCGCATGCCCATCATAACATCTATGACCTCAAATAGTCATCTTACATAGCCACGGGAACCTCCCAAGTCAAAGCCTACATTTCACCCTTTTCCAATAAGTCAGAAAACATTCTAAGTGTTCATCCATTTTTGTTTTGTTCATCCGCATTTCCCCATGCTTCATCCGCATTAGTCATCCGTATTGTTCACACTTCAACTTTCTCATTCGCATTGACCTTACTCATCCGCATTAGTCATCCGCATTTCCCATACTTAAGTCAATGCTCATCCGCATTCCCATCTGCATTTCATATACTTAGTGCTCATCCGCATTGACTTTCACCGCATTGTCTTTCATCCTCATTTTCCATACTTAGTCAATGCTCATCCGCATTCACTGTTCATCCGCATTTCTCATACTTAGCAGTTAATGCTCATCTACATTAATTGTTCATTTGCATTTCTCATACTTAGCAGTTAATGCTCATCCGCATTAATTGTTCATCCACATTAACTTTCAACACTTAGGCAGGTTCTAAAACTTAATATATGAGCCTAAAATATCAGAATCAATTCCCATACACCATTCATCATGTTCTAAGCTTAAATCTTACCCTCTAAGCCTTGGAAACACCATCATACATCATCAAGCATGAACATAGTCACACATCACATCATAACTCATACACAATACACACAATCAAGCATACGGGTCCGAAACCCAGTTTAATGAAAACATAACATTCAGCATTTCCAGCCCCAAATCAGTTAAAACATGTAGAACAGGGGTTCTAGAACTCACCTCTATAGCTCTTGAGTATGGCTTCTTCCAAACTTGTTTGCAAATTGAATTCAACGACCTAGAACCCGCTAAAACAT
Organism: Flaveria trinervia; assembly: GCA_025506515.1. NCBI lineage: Eukaryota > Viridiplantae > Streptophyta > Magnoliopsida > Asterales > Asteraceae > Flaveria > Flaveria trinervia. Next base: position 36,182,866 of record CM046449.1, on the reverse strand, counting down.
ACCCGAGGTCATAACCGTTTAAGAACACCTTAAAAACATGAATTACTACCTTGAATTCGCACTTTTCTTCTTCTTCCTTCAAAATCCAAGAGTTCTCTACTGCTCTTGCCACTTTTTCTCTCTAAAATCCGAATATTGGTAAGGTGTGTGACATATGGGTGTCCATACCATCTTTTACACCACTTTTCAAACATTTTGTCCTTTTGTACACTTTCACCCTAGACTGGTTTTATTTCTTTTCCTCCTTTTTCTTCTTTATTCTTCTTTTTTGTCTTTAGAAATAACCGGGTGTTACAGTTTAGAAAGATTATTAAGGTCATTAAAAGAAATGGGATAATGAGTTTAAGATTCAAGGGAACAAAATCAATGATGAAACGATTCAAAATAACAAGATGGTTCGAGTGTAACATTCGGTTTACTAAACAAAAACATTACGTTGACTTACCAAAGTATTAGGTCAACTACAACATTAATGAAGACATGCGTACCTATAAGCGGACATTCCCCTCAAGGGTTCCCAGGTAAGGTAAATGGATCCATCGGTTGATTTGGATTTATATGAATATCTTGCCTAGACAGAACAACTCGAGATACAGGCATCACGCTCTTCCAGCATTACATGTTTCAAGTTGTAGGACACAAACTTTGACCAGACTTGAAAATAACGATTCAAAGCTCATTTTGAAAACCATTTGATTTAGGCACATAAGGCCTTAATATATGATTTAAGGTTCGTGTGTGCATTGATAAGATTCAAGGTATAAGCATAAACACATAAGGCATATAATCACATAATCAAATATAAATACCTAAGGCACATAAAATCCTATCTAAGCATATAAATACATGAGAGGACTCATGTGTAAGGGTACTTAGTTATAATCTAGGTCATTCATTTTCTAATAACCTAAATCCCTATAACCATGGCTCTGATACCAATTTGTCACACCCCGATCGACGGCGGAATCATCGGGGCGGATGAATGGGAGACGATTGTTCATAGCACATGGAACTAATTAAGTTTAATAATATTAATGTAATTATTCATTGAACATTACAAGATGAATAAGTCATTACATAACAATCATGATACAATCAATATCATAAGAATTTTCAATAATCTAAGTCCAAGCCTATATGATCACGAAGAGGTCTTCGAGTAGTAAACCTAAAACATATTAAATAAAAGGGTCAACTATAAAGTTGGTGAGTTCCCATGGTTTAAACACACACACACACACACACACACATATATATATATATATATATATATATATATATATATATAAAGGTTTACAAGTAGCAATTCATGTCAATGGTTACGAGTTAGCAAGTTTATAGAACACATACAGTTACAACCAACCTCGACTTGATTACAAGTATATATGATTGGCTAAGTGTATTTGGTTCCCATGATGAACAAGCATACGTCATCAGGAGCCGGCAAACATCGGCTTTAGCACCAAATAGGCTTGTTAGACCCAAAGATCTAAGACGTCGCCATGCTAGCAATAGTTAATAATTGTAAACAAAAATATAACTCATATAGACTTACAATAACATAATAACCATGACAAAAAGGTAAATATGAATTGCATGTGCATTTACAAGTATCAAGATGTTTACAAGTGTAAGTTTATAAGGTTAACATGTTTCACCCCAAAAGGTGTGAATAAAGTAAATAGGGGGCATGGAGAACTCACATGAGATATACAAGGTGATGATAAGAATTTAAACGAGGCTCCAACGATTTCTTTTACAAGTTACCTAAACATATAGATTTCAAGATTAAGTTCGATAATAAGATTAATAATGAGACGTGAACTAGGATTTCAATTGGAGTTTGGGGGTTTTTAATAGTTAAATAGAATAATGGATCGATTATGTTTTGGTTTAATAAGATGAAATCAATCAATTAAGATTGAGAATAATAAATAATGATTCACTAACTAAATTTAATGATCAAGTATAATGTGTGAAACAAAATAATTAATTATTTAAAATTTGATAAAGAGAATTAATTAAATACTTATTTAAATGACTTCAAATTATTTGAAATCATTTTGTAAAGTTTTGAACTTTTAAATGATTTAATATAAAGGTCTTATAACACAAAAAAATAAGAATAGAGTATAATAGCACATTATATGGTTTTATAAGTTTCAAAATAATCTCCATTTAAAATAACGTGATTTAACGATGAATATTTAAAGGAACGTTTGGACCAATAATAAATTATTATTTATTATTCACAATCCATTTTACAAGAAATTATTCACAACAATCTTTGTTAAAATGTTTGATTAACAAAATATATTTATTCTAACTTAGAATAATTACATAAAATCTTTGGTGACTTTTAGAAATATTTGAAGTTTATAAAAATAATTTTTATATATATTAAAAAAAATTATGTGATTTATTTAAGGCTAAAAAGGCCTTAAAAATGTTGGAGGGTGCTCGGATTCAAACCCGGGACCTCCAAGTATGAATGTGAGTAAGTAACCAGTGAACCAGGGTCGTGGTCGTGGTTTACTTTGGTTTTAAATTGTTAAAAATATAATTTCAGGATTTCCCCTAAATCCTTAAGAACCCTAGAATCGGATTAACACCAAATTGAACCCTAGAATCGGATTAACACCAAATTGAACCCTAACTCAGATATGCTTTCAGTAATGATGATGGGGCTTTGATACCCCATGAAATTTCGAGTATACAGGTACGTTTAATTTACCTGAATGGTGTTAAATTGGCGATAAACAGATGTACAGAGCTCGCGATCAAGACTTGAATCCATTCGATGTGCAATAGTTGATGTTAATCCAATCAAACTTGTGTGAATCTTCGGTGACGCTCACGATTCCAAGCACTCAATCAATTAGAAGTGGCAATGCCCGAACACTGGGATCCGATTAAGCACACGCTTGCGATGCAAATAGTAATCATGTGTGATGATTTCAGGTGTTTAGACTGAAATTGTTCTTAGGAATCGATTAAAAACAGTTAATTTATTGCATGAGTTTAATTAATTTAATTATTATTGATCTTTAATGTTCAAACGGTTTGGAGATTGAAAGAAAGGTTTGATCGGATGTCCCATGCTTGTAACCATCACTTTAACTCGATTTTATACACCTCAAGGTTCGAATAACATCAACGAATCGATTGGAAACGGTCTTGTTTCATTATTTGATGTTTTTAATGGGTTTTACGACCGCCAGAGTGATGGCCGAAGTTGGCCGGATGAAAAGGGGAGGGCGACGGTGGGGAATGGTTTGGTTTAATCTCTATTTACATTTTTGGAGCCTGTAGTTTAATAGGTTATCATCTTATGTAAAAAACTTATAGATTAATTTTAGAAATTACAAAATAACCTTTAGACTCATAAAATAATTTGAATAATATATCAAATATTATTTACTAATCTTCATTACTTTTGTAAAACTTGTAAATTTTATCATTTGATTAGTCATTTCCAATATTTAAAATTTATAATTACTAGTAAAACATTGTAAGTTAATTAAAATCCATTTTATACCTTATAAATTTTAATAAGTCTTTCCATTTAGTTACTTGTTGTAAAATGTATAATAAAACTTTATAACTTTAAAAAGAATTATTTACAATCCATAAATTATTATAAGTTGATTATTAAATCAATAATCCACAATATAAAATTAAAAATTTAATGCATTTGACCCATTATAATTATTATAATAATTTATAATAGAACTTAAAAATTGGATTTAACTTGGAAAAACAGCGGATGCTACATCCATTATCAAACTCTTGAAGTACCTAGGCTGTATAATCCTTAGGGGAGTATTGTTGGACCCTGAAATGATCATACATGACAATTCAAGTGGTGGTTGATGGTTGTTCTGTTGGAATTCTCCCCAAGTCCAAGAAGTAATGTGGATGAAGAATCTGCTCAAAAGAAGAAGTCAAGTGTCGGGTATCCGCATTTGTTTACGTGGATGACCACAAAACAAATGCTAACAAGTATTTGTTTTTGTGCATTAACAAATGCGGATAGTCGAACAAATGCTGCCAATTATTTGTCCATCCGCATTTCTCAATGCTGATGACCAAACACCAATGCAGAAAAAGAAAAAGAGATGTTAATGAAGATTAACACATCCGCATTAGTTAATGCAGATGAACAGAAGAAAATGCTGATGAAAGCTTTTGTACTTAGACTAGTTTCCGATGTATAGTACAAGGGTAGTTTAGTCATTTTGTAAAGGTCTTTTGTCAGCCTATAAATAGAATATAAAACCTTACTTTTGGGCATCCTTAGATAACTAGAATATTAGAATCTTCGATAGTCATATGTTTCAGAGGTGTTTTGTTATTGTTCCATGCTAAAACCCTAGCATTCATTGTAATTTTACACAACCATTAATACAAAGCATTTATGAGTATTTCAAGCATTCAATGATCTGTGTTTACATAATTCCGCGATATAGTCACTGACTCAATCATCATATGTGATCCTAGTTGATTAACATCAACTGAGAATATCACCACATAGTCACATATCTTATCAAAATCTTCAAAACTTGTTCAATTGATCTAAACACTTCCAATGAGGTAGTAAATAAACGGATTAACAATCCTCACTTATCATTTCAATCAAACAACAACAACAAATCTTTTTTCTGATTGAATTATGGTCCAAAAATAAAGAACACCTTTTCGTACACAAATCTAATCAAAACCCATATCTGAATAGATTAAACATCAAATTGTGATTCAACTCATGTTTCTATAGATGAAACACAACTAAAACAACAATTAATTGATCAATTGCATTCAACATAGATTTCAAGGGATTCACAAAGAGCTCAAAAACACCAATAATAAGCTTTGATCACTGAACCGAAAGCTCTAATACCATTTGACATGTTCAAATGGATCGATCTGTGATGATATCGTGATGCAATGATCAATACAAACACAATGAAACCAAAACACAAGCAATTAGTTCAAAAATTCATAGATCTCATTGATAGCAAAAGTTGTGGATATAAAGTGTTTGGATGAATTATAATGGTTCTCTCTCTCACCCTCTACAAAATACATAAAGTATCCTATTTATACTATGATAAGAAACAAGAAAGATATATTTACAAAAAAAGTTCTTATACTGTAACAAAAAGCAAAAAAACACATGTTAATATTCTAAGGTCTCCCTTATGTTTCTTTGTTTTGGGTTTGTTTTAGAAATTCCAGAAACTCTATCCTAAGCGAGCTTCTGAACACCCTTTATATTGTTGTTGTTACATCTGGCGTTCTGTATTAACCTAATGTCCTAATTTTTGGGACGGAAATTTTTAAACAAAAGGATGATGTGACAACCTGTGTTTTCAAGTTAACTCTCGTATATTTTTATATTAGTTAACCCAATTCCATTAAAAAATTAAAATAAAATAAAACTAAATAAATAAAAATTAACAATTAAAATTTTAATTAAACTAACAACCACTAAATTTAACGTAACCTAACTTATACATTATAATATAGCACACAACGTAATTGAATAGCACACAAGTGTAGAATCCTCAAATTTGCCACATCCACCTTGTTTGTCCCTATGTTGCACCCGTAAAGCCTAATTCCAAATTCTCCATTGCCGTCGCTCACTCAAAAACCACCATTCCCTGCCATCGATCATCCCCTTATGCACCCGATAGCCATTCCTCTTAGCAACAGTGCACTCCGGCAGCCCTCCTGGTGGTCGAGCAAACCCCTGCCATTGAAGCTACTCACTCCGTTCCAACCACGGATGCCCGACGACTGCGGTCGATGACCGAAACAATCAAGTGCCTCGTTCGGTATGATTCCTAGATCTATAATCATGTTCGTGTCATTACAGTTTCGAGTTTTGGTTTGCGGTTGCAGTTTCAGTTTCGTCTCCGTTGAGGGTTCTCGGTTGAGGATTCGTGTGTATGTTAGTATGTATATGGTTCGGGGTGTATGTGTTCTTTCGTGTATGTATGTATGTATGTATGTATATAGTGATGTTGTCATTTCTGTAGGGGTAATCGTTATGTTTTCCCGTAGGGGTGTTTTGTTGTGGGTCACGGTGTGGGTTGAATTCGGAGGTGTGTTTCACTGTCGTGTGTTGCATGTGTCGTGTGTGTTCTCGGCATTAGTGTGTGTGAGTTATGTGTGTGTGTTATAGATGTGTTTTTATATGGGTGTGTTCTTGCGCGTATATGCGTGTGTATACTCATTGGGGCATGCATATGCTGCTGTGTATGTGTTTTCTAGTGTACGTAACTATGCATATATGCGTATGCCCTTTTCTTGTGATTGTATTGAATATGCTTGTAATTATGGGCATGTTCTTTGGATTCTTCATGCATGGGTTTGGTTTATACCCGGTAAGATGGGCGGGTCGGGTTGGGTCGGGTGTCAAGTCAGAATTGTTTCGGGTCAGGATGGGTTTGGCTTAAAATATACTAATTTAAAAATTGGTTATATTGGATTCGGGTCAGGATAGGTTTGGGTGAGGATGGGTCGGGTTAAAATGGGTTTAGACTAAAAAAATCACATTGATTAACAATTCCATACATTTATCAAGCCCAAGTCAATATAACTAAGTATTACTCTAATACCTTAAGGTAAGGTTGTTCAAAGCGCTCAACGTTCGCTCGAAATTCGCTCGAAACATGCTTGTTCGAATTTTTGCTCAGTTGTAAACGAGCCGAATGCTTGTTCAAATTTTTGCTCGTTGTAAACGAGCCGATTGGCTTGGATCGGTTTGTAACCGAGCCAAGCACGAGGGTTCGCTCGGTTCGGTTCGGTTCAGATCGAATTAATATGTACATATAGTTTATACGTAACATTCTAGTAGATTTGACCCATTTTATACAAATATATAATTATATTTATGTATAATTGATCAATTAACCTAATAATGAATTCTACATTAAACAAAAAAGTGAAATCCTAAGCCGATAAGAGATATTTTTTCGATCATCTCCAGCACTCATCGTTATTGTTATCTGCAATATGTTCTTCACCTTATCAGATACAACTTTAACTTTATCGTCAACCACAACGTATTATTATTCATGAGACTATTACGCAATGAAATGTGATTGGTTTTTTAGTTATTAAACCTTATTCGATGTTGTATAAATCCTATGACACACAAATTAGTTGGGTTGTATAAATTGTCCGCCACTTGTTCGAAAATTTACCGCTCGAAAAATGCTCGTTTGATTTTCAGCTTAGTTCTAAACGAGTCGATCGACTCGATTCGGTTTGAAAACGAGCAAAGCTCCGTTCGGTTCGGCTCGACTCGGCTCGTGAACAGCCCTACCTCAAGATACAACTAGACAAACACATTTAAAATTAAACTTTAGAAAATAGTTATAAAATAAAAATAAAAAACAATAAACTGCATGGTGATAATAGACATGGGTTGTGCAGTTATATTGTGGTGTTTTACCCCCATCATGCAACTCTAGTTTATGACGCCCAGTTGCCGACCCGTTCATCTAATATGACCCGTAAACCGATCTTGTCCAGTTCATAAATCCAATATGTTTATCTCTATCATGTAGAGGTAGAGAAAGATGGTTTATGAGAAAATTAATCAATCCATCCTGACCCATTCCTTGTTTTTTTTGACCCATTTATAACTTTTTCTTATTTTAAAGTTACCCAACTTGACCCTTTTAAAAATATAGCTTAACCCAATCTAACACATTACTTCATTATTATTACTCAAATCAACCAAAATATACCCACTTGAGTCCAAATTGCCCGGTCTAGTTTGGTTGGGGGTTGGTGTGTGGTTGTATGTAGAGGTGGCAAAATGGATGGGTTAGATTGGGTTGGTTGTTAAGTTAGAATAGATTTGGGTCTGGATGAGTTTTGGTTAGGATAGATCATTTAGAAAAAAAGGTCAGGATGGGTTTAGGCTAGGATGGGTTCGGGCTAGGATGGGTTCGGGTCAGGATGGGTTCGGGTCAGGATGGGTTCGGGTCAAGATGGATCATTTTTTAAAAAGCCAATATTATTTTATTAGTTTTCTACAATCCAACAACACATATAAGCATATGCTTATACAAGCTTAAAAATATACATATACGACTTTATCTATAAAGGGTAGTACCTTTAATAAAGCGACGATGATGGTGCGATAATGAAACGGAGGCCCGGCTGTAAGTGTTGTGGTGGTGAACGATGAAACTCAACGAAGGTGGAGACTGATGTGGCGCCCGACTGTAGGTGCGGTGATGGTGCGGTGGTGGTGCACGATGAAACTTGACAGAGGTGGAAGGGTGTAGATGCGGTGGACCGGTGGTGATGTGGTGGACCCGTGGTGATGTGGTGGACCGGTGGTGGTGCGGTCGACCGGTGGTGAGGTGGTGGTGGTTCGGTGGTGTTGCGGTGGTGGTGCGCGATGAAACTCGATGAAGGTGACCAATTAGTAAAAAAACCTTGACTTATTGTGACTTGAAACTCTAATTTTAAAAACTCATCTTGATCTATGTTTATTTTTTTCAAAAATGTGTTTAACTCATCTTGACCCCTCCTGTGTTTTTTATTCAATATATTCTAACCCATCTTTATTTTTAAAACATTAATTATGACGCAAAATCATATTTATAGACTTCTTTTACCACCTCTAGTTGTATTTGTGATGGCATGGGTATGACAACATGTTTATAAAATATCAATAGCATATATGTGTGTATCTTATAAGCATAATACGTATGTTACGTTCATCGGTTGGGTTTAAATATATTAGTGTGATAGGTAGGCATTATATTAATACATATTTCATTGTGTGTGTTATGTATAATTTATATGCTTATTAATTAAATGTAATGTATGTGTTTGGGTATAGCATAATTGTGAATATAATTATGCTTGTTTATGCTTGCGTGTGCATGAAGAGTTTGTGTAAAAATGTGCATTCATGGGTTGGGGTAAAAGAAATCGATGAATTTTTAATTGAACCGTAATCGTGAACCTTACTATTCTAGGTTAATTGGACCCCGATTATTTATGCTTGTATTATTTTACTGTTGTGCTTTCAAGATATGTTTTCAGCCCTGTTTTACCTGTTTTTTTTTTGGACTGGTTCAGTTTTAAACCCGAACTGTAAAAAAACACCGGTTTGAACACACCTCTAATCTAATCTTGTGCATCATGAACAAGTTATATATTGCATCTTTGTTGATTATGATAAATATGATGTTGTTGGTGTTTAGAAAGTATTTGTTTATCTTCTATTAAGCAAATGTATAACACCATTCTTCAATTTTCACCAGTACCAAATAATGCTTATTTTAACCCAATTTTATTTTTCAACAATTACCAGCCCCTATAATCAACTTCCATACGACAAAGCGAATTACTTCAACAGAAACAACACTTATCCATGTTTTTTCATCGCTGACCACAAAGATGCTCGAAGTTATCCTTTTGTGATGCAATGGCTCCATGAGCTTTTGCTAACCTGCACGTGTGTTGCGTTATAATCTCATAAGTTGAGGTTCTCTTCCACGGCACTATCCCGAAATCATCATTATACTCTTCCATTCCCTCCACAAAGAACTGCCATGCAAACGATCCTCCCCCAGCCCCCTTGTTCTTTACAGACTCATAGATGACGTCAAAAACGGTTTTGTAAAATTGGTCTCGTTGTAGAGGCTCAAAACCTTTGTTTAGATCCGATAAACCAAATTCTGTGACATTACAGGTTTCTTCAGCACTTGATCACCATCTTCAATGTGAGAACGCATCCATTTGGCCACAAACATTAATTTTCCTTCAAAACTCTTCTTTTTAACCTAATAAGATTATAACACTACGAGTAAGTTCCTCTTTGAATAGGTACGGTACCTTTCTTAGAGTTCTCCATCTTGAACCTTTTCTAGATCTTATCAATGTATGCACTTTGATTCAAACAAATCAACCACCTTGATCTATCCCTATAGATCTTTATTCCCAAAATATAGGCGGCTTCTCCAAGATCCTTAATGGAAAAACAACTTCCAAGCCAGGTTTTTACACCTTCCAAGGTTGGAATGTCATTTTCAAATAGTTGTATGTCATCAACATACAATACTAGGAAAGTTATTGTGCTCCCACTAGCCTTCTTATACACACAAGCCTCATCAGCATTTTTGATGAAGCCAAATTTCTTAACCTCCTCATCAAAACGATGATTCTAACTTCTCGATGCTTGTTTCAATCCATAGATTGATTTCTTTAACTTGCATATTTTATTAGGATGTTTTGGATCGACAAAACCTTCAGGCTGAACCATATAGACATCTTCCTCAAGATATCCATTTAGGAAAGCAGTTTTGACATCCATTTGCCAAATCTCATAATCATAATGAGCAGCTATGGCAAACAATATCCTTATAGACTTTAGCATCACAACAGGTGAGAAGTTTCATCATAATCAACCCCTTGAGTTTGAGTGAAACCCTTTGCTACAAGTCTAGCTTTATAAGTATCCAAGTTTCCATACATATCGGTTTTCTTCTTGAAAACCCACTTGCTTCCAACTACTTTGGAATTAAGAGGTGGTACAACAAGTTCCCAAACTTGATTGTCATACATGGATTGCATCTCTATGTTCATGGCTTCGAGCCATTTGTCACAATTCGAATTGGACACTGCATCATGGTATGTGGTTGGTTCATCTGAATCTACCACATAGCATCCATCCATGAAAAATCCGTATCTTTCAGGTATATTACTAGTTCTACCACTTCTGCGAACGTTTTGTGTGTATTGATCAACCATTTGATCATCTTCAACATCCTCATGTTGAGTGCTAGTTTCAACCAAACGTGCATCGGGTTGTGGTTCTTTATCCTCCTCAAGATCCACTGTTCTACTGCTACTTCCTTCCATAAGGAACTTTGCTTCTAAGAACTCACCCTTTCTGGCAACAAACACCTTTTGTTCCAGTGGATCATAGAAATAATATCTCATAGAATCTCTAGGGTATCCTACAAAGATACACTTGGTGGATCGGACTTCCAATTTGGTTAGGGTGGGAGTCTTAACATAAGCCTCACAACCCCAGACCCTTAAGTATGATAGGGATGGAAGTCTTCCATGCCATATCTCAAAAGGTGTCCCTTCCACCTTTTTGGTTGGGGCCATATTTAGAATACGGGCCGCGGAGAGTAGAGCGAAACCCCAAAATGATAGAGGTAATGTGCTTCTAGCCATCATACATTGAACCATATCCAATAAGGTTCGATTCCTCCTCTCAGACGCACCATTATGTTGTGGTGTTCCAGGTGGAGTGAGTTGTGAGACAATCCCACAACTCCTAAGATAATCTTGAAAAGCATCACTTAGGTATTCACCTCCTCTATTGGTGCGGAGAACTTTAATCGACTTGTTAAGTTGATTTTCTACTTCATTCTTGAAGATTTTGAACATTTCAAAAGCTTCATCTTTGTGCCTTAATAAGTACACATACCCATAGCGACTATAATCGTCGGTAAAGGTAATGAAGTATCGTTCACCATTCCTAGTAATTGGTTAAAAAGGACCACATACATCCGAATGTATGATTCCTAATAAATCTTTTGCCCTTTCGTTAGTTCCACTAAAGGGTGCCTTAGTCATTTTACCTTGTAAACAAGATTCATAAACATCAAATGAATCACATTCATTCATTTTTAAAAGACCATCGTTAATTCCACTAAAGGGTGCCTTAGTCATTTTACCTTGTAAACAAGATTCACAAACATCAAATGAATCACATTCATTCGTTTTTAAAAGACCATTCTTTTGAAGTGTTTGCATACGTTTCTTGTTTATATGACCAAGACGACAAGGCCAAAGATAGGTATCACTCAAATCCAACTTGAGTTTCTTGGTGTTAGTATGGTACAATGAACTATTTAAAGCATTTTCATGAACCAATTCATAAATACCATTAATGGGAATTGCTTTAAAATAGAATATATCATTTAAAGAAACATGAATATCATTTTCAACAAAAGATAATACATAATCATAATGTCTTAATTGGGATACAGAAATAATGTTCCTAGTCAAACTAGGAGCATACAAAACATTCTTCAAAATAACATCCAAGCCACTTGGAAGTTTTAGGATGTAGTTCCCACGAGCTTCAACTTGGACTTTGGTTCCATTGCCCATGAAGAGGCTAACATCCCCTTGATTGAAGTCTTACTTCTTTTGAACCCCTGCAATAAATTGCAAATATGAGTTCCACATCCGGTATCTAATACCCATTTGTTTGAAGATATAACATTAAGATCAATATGAATCATGTATATTGTACCTGAGGTCTGCCCGGCATCCCTCCTTGCTTTCAACTCTTGGAGATGGACAGGACAATTCCTTGCCCAATGTCCAATCTCCCCACACTTGAAGCATGGGTCATTGGTAGCAACCTTTTGCTTCTTCTCATGTGGTTTGGGTAGCACCCTTGCCACCCCTTTCCCCTTTCCCCATACGGGTCCCTTACCCTTGGAAACCTTTGCCTTGGGTGCGGGATGAGGCCTTTTCTTGTTCCCACCTTCATTGATGGCGAGAACGGGTAAAACCCTTTTACCCATGGCCGCCTCAGCCATTTTTAGCATTGAGTGAAGCTCACCAATGCTTTTGTCCCAAGCATTCATGTTGTAGTTCAACACGAATGTCTCGAACTTCTTGGTAAGGCCATTAAGGATCAAATCCGTGGCCAATTCCTTCGAGACAAGACAATTAAGCCTCTCGAGGCAGTCAATATGACTTTTCATCTTAAGTACATAAGATGAAACAGATTGGTTGTCGTCCATACGACATGCATGGAGTGCTCGAACCGTTTTGAAGCGCTCAACCCTTGCTTGCTGTTGGAACGTTTCCTTCAGCTGGGTTATCATGTCATAAGCTCCGTGATGTTCATACTCCTTTTGGAGATCCGGAGTCATGCTCGCTAGCATGAGACAAGACACTTGGACGGAGTCCTCAGTATACTTTAGCCAATCGTTATAGGCCTCCTCATCATCCTTAGCAGGTTGATCGAGGATAGGGTCGTCTAAAATATATGATCGTCTAAAATATATGATCGTCTTTCTTGCTTGAGAACGATTCTCAAGTTTCGATACCAATCAATGAAATTATTATGATTTAGACGTTCCTTTTGGATAATCGCTCGCAATGATTGGGCGGACGCGGATGAATTATCATGATTATCATTATTGGTGGCCATCTACAAAATTTAACAAATATCTATTTTAGTATTTTCGATATTGTTATATTTAATAATAAATGCCTTTTAAGGTCATTTTTATGTTAAAGTCTAGAACCCAACATTACATTTAAATTGTGGTTAGGTGACCTTTATCCCACGATTTAAATTAATAAGGTGGTCAACGATTGACGGTTGCAACCATTTGCAACTTCTAGAAATATGGGATCGACTTGAAACATCATATGTAAAGTCGTCATGTTAATCCCATCAACACCATTTGGAAACCACACCGTAGGTGATCCATTTGACATGGTTTGCAAATCAAGATACCCTACTTACACCTACGTGTGAGTTTGCCAAAATAAGTGGTTAGGTGAACTTTATCCCACAAATAAGGCATTCTCACCTCAAGTCGCAAGTTCCCTCAAAATGGTTAGGTGACCTTTATCCCACTAAGAGTTCCCAAGTGACTCAAGTGTTGTGTAAAAGGACGGTGTTGATCTTGTTGGAAATATAGTTTGGAAAAAATTTAGAGATTTCATAATCTTAGTTTAGAAACTCTATGTACTTGTACTTGCATGCTTTCAAATACAAGATACCTTATGGTCTTTTGATTAAAACCCATTTTATCTTTGAAATCATTAAATCAATTTAATAACCTTTTATTACTTTTAATGATTAAGAACCATCAATTTTCAGCTTGTTAATTAGTTTGTAATGCATGTCAAAATATCAACTATACAATCAAATAACAACATTCAAACAAGCATAAGCATACAAACATGAGTGCATAACCATAGCCACTAAGTTGACAACACTTGTTTGCCATCACAAGTGTCATTATTAGGTCTTTCCTAAGGGTTGAAATCAACACAAAATTGAGGTCATCATTAGACCCCCACTTGAACTTGCATCCATATGCTTCAAGTTCCATGTCTTTGATGTCCATATTTGGGTCTTGATCTTGTGCAACTTCCTTTTACAAAATTGTATCCTAATACACTTTTCTAATAAAAAAATGCACCTAATCTATTATTTACATAACCAAATGAACAAATAATTACAACCCAAATAATAAACATAAAAATTACAACCCAATTGAATGAATAAAACCAACCATTTCAATCATCCAAAACAAAAGGCCAAAGGCTAGGTTATGCACACTAACACCCAATGATCATATCATCCAAACATATAATGAAACCCCACTTAAAACCACCAAATTTCAGCCAACATAAGCTGAAATTTTGGGTTTTAAACATTGTCCAAACAATCAACATATATATATATATATATATATATATATATATATTATATATATATATATATATATATCTTTCAAGGTCTAATCACTAGCATGTGTGATATGACCTTGAAAGTTTGGTGAATCATTCATACAAAATATAGCAGCCCAAATTCAGCCTATAATAAGTTGATAATACATCTTTAAAACCAATTTTAAAGACAAAGAACAAGCAAGTTATCCACATAACCGGCTCTTGATGCCATTGATGGGTTTGATAGAATACAAAAGAGACAAGTTTAACCTTTTAAACTTTCTGAAAAACGCAGCGGAAGTATAGCATTATAACATGTTTATAAGCTGAAAATTTCATGTTCTTAATGGTGTTTTAAGATGGAAAAACAAACCCAAATCAAAAGGATCTTTAATATGTGAATGAACAAGCTAAGAACATATGTAAATGACATAAAATCACAGCTACATAAAGCTGTGATGGACTACCTTTCTCCAGCCAAAATGTCGACCAAGGAAGGGTTGAATGATGCTTGTGAATCGGCCAAGACTCCAAGGAAGGACCCCTCAAGTTTGTATACCCCAAGCTTGTGCCCAAACACTCTTCTTGTTAGGGAGATGAACACCCAAAAACCAAAGAAAGGACCCCAAATCTGCTGCTAATTGCCGAGAACTAGAGAGAGAAAGGAGAGTGTTTTGGTTTTTGTTTTTGCATGTAATGAGAGTGGTGAAAGGGTTCTAGTCAATGACTTGCTTTTGTGTATGTGTTCAAGAAAAGAAAAGGGGCCAATAACCCTTGATGGGCGTCCGAAAGTTTCAAAAGGAAAAAGAATTTTCCCTCTCAAACACACACACAAATTAAATTAGTCATCTAATAATTTATACAATTAACTATTTAATTGTATAAGTTATGAACCCTTTTTTTCATTATTTGATGTTATCTAATCTGTTTAAATAACATTACAAATAATAATCATGAACAAAATATCCTAATAAGTTGTTCCATCTCATATGCAACTTATTTAGAAAACCCATTTTTCTAAATTTGGTGTTGTTATTTAATTGCATGATCGTATCATCAATTGAATAATCGTTTGTGTTTGTAAAGCTTGTTATTGGGTATAACCCGACTTGGATCATGACATACTAACCGCATCAATGTTCTATGTGTCTTGGGCATACGGAATCCAACAGATTAGGCATTGTTGATCATGTCTAGATGTTGTTATGAGCTTGAGATGGTATAATTGTAATGAATTCATGAATACATTGAGTGTTTGATAGATGTTGGAATGTACTTTCCCAACAGGGAAACTTTATTTGCACAACGTTTGAAGGATGATAGCTTGAACATGTTTGGGATGTTAGGAGCATGTTAGTAAGTTCGTGGATGAATTCTAATATGATAGAACATGTTAAATTAGTTGTATGGAATGCTTGGATAATCATGGGTGATGTTTGGACTTTGATGAGCATATGTGATGTTGATGTTGGTTAGTAGCTAAGACACCATGTTTGGGGACTGGAACTGATTGTTGTGGTGTATGTTGAATGCAATTAACATGGTTAATGAATGTTAATGTGATCATCATACACGCGTGCGAATCTGAGGCCCCTACTTAGTAGGATTGGCAGGGTTTAGGATGTGAAGTCGTGAGTGGCTTCACATGGCATGTGGTGCGTGACTTGATCTTTGTGTGGCATGTTAGTTGTGTTAGAACCAGTGGACATGTTAATGTTCTAGATTCGCATGATTTGTATGATACTTGGTTGTATGATGATCTAAGTGATACACCTGGATAATATAGCATACATATGATCTATTTGAATGTTAACCATGTAGGATATGTGTGTATGATTGCTTGAATGGTTTACAACACATAAAGTCACCAACGGGTCAAATGGGTCAACTGGGTCAAACGTGTCTGTTTTTCTCAAACCTTGAGTCCTTGGTTGTAGTGTACTTAGGGTTTCGCATGTCTTCTATTTACACGTACTCACGTACTTATATGATCTAGGTAACCTCTAAAGGTTGTCTGTCCATTCTGTCTGTCAAGTAAAACTCTAAGTGTCTATCACGCATATCAGGTGAGTTCATGCCCCACTCTTTATTTAATCTCTTTTGGGGGAGATAGCATACTCGTAAATCACAAACGGTTTATATATTCAAGTTGTGTATAATATTAATATAGTGTTGATATCATGGAAAAGTCCTCACACTTTCGAATTGTTAATATTGAATAGCGGGGAAATTTGGGTAGTACTACTGGGTCTGACGAGCCCCACCTGTGTGACTCGAGGTCAACCGGTGCAATTTGTCCTATTGAACATTGTCACGACCTGTTAAATGTGGAATCTTCCGAAGCCAAGACCAACATCTTCCGAAGCCAAGATGAAGTCTTCCGAAGCCTCAGAGACAAAGTCTTCCGAAGCTTCAAGTTCATGAAGACAGATTTCTTCCAAAGACTTTTAACATATGCTTTATCTCATGTACTGTTCCATAAAGCTGGACATCTTTCTGCTGCAACTCTGCAAGTCATCAACTAACATGGTTTGGTGATAAGGTCCATGCTTTTGGTAACTGTATATTGAGGTCTTGAGTCTATATTCTTTCTACTTTATGTACTTTATCCTTTTTGTAATAGAAAAGGATGTGAGCTATGGCATGTCATAGTGACAAGTCAAAAGGCAATCTGCCTTTTGACTCTACAAATGATTTTGTTTGTGTCTAGTCAATTGTATCCAGCTGGCTTACAAAGTATAGCCAGCTATAGGATGTAGTATAAGTATCTCATGTTCTTGTAACTTTTATTTATGCTTTGTAACACTTGTAATAGAACATAGAGAAAGCAATATACTGCATTCTTGAAAACCATATACTTGTGTTCTTTGTGTTTTGTCTCTTTCATTACTTGTGTTCTTAGTGTCTTATCTTGGTTAATCCAGTTTACTACTTAATTAAAGTTTGGTTAATCTCCTCTTAGTGTCTTATCTTGCTTAAGGCGCATGACACATCCGGTCGAGTGCATATCATTGCATACATGATGGATCCAATAGCGATTGCGTATGGGATTGCCTTCATTTTATCTTGCTTATCCTTTGAGCTAGGACATTGAGTCGTACTCAATATCGTTCCTCTTTGAATAGGTACGGTACCTTTCTTAGAGTTCTCCATCTTGAACCTTTTCAAGATCTTATCAATGTATGCACTTTGATTCAAACCAATCAACCCCCTTGATCTATCCCTATAGATCTTTATTCCTAGAATATAGGTGGCTTCTCCAAGATCCTTAATGGAAAAACAACTTCCAAGCCAGGTTTTTACACCTTCCAAGGTTGGAATGTCATTTCCAAATAGTTGTATGTCATCAACATACAATACTAGGAAAGTTATTGTGCTCCCACTAGCCTTCTTATACACACAAGCCTCATGAGCGTTTTTGATGAAGCCAAATTTGTTTACCTCCTCATCAAAATGATGATTCCAGCTTCTCGATGCTTGTTTCAATCCATAGATTGATTTCTTTAACTTGCATATTTTATTAGGATGTTTTGGATCGACAAAACCTTCAGGCTGAACCATATAGACATCTTCCTCAAGATATCCATTTAGGAAAGCAGTTTTGACATCCATTTGCCAAATCTCATAATTATAATGAGCAGCTATGGCAAACAATATCCTTATAGACTTTAGCATCGCAACAGGTGAGAAAGTTTCATCATAGTCAACCCCTTGAGTTTGAGTGAAACCCTTTGCTACAAGTCTAGCTTTATAAGTATCCAAGTTTCCATACATATCGGTTTTCTTCTTGAAAACCCACTTGCTTCCAACTACTTTGGAATTAAGAGGTGGTACAACAAGTTCCCAAACTTGATTGTCATACATGGATTGCATCTCTATGTTCATGGCTTCGAGCCATTTGTCACAATTCGAATTGGACACTGCATCATGGTATGTGGTTGGTTCATCTGAATCTACCACATAGCATCCATCCATGAAAAATCCGTATCTTTCAGGTGGATTACTAGTTCTACCACTTCTGCGAACGTTTTGTGTGTATTGATCAACCATTTGATCATCTTCAACATCCTCATGTTGAGTGCTAGTTTCAACCAAACGTGCATCGGGTTGTGGTTCTTTATCCTCCTCAAGATCCATTGTTCTACTGCTACTTCCTTCCATAAGGAACTTTGCTTCTAGGAACTCACCCTTTCTGGCAACAAACACCTTTTGTTCCAGTGGATCATAGAAATAATATCTCATAGAATCTCTAGGGTATCCTACAAAGATACACTTGGTGGATCGGACTTCCAATTTGGTTAGGGTGGGAGTCTTAACATAAGCCTCACAACCCCAGACCCTTAAGTATGATAGGGATGGAAGTCTTCCATGCCATATCTCAAAAGGTGTCCTTTCCACCTTTATGGTTGGGGCCATATTTAGAATACGGGCCGCGGAGAGCAAAGCGAAACCCCAAAATGATAGAGTTAATGTGCTTCTAGCCATCATACATCGAACCATATCCAATAAGGTTCGATTCCTCCTCTCAGACACACCATTATGTTGTGGTGTTCCAGGTGGAGTGAGTTGTGAGACAATCCAACAAATCCTAAGATAATCTTGAAAAGCATCACTTAGGTATTCACCTCCTCTATCGGTGCGGAGAACTTTAATCGACTTGTTAAGTTGATTTTCTACTTCATTCTTGAATATTTTGAACATTTCAAAAGCTTCATCTTTGTGCCTTAATAAGTACACATACCCATAGCGACTATAATCGTCGGTAAAGGTAATGAAGTATCTTTCACCATTCCTAGTCATTGGTTTAAAAGGACCACATACATCCGAATGTATGATTACTAATAAATCTTTTGCCCTTTCGTTAGTTCCACTAAAGGGTGCCTTAGTCATTTTACCTTGTAAACAAGATTCACAAACATCAAATGAATCACCTTCAAAATAGGTGAGACCATGACTCAACAATACTTCAGGTATATTGAGATTGTGGATACCCTAGTGGATGGAGGAGTTGCTCTTGAGAATAGAGACATTGTAAGGAAGTTCATGTCCTCACTTCCTAGGCAATGGACACACTACTGTGTGGTGATCAAGAGAACTGAAAATCTCAAAACTCTCATTTTGACAGAGTTATATGGGATTCTCAGTGGCTAACAGATGGAAATGAACATGCAGGGTTCATCTGGAAACTCCAACAATCAAATGGGTTCAGCCCTACATGTGGTTGAAAGGGATAGCATAGAACCAAAACATCATCTTATATGCTACCCTGACAACTCACCCAAGGGTCCTTTATCACCTTCCCAGAGACACCAAGGGAGAACTACACTCAAGGAAGCCCATTCCAAGAGACAAGCTCTTCTCATGCATTTGTGTCTTCTGATGAAAGCAGTGGCAACTCTCTTTTCACTCTTGAAGACTTGGACCGAACAGAGATCTGGCCGGTAGACTCATCAGTATGAACAAGAGCATTTGACCAGAATTGACTGAGGGATTCAGGGTAGATGGTTGGATTCAAGAGAAAGGCTGTGCGATATGGGGAATCCACCATTAAGTCAATCACATTATCATATTTGTTCCAGAAAGCCGACTTTGTAAGGTAAGCAACGCAGTTATGTCGTGGTTTCAGACTCATGGTCGCCATGTTTGAGAGAGAGAAGTTCAGAAAATAACGGCTAATGAAACATTAGAGAAGAGGACAGGTATTTATAGGGTAGGGGTGAGAAAATGACTGAAGGGTTTGGTGTTAGTCATCAGTAGTTTTAAACCGACTATTGACATGGTATTACCCTTTCAGACGTTGAAACAGTTGAAGTCGTGGTCTTAGGCATCAGCAGTTAGACAACTACTGAAGACCATGGTTTTAACGTCAGATGATGAAACAACTGAGGACATGGTGTTTGTCATCAGTAGTTGTGAAACTACTGAAGACAGTGGTTTTGTCATCTGTTGTTGTAAACAGCTGAAGACTTGGTGTTAGTCATCAGTAGTTATAAAACTACTGAAGACATGGTTTTGCTTCAGTTGTTTAGAATGAAACAGCAGTTGTAGAAACAACTGAAGAGAAAGTTCTCTTCAGTAGTTTTCGTCAATTCATAGCCTTTCAGCTGTTTCATACTGTCCTCAACACTTACTCATCAGACTTTGCATCTGCTTTTCAGGTGTTTCATAGGACGTCAGTACTTATCAGTTTGTACTGATTTCAGTAGTTGTAACTACATCAGTAGTTGTAACTACATCAGTAGTTTAGAGCAGATTAAGTACTTCAGTACTTGTGAGGCATTTAGCCGTCAGTAGTTATAAAACTACTGAAGGTGAATGGACTCATCAGTACTTATATGTGACATGGTTACCAATGATCACCAGTACTTTTTACTGAAATCATCAGTAGTTGTCACTTATTCTAGCTGTAGCATACCAAGCCTTAACACAAGGTTTTGGAAAGTAGAACTATCCAAAGGCTTAGTAAAAATATCTACAAGCTCATCAACACTAGGCACAAACTTAGGATCAATCAGACCTTTTTCAAAACAATCCCGAATAAAGTGATGTCTGATCTCTATATGTTTGGTCCTAGAGTGCTGGACTGGATTTTTGACAATACACAGAGCTGAAGCACTATCCATTAATAATGGAGTCTTAGTCTCTGTAATGCCATAATCCAGAAGTTGGTTCTGACGCCAGGAGAAGTGCAACTTGCAGCAGCAATGTACTCGGCCTCAGCAGTTGATGTAGCAACAGATGTTTGTTTCTTACTCTGCCAAGAAATCAAACAGTTGCCTAGGAATTGATAACCACCAGAAGTTGACTTTCTAGTTAACTTGCACCCTACATAGTCACTATCTGAAAAAGCAACTAATTTGCAAGAGTGTCCAGTGGAATACCATAAAACCAGAGATTGTGTACCTTGCAAATATCTAAAGATTCTCTTGACTGCAATCAAATGAGACTCTTTAGGAGCAGCTTGAAATCTAGCACAAACACATGTAGCAAACATAATATCTGGTCTAGAAGCTGTTAAATACATCAAGGACCCAATCATACATGTGTAAAGTGTTTCATCAACAGCTTTACATTTCTGATCAGCATCCAGTTGTGTGGTGTTGCACATGGGAGTAGAACAGGGCTTACAGTTTTGTAAATCAAACTTATTCAAAAGATCTTTTGTATATTTTGACTGATGAATAAAGGTTCCATCAGCCTTTTGCTTAATTTGCAAGCCTAGAAAGAACTGTAATTCTCCCATTGCACTCATTTCAAACCTCTTTTCATTAAAGTTGTAAAATCATTACACAACTGGAGATCAGAGGATGCGAAAATGATATCATCAACATAAATCTGAACAAGTAGCTTATGCTGATCCACCTTCTTAATAAACAAAGTTTTATCAATGGAGCCTCTAGTGAAATTATTCTTAAGAAGAAAAGTGGAAAGTGTCTCATACCAGGCTCTAGGAGCTTGTTTCAACCATAAAGAGCCTTATCAAGTTTATACACCCATTCATGATGTTTATTATCCTCAAAACCTGGTGGTTGACACACATAAACTTCTTCTTTTATTTTACCATATAGAAATGCACTTTTGACATCCATTTGAAAAACTTTAAGATTGTGGAATGCAGCATAGGCTAAAAACAATCTGATTGCCTCTAGTCTGGCTACAGGGGCAAAGGTTTCATCATAGTCAATACCTTCTTCTTGTGAAAACCCCTGTACAACCGGTCTAGCCTTGTTCTTAACAATAAGTCCATTTTCATCAGTTTTATTCCTAAACACCCATTTAGTGCCTATTGCACACTTACCTGGGGGAAGAGGAACCAGTTCCCACACTTGCTGTTTCTTGAACTGAAGTAGCTCAAGCTGCATAGCTTCAACCCATCCATTGTCTCTCAAAGCAACATGGTAGTTCTTTGGCTCTAGCTGATTGATGAAGAGAGCATAGAAGCAGAAGTTAGACAATTGACTTCTTGTTGAAACACCAGCATTGATATCACCAATAATATGAGACATTGGGTGATTCTTCAGTTCTTGATAAACAATGAGATCTGTGCAAGTGTTTGTAGGACCTTCAGCAGCAGCAGATGTTGATGCAGACTCTTGAAACCAAGAATTAGATGGTAACTCAAAAGATGGAGAGGAATCAGAGATCTCATCAGCATTTGTTGTGGATGGAACTGCTGAAGCTACAGGAACATCAAATTTAGCAGACACAGGCAGTTGGTCACTAAACTTGAATAGGTGAGTATTGATATTATCATCATCATCATCGATACCACCAGGTGGAAGACATGCTGCAGAAGATGATTTATCCACATGATCTGCAACAGCTGGAGGTTGATAAGGAACATATTGCAGTATGTCCAAATCAAACAACCCCATAGGGTTTTGTGGAATCTTGTCCAAAGGAGATTCATTAAACTTCACATGCAAAGTTTCTTCAACTATCTTTGTTCTGCAGTTGAAGACTCTGTATGCCTTGCAAGTAGATGAATAACCAACAAAATACCCTGCATCCACCTTAGGATCAATTTTTGGAGTTGATCCTTTGTGTTGAGAATAAAACAGGGACACCCAAATGCTTTTAAAAATGAAATTAGAGGAGACAAGTGATGGAGAACTTCATATGGAGTCTTCATCAACCTCTGATTTACTAAGACTCTATTCTGCACATAGCAAGCTGTGTTAACAGCTTCAACCCAAAAGGTCAGTGGCAAACCAGAGTCAGCCAGCATGGACCTTGCAGCTTCAATTAGGGTCCTGTTCTTTCTCTCCACTACTCCATTTTGTTCTGGAGTCCTTGGTATGCTAAACTGCCTTTTGATTCCCTTTGAAAGATAGAAGTCATCAAGTGTATGGTTTCTGAATTTAGTTCCATTGTCACTTCTAATACACTTGACTGGAAGGGAATACTGCTTCTCAACATACAACACAAAGTGAATAATCTTCTGAGCAACCTCATCCTTTGAATGTAGAAAGAAAGTCCATACAAATCTGGAGTAATCATCCACAATTACCAGACAGTATTTCTTCTTTGCCATGCTCATCACTCTCACAGGACAAATAGATCCATATGCAGTAATTGCAAGCAGGCAGTGGACTTAGGCTCTTCAATAAGAGGGAATGAGACTTTGTGTTGTTTTCCTTTTAAACAAGCAGTGCAGGTTTCATCACAGTGGAACTCCTTTATTGGTAAGCCTCTAACTAAACTATTGTGGATTAGCTGATTCATGTTTTTGAAATTAACATGACCCAGCCTTCTGTGCCACAGTTTAGATTCTTGAGAAGAGGCTTTGGAAAATAGGCAAGGATTGCCTCTAAGATCTATTTTCTTGGAAAGATCTAAGGCATACACTCTTCCTGTCCTATTGGCTCTCAGGAGAGTATGTTTATCCAACACCTTATCAATCAAATGCAGAACTTTGGATGACAGAATCCTACAGTTCTGACTGGTGAAAAGAGCAACATGGCCTTTATCACACATTTGACTGACACTCAAGAGATTGTACTTGAGATTTTCCACATGATTAACATCATCAAACTTTATTTCTCCATTGGAGACAAAGCCGTTGCCAATGATGTAACCCCTAGCATCATTACCAAAAGAAACAAACCCCTTCTTTCCTTGAGAGTAGTCATGAAGAAGAGAGTTGTTCCCAGTCATGTGCATAGATCCCCCACTGTCTACATACCATATGCTACTTTGGCATGTTGAAGAACCCTGCAATAATAAACAATCAGTTAGTTTTGGAGACCCAAACCTTTTTGGTTTTGGGCCTGGTCTCATCAACAGATGGTAAACTAACAAGTTATTGGAAACAACAGCCTGAGAGGAAAAAGATGGTGAAGAAGAGGAATCCTTTGGCTTGGACCTCCTTTTCTGTGGTTTCAACATAGGAGCATCTAATTGGTTAACTCTTCCCAATAGATGTTGAACCATCATAACCAGCTGTGTTTGATTTTGTGATAAAGCTTTCAGCTCATCAGACACATTGCCAGTGGAGTTTGATAAGTTCCTATGTTGCACCTTCTTCTTCTTAGCAATCTCAGCTGTTACCTGTTTAACCCCATCCTTTTTGGATTTCTTTGTGGACTTAAGGGTTATAGGATTTGATGTTGCTGATACAAATGTGGTCTCAAACTCAGATTTCATTTTAACCATTTTCTCTTTAATTTCCTCTTTATGTTTGAGTTTGGAACCTCTTTTGTACCAGCAATCATCAGTAAGATGATTGAACAAACCACATACTTCACATGGTTTCTTCTTCATCTTATTTTGATCATCAACTAAAGAGAATGAAGCAACTAAAGACTTGCTCTTCAGTGCTTTGGAAGCATTGTTTGCTTTCTTGACTTCCTCTTTAGTAGTCTTCAAACTCTTTCTACTGACAGTTTTCTTCTTTTCAGTACTGGTAGAAGTTGGAGTTTGAACTTCAGGTGTTAAATCTTGCTCTCTAGTCCTTTCAGGACTTTTAGAATTAACTCCTGAGTTGATCAACTCATTGATCATGTGAGTGTCAGCAGTGGAACCATCAATATCAGCTGATAGGTTCTGAGAGGGCTTGGTGCTGACTTCTACTTCTGATAGTGCTGAATCAGAAAGTAGATCATATGAAGAAATGGATTGGTTATTACTCTCACCATCAGATTCTACCTCTGCTCTGGGAGTAAAATCTGTAGGTGGAGCAGTGTGATTGTAACCAATGCCAAACTTCACACTGGAAGCAGATTGCTTACTAAGAAGCATTTCAAAACCTTTGCATGATTGTACCCATCGATCACACTCTACCTGGGTGACTGCAAGGGTTTCCTTGAGATCTTTATACTTCTCTAGAAGTATCTCTTCCCTAGCCTTATCATCAGTTATTTGACATTTAAGTTTGTAAATCTCATCATTCTTATCATTTAGCACAGACTCAAATTCAGCTTTGCTTTTGGAAATTATTTGTTCTAGCTCAATGTTCTTGTTGATTAAAGCTACATTTGCTTCTCTAATAGATGCAAATGCTGCTATGCATGTTTCAGAACATAATATGGCTTTTGCCTCAGAGGATACCTGTGATACCTTTGGTGTAGAGGCATTAGTGGATGAAGTATCAGCTGAATCCAAAGCCATAAGAGCTAGATTTCCAAAGGGACTTTCACCACCATGTTGACCAGAACCTGAGAACAGTTGTTCATGACCAGAAAAGTCATCTGGTAAACTGCTCCAGTCAACAACTCCTGGGGTGAAGAAGCTGTGTTGTTGAGGTTGAATTTGGTGATGAGATTGGGAAGGTTGTGGTTCAGGCAATGCTTGTGGTTGTTGTGCAATTGGAGCTTGAACAGGATTTGGTTGAGGCATATAATAGCAGGGATGTACATGCACTGGGTGTAGACCAGTTTTAGCATGTGCCCCTTTTTCTTGGAACTGGGGACTTCCAGCCTCAGGACGATGTCCTTCATCAGCTGTTGCCTCTGGTGAGGTCTTAGCTATGTTACCAGCCTCAGTCTGATCATGTGCTGATTCAGAAGACGTGGCAGCCTCACCAGATGTTTTGGTCTCCATATCCACACAGGAGATAGAACAGTTAAACCCCTGTGCTGTGGGCTGTCAGAAGCATGTTGATCCTCTTCCTCAATTGCTGTGGTTTTCCCCTTTGTTGGTGTTTGTTGGGGAGGAGAGAGGCATGCAGCTGAGTCAGCACGTTTGCAATAATGAGAGTAGGACTTTGTGGGGCGGTTGCAGTGGGAGATGGGGTAAAAGCAGTATGCACCTGGGGAGAATGGTGCTCTTCAATGGCAATCTCCTCAAATGAGGAAGATCCCAGATTAGTGGGTACCCCTTCTTTGGTTGCTGCAGGCTCCTTTTGAGAGGAATCCTGAGCGGCTGTGGCTGGTGAAGTCCTTGTATCCACTAGGGGGTTATAACCAGTGGATATAGCCTGCATTTGTGTTGCAGGGGCATCCTCAGGGGACTCATTTCCTGAGTAGCCTTTTTTGTCTTCTTTTTAGTGGGTTTGGTGGGGACTTTGGATTTGGAGGTGGTGGCTGTGGGTTCCAGCTGCATGAATTTGCGCAGCTTGGCAGCCATTTTTAGTGATTGGTCAGAGTTGTGCCGGGAGTATACTTCAGGCAATACAGCCGTAGCAGGGACTCCCAGGCCAGCAAGTCCCTCAGCTTGAAGCTGGTTCTCAATTATGACCATTATGACCGAGGATATAATATCCAACGGTTAGCAAGTTGTTTTTGGGCCATATCCTTGAGCTCTAAAAATAGTATTTCAGAAAAATTTAAAGGTTGTTGCTCAAGGATGGAGTACATTACCTGTTGCCACCTTGTGGACATTTGATCCCATGATGAAGTCTTGGGGCAAGGCAGACATTTACCATGTGAAAGATGAGACGTTTGGCGTCCTGGAAAGGTTTCTTCAATATGGTAGATGCACTCAGGTTACCCTGGTATCCATGCTGGGCAAATGATTGATCGATTGTGCCCTTTGGATAACCAGTTAGGAAAGTGGCATCATCCAGATTGAGGGTTTGGCGAAGAGTGTCTGGAGTAATGACCACTTTTTGACGATGGACAAACGATTGAAGAGACTCTGTGTCATTCTCCTCAGAGACAAGAGTGACGTTTGTCCAGAATTGGTTAAGAGATTCGGCATATATGGTGGGATTTAACAGAAAAGCCATTTTGTAAGGTGACTGAACCATTAAATCAATGGCGTTGTGAAACTTGGTCCAGTATGGCGATTTTGTGAGATGTGCGACACAGTTGTGTCGGGGTTTTAATTGCATGGTCGCCATTGATGAAGAGAGGTTACAGAGTTTTTGAACGTTAGGTTTGAGAAGAGAAGAAAGTAAAAACTCTGAAGGTGGGATAAGGTATTTAAAGGGTAGGGTTAGAAAACGACTGAAGGTTTTGGTGTTAGTCATTAGTTGTTGAAACTACTGATGACGTGGTATTAACTTTCAGAGGTTTGGAATGACTGACCGTATTTGGTGTTAGTCAGCAGTTGTTATAAAACAACTGAAGACTTGGTTTTAACCGTCAGACGTTGAAACAGCTGAAGTCTCAGATTTAGTCATCAGTAGTTATAAAACTACCGAAGACAGTTTTGACTTCAGGTGGTGAAACAACTGAGGACTTGGTATTAGTCATCAGTGGTTGGGAAACTACTGAAGACTTGGTTTTACCATCAGTTGTTGTAAACAACTGAAGACTTGGTGTTAGTCATCAGTAGTTGTGAAACTACTGAAGACATGGTTTTGCTTCAGTTGTTAGAAAGAAACAGCAGTTGGGAAACTACTGAAGACAAAAAGGCTCATCAGTAGTTGTCGTCAATTCATTGCTTTTCAGCTGTTTCATACTGTCCTCAACACGTACTCATCAGACGTTTTCAACTGTTTTCAGATGTTTCATAGGACATCAGTACGTATTTGTATTTCTGACAACAGTAGTTGTAGCTACATCAGCTGTTGTAACTACATCAGCTGTTGTAACTACATCAATTGTTTTAACAAATAAAGTACTTGAGTACTGAGAAGTTAAGCTCTAGTAGTTTAAAGAAAACTTCCGGAGAGAAAATAACTTCAGTACTTATATATATGACAATAATAAACTAATGATCATCAGTACTTGTGAGCTGAGATCACCACTAGTTGTCACTTATTCTAGCTGCAGCATACCAAGCCTTAACACTAGGTTTTGGAAAGTTGTGCTATCCACGGGCTTAGTGAAAATGTCTGCAAGCTCATCACACTAGGAACAAATTTTGGATCAATCAGACCTTTTTCAAAGCAATCTCTAATAAAATGGTGTCTGATTTCAATATGTTTAGTCCTAGAGTGCTGGACAGGATTCTTGACAATACAAAGAGCTGAAGAGCTGTCCATTAACAATGGGGTCTTAGTCTCTGTTATGCCATAATCCAATAATTGGTTTTGAAGCCAGAGTACCTGAGATGTACAGCTTGCAGCAGCAATGTACTCTGCTTCAGCAGTTGATGTAGCAACTGAGGTCTGCTTCTTACTCTGCCAAGATATCAAGCAGTTGCCTAAGAATTGGCATCCTCCAGAAGTGGACTTTCTTGTCAACTTACACCCTGCATAGTCACTGTCAGAAAAAGCAACTAATTTACCAAAATGTCTGGTAGAATACCATAAACCTAGAGATGGAGTGCCTTGCAGATATCTAAAGATCCTCTTGACTGCAATCAAATGAGACTCCTTAGGTGCAGCCTGAAATCTAGCACAAACACATGTAGCAAACATAATATCTGGTCTAGAAGCTGTTAAGTACATCAAGGACCCAATCATACATCTGTAAAGTGTTCCATCAACCACTTTACCTTTCTGATCTGTATCCAGTTGTGTGGTGTTGCACATGGGAGTAGAACAGGGCTTACACTTTTGTAAATCAAACTTTTCCAAAAGATCTTTTGTGTATTTGGACTGATGAATAAAAATTCCATCAGCCTTTTGTTTGATTTGCAAACCCAGAAAGAACTGTAATTCTCCCATGGCACTCATTTCAAACTTCTGTTGCATCAACTTTGTAAAGGCATCACACAACTATGGATCAGAGGATGCAAAAATTATATCATCTACATAAATTTGAACAAGTAGATTATGCTTCCCAGCTTTCTTAATGAATAAAGTCTTATCTATGGAGCCTCTAGTGAAATTATTTTCCAAAAGAAAGTTTGATAATGTCTCATACCAGGCTCTAGGAACTTGTTTCAACCCATAGAGAGCCTTATCAAGCTTATACACCCAATTAGGATGTTTATTGTCCTCCAAACCTGGTGGTTGACATACATAAACCTCTTCTTTAATTTTCCCATACAAAAATGCACTTTTGACATCCATTTGAAAAACTTTAAGGTTGTGATAAGCAGCATAAGCTAAAAACATCGAATTGCTTCCAATCTGGCTACAGGGAAAAGGTTTCATTATAATCAATACCTTCCTCTTGTGAAAACCCCTGTACAACCAGTCTGGCCTTGTTCTTAACAATAAGCCCATTTTCATCAGTTTTGTTCCTAAACACCCATTTAGTGCCTATTGCACACTTACCTGGAGGTAGAGGAACCAGTTCCCACACTTGCTGTTTCTTGAACTGAAGAAGCTCAAGCTGCATGGCTTCAACCATCCATTGTCACTTAAAGCAATGTGATAGTTCTTTGGCTCTTGCTGACTAATGAAGAGAGCATAGAAGCAGAAATTTGACAATTGACTTCTTGTTGAAACGCCAGCATTGATATCACCAATGATTTGAGACATAGGGTGATTCTTCAGATCTTGGTACACAATAAGATCTGTGCAAGTGTTTGTAGCAGGCTCAGCAGCAACAGATGGTGATGGTGAAGCATTTCCTTGAAACCAATCAGTAGATGGTAATTCAAAGGAAGTTGAAGTTGTAGAAATCTCATTAGCATTTGTTGTGTATTGTGCTACTGAAGCTACAGGAACATCAGGTCTAGCTGAATCAGGCAGTTGATCACTAAACTTGAAAAGGTGATTACTGATATCATCATCATCATCAGTAACACCAGATGGATGACTAGCTACAGAAGATGATGGATTCATATGATCTACAGCAGCAGGTGGTTGATAAGGAACATATTGCAGAATGTCCAGATCAAACAACTCCACAGGGTTTTGTGGAATTGTATCCTTAGGGGATTCATTGAACTTCACATGCAAGGTTTCTTCAACTATCTTTGTCCGACAGTTGAATACTATATAAGCCTTGCAAGTGGATGAATACCCAACAAAATACCCTGCATCCACCTTAGAATCAAACTTTTGGAGTTGATCCTTTGTGTTGAGAATGTAACAGGGACACCCAAATGCTCTAAAGAATGAAATCAAAGGGGCTAAATGATGTAAAACTTCATAAGGAGTTTTCATCAACCTCTGATTTACTAAGGCTCTATTCTATACATAGCAGGCTGTATTGACAGTTTCAGCCCAAAAGGTCAGCGGCAGACCAGAATCAGCCAACATGGACCTTGCAGCTTCAATGAGGGTCCTGTTCTTTCTCTCCACTACTCCATTTTGCTCTGGAGTTCTTAGGATGCTATACTGCCTCTTGATTCCCTTTGACAAGTAAAACTCATCAAGAGTGTGGTTTCTGAATTCAGTACCATTGTCACTCCTCACACACTTAACTGGTAGGGAATACTGCTTCTCAACGTGTAACACAAAGTTCATAATGGACTGAGCAGCCTCATCCTTTGAATGCAAAAAGAAGGTCCATACATATCTGGAGTAATCATCCACAATTACCAGACAGTATTTCTTTTTTGCCATACTCATTACCTTCACAGGACCAAAAGATCCATGTGCAGTAGTTGTAAGCAGGCATTAGACTTGGATTCTTCTATGGTTGGGAATGAAACTTTATGTTGTTTCCCTTTTAAGCATGCAGTGCAGATTTCATCACAATTGAACTCCTTTATTGGAAGACCTCTCACTAAACTCTTGTGGATCAGCTGATTCATGTTTTTGAGATTAACATGACCCAGCCTTCTATGCCACAGTTTAGATTCTTGGAGAGAGGCCTTGGAGAACAAGCATGGATGGCCTCTTAACTCAATTTTCTTTGACAGATCCAAGGCATATACTCTTCCTATCCTGTTAGCCTTCAGGAGAGTATTATCATCCAGTACTTTGTCAATCAGGCTTAGAACCTTGGAAGACAGAATCCTACAGTTCTGGCTTGTGAAAAGAGCAACATGTCCTTTGTCACACATCTGACTGACACTCAACAGATTGTATTTGAGATTCTCCACATGGTTGACATCATCAAATCTAATATCTCCATTAGACACAAATCCCTTTCCAATGATGTAACCTTTAGCATCATTTCCAAATGAGACAAATCCCTTCTTTCCCTGAGAGTAATCATGAAAAAGAGAGCTGCTCCCATCATGTGCATGGATCCTCCACTGTCCATATACCAGATGCTTCTTTGGCATGCTGAAGAACCCTGCACAGTCATAAGAAACTAGTTAGCTTTGGAGACCCAAACCTTTTTGGTTTTGGGACTAACTTTATCAATAGATTTAACCATAGCTGGTTTCTCATGATTAACAACTGATGAAGATGGAGATGGTGCTGAAATAGATTTGGACTTGGAATTCCTCTTCAGTGGTTTGGTCATAGTGGCTTCAAGTTGGTTAACTCTCCCCAACAGACGCTGAACCATCATAACAAGCTGTGTTTGATTTGAAGCTCGAGCTTTCAGTTCATTTGACACTCCAGAGCTTGTTTTTGATGAGTTCCTGTGACCCACCATTTCCTCCTTCTTAGATTTCACAGACTTAGTCTTGGGTTTATCAGGTTGAGATGATTGTGGTACAAACTTGGTCTCAAACTCAGTTTTCATTTTATTTATTTCTAGTTTAATGAGCTCATCCCTTTGGAGCTTTAAACCCTTTTTGTACCAACATTCATCAGATAGATGATTGAATTTACCACAAATTTCACATGGTTTATTCTTCATCTTGGACATCCTTACTGCTGAAGTGGAAACTACTGAAGATGTGATCTTCAGTACTTTCCTCCTATCAGTACTAGGTACTAAAGGATTTGTAACAGCTGAAGACTAGTAATTCAATTGTTTTCCATCTCCTAATAGACTGTTTGATGGATTCCTCAGCAGTTGTTAGTCCTTGTATTTCAACTGATTTGAAATGCTTTTTAGATGGTTGGTCTCTTTCAGTACTTGTGGTACATTGAGGAACATCTAAAGTACTCAGCTTCATATGAGTCTTAGTAGTTAGACCATCAGTCAATTTATTTGTTGAGATCTTAACACTGGTTTCATTCTCTGATCTTAGATTATCATTGGAGAATGGCTCACACGATAATGTGGTTTGGAGATTGCTTTCACTTTCAGACTTAACTATGGAGTTAGGAGTAAAGTCTGTTGGTGGAGCAGTATGGTTGTAACCAATGCCAAACTTCACATTTGAAGCAGTTTGCTTGCTAAGAAGCATTTCAAATCCCTTGCATGATGAGACCCAGCGTTCACACTCAACTTGGGTTACTGCAAGTTTTTCTTTGAGACTCCTGTGGTCTTCCAGAATAACCTCTAGCTTGGCCTTTTCATTTTAATTGGCATTTAAGCTTAAAAATCTCATCACTTTTACTGTTAAGAGCACACTCATACTCAGCTTTTCTTTTGAAAATGTTTTCTCAAACTCAAGTTTTTGATTTATTAATGCTACATTTGCCTCTCTAATAAAGACAAAGGCAGCTATGCATGATTTAGAACATAACTTGGCTTTAGCCTCTAAAGATACCCGAGTTACCTGTGAAGATGATGCATTTGAACAGGAACCCTCAGTAGACTCCAGGGCCATGAGAGCAAGATTTCCAAAAGGGTGTTCACCACCATGTTGACTAGCACCAGCATAGTATTGCTTAGTGTGACCAGACAAGTTATCAAGTAAGCTACTCCAGTCAACGACTCCAGGTGTGAAGAAGCTGTGATGAGGTTGTGATTGAGATGGAGATGGTTGAGGTTCTGGTAGTGCATCAGATTGTGGTACAATAGGAGCTTGAACTTGATTTGACTGTGGCATATAACAGCAGGGATAAGGATATGGCATTTGACCCTGAGGAACAAAATATGCAGGAGATTGAGGGTGTGATGAATGACTAGAACCAGCAGAATGTTGCCCTTGGATTGTGAATGTTATTTGGAAAATTCAAAAAGGGTGCAGAAGTGTTAGATCCAGTTGATCTACACTCTCTTGCAAAGTGTCCAAGCCTGTGGCATTTGTGACACTTCAACTTGCTCTTGTCAAAACCGACTTTGGTTTTGTCAGAGAGTCCAGGAAATTTCCTGCCAGTTCTCTTGTAGAATTTCTGAGATCTGATATTGATCAGGCCATTTGGCTCAAAATATCCATCTCTTCTAAATCATCATGAGCAATGCCCTTCAAATCATCCATGATAAAGCATAGATTGTCACTATTATTACCAGAATGACAATCAACACTCACAAAGGCATGATTAGAATTGTTTGAGGTGAAATCAATATGCTCATCATAGTGGCATTCTGATCCTGCATACTCTGACTCATGACTTACCAAGGCAGTGTTTCCTGGTACAAAATCATCAATGAGCTTTCCAGATGATGACAGTTTTCGTTTCTGTTCTATCTCTCTCTCAAATGTGAGCAATTTCCCATGGAGTTGGGTGAGAGATAGTTTGTCCAAATTTGCACTGGAGCGTAGGACAATAGTATATGTGTCCCATCTCTCAGGCAGTGATCTGAGAAATCTGTTATTCATCTGGCTATTTGTGTACTCATGTTTGACCATTTTTAATTCAGAGATCAAACAAGAGAACCGCTCAAACTGTTGAGTCAGTGTCTCACCCTTCCTATGAGAGAATGTCTCATATTGTTGGGCAAGGATTTCTCTATTATTTGCCAAGACCTTATCTGTTCCTCCAAATTGTTCTTTCAAGGCATTCCAGAGGTCATGGGCAGTTTCATAATGCATTAGCCCATAAAAGATTTCATTGGGCAGTGCCATGGCCAGAATTCCATGGGCTTTTGCATCAATCTCAAACAATTTCTTATCCTCATCTGAGTATTGCTCCCTCCTCTTCGGAACCATTTGATTGGTTTCCGGGTTATTCACCATAGGCTTGTGTGGACCATGTACCACTAATGTCCAACAACCTGAGCTGTTAACAGACAGGTGATGGAGCATTCGTCGTTGCCATATGTTATACTCATTCCTAACCAACATCGGAGGCTTGTTTAGGAACCAGTATTGTGAGGATCATTGGAAGGAGTAGTCATTTTAGGTCCAAATACAATTTAATTCAAGCTTTTAAAAGATTTTACACAGACCACAACAGACTCAATGAAAACCAAGATAAATCTCAGGATGAATGACCAAAAACACAGAAAATTCAATCTCTATAACCGTTTCTTGCAAAAGTGCTAATTCAATCAAACTTGGATCTTGGATAGCAGTTTCAATGATCAATTATTAGATCGATCAATGATGAACCAGCTCTGATACCATTTGACAGGATCAGTGATCTCAAGTTTGATGGATTAGAGTGTAACGCAGCGGAATAAGAACAAGAATTAGACAAATTATAGCAAGAATTTGATATTCGTATGCATTAAGAACAAATACGGTTGTAACGGGAGAATATATTTCTGTGAAAAGGAATGTTTCAATAATATCACATGTTTCTGCTCAATCATTCACCGATTACAATTAGGTTGACACTCCTTATATAGAGTGCAATCACTGCTGATTCACGGGATAGTGACATCTGGCAGATTTATTACAAAAATAACTAAAACTTAACAAACTACTGAAGTGTTCACAACTACTGAGAACATATCAGAGTGCTAAGTATAAAACATAAAACTACTGATACGAAACTACTGAAACTACAACGACTGAAGAACAAGCTCTTCAGTCATTTTACAAAACTACTGAAAAGAAAAACATAAAACTACTGAAAGAAAACCGTCACAACTACTGAAGAAGACCTCTTCAGCTGTTGTGACAACGACTGATACTTTGTCTTCAACACTTGTGTCTTCAGACTTTGTCTTCAGCACTTGTGTCTTCAGACTTTGTCTTCAGCACTTGTGTCTTCAGACTTTGTCTTCAGCACTTGTCTTTAGACTTTGTCTTCAGCACTTGTGTCTTCAGACTTTGTCTTCAGCACTTGTCTTCAGACTTTGTCTTCAGCATTTGTGTCTTCAGACTTTGTCTTCAGCACTTGTGTCTTCAGACTTTGTCTTCAGCACTTGTGTCTTTAGACTTTGTCTTCAGCACTTGTGTCTTCAGACTTTGTCTTCAGCTGTTGTGGACTTCAGCAGTTGTTGTGACGTTGTGGGACTTAAGGTTTTTCTGATCCGGCTCATTGGTTCTTTTGGTCAAACACCTTCTTATATGGAGTGATAGATGAAGAGGTTTATGTCAAACAGCCACCTGGTTTTGTAGATCCTGATCATCCTGATTATGTCTGCAAGCTTGACAAAGCTCTCTATGGGCTGCATCAGGCACCCAGGAAGTGGTATGAGACACTATCTGAGTATCTCTGTAAACATGGATACAGGAGAGGTACTATAGATGGAACTCTCTTCATCAAAGGACAAGGAAAAGACATATTGCTAGTTCAAGTATATGTGGATGACATCATCTTTGGTTCAACTAATCCAAAGCTCTGCAAAGACTTTGAGAAACTGATGAAAGACAGATTTGAAATGAGTGCCGTGGGGGAACTCAATCTCTTTTTGGGAATTCAAGTGAAGCAAGTTGAAGATGGCATCTTCATAAGTCAGTCAAAGTATGTTCAAGACATTCTCAAAAGGTTCAATATGACTGACTGTAAGATTGCTAAGACACCCATAGCTAGAAATCACTCCCTTGGTCCTGATCTTGAGGGGGAGTGCGTAGATGAACACTTATACAGGGATATGATTGGGTCTCTTATGTATCTTACTGCTAGTAGGCCTGATATCATGTTTGCTACATGCATCTATGCAAGATATCAAGCCAACCCTAAGATGTCTCATCTTATCACTGTCAAAAGGATTCTAAGATACCTCAAAGGTGCATCAACACTTGGTCTATGGTATCCCAAAAATTCTGACTTTAATCTGTATGCTTATACAGATAGTGATTATGGTGGTTGCAATATGACTACAAAGTCTACATCTGGGGGATGTCATTTCTTGGTGGAAGGGTTGTCTCATGGCAATGCAAGAAACAATCTCGTGTCTCTGCATCAACTGTTGAAGCTGAATACATTGCTGCCGCTAGCTGTTGTGCTCAGGTGCTTTGGATTCAGAATCAAATGCTAGACTGTGGGTTAAATTTCAAGGAGACTCCAATGCACATAGAGAACAACAGTGCTATCTCAATTACGGAGAACCCTGTGCAGCACTTAAGGACAAAGCACATCAATATCAGGTATCATCTAATAAGGGATAATTATGAAAAGGGATTAATTAAACTAGTCAAGGTTCACACAGATGAACAATATGCTGATTTGTTTACGAAGGCTTTTGATGAACAAAGATTTAAATATCTAATATCAGCTATTGGGATGATCAACCTTGAGTAAATTTTTCTTAAAACTAATTCTTATTATTTCTTAAAACATGTGCGTTCTAAGTTGTTTAGTCTATCATCTTCATAAGCTCATGTTTTTCTCTTGGATTGGAAGACTTTCCTTAGATTAATTGATGATTTTATACTTCGGAAGTTATACATTTTAACTTCGGAAGAAAATCACACCTTCAAAATATTTAAGTGTCTAAGAAATTTACCTTCGGAAGAAATTTCAATTTTATCTTTCGAAGCTTAAATAGTTATCTTAGACACTTACTTATTTTCAAGGACCTTTTCCTTCCGAAGCAATAATTAACTCTCGGAAGCTTTGTTGATCTCTATACAAAGCACTCAAGTCTTAATTTTTCCTTCCGAAGCAAAATCATCAAATACTCTCAGGAAATTCTTCCGAAGTCATTTTAGCTTCGGAAGCTTTTTCATTAAAACTTCCGAAGATAATTTACCTTTGGAGCTTGTTGATTTCCAAGAAAACTACTTTTTGAGCAAAAGGTAAACTACTTTTTCAGAGGTGGGACCGACATCCGGATTTCAAAGTTTATCCTCTTTCACTAAACTTTATCTGAAATCCCTCTCTCTCATATGAACCCAACGGTTTCCCCCTCTTCTATCATCTGCTCCCCCTCCAAACCTAAACCCAAAATTTTCTCTCTGAAATTTCTTTCTTTCTTCTTTCTTCGTTCTTAAGCTACCTCACAATGGCTAACCTTGCTCACAGAAATGATCCCAACTTTACCATGCAGCTACACAGACAACACAATCAAGTTGCTCTGTTATGCTCTGAGAAAGATCCTCATTTCTCAGAGGTTTGCCGTTTCTTGTCCCTGTCCCACTACTTCACCTCCCTAACCATTGATCATCCCCTCTATAAGGATCAGTTGCTTGAGTTCTGGAAGACCTGCCAAGAGGTCATTATGGACGGGGAGAAGGCACTATCTGCCACAGTGCAGGGAAGAACAATCTTCATCACTCCGGCCATCATCAACCGACATCTTCAGCTGGATGATGAAGAAGGTGAGGTGTTCTTTCCAAAGGAAGCTGTAAATCATTCCTTTGAGCAGATGGGCTACGAGGGAGATTTCTCTGTAAAGACCTTCAGGAAAGGGAAGGTCTCATCCAAATGGAGATTCCTGCTCCATGTGATCATTCACAGCTTATCAAACAAGCATGGTGGATGGGACCAGATTCCTGAAGATCTCTCCTTCATAGTCCATGGAATGGTTCAAGGGGTCAAATTCAGGTACTCTTAATTTGTTTATACAAATTTGCTTGCTAATTTAGACTCCTTAGAGTACTACATGTTTCCAAGATATGTCCAGTACATTCTTAACTATGAACTGGGCTCACAGCTAAGGGAAACAGGTAACACTCTTAAATTGGGACAGATGAAGCCTGGCATCTTTAAAACATTGAGAAAGTCCACTGTTGGATTCTCTGGGGTAGAAACAGCCCTAGTCCCAAAAATGTTAGAGCTCATTGCTCAAGGTGACAACCTAGCAGCAGAAGCTAGTGTTGAACCCACACCTGCTGCTTTTCAACCACCTACACAGCCTCAAATATCCATCACCTACCAAAGAAAATCCAAACGAACCCCTGCTCAGACTATTCAGTCTGAGGAGGCCCCCATATACTCACCAATACTGGAGCTCCCATTTCTCCTGAGGAGCAGACCACTCCCATCTTTTCTAGAATCAGTGCTGAGGTTCCTCATGCTCAGCCTGATGAGCTCATTAGCCCTACTGCTTTAAGCCATCACTCTGAGTCTCAACACTCAAGTGATCAACCTCAGGGGACAGTTACCATCCTCAGCCTATAGATCTCAACCAACCAATTCCCAACCTTGACTTCTACACTGATGAAGATCTAGGTTTCAGTGAGTATAATGAGTCTCTCTTCTTTTCCCCTACTCCAAGAGAGATGAATACTCCTGACTCTCCTACATCTATCCCACATCAGTCAACTACAACTGAGGTGGACACTTCTGAACTTGTTGAGGATGTCCATATGGAAGAGGCTCTCACTTTTGCAAGTGATTACATCATTAAGACCTCAACCATGGCAACTCAGCCTGCTGACATCTCAACTGAGACTACCAGTAAGCAGAGGAAATCCAGTAGCCAAGAACTAAGAACTGGTCATGAGAGAAAAGACTCTGGTCCAATCTTCTCCACCCCCAGTGATTCTTCTGATGAAGATGATGGGGATCTGAGACTAAAGGTGCAACAACTATCCAAAACATGCACCTATTTAGTCTCAAAGGTCAGTCACCTTGAATCTCAGGTGACTACCTTAAACAATAGGATCAATGATCAGCAACTTGAGATTTCATATCTTAAGGAAAACTAGCTGGGAGACCCTTAAGGAGAGCTCAACCAGGAACACAAGAACCTGTGGATGTGATTGATCTATCCTCCAGCTCACCTATGCAAGTGGGTGATGCTACCAAAAAGGGGGAGAAAGTCGTTATAGCCACAGAACCTGGGAGTTCCTCTGAAAGAATGGACATTGAGGACTCACCATCCTCACTTGCAACTGTGCATTCTCAGCAACCTCCTCTAGATCACATTGATGTGGACTACATAGACTCCTTCATACAGAGTCTATTTGAGGATGGGATACCAAGAGCCATGTCACCTTCATCATCCTTTAATCACATCATTGGATAGAGGTATGACAACAACTGGAAGGCTCTCATCATCATAAGAGTTCAAGGACAGCAAGAAGATTTTAATTTTCAAACCTTGAACTACTATGAAGGTCTGGATCTAGTCAACATGCCACTTGTCAACCCAAGCCAATCAAGACAAGCTGACAGAATGGCTAAAAGAATCCAAGACAGGATCATTGCAGAGTTCAGCCTAAGAAGGAGACTAAGGAAATCAGGCAATGTCATAGGTCAACTGGATGTTGAGGCAGACCCTAAGATTAGCTTCATAGGGGAAACCTTGACTGAAGGCCCAGTGACAGAACCTGAGAGCCCTATCTCATCATCTCCAACTGCTGCAGGGATCCATATTCCTTCTGAGACACCTGCTGGTGAAGGTGCTTCTCAACCTCTCTCTGGCCTAAGCTCAGATGCTGCAATGAGCAATGAAGGCCAAAGCTCTCTCCACCCTGAGTCACAGAGGTCTGTGAGTGACAAAGGGAAAAGAAAAATGACATCTGAGGAGATTGAGGAGGAGAGAGAGAGAGAGAGGAAAAGGAGGCTAAGGGGAGAAGGTTCCTCTACTGAGTCTCCAAGACTCATGGAGTCTGCAATCAGGGTTGCCCCCAGACCAGACACTCAGAATGATGAGTTAAGGGCAGTAAGGATTAACTATCTGTAGACTAGGAACTATGACATAGATAATATCATTTCTCTCCCCTTGGATGAATTGAATGAGCTGGTTGATCTGGAAAGGTCAAGAGAGAAGAAGGAGGCGGAATCAAGATGATTAACTAGCTGAGTGCCATAGGTCTCTATCAGGCAGATGCACTCCTTCCCTTACCTCATGACTATGTTGAGTTTGAGTATTTAAAACAACTTGAGCTTGAGCTAGTCAAGGAAAGAAAGACAACAAAGAGGAAGATGAGGGAAGAAGCTGCAAAGTCAAGAGCCATCATCCAAAAGAGCATGAAGAAGTCTGCTGATAGGCAGAGGATGATGAGCTTCTTGAAGCTGTATGGATTCTCCGGAAGGAGACTTGGACCCATGTCTCTATCCACTATGGATGAGCATATCAGGGTAATCAAGCAGAAGATCAAGAGTGGAGTGCTCACTGACTTACACTCCACTCCAAGTCAGGCCCCACCTGAAGTGGAGGTTAAGGTTGAACAAACAGACACAACACAACCCGGACCTCCTGCTAATGCTCAGCAAGCTTCATCTTCTGATCCACAGCAAGGTAAACCTCCCTCTCCTTCTGAGCCTGAGAGAGAGGAAGTCCCAACTGAGAGAGACAGTGAAGATCAATCTGGTGCTGCAGGCCAGTCTTCTCAGTTAAAATTTGGAAAGAGAAAGAAGAGGATGGCTTCTAAACCAAAGTCTAAGAAGAAGAAGAAGCCTGCATCCTCTTCTAAACCTCAGGATGAATCAGAACAACCTGAGGATGTGCAGCCAGAGGATGCTCAACCAACTCCAACTTTAGTAGCTCCTCTAGCATCAGGAAGACCCATCTTGTCTTGGACATACACCACAAATCCAGAAAAATGGCATGTTATTAGAGATCAAGGCATTGAAGACATTTGACATGAGAAGACACTTTGACAGCCTGAAGGATCCTGATCAACTTATGAAGAAAGGAATGGTGATCATCCTAATGAGGACTGTTAATATCTGATGTTTTCTAAGTGTTTTGGTAGCATCAGCCTAGGGGGAGTTTGTAGAGATTAATGAAGAGGCTGATGCAACCTAAACATCTTTAGTCTCTCCTGTATGCTGCACAAGTGCATTGAAGTGGAATGCTTCAGAAGTTTCACATGTGCAACAGAAATACTCTAAGTGTGAAATCTTCCGAAGCCAAGACCAACATCTTCCGAAGCCAAAGATGAAGTCTTCCGAAGCCTTAGAGACAAAGTCTTCCAAAGCTTCAAGTTCATGAAGATAGATTTCTTTCGAAGACTTTTAACATATGCTTTATCTGATGTACTGTTCCATAAAGCTGGACATCTTTCTGCTGCAACTCTGCAAGTCATCAACTAACATGGTTTGGTGATAAGGTCCATGCATTTGGTAACTGTACATTGAGCTCTTGAGTTTGTATTCTTTCTACTTTATGTACTTTATCCTTTTTGTAATAGAAAAGGATGTGAGCTATGGCATGTCATAGTCACAAGTCAAAAGGCAATCTGCCTTTTGACTCTACAATTGATTTTGTTTGTGTCTAGTCAATTGTATCCAGCTGGCTTTCAAAGTATAGCCAGCTGTAGGATGTAGTATAAGTATCTCATGTTCTTGTAACTTTTATTTATGCTTTGTAACACTTGTAATAGAACATAGAGAAAGCAATATACTGCATTCTTGAAAACCATATACTTGTGTTCTTTGTGTTCTGTCTCTTTCATTACTTGTGTTCTTAGTGTCTTATCTTGGTTAATCCAGTTTACTGCTTAATTAAAGTTTGGTTAATCTCCTCTTAGTGTCTTATCTTGCTTAAGGCGCATGACACGTCCGGTCGAGTGCATATCATTGCATACATGATGGATCCAATAGCAGATGCGTATGGGATTGCCTTCATTTTATCTTGCTCATCCTTTGAGCTAGGACATTGAGTCGTACTCAATATCATTCCTCTTTGAATAGGTACGGTACCTTTCTTAGAGTTCTCCATCTTGAACCTTTTCAAGATCTTATCAATGTATGCACTTTGATTCAAACCAATCAACCGCCTTGATCTATCCCTATAGATCTTTATTCCCAGAATATAGGCGGCTTCTCCAAGATCCTTAATGGAAAAACAACTTCCAAGCCAGGTTTTTACACCTTCCAAGGTTGGAATGTCATTTTCAAATAGTTTTATGTCATCAACATACAATACTAGGAAAGTTATTGTGCTCCTACTAGCCTTCTTATACACACAAGCCTCATCAGCGTTTTGATGAAGCCAAATTTCTTTACCTCCTCATCAAAACGATGATTCCAGCTTCTCGATGCTTGTTTCAATCCATAGATTGATTTCTTTAACTTGCATATTTTAGTAGGATGTTTTGGATCGACAAAACCTTCAGGCTGAACCATATAGACATCTTCCTCAAGATATCCATTTAGGAAAGCAATTTTGACATCCATTTTCCAAATCTCATAATCATAATAAGCAGCTATGGCAAACAATATCCTTATAGACTTTAGCATCGCAACAGGTGAGAAAGTTTCATCATAGTCAACCCCTTGAGTTTGAGTGAAACCCTTTGCTACAAGTCTAGCTTTATAAGTATCCAAGTTTCCATGCATATCGGTTTTTTTCTTGAAAACCCACTTGCTTCCAACTACTTTGGAATTAAGAGGTGGTACAACAAGTTCCCAAACTTGATTGTCATACATGGATTGCATCTCTATGTTCATGGCTTCGAGCCATTTGTCACAATCCGAATTGGACACTGCATCATGATATGTGGTTGGTTCATCTGAATCTACCACATAGCATCCATCCATGAAAAATCCGTATCTTTCAGGTGGATTACTAGTTCTACCACTTCTGCGAACGTTTTGTGTGTATTGATCAACCATTTGATCATCTTCAACATCCTCATGTTGAGTGCTAGTTTCAACAAACGTGCATCGGGTTGTGGTTCTTGATCCTCCTCAAGATCCACTGTTCTACTGCTAGTTCCTTCCATAAGGAACTTTGCTTCTAAGAACTCACCCTTTCCGGCAACAAACACCTTTTGTTCCGGTGGATCATAGAAATAATATCCCATAGAATCTCTAGGGTATCCTACAAAGATACACTTGGTGGATCGGACTTCCAATTTGTGTGGGGTGGGAGTCTTAACATAAGCCTCACAACCCCAGACCCTTAAGTATGATAGGGATGGAAGTCTTCCATGCCATATCTCAAAAGGTGTCCTTTCCACCTTTTTGGTTGGGGCCATATTTAGAATACGGGCCGCGGAGCGCAGAGCGAAACCCCAAAATGATAGAGGTAATGTGCTTGTAGCCATCATACATCGAACCATATCCAATAAGGTTCGATTCCTCCTCTCAGACACACCATTATGTTGTGGTGTTCCAGGTGGAGTGAGTTGTGAGACAATGCCACAACTCCTAAGATAATCTTGAAAAGCATCACTTAGGTATTCACCTCATCTATCGGTGCGGAGAACTTTAATCGACTTGTTAAGTTGATTTTCTACTTCATTCTTGAAGATTTTGAACATTTCAAAAGCTTCATCTTTGTGGCTTAATAAGTACAAATACCCATAGCGACTATAATCGTCGATAAAGGTAATGAAGTATCTTTCAGCATTCCTAGTAATTGGTTTAAAAGGACCACATACATCCGAATGTATGATTCCTAATAAATCTTTTGCCCTTTTGTTAGTTCCACTAAAGGGTGCCTTAGTCATTTTACCTTGTAAACAAGATTCACAAACATCAAATGAATCACATTCATTCGTTTTTAAAAGACCATTCTTTTGAAGTGTTTGTATACGTTTCTTGTTTATATGACCAAGACGACAATGCCAAAGATAGGTATCACTCAAATCCAACTTGAGTTTCTTGGTGTTAGTATGATACAATGAACTATTTAAAGCATTTTCATGAACCAATTCATAAATACCATTAATGGGAATTGCTTTAAAATAGAACATATCATTTAAAGAAACATGAATATCATTTTCAACAAAAGATAATACATAATCATAATGTCTTAATTGGGATACAGAAATAATGTTCCTAGTCAAACTAGGAGCATACAAAACATTCTTCAAAATAACATCCAAGCCACTTGGAAGTTTTAGGATGTAGTTCCCA
Source organism: Flaveria trinervia (assembly GCA_025506515.1). Taxonomy (NCBI): domain Eukaryota; kingdom Viridiplantae; phylum Streptophyta; class Magnoliopsida; order Asterales; family Asteraceae; genus Flaveria; species Flaveria trinervia. Next base: position 36,138,828 of record CM046449.1, on the reverse strand, counting down.
CGAGCTTCAACTTGGACTTTGGTTCCATTGCCCATGAAGAGGCTAACATCCCCTTGATTGAAGTCTTTACTTCTTTTGAACCCCTGCAATAAATTGCAAATATGAGTTCCACATCTGGTATCTAATACCCATGTGTTTGAAGATATAACATTAAGATCAATATGAATCATGTATATTGTACCTGAGGTCTGCCCGGCATCCCTCCTTGCTTTCAACTCTTGGAGATGGACAGGACAATTCCTTGCCCAATGTCCAATCTCCCCACACTTGAAGCATGGGTCATTGGTAGCAACCTTTTGCTTCTTCTCATGTGGTTTGGGTGGCACCCTTGCCACCCCTTTCCCCTTTCCCCATACGGGTTCCTTACCCTTGGAACCTTTGCCTTGGGTGCGGGATGAGGCCTTTTCTTGTTCCCACCTGCATTGAAGGTGAGAACGGGTAAAACCATTTTATCCATGGCCGCCTCGCCCATTTTTAGCATTGAGTGAAGCTCACCAATGCTTTTGTCCCAAGCATTCATGTTGTAGTTCAACACGAATGTCTCGAACTTCTTGGTAAGGCCATTAAGGATCAAATCCGTGGCCAAGTCCTTCGAGACAGGACAATTAAGCCTCTCGAGGCGGTCAACATGACTTTTCATCTTAAGTACATAAGATGAAATAGATTGGTTGTCGTCCATACGACATGCATGGAGTGCTCGAACCGTTTTGAAGCGCTCAACCCTTGCTTGCTGTTGGAACGTTTCCTTCAGCTTGGTTATCATGTCATAAGCTCCGTGATGTTCATACTCCTTTTGGAGATCCGGAGTCATGCTCGCTAGCATGAGACAAGACACTTGGACGGAGTCCTCAGTATACTTTAGCCATCGTTATAGGCCTCCTCATCATCCTCAACAGGTTGATCGAGGATAGGGTCGTCTAAAATATATGATCGTCTAAAATATATGATCGTCTTTCTTGCTTGAGAACGATTCTCAAGTTTCGATACCAATCAATGAAATATTATGATTTAGACGTTCCTTTTGGAGAATCGCTCGCAATGATTGGGCGGACGCGGATGAATTATCATGATTATCATTATTGGTGGCCATCTACAAAATTTAACAAAGATCTATTTTAGTATTTTCGATATTGTTATTTAATAATTAATGCCTTTTAAGGTCATTTTTATATTAAAGTCTAGAACCCACATTACATTTAAATTGTGGTTAGGTGACCTTTATCCCACGATTAAATTAATAAGGTGGTCAACGATTGACGGTTGCAACCATTTGCAACTTCTAGAAATATGGGATCGACTTGAAACATCATATGTAAAGTCGGCATGTTAATCCCATCAACACCATTTGGAAACCACACCGTAGGTGATCCATTTGACATGGTTTGCAAATCAAGATACCCTACTTACACCTACGTGTGAGTTTGCCAAAATAAGTGGTTAGGTGACCTTTATCCCACAAATAAGGCATTCTCACCTCAAGTCGCAAGTTCCCTCAAAATGGTTAGGTGACCTTTATCCCACTAAGAGTTCCCAAGTGACTCAAGTGTTGTGTAAAAGGACGGTGTTGATCTTGTTGGAAATATAGTTTGGAAAAAAAATTAGAGATTTCATAATCTTAGTTTAGAAACTCTATGTACTTGTACTTGCATGCTTTCAAATACAAGATACCTTATGGTCTTTTGATTAAAACCCATTTTATCTTTGAAATCATTAAATCAATTTAATAACCTTTTATTACTTTTAATGATTAAGAACCATCAATTTTCAGCTTGTTAATTAGTTTGTAATGCATGTCAAAATATCAACCATACAATCAAATAACAAACATTCAAACAAGCATAAGCATACAAACATGAGTGCATAACCATAGCCACTAAGTTGACAACACTTGTTTGCCATCACAAGTGTCATCATTAGGTCTTTCCTAAGGGTTGAAATCAACACAAAATTGAGGTCATCATTAGACCCCCACTTGAACTTGCATCCATATGCTTCAAGTTCCATGTCTTTGATGTCCATATTTGGGTCTTGATCTTGTGCATCTTCCTTTTACAAAATTGTATCCTAATACATTTTTCTAATAAAAGAAATGCACCTAATCTATTATTTACATAACCAAATGAACAAATAATTACAACCCAATAATAAATATAAAAATTACAACCCAATTGAATGAATAAAACCAACCATTTCAATCATCCAAAACAAAAGGCCAAAGGCTAGGTTATGCACACTAACACCCAATGATCATATCATCCAAACATATAATGAAACCCCACTTAAAACCACCAAATTTCAGCCAACATAGCTGAAATTTTGGGTATTAAACATTGTCCAAACAATCAACATATATATATATATATATATATATATATATATATATATATATATATATATCTTTCAAGGTCTAATCACTAGCATGTGTGATATGACCTTGAAAGTTTGGTGAATCATTCATACAAAATATAGCAGCCCAAAGTCAGCCTATAATAAGTTGATAATACATCTTTAAAACCAATTTTAAAGACAAAGAAGAAGCAAGTTATCCACATAACCGGCTCTTGATGCCATTGATGGGTTTGATAGAATACAAAATAGACAAGTTTAACCTTTTAAACTTTCTGAAAAACGCAGCGGAAGTATAGCATTATAACATGTTTATAAGCTGAAAATTTCATGTTCTTAATGGTGTTTTAAGATGGAAAAAAAACCCAAATCAAAAGGATCTTTAATATGTGAATGAACAAGCTAAGAACATATGTAAATGACATAAAATCACAGCTACATAAAGCTGTGATGGACTACCTTTCTCCAGCCAAAATGTCGACCAAGGAAGGGTTGAATGATGCTTGTGAATCGGCCAAGACTCCAAGGAAGGACCCCTCAAGTTTGTATACCCCACGCTTGTGCACAAACACTCTTCTTGTTAGGGAGATGAACACCCAAAACCAAAGAAAGGACCCCAAATCTGCTGCTAATTGCCAAGAACTAGAGAGAGAAAGGAGAGTGTTTTGGTTTTTGTTTTTGCATGTAATGAGAGTGGTGAAAGGGTTCTAGTAAATGACTTGCTTTTGTGTATGTGTTCAAGAAAAGAAAAGGGGCCAATAACCCTTGATGGGCGGCCGAAAGTTTCAAAGGGAAAAAGAATTTCCCCTCTCAAACACACACACACAAATTAAATTAGTCATCTAATAATTTATACAATTAACTATTTAATTGTATAAGTTATGAACCCTTTTTTTTCATTATTTGATGTTATCTAATCTGTTTAAATAACATTACAAATAATAATCATGAACAAAATATCCTAATAAGTTGTTCCATCTCATATCCAACTTATTTAGAAAACCCATTATTCTAAATTTGGTGTTGTTATTTAATTGCATGATCATATCATCAATTGAATAATCGTTTGTGTTTGTAAAACTTGTTATTGGGTATAACCCGACTTGGATCATGACATACTAACCGCATCAATGTTCTATGTGTCTTGGGCATACGGAATCCAACAGATTAGGCATTGTTGATCATGTCTAGATGTTGTTATGAGCTTGAGATGGTATAATTGTAATGAATTCATGAATACATTGAGTGTTTGATAGATGTGGAATGTACTTTCCCAAAAGGGAAACTTTATTTGCACAACGTTTGAAGGATGATAGATTGAACATGTTTGGGATGTTAGGAGCATGTTAGTAAGTTCGTGGATGAATTCTAATATGATAGAACATGTTAAATTAGTTGTATGGAATGCTTGGATATCATGGGTGATGTTTGGACTTTGATGAGCATATATGATGTTGATGTTGGTTAGTAGCTAAGACACCATGTTTGGGGACTGGAACTGATTGTTGTGGTGTATGTTGAATGCAATTAACATGGTTAATGAATGTTAATGTGATCATCATACACGCGTGCTAATCTGAGGCCCCTACTTAGTAGGATTGGCAGGGTTTAGGATGTGAAGTCGTGAGTGGCTTCACATGGCATGTGGTGCGTGACTTGATCTTTGTGTGGCATGTTAGTTGTGTTATAACCAGTGGACATGTGAATGTTCTAGATTCGCATGATTTGTATGATACTTGGTTGTATGATGATCTAACTGATACACCTGGATAATATAGCATACATATGATCTATTTGAATGTTAACCATGTAGGATATGTGTGTATGATTGCTTGAATGGTTTACAACACATAAAGTCACCAACGGGTCAAACGGGTCAACTGGGTCAAACGTGTCTGTTTTTCTCAAACCTTGAGTCCTTGGTTGTAGTGTACTTAGGGTTTCGCATGTCCTCTATTTACACGTACTTATATGTTCTAGGTAACCTCTGAAGGTTGTCTGTCCATTCTGTCTGTCAAGTAAAACTCTAAGTGTCTATCACGCATATATCAGGTGAGTTCATGTCCCACTCTTTATTTAATCTCTTTTGGGGGAGATAACATACTTTTAAATCACAAACGGTTTATATATTCAAGTTGTGTATGATATTAATATAGTGTTGATATCATGGAAAAGTTCTCACACTTTCGAATTGTTAATATTGAATAGCGGGGAAATTTGGGTAGTACTACTGGGTCTGACGAACCCCACCTGTGTGACTCGAGGTCAACCGGGTGCAATTTGTCCTATTGAACATTGTCACGACCTGTTAAGTAGTGACAGGAGGTAACAACGTAACACAGTCAGCTTCAATTGTGAAATCACTATGACTTAATATTTATTGTTAATGGACTAGCTATCTATTACAATGCACTACTTTTATATCTCTACTATTAAACTGCTTATGTTTGAATATCACTCTTGAACTCACCAACCATTGTGTTGACATTTTAGTATGCTATTCTCAGGTCATTAGCTTGCTTGCCATTAGGAGCACTACATGGTTTCACTTGTATTCTAAGACTCGGTCTTCAAGACATCTTTATTGTTTTAATGGTTAATGTTTACATTTTTTGGGTTGGCGCATGTTTTGCCATAGTATACATTTTTATTTCTTTGGGTTGTTTTACAAAACGCTTCCACACAGTTTAAAGATTATACTTTGGTTGATTTTATTTTTGTTATGGCATATAGGATCGTTCTGAGTAACTATTGATTGTGATCCTGGTTTGTTCACACGCCTCGTGGTAAAACTCCGCACATGGATTTTAAGGGTGTGATAGATTGGTATAAGATTCATTGGTTATAGGGAACTAGGTTGCATACACACTAGACTATAACCACACACAGTTAATTAGTTACATGTGCCTTATTCCCATCTACTGTATACTCATTGGCATACACGTCACACTCTCTGTAGCATGGCATCGTCATCGAGAGCTCCGAGTAAGCGACCTCAATCACCTTCACGATCTGAATCCCCACCTCCCGCACCTGTACCTCACAATGGATTCGATTGGCCCCGACTAGCTTATCCTCAAGAGGAGATTGACTAGGATCAATCTTTTGCATTGATGAAGCGTGACCCTCCATGAGACTGGAGTTTCTATCCTAGATTCTTTGATCATATTATGTATAGGGAGTGCGTACCTGTTCTGAGACCCAGGACTAGGAACAATGCCGACCAACCAATGCCTTCACTCCCACGGCCGGTGCCGTCCAACGAGCAACTGATTGCTGCACTGGTGGCTGCACTAGACACTGAGCAGCATCGAGTCAGGCGGCTCACAGGTGATGTCTGTACACTGCAGCATGAGGTGTACAAACTGAGACATCAACTGGATGAACTCGAGGAGCAACACGGGAAGACCCTAAACAGGTGTCACCATATGCAAGATGGTCTCATAGCACTCCGTGGGCGTGTGACTGCTCGTGAACAGCGGGACGCTGTAGCCCATAATAGGATTGCTATTTTAGAAGCTCAACTAGCGGCACTTCAGATTGCTATAGCTTCTTCTCCTGCAGCAGACCCTGAGGATGAGGATCCCGATGAGGGACCCGAGGAGGGACCCGAGGAGGGACTTGAGGAGGAGGAACCGATGGAGATGGAGGATGATAGTGATGGGTCAGATGTTGTCGATTAACTTTCTTTATATGACTTAGACTATGTAGTGTTTTTCTTTTTGAAACCTATGTGGGAAGGGTTGTTTCCCCACAAGAACGAAAAACTTAAATTTTGACATTGATGAATACATTGTGACATATTTACAATTTATTTACTTTGGTTATTATTTTTGTTATAAATGTTGTGGTTATGATGATTCATTATTTCTTTTATTTACCGTTTACTGTGCTTCATTGAGATAAATGTGTTTGATGTTACTCATTATTGTATTTGTGAATGTAAAGTGAAAAGAATGGACGCCCGTGGACGTTGACGTGGACGTGGTCGTGGACGCGGATGTGGACGTGGCACTGGAGAACATGGAGGTGGTGCTATTAACATGACCCCCGTAGAGTTAGCTGCTCTAATTAATGAGCATGTTCAGGCGGCAGTGGCTGCTGCCCATACGGGTCAGCCAGCAGGTAAACAATGATATAAAGATAAATCTGATATCCTTCATAACTATATGGGATGTCTGATTGATGTGTGTTGTGTTAAAACAAGACCACCGGTGTGTACCTACAAGTCCTTTATGGACTGTAAATCACACACCTACAGTGATACTGAGGGTGCTGTAGGGCTTGCACGATGGTTCGAGAAGACTGAGTCTGTCTTCTCTAAATGCAACTGTCCACCTGCTGTCAAGTGAAGTATGCCACAGGGACTTTAGAGGGTGCTGCTCTGTCTTGGTGGAACGCGCAAGTCCAGATGCTAGGGCAAGCGATGGCGAATGGACTTCCATGGGATAAGTTCAAAGCAATGATGACTGAGGAGTACTGTCCTTGCAATGAAGTGCAAAAGTTAGAGATGGAGTTCTGGCAATTGAAGATGCAGGGCTCGGAAATCGAGGCCTACACCACCAGAACCCATGAACTAGCAACTTTGTGCCCGGGAATGGTGAATGAGGTGCATAAGAGGGTGGAGCATTACATACGGGCATTAGTACCCAAAATCCAAAGTATGGTAACTGCCTCCAACCCAACCAGAATTTAGCAAGGCATCCAGCTAGCTCATAAGCTAACTGACCAAGCCATGGAGCAAGGACGTATACCCAAGAGGGGCATTGTGGCAAGCGTGCTCGACAACAAAAGAAAGTGGGATAATGCCAACAACACCAAAGCATCATCATCTTCTAGTGGTCAACCTCAACCTCAACAGCAACAATAGCCAGTTCAGCAGCAACGGAGGTTCGACAATAACCGTAACTTCAACCAAACGGTTGCAAATAATCAAGGACCCAGTGGTTATGGTGGTAGACATCCGAAGTGCACTCGGTGTAATTATTATCATGTGGGAAGGTGTGATAACTTCAAGTGTCAACGATGTGGAAAAATCGGACACGTTGCTAAGGATTGTCGTGGTGAACTGGTAAGGAGGCCACAACAACCTCAGGAAACCCCCAAAGGTTGTTTTGAATGTGGGAAAGAAGGGCATTACACGTGAAACTACCCACAACTAAGGAGAAATGGTAAGGGCAATAACAACAACAACAACAACAATAACAACAACGGTAATAACAACAACGGAGGTACTGGTACTGGTAATGGCGGCAATAAAGATGCAGCCAAGGGGAGAGCCTTCGTCATTGGCTCAGGTGAGGCTCTAAATGATCCCACAACTGTTATTGGTAGGTTCTCTGTTAATGGTTGTTTTGCTACGGTACTATTCGATACTGGAGCACATAGGAGTTTCGTGTCCTTAAAGTTCTGTAGTCTTTTAAGTGATATACCCTCTGCCTTAGAATTTAAAGACACCGTGGAATTAGCCAATAGTAAACAGATCCATGTAACGCATATCCTTAAAGGTTGTTAGATAGAACTTGCTTGTCATACTTTCGCTATAGATCTTATGCCTGTTACGCTGGGGAGTTTTGATGTTGTGATAGGCATGGATTGGCTCTCTAGCAAGCAAGCGGAAGTCATATGTCATGAGAAGATCATACGAATCCTTGTTGGTGACAAAATCCTTACTGTCAGAGGTGATAGGAGTGGTGCTGTGATAGGCATCATCTCATACATGAAAGCTCAAAACTTATTACTAAAGGGTCGTGTGACTATTCTAGCACTTGTAACTGATAAGCAAACGGAAGAAAGGAGAATGGAGGACATTCCCATAGTGCGCGATTTTCCAGAGGTGTTTCCAGAGGATCTTCCTGGATTACCACCTCACCGCCAAGTGGAATTCCAGATTGAGTTGACTCCCGGCGCAGCTCCGATTGCTAGGACATCTTATCGATTAGCACCGAACGAGGTACAAGAGGCGTCATCAAAACCTCAGGAGCTTTTAGATAAGGGCTTTATTCGACCTAGCACATCACCTTGGGGAGCTCCTGTTCTTTTTGTTAAAAATAAGGATGGCACATTCCGGATGTGCATCTATTATAGAGAGTTAAACAAAGTAACAGTCAAGAACCGATATCCTTTACCTCGTATCGATGACTTGTTTGATCAGCTTCAACAATCGAGCTATTATTTGAAAGTTGACTTGAGATCTGGTTATCATCAACTTAGAGTTCGAGAAGAAGACATTCCCAAGACTGCGTTTCGTACTCGTTATGGTCATTATGAGTTCTTGATCATGCCTTTTGGGTTGACTAATGCACCTGCTGTGTTCATGGACCTCATGAACCGCGTGTGCAAACCCTATCTTAATCAGTACGTCATTGTATTTATCGATGATATACTGATATATTCTAGGACCAAGGAGGATCATGAAGAGCACTTACTAATGATCTTAGAACTATTGAAATATGAGCAGCTGTATGCCAAATTCTCAAAGTGTGACTTTTGGATAAGAGAAGTGCAATTCCTAGGTCATATTATTAATGAGAAAGGGATACATGTTGATCCTGCCAAAATTGAGGCGACAAAGAATTGGACTACACCCAAAACGCTGAGTGAGATAAGATAATTTCTGGGATTAGCAGGATATTACCCATGATTCATAGAAGGATTTTCTAAGATCGCACAACCACTCACAGCCTTGACTCACAAAGGAATGACATACAAATGGAGTGAGAGCCAAGAATCAGCTTTTCAATTGTTAAAACAAAAACTCTGTACTGCCTCGATATTAGCACTACTAGAGGGAACAGATGACTTCGTGGTGTATTGCGATGCATCCATTCAAGGATCGGGTTCTGTCTTGATGCAACGAGAAAAGGTGATAGCTTACGCCTCGAGACAACTAAAGGTTCATGAGAATAACTATACCACCCATAACTTAGAATTGGGGGCAGTGGTTTTTGCCTTACAGATCTGAAGACATTACTTGTACGGTACCAAGTGCACTATCTACACCGATCACAAGAGTCTTCAACATATCTTCGAGCAAAAAGAGTTGAATATGAGGCAACGACGTTGGGTGGAACTACTAAACAACTATGATTGTGCTATTAAGTACCATCCGGGAAAGGCGAACGTAGTTGCCGATGCCTAAGCTGGATGGAAACAACTAAACCTAAATGGGTGCGAGCTTTACAGCTTACTATGAGTACCCAACTACCCGAACAGGTTAGGGAGGCGCAGATAGAAGCTTTAAAAGTAGAAAATGCTCGTTCTGAGTCGTTAAGGGGAATGGATAAACAGCTGGTGGTGAAAGAGGATGGAATTTGGTATTTCATGGATAGACTTTGGGAGCCTGTTTATGGAAATCTAAGAGATTTAGTTATGAGCAAGGCACACAAATCTAAGTATTCTATACATCCTGGATTCGACAAGATGTATCATGACCTAAAGGCGCACTACTGGTGGCCTAACATGAAAGCAGGTGTAGCTACGTATGTGAGCAAGTGTTTGACCTGCTCGAAAGTAAAAGTGGAATATCAAAAACCATCCGGATTGTTACAAAAACCTGAGATACCAATATGGAAATGGGAACTGATCTCCATGGATTTTATTACTAGGTTACCCCGGACTAATACTGGTTGTTACACGATATGGGTTATTGTGGATCGATTGACAAAGTCTGCTCACTTCCTTGCAATTAAGAAAATGTATAAGATGGAGAAATTAACTCGACTGTATCTTAAAGAGATCGTTTCGAGACACGGTGTACCGATCTCAATTATTTATGACCGCGACGCTCGTTTCACATCACATTTCTGGAAATCATTGCAGAAATCTTTGGGTACGTGATTGGATATTAGTACTGCATATCACCCACAGACGGATGGCCAGAGTGAGCGTACCATACAGACGTTGGAGGATATGCAACGTGCTTGTGTGATTGACTTCGGGAATAATTGGGAAATTCACCTGCCATTGGTGGAATTTTCTTATAACAACAGTTAATCATACTAGCATACAGGCAGCACCTTTCGAGGCACTGTATGGGAGAAAATGTAGATCACCGGTTTGCTGGGCAGAAATTGGTGATAGTCAGCTAATAGGTCCCGAGTTAATTCATGAGACAACGGAGAAGATTGTGCAGATACGAAACCGTATGGCTGCAGCGCGAGACAGACAAAAGAGTTATGCTGATAAGAGACGGAAACCTTTAGATTTTCAGATTGGTGACAAGGTTTTGTTGAAAGTCTCACCATGGAAAGGCGTAGTTCGGTTTGGTAAGCGAGGGAAACTAAATCCAAGGTACGTTGGACCATTTGAAATAGTGGAAAGAATAGGTCCAGTGGCCTATCGACTAGCCCTACCTGATTCGCTAAGTGGAATCCATGATGTATTTCATGTATCAAACCTAAAGAAGTGCATAATTGATGAAACAATGGTCGTACCACTAGAAGAAGTTCAAGTGGATGAACAATTGCGTTTTATTGAAGAACCAGTCGAGGTGATGGACTGTGATGTGAAAACACTTAAGCAAAGCGAGATACCCATTATCAAAATCCGTTGGAATTTGCGACGTGGACCGGAATTCACATGGGAACGAGAAGATCAAATGAAGCTTAAGTACCCTCAACTATTCAAAAAGACAATGCCAGCAGACGAAGGTATTGATTTAAATTTCAGGACGAAATTTCTTTCAACATGGGGATGATGTGACAACTCATCCAAAACTCACTTGATTTCGATTTCTGTGTGCCAATACAGTAGACGAGTGATGGAACACTCTCACCATGTAACGCGATTTTCGGGACAAAATTCTTTCAACATGGGGATAATGTGACATCCGGTAAATTTCCGTTATCAAACTCCGTTAGTTCCGTTAAGTCTTGCATGCACGTGTCGTAAACACACACTAGTTGTCGTTTAACGTTGGTGACCTCATAATAATTAACAATGTTAAATTAATGATAATCGAATTGATTATGTGATTATTGTGTTATGTTTATGTGGTTGCATGTTTTAAATGTTAACTAAGAAATTAATCGCGTAACGCGGAAATGTGCCTATTTATTCGTATGCCTTGTGTTTTTATAAAGATAAAATATATAATGATTATCATTAATTTATATCCTTACATTAATAAGTTAAAAACACTTTACAAAGAGTTTAACGCCAAGTTTTTATAAAATACCAAAATACAAGGGTTAAATGGTAAATATGGAAATTAAATTTAATAAAACACAAAAACCCTAGCCCCACTCATATGCAACTTATTTAGAAAACCCATTTTTCTAAATTGGTGTTGTTATTTAATTGCATGATCATATCATCAATTGAATAATCATTTGTGTTTGTAAAGCTTGTTATTGGGTATAACCCGACTTGGATCATGACATACTAACCGCATCAATGTTCTATGTGTCTTGGGCATACGGAATCCAACAGATTAGGCATTGTTGATCATGTCTAGATGTTGTTATGAGCTTGAGATGGTATAATTGTAATGAATTCATGAATACATTGAGTGTTTGATAGATGTTGGAATGTACTTTCCCAAAAGGGAAACTTTATTTGCACAACGTTTGAAGGATGATAGCTAGAACATGTTTGGGATGTTAGGAGCATGTTAGTAAGTTCATGGATGAATTATAATGTGATAGAACATGTGAAATTAGTTGTATGGGATGCTTGGATAATCATGGGTGATGTTTGGACTTTGATGAGCATATATGATGTTGATGTTGGTTAGTAGCTAAGACACCATGTTTGGGGACTGGAACTGATTATTGTGGTGTATGTTGAATGCAATGAACATGGTTAATGAATGTGAATGTGATCATCATACACGCGTGCGAATCTGAGGCCCCTACTTAGTAAGATTGGCAGAGTTTAGGATGTGAAATCGTGAGTGGCTTCACATGGCATGTGGTGCGTGATTTGATCTTTGTGTGGCATGTTAGTTGTGTTATAACTAGTGGACATGTTAATGTTCTAGATTTGCATGACTTGTATGATACTTGGTTGTATGATAATCTAAGTGATACACCTGGATAATATAGCATACATATGATCTATTTGAATGTTAACCATGTAGGATATATGTGTATGATTGCTTGAATGGTTTACAACACATAAAGTCACTAACGGGTCAAACGTGTCTGTTTTTCTAAAACCTTGAGTCCTTGGTTGTAGTGTACTTAGGGTTTCACATGTTCTCTATTTACACGTACCCACGTACTTATATGATCTAGGTAACCTCTGAAGGTGGTCTGTCCATTCTGTCTGTCAAATAAAACTCTAAGTGTCTATCACGCATATAAGGTGAGTTCATGCCCTACTCTTTATTTAATCTCTTTCGAGGGAGATAGCATACTCGTAAATCATAAACGCTTTATATATTCAAGTTGTGTATAATATTAATATAGTGTTCATATCATGGAAAAGTCCTCTCACTTTCGAATTGTTAATATTGAATAGCGGGGAAATTTGGGTAGTAGTACTGGGTCTGATGAGCCCCACCTGTATGACTAGAGGTCAACCCGGTGCAATTTGTCCTATTGAACATTGTCACGACCTGTTAAGTCGTGACAGGAGGCAACAACATAACACAGTCACTTCAATTGCGAAATCACTATGAGTTAATATTTATTGTTAATGGACTAGCTATCTATTACAATGCACTACTTTTATATCTCTACTATTAAACTTCTTATGTTTGAATATCACTCTTGAACTCACCAACCATTGTGTTGACATTTTAGTATGCTATTCTCAGGTCCTTAGCTTGCTTGCCATTAGGAGCACTACATGGTTTCACTTGTATTCTAAGACTCGGTCTTGAAGACATCTTTATTGTTTTAATGGTTAATGTTGACTTTTTTGGGTTGACGCATGTTTTGCCATAGTATACTTTTTTATTTCATTGGGTTGTTTTACAAAATGCTTCCGCACAGTTTAAAGTTTATACTTTGGTTGATTTTATTTTAATTATGGCATATAGAGTCATTCTGAGTAACTATTGACTATAATCCTGGTTTGTTCACACGCCTCGTGGTAAAACTCCGCACGTGGACTTTGAGGGTGTGACACTTATGATCAGTGTAGATAATGCATTTGGTTCCATACAGGTAATGCCTCCGTATCTTAAGTGCAAATACTACAGCGCGCAACTCCAAATCAAGGGTTGTATAGTTCTTTTCATGCACCTTAAGTTCTCGTGAAGCGTAGGCAATCACCTTTTCCTTCTGCATTGGTACACATCCCATTCCTTGATGTGACGCATCGTAGTATACCACAAAATCATGAGTTCCGTCTGGGAGGGACAATATAGGTGTGTTGCACAACTTCTCGTTCAACATTTGGAACGCTTGTTCTTGTGCATGTCCCCAATCAAAATTCTTGTCTTTCTGGGTCAACAACGTTAACGATTGAGCGATCTTTGAAAAATTCGCGATGAAGTGACGATAGTACCCGGCCAATGCTAATAATTGTTGTATATCTAAAGGTGTTTGGGGTGCATCCCATTTCTTCACCGCTTTGATCATGCCGGGATCTACATGAATCCCATCCTCGTTAACCACATGACCAAAATACTTCACTTCCCGCAACCAGAATTCACACTTCGAGAACTTGGCGAAAAGTTTCTCTTCCCATAACAGCTCCAGAATTGCCTGAAGGTGTTCTTCGTGGTCCTCATTCAATCGGGAGTAGATAAGTATATCGTTTATGAATATGATCACAAACTTATCCAAGTAAGGTTTACACACCTGATTCATTAGGTCCATAAACACAACTGGTGCGTTAGTCAACCCAAACGGCATGACCAAGAACTCATAGTGCCCATAACGAGTTCTAAATTTTGTTTTCGGTATGTCCTCCTCGAAAAGCCTTAGTTAATGATATCCAGAACAACGTTCGATCTGTGAGAAATACGAAGCTCCTTGTAGCTGGTCCAATAGATCGTCGATCCTGGGGAGAGGATACTGATTCTTCACAGTTAACTTGTTCAACTCACGGTAATCGATACATATGCGGAACGAACCATCCTTCTATTTGACAAATAGTACTAGTGCTCCCCATGGTGAGTGACTCGGCCAAATAAAAGCCTTCTCCAGTAGTTCCTATAACTGACTAGATAATTCCTGCATTTCAGACGGCGCTAACCGGTATGGTGTCTTTGCTGCCGGTGTACCTCCAGGAACCAACTCTATACGAAATTCCACCTGTCGTGTGGAGGAGGAAAACCAGACAAGTCATCGGGAAATACATCTGTGTAGTCACGTGCCACTGGAATATCTACTAATTTCCTCTCTTCTTCCATCTTTTCTACCACATGAGCCAGAAAAACGTAGCATTGCTTTCGTAAACTTTGACGTGTTTTCATGCAGGAGATAAGCTTTAGGTTGCTTCCCGGTCATTCTCCTTGATTTTTGAGTACCTCCCCGTTTGGCATTGGGATTGGAACTACTTTGTCCCGATAGACAATCTCAGCTCCGTGTTTCGACAACCAATCCATTCCCACAATCACATTGAAACTTCCTAACTCAAAGGATATCAAGTCTATATCGAAGGCATGGTCCTTCCATATCATCGAGCACTTTCTAATGATTTCATCAGCCTGTACAACCCTACCATTGGCCATTTCTACAGAGTAGCGAGTTTCTAGCCTACTAGGTCTCAAATCAAGAAATTGCACAAACTCAGTAGATATAAAGCTATTGTCTGCTCCAGTGTCAAATAATATAGATGCGAAGTGATTATTGAGTAAGTGCGTACCTGTGACAACATTTGGGTCCTGGCGGGCATCATTGGCTCCAATGACAAATGCACGTTCCCGAGCCGTATTTCCTTGATTCGCCGGTCCTTGATTTCTAGCTATGGCCATCACCGGTTGCTGCTTGTTCCCTTGTTGACCTGGCACCTGATTCAGTCTGGAGCACATGTTTCTGTAGTGATCGAGGCTTCCACACTCATAACAGCCTCTGGCATTCCTAGCGGGGTTAACCGCATTGATCGGTGCCACCAGATTCAGCACCGCTCTGCAGTCTTTTGTTAGATGTCCCGGGCGTCTACAGTTCACGCACACCCGGCACGGCATTGCTGGGGGATGATGGAAGTTGTACCTATCACATTTCAGGTGCAGCCCAACATACTCTCTCTTGCCCTGTGTCACGGCCACAAAATTTCTGGTTGTCTTGGCCCTTTTGTCAAATTTCCTGGCACTCGACCGGCTCGTTTCCCCAACATCTTTTCTTTTCTCTGCTCCCTTTCCCAATACCCCTGTTCTCACCATCTCGTCAGTTAGAGCGTCAGCCTTCAGAATTTCGCTCTGAATCGTAGGAGGAGCAGCTGCTGTTACCATCGCTCGGATTTGAGGCGCAAGTCCCCAAGTATACCTCTTGATCCTCTTTGACTCCGGAGTGACCAGATATGGAACCAATCTTGCCAACTTATGAAAATGGTCAGTGTATGCTACGTGCCTAGCTCCCACCATAGCATGATTCCATAATTCATACTCCAGTTTTGGCCTCTCGTTGAGGAGGCAGTATTCCTCGGTGATTAAGGCCTTAAACTCATCCCACGACATCTGCATCGCTGATTCTCTTCCCCAAGCCTGAACCTGAGTGTTCCACCAAGTTAGTGCCTTGCCCTGTAGTGAACATGTGGCATACTTAATCTTCTGGTTGTCGAGGCACTCGCTGATATCGATCATTGCCTCCATCTTCTCAAGCCAACTCGTCAGGGCTATCGCTCCACCTTTTCCATCGAACTCCTTCGGTTTACAAGCCACAAATTCCTTGTACGAAGATCCCCTTCTAGCATTAACAACCCCAGTCTCATTACCGGCTGTTCCACCATTCCTGGTTTCCTGATTACTCTTGTTCCCAGTTGGGTTCTCATTATCCTAATTATCATTGCCACCATCCCCGTGGGGGTGGTGATTCTGAAGAGCATCGCTCACTTGGGCCACAATAGTCGGGATCAATGCGGCTAGCTGTTGAGCGATCAAAGCTGCCATGTCAGTGTTTCCTGTTCCTGATTAAATCTGGCAGGGCCATTACTTGTTCTTGGTGCTCGACCTCTGCCTTTGCCTCTGCCTGGCGGGGCTTCACTTCCACCGCTGTTGCTGCGGGTAACTATTCGAGGCGGCATTTTCTAATCATAAAAGTAGTAAACACATAAGCTTTAACCATTTCAAAGTATATTATCCATACCACTCATCAAAGTCCAGCATTCCAAGTTAATATCACACTTGTTGTTACCACACATCACATGCAAGTCGTGTAGTTCTCACATCATGAATTGGTAATGTTCCAATAGTAGTCCATCATAATAATTGCAAACCCATGCATTTAATCACGTTAGTCTAGCGAAGGTTGTCTATCTCCTCCTCTTTCGAGGTTTCAAACATAACCTCCTTAGGGTAAATCCCAGTGTCTGTGGTCAAGTGAAATCGCATGATCTGTGAAGATCACTTTGGGTTGAATACTCGGATTTGATAAAACAACTCGGCGCACAGAGGGAACGGAAGATTCGATAGAAGCATCCCATAAAGAGTGAGCACAAAGGCTCTCTCATAGGGTGAAAAGATCACAAGGTAGATAGTCAAACGAATCAAGTAAAGAGGAACACATACACGAGATATAAAATGCACACAACCCTAGCATGCAAATCTACATGAAGGTTCCTAGGTTATAGTCTAGGTCAAGTGTATTGCCTAATTCTCTATAACCAATGGCTCTCATACCAGTCTGTCACACCCCTGCTAAGAGCGGAAACACGGGGATGTAACGAGATGGGATCGTCATATCACATGGTAAACAATAGAGATGCAATATAAAAAATGATGACAAAGCATGTCATGACGACACCCGACACAAAGGAGACTTGTGTCGTGTTTAGTCAATATTCACGACAACATAGCCATAAGCATAGCATGATAAATGATTCACATAATCAAATGAAGATAACATTGTATGTAATTCCGACAACCCGGGAACAAGTATCAAAAGAATGAAGTTTGTTTAAAACAGACTACAACAATGATTCCAAAATGAATGTTTGTCAGGTATGTTTAGTCTCAACAATGCATCCTAGGGTCTCCACTAAGGCATCACACCTAGATCTTAAATTAGCATTGTCACCTGAAAAGATATGCTCGAAAGGGTCAACAAAATTGTTGGTGAGCTCGCAGGTTTAAGTAGTAATAAGTAATTGATGTTGTATAGTAATTGTTGTGGAATACCGTGAATATAGTTATAAGTAAGGAAGATCACATGACAAGAGCTTTACAACCAAACCTAACGACGTACACACAAAATCTTGTCAGAATATATTCACCCAAGGCCCGTTCCTGGCCACTGTTGGTACTAACTAGTATAGCAACAAACAAGGGTGGGGGTGTCATCCCCGTAGTACTACCAATACCTATCCGTCGGTTCCAACACCGGAATTAAATGGTCATAAAGAATGTACCACATAAGAACTCAAGCACGTATCAGATAAGTACTCACAAAACAGTAACACATTGATTCCAAGTATGTAAATTGTACAGCATAGAAAATGGGTGAGCATACTTTCCCCCATGTTTGTAAATTTTGAAGTATTGTATAATCATAAAAAGGGGCCACGAAACTCACCTGTTAAGTGGTAAGTATGAATGATCAAAGTTCCCCAAATGTTGTATGTAATGAATGGTCAAACGCCTATTGACAGTTATTGTTAAGCATTAATGATATGCACACAAGTCGATTTGGGTTGTATCGGTTCGGTCGCATGTAACACACACAAGCTGACACACGTATTAGATCTTAAGTAGATCCAAGTACTAGAAACCATCACCATTGCCGGTGATATTGTGTAAAAGATCCATTGTTATAAGAGAAGTATTTGTTAAATATTAGTAGTCACGAATCGGTTGTTGATAATTGTAAAATGTTAGGTTGATTTGATTTGGAATAGTATTTGTAGCCTTGATAGCGTTGACTTTAATCATTGTGATTTAGCAATGGCAACCGTGTTGATGTTATCTTAACATCACACGACATGCGAGAAGGAATTCACACACACAGCAGCTTCAGTCGCATGACAGGACCAGACGCACAACTCAACACTCCATTCACACGAATCAACCCTCATTCGTACGAATCAGCTTCATTCGTACGATTGAACCTTCATTCATGCGATTGGCATTCAGTCATACCACACAGCACTTAATCGCACGACTCAACCTCCATATGCACAAATCAACCTTCATTTGTACGGATCAGGTTCATTCGTATGATTGAACCTCCATTCGTACGATTGGCCTTCAGTCGAGCGATACACGCACAATCGCACACATCCATTCATTCAGATGACTCAATCGCACACCACATTCATCCGCATTGACTCAATCGTATTCATTCATTCGATCGCACAACTCAGTCGCATCACATACCCAGTCGCACAACTCAGTCGTCCGAATGACACAATCGCAGGACTCAATCGCATGACTCACCCAGTCGCATGGCTTAGTCGCATGGCTTAGTCACATGACAGACCCAGTCTCCAGAATGGCAGATTCGCGACTGCAGAAGTGCAGAGCAGCCTTCGGCTGCTTCGTGCACGGGTTTTACACCACAAGGACTTCGAGAAACACACTATAAACACACTCAAACAAGAAGAACACGCAGAAAGACATCACATGCAACCACATGACCTCATGTGTTCGGGTTGGACCCGAACACCCGAAACCCTAAATGGATAGCAGTGAACTAGCAAGAAAAAGGACAACCAAGACCGTCTACTGCAAGAATGGAGTAGATTCGGTTGTAGTCGAAGTCTAGACGATGAAAACATGAGGAAACGGGGCGGTTTAGGTGCAAGGAAGGAGATGAAAGTGAAGGAGAGGATAAAGAAGAAGAAGGTGAAGAATAAAGCTAGGGCTGAGAAATGGGGTTTATATACCCTGCTCAAGTTTGGAAAATGGCACATTTAGTCCCTGCACTTAAATCCCCGAATTCCCAAATTTGTTTTGGTTGAAAAAGACTTTAATAGGTTAGTTATATTGATGATAAAAATGTATTTAACGATAATTGGTATTTTAAAATGGTTTTATTAATGACAACAATTTTATATAAAAATGATGTATTTAATGATAACGATGGTAAAATTTGTAAAAGTTTTAAGCGTAGCATACGTTAACCGTAAGAACACAAGAATAAGGATGATAAAGCATGTATGATATCCACACGAATAGTTTATAGGTATGAAGAACGAACGATCAAAGAAAACTTAACAGAAAACCATGTTAATTGACGGACCTTGAGGTGACGGATGTCACATGGCCCACCCTTGGGCGTCCGAAAATCCATTTAAAATGGGTTCCTCCCATTTTAATTTTTATAAATCTTGCACTCTTTTAACCATAAGTATATAAAATTAAAAGCTCTTCTAAAATTAACACACACTATTATTTATTATTATTTAACTTACTTAAATAATGATACAAATAATTTCTCATGAGCAAATTATCCATATATAATTTGTTCTATTAGAAAAGCACCGTTTTAGAAAACCCATTTTCCAAATAAATGTGAATATTTATGTAACACCTAGTTATTTAGAGTCAAAAAAAGAAAGAATAAAGTTATGAATAATAAAGAAAAGATATTTTACCCAAGTTAAGGGGTAAAAAGTGTCAAATAGGAGAAAAGGTTTGAAAAAGTGGGTGTAAAAGGTGATTGCCGCCCATCACTCTCTCTACACCCACAAAATTCGGATCTTGTTATAGAAAGAAAGAAAAGGAGCTGAAATTCTTGGATTTTGACGAACAAGAGCTGAAAAGTTCTTGTTTAAGGTGTTCTTCACTGGTTTTATCCTCGGTTGTGTGTCTATGTATGTTTGTATGCGTTTGGGTGTGTGTTTTGGTGAGTTTGTAGGTGGTTGAACTCAATTGCAAACGGGTTTGAAGGATGTCTTACCCGAAAAGGCTGCTAAGGTGAGTTCTAGAACCCCTCTTTTACATGTTTTAACTGATTTTAGGGCTCGAAATGCATGATTGGACTTTTTATAAAAAAAGGGTTTCATACCCGTATGTATGAATGTGTGTATGTTGCGGGTATGTTGTAATTTTGTACTATGTTCATGCTTGATGATGTTATGGTTGTGTTTCTAAGGCTTAGAATGCATGATTTAAGCTTAGAACATGATAGATGGTGTTTGGGGACCGAATTACGATGATAAGTGTGCCCTAGGCTGCTCATGCGCCAAAACAATAGTTCATACGCCTATGTTTAGAAAAACTGCTTGAGTGTTGACAAATGCGGATGGGCATTGACAAATGCGGATGAGTATTGGCAAATGCGGATGAGCATTGGCAAATGCGGATGAGCATTGATAAATGCGGATGAGAAAGTCAATGCGATGAGTAAGGAAATGCGGATGAGTAAGTTCATGTGACTGAACAAATGCGGATGAACAAAAGAAATGCGGATGAGAAAAGTTAATGCGGATGAGTAAGTTCATGCGACTGAACAAATGCGGATGAACAAAAGAAATGCGAATGAAGAAAGTTAATGCGGATGAACAAATGCGGATGAGTAAATTCATGCGACTAAACAAATGCGGATGAACAAAAGAAATGCGGATGAGAAAAGTTAATGCGGATGAACAAAAGAAATGCGGATGAGAAAAGTTAATGCGGATGAACAAATGCGGATGAACAAATGCGGATGAACAAAGTTATTGCGGAAGAACAAAAGGAAATGCGGATGGACAAATGCGCATGATCAAAAAGAAATGAGGATGCACAAAAAGAAATGTGGATGAACAGAAAGGAAATGTGGATGAACACTTAGAATATTTTCTGACGTTTTGGGGAAAAGTTGAAAAGTAGGCCTTGACTTGGGAGGTTCCCGGGGGTTCATGTAAGATGACTTTTGAGGTCATAGATGATGTGAAGGGCATGATATGATGACGTTATGATGTATTATTGATGCTTATGCATGATGGTATGTATGATGTATGTTATATATGTATGATGCTTTATATGATGATGTTGACTGTGTATGTTGATGTTCCTTACATTGTATGTTTATTTTCCATGCATTTAAGATGAATGTTAATGAATGAAATGAAAGTATTATGTAACGTAAAGTGGAAGATAATGAAAAAAGGAACATAATGAAATAATGCATGCATTAATGTACAAAGGAAATCAAAGCAAGTCTTGCAAGCCTCGTATGTGGAAACACGCCCAATGAAGGGTGTTAGTTCCATGGTGTATGGGTTAGCTACCCCAAAAGGATGCACACTAGCAAGTCTTTATGACCGACCATTTGTATACAATCTTTGTGTAGATACATGTGTACCTAGTTTCTGAGCTTAATGTAAAATGTCTTTATTGTCTTACACATGTGTAATAGAATGGGTACTTAATGAAAGGCAATGTGTGGTTGTGCTTATAATGTTGAATATTTCATTGCTTAGTATGTAATAATGCTTACTGAACTAACTATATAGGTTTGTAGTTGTTTGAATAGATCTAAGTCAAATAATGATTGTGAAACATATTCAAATTTAATCATCTGAAGTTCTCATGTGATTGGCCCATGCTAATGGACCATACATATGAACAACTTCATGCTAATGAACCAGTCGCACGACTGAACTAGGAGACTAGATCGGTCTCATGTAAGGCCCCGTTCCCGGGACGCTTACAGTTGGATCCTCATCGCACATAAAACATATAATTTCGTTGTAATTCAAAAAGCATCGCAGCGAAAACATTTAAAAATGACATTTCATTTGAATATAGTAGCTTTTTCAAATAATACGTCGTTAATCGGTTACAAAATACATTGCTGCATTATATCACAAAAGGGCTAAGTAAATGGATGCCATCCCAAAAGAGCCGAGTAGCTGCCCGTGCCATCCTCAACAATCATTACCTACCAACTGGAAACACATCAAAGTCAGCGTTGCTGATTGAGTTCTAGTTTTAATAAATAAAACATACTTTTCTTTTGTTAAAACCGTAATTTACTTTCATGTGATCATACAACATACGTACACATAGATAATAATTATATTATGTTCTTTAATCTTTCATGCTTTCATTCTTACTTTTCCTTTCCATCAACCATAAACCTTACCCTTCAGTTCATGGTACTAGACCTAGGCCTATCATAGACCTTCTATAACAGTGCATCGCACCTCGTGCTCAAAGTACCTAAGGATATGTTTAGGTATACTATGCAATACCTTTTTGTTCATGGTTCTAGACCTAGGCCTATCATAGACCTTCTATAATGGTGCATCACACCTCGTGGTCACAGTACCTAAGGTATGAATATAGGTGTACCATTTCCATATGCGATACATTTCTGTTCATGTTCCTAGACCTTGGCATATCATAGACCTTCTATAATGGTGCATCGCACCTCGTGTTCACAGTACCTAAGGTATGCAGCAATAGTTCTATACAAATGGTCAATCACAAAGAAGACCCCGGTGTGCATACCATGCTTGCAAGACTTTCTTTACTTTCATTACTTGTTAATGCATGCATTCTTACTTCATGTTCCTCTTTCATTATCTTTTGCTTTACGTTACATAATACTTCATTCATTCATGAACATGACATGTAAAGCCACACGAAAGATAAACATACATCATAACAAGGAAGATAACATACACAGTCATCATCATCATACAAGGCAACATCAAACATACATAACATGCATAATTATGCAACATCATCATCATCTTCATGCCCAACATGCTCTCTATGGCCTCAATCATCATCTTACATGAACTTACGGGAACCTTTACATCAAAACTTACATCTGCACTCTCCCCCGAAAGTTAGAAGTCAAACTACACTTTCCTTCGGGTGCAACAGCCCTATTCGGGCGTATGGACACCCTTCAGTCGCATGGCCTCCATGCAACTGAACATCATGTGAATGAACCAATGCGGATGAATATTCATGCAAATGAACACCCAATCGTGCGAATGGACTAATGTGGATGGACCTCATGCGAATGCAACTAATGCGGATGAGCACTCATGCGACTGGACCTTCAATCGCATGACCTCCATGCGACTGGCCCTTTAATTGTGCGAATGGACCCTCAATTGTGCGAATGGACCCTAATCGTGCAAATGGACACCGAGAAGTAGAGCTTTGGTTTGACTCGCTTCTCAATGATTTTGCCCGCTTGACTCTACCGAACCAAACTTTTCTCTTTTTTCTCCCTTCTTTCTCTCCTCTCTTTCTTTGTGGCTGAAATGTGTGAGTGTGGGGAGAGTATAGCTGACCTCTCCCTACAAATATCACCACATTTCCAACTTTCCTTCATTGGCGAGTTTGGTCCCTCGACTTTGAACTTTATTTCTTTTTTTTCTTCATTCGTTGGTTTCAAAATAAATAATTAACTAGGTGTTACAAGTCCACCCCCCTTAAATAGGTTTCATCCTTGAAACCTGTTATTCCTTGAACAAACATGGATAATTCTGCCTCATTTCTTCCTTAGTCTCCCACGTTAACTCGGATCCCTTCCTGTGCTTCCACTATACACGCACAAGAGGAACCACTTTATTTCTCAACCTTTTCTCTCCTCTATCGATGATCGCCACTGGTTGCTCCACATAATTGAGCCTTTCATCTACTTCGATATCCTCCAGTGGAACAATCATGTCTTCATTCGCCAAGCACTTCCTTAGATGAGATACGTGGAATGTCAGGTGAATTCCACTTAACTCATCTGGTAACTCCAGTCTCTAGGCCACCTCTCCTACTCGAGCAATGATTCGAAAAGGGCCTATATACCCGGGGCTCAACTTGCCCCGCTTTCTAAATCAGATAATACCCTTCCAAGGTGAGACCTTCAACATAACCCAGTCACCCACCTGGAACTCAATCGGTCTGCTTCGTTTATCAGCATACAACTTCTGTCTATCTTTGGCTGACTTGATAAAGGCTTTGATCCTATCAAGCTTCTCAGTCGTAGCTTCGATTACCTTGACGCTCCCTAACTCCTTCTGAACAATATCACCCCAACAAACTGGTGTTCTACATCTCCTACCGTATAGCATCTCATATGGTGGTATACCAATGCTGGCATGATAGCTGTTGTTGTGTGAGTATTCGGCTATTGGTAGGTGGTCATCCCAACTTCCCCCAAAATCAATCACACATGTGCGAAGCATGTCTTCCAATGTCTGAATGGTCCTTTCTGACGACCATCAGTTTGGCGATGATAAGCCGTGCTAATATGTAACCTCGTTCCCATGGCATCATGGAATTTCTTCCAGAATTTGGATGTAAACCGGGTGTCACGATCAGACATAGTAGACACCGACACACCATGACGAGTTACAATTTCCTTGATGAACAGATCAACCAACCTCTCAGATGAATATGTGTCGCGGATCGGTAGGAAGTGATCACTCTTCATCAAACGGTCCACAATCACCCATATAGCATCATACCCTTTCGGAGTTCACGGAAACTTCGTAATGAAATCCGTGGTGATGTGCTCCCACTTCCATTCCGGTATATCCAAAGGTTGAATCTTCCCATACGGCTTTTGATGCTCGGCCTTCACCTGTAAGCAAGTTGGGCACTTACTCACATACCCCACCACATCGCGCTTCATACCCGGCCACCAATAGTCTTTTTTCATATCTTGATACATTTTCATGGCACCAGGATGAATGGAGTATTGGGTCTTGTGAGCCTTATCCATTATCTTCACTCGTAGATCCCCAAAATAAGGAATCCACACCCATCCAAATCGGGTTTTAACACCAAGTGTGTTTTTACCCAATTCCCCAACCAGACCTCTTATCCTTTTAGAGTTAAGATGATCTTCTTTCAGTGCATCATCTTGAAACTCTTTGACTTGCTTCATTAAATCAGAGGTCATGATCAGTTAATACGCTTTCACTCGAATCAGCTCGGGCCTCTCTTTTCGGCTAAGGGCATGTGCCACCACATTGGCCTTGCCCGGATGGTAATGGATCTCACAATCATAATCCTTTATAAGCTCTAACCATCTCCTCTACCTCATGTTCAGGTCCTTCTGCTCAAAGAAGTAGTTCAAGCTCTTGTGACCAGTGAAGATAGTGCACTTCGTCCAATACACTTAGTGCCTCCAAATCTTTAGTGCAAAGACCACGACTGCTAGCTCCATATCATGCATAGGATAATTGATCTCATGAACCTTCAATTGTCAGGATGCATAGGCTATAACCTTCCCTCTCTGCATTAACACGCACCCCAACCCTGAGTAGGAAGCATCAGAATAAACCACTAGATCTTCACTTCCATCAGGTAATGACAGAACAAGAGCTTGAGTCAAACTCGCCTTCAGTTCACCGAACGCCTTCTCTTGAGCTTGACCTCATATAAACTTTACATCTTTTGGGTTAACTTGGTTAGTGGATAAGCAATCTTGGAAAAGTCTTGGATGAAACTTCTATAGTAGCCCGCCAAACCCAAGAAGTTACGAATCTCAGATGGCGTCTTTAGTGACTTCCATTGCATAACCCCCTCCACTTTTGCCGGGTCCACCATGATCCCGTCAGGATTCACCACATGACCCAAGAATTGAACATCACGCAACCAGAATATGCACTTGGAGAACTTAGCATACAATTTCTCCTTCCTCAACGTCTCCAAAACCTCCCAAATGTGACCGGCATGCTCAATCTTGCTCTTCGAATAAATCAGGATATCATCAATAAACACAATCACTGATTTATCGAACATCGGCCAACACAACCGATTCATCGGATCCATAAAAGCAGCTGGCGCGTTGGTCAAACCAAAAGACATGACAAGAAACTCGTAGTGAGCATAGCGCATGTGAAAAGCTGTTTTAGGGATGTCTTGTTCCTTCACCTTCAACTGATGGTAGCCCGATCGAAGATCTATTCTTGAGAACCAACTAGCACCTTGAAGCTGATCAACAAATCATCTATTCTCAGTAAGGGGTATCGGTTCATCACCGTCAACTTGTTCAGTTCGCGGTAGTCAATGCACATCCTCATACTATGGTCTTTCTTCTTCACGAACAGGACCGGAGCACCCAAGGAGAGATACTTGGCCTAATAAACCCCTTGTCGAGCAACTCATGTAGTTGTTCCATCAACTCCTTCATCTCTATCGAAGCTAACCGATACGGTGCCTTTGCAATAGGTTGGGCGTCCGGTATCAGATCAATCTGAAACTCGATCTCTCGGTCAGGGGGCACTCCTGATAAGTCTTCTAGGAATACGTCCGGAAAGTCACACACAACCGGTACATCAGACAGTTGTGGTGTTGTCATATCCACATCCTTTACATAAGCCAAGTAGGCGCTACATCCACACCTCATACACTTTCCCGCCACCGCGATTGAGATTACCTTCGGCATCGTAGTAACCCGATCCCCTTAAACGGTTACCAAACTCCCATCATGCACTGTCAAACGAATCATCTTCTTGCAACACACAATGTTCACCTCGAAGTCCGTAACCAATCCATCCTAAGAACCAATCAAAACCACCTAAGGTAATCACGAACGGTCTAAGACGAAACTTATGACCCTCAAGTTCCACATCATAGTTCTGTATCATCTTAGAAATCCTGGTAGACTTACCATGGTAGTTTCTACATCAATGGGCGCATCAACATGTCTACTACTAACAGGCAGCTTAGCACAGAAAGCAGTAGAAATAAAACTTTTAGTTGCACCCGAATCAAATAACACAGAAGCCAAAGTTTGGTTCACTATAAACATACCGGACACAACATCAGGGTCCATCCTAGCTTCCTCCCGTGTCATGGTAAATGCCCTGGCGCTCGCCCTCGGTCCTTCACCTCCCTTCTTCTTCGCCCTAGAATACTCAGCCCTCGGCTTCTTACAATCCCTACTCACGTGACCCTCTTCACCATAGTTATAGCACCGGATCGTAGGAAGTCCTTGGCTATATGCCCCGACTTCCCACACTTGAAGCACACATTCAACCCCAACCTACATTCCGTACTATGTTCTCTCCCACACCTACCACACTTCTTAATACGACCACCGATGCGACCACACAGCAGTCGTCCACCCGTGCCTTCTTGTTACCCGTCGAGGTATCACCCCGACCAAACCTCTTCCCCTACCAGTTTCGATCACCACCGCTCTTCTTGCCACCCTCAGTCACCACCACCGTTTTCTCATCCTACAGTCTTCCTTCCAAATCCACCGCTGACCTAAATGTGCTCGGTGGAGCAGTGATCATGTGCCTGCGAATATCCACTGGCAAACCTGAATATACCTCTTGAATTTTCGAGACAGAGGTGTCACCTGATTTGGCACCAGATGTCATTGAACTTTGTGGTGTACTGCTGGTGTGTCATGGTTCCCGCCTCCAGTTGCAGGAATTCCCTTTCGACCTTGTCCATTTCTCGATGCGGACAAAACTTCTCAATCACAAACTTTTTCAGCTCAGACCATCTTATCCTCCTAATGGCTCTACTACCCTCAGCTTGGACAATGTTGTCCCACCAGCACAGAGCCAAATCCACAAAATAGTGGGTAGCGAACTTCACCTTCTAATCTTCACGGCACTCACTTATATCAAGAACAACCTCCATTTCCCTCTCCCACCGGTGAGTAGTAGCTGTAGGGCCGTTTCTATCGAAAGTAAGGGGCTTGCATCTCATAAACGCCCCGTAGTTACAGCCCCGTGCCGCCTCCGGCATAGGTTGTTCTTCTTCCTCCTCTTCATCATCAGAGTGAACCATTTTCGGCTCTAGTTGCTCTCATTCTCCCAAGGACCTATTTCTCTCCTTTGTTTCCCCTTCTCTTACTGCCTTGATCACTTCTGTCACCACAGACGGTAAGATCGTCTGCATGACCTGGTGAACATCTTCCACCACGGCCTCCTTTAACGAGGCTCTCAGATTGGCACTCTCATCGCCACCCTCCGGATGGGGGGTCTCTGGTGCTTCATGAACCACCTTCTCAACTCTGGGTCTCCCTCTCTTGGTTTGCGGTTTCGTACCGTGACCTCCACCCCGTGAAGCTTTCGAAGATCTACCACAGGCCATTCACACGCACACTGAAAGATTCAAAGACCAACACGGTCATTCAAGGGAACAACTCAGTTTATGTTAAGTATAGTAAATCCCTAATTACAGTGGAGAGTTGTATTAGCCACATACTTTACTCTTCACACCCTGAGCATTATCTATGGTGACTACATCAGTATTTAAATCTACAAGCAACAGATAACACATCACATGCGCACATAATACCGGTTAATGTTACGAAAATACCTCATGGCACGCTGCTACTCAAATTGGCATCCCATTCCCTTTCCGTCACATTCTCAGTTTAAGTTAACGTTTATATGAAAATTTACCCATTTCACTTAAACTTTGGCTCTGATACCAACTTGTAAGCCTCGTTCCCGGGACGCTTACAGTAGGATCCTCATCGCACATAAAACATGTAATTACATTGTAATTCATAAAGCGTCGCAGTGGAAACATTTAAAAATGACATTTCATTTCCACATAGTAGCTTTTGCAAATAATACATGGTTAAATAGTTACAAAATACATTGTTGCATTATATCACAAAAGCACTAAGTAAATAGATGCCATCCAAAAAGAGCCGATTAGCCGCCCGTGCCATCCTCAACAATCATTACCTGCCAACTGGAAACACATCAAAGTCATCGTTGCTGAGCGAGTTCTAGTTTTAATAAATAAAACACGCTTTTCTTTCGTTAAAACCATTATTTAATATCATGTGATCATACAACATACGTACACATAGATAATAATTATATCATTTTCTTTAATCTTTCATGCTTTCATTCTAATTTTCCTTTCCATGAACCATAAACCTTACCCTTCTGTTCATGGTACTAGACCTTGGCCTATCATAGACATTCTATAACGATGCATCGCACCTCATGGTCACAATACCTAAGGTAAAGTTTTGGTATACTATGCAATACCTTTCTGTTCGTGGTTCTGGACCTAGGCCAATCATAGACCTTCTATAATGGTGCGTCACATCTCGTGGTCACATTACCTAAGGTATGAATATAGGTGTACCATTGCCGTATGCGATACCTTTCTGTTCATGGTCCTGGACCTAGGCCTATCATAGACCTTCTATAACAATGCATCGCACCTCGGGGTCACAGTACCTTAGGCATGCAACAATAGTTCAATACAAATGGTCAATCACAAAGAAAGACCCCTATGTGCATACCATGCTTGCAAGACATTCTTTAATTTCATTACTCGATAATGCATGCATTCTTACTTCATGTTCCTCTTTCATTATCTTTCGCTTTATGTTACATAGTACTTCATTCATTCATTAACATGACACGTAAAGCCACAGGAAAGATAAACATACATCATAACAAGGAACGTAACATACACTGTCATCATCATCATATAGGGCAACATCATACATACATAACATGCATAATCATGCAACATCATCATCATCCTCATGCCCAACATGCTCTCTAAGGCCTCAATCATCATCTTACATGAACTTACGGGAACTTTTACATCAAAACTTACATTTGCACTTTCCCCCGAAAGTCAGAAATCAAACTACACTTTCCTTCGGGTGCAATAGCCCTATTCGGGTGTATGGACAACCTTCAGTCGCATGGCCTCCATGACTAGACATCATGCGAATGAACCAATGTGAATGAACTTTCATGCGAATGAACACCCAATCGTGCGAATAGACTAATGTGGATGGACCTCATGCGAATGGAACTAATGCGGATGAGCACTCATGCGACTGGACCTTCAATCGCATGGCCTCCATGCGACTGGACCATCAATCGCATGGCCTCCATGCGACTAGCCCTTAAATCATGCGAATGGACCCTCAATCGTGCGAATGGTCCCCAATCATGCAAATGGACCCCAATCGCACCTATTCAGCGGCATGGCCTCCATTCGGTCGCCTATCCCTAGCTGATGCAGAATGCAGTTCATCCCGAATCCAATCTGCCATTTTCGACCTCCAAGCTCATCTAAACCCATTCTAACCCAAATCGACCATCCTAAACCTTACGGATGCATACCACAACACCATACAAGCACACACAAGCTCGGAAACAAACCCTAAACAATCACAAGCAACACACCCAAATGGGTCAAGCACAAATACATACAAAAACGGGTTTTCTATGCTTTCCCGCTCCAAAATCATGTGAAAACAAGTAAAAGTGGGGTCCTAGAACTCACACAAACGACAACGAGAAGTAGAGCTTCGGTTTGACACGCTTCTCAACGATTTTGCCCGCTTGACTCTACCCGAACCAACCTTTTCTCTCTTTTCTTCCTTCTTTCTCTCCTCTCTTTCTTTGTGGCTAAAATGTGTGAGTGTGGGGAGAGTATGGTTGCCCTCTCCCTACAAATATCACCACATTTCCAACTTTCCTTCGTTGCCAATTTTGGTCCCTCGACTTTGAACTTTATTTCTTCTTTTTCTTCATTCGTCGGTTTTAAAATAAATAATTAACCGGGTGTTACATCGCATGATTGTAAGATAAGATTGACTCAGTTGCACGACTGACCACCCAGTCGTGCGAATGGATCAACTGCATGACTCAATCGCATGACTGAACCATGCTAATGGTTCAATTGCCCGAATGAGAAACCCTAACCTATAAATACCACTTAAATCATGGAAAAACAGAACACTTCGAAAACCTACATACTAAATTGTACCCTAGCCGTCCAGAGACATCTAAGAACCTATTCCAAGTTCATATATCGCACTAGATCAATTATCAATCATTCTTAACATTTACATCCAATCCACAATTGTTTCTACGTCCATTCTTACTAATTGGATCGCTAATCAAATAGGATTCCGTAGTATTTGATTCGATATACATGTATATCAGTTAGTATTTCGTTCAATACATGATCCTAACAAGTAGTATCAGAGCTTTGGCTCTTGATTTACGTGTGATTCAATCGATTTTGATATAAAAATTGTGTTTTCACGCAAGAACGCAACCTTTTTGTTTCAAAAGTTGTTTTGGACGTCTCCAGATTATAAAGTTAACGTTTTTCTAGCATACGACAATTAGGGTTCTTGAAAAACTCATGTTTTTGCATCAAAATACCTTAAAAGTACGAATTGTCAAGTTTCAGCAGCTTCAGTCGCACGATTGACTCAATCGCACGACTGAATTCATACGCATCCATCATACACACGATGGACTCATTCGTACGTCCATTCATATGACTGAACTGTCTAGTCGCATCGTTCATTCGCACCTGTCCATACACATGATTGATTCATTCGCATTGGTTCATTCGGAACATTTGACCCATCCGCATTGTTCAATCGCACGATTAGCCCAATCGCACACCTCCATTCACACGAGTAAAGCAGTTTGTTCCAAATTTTAAAGTTTATAGCAATGGAAGACCAGTATTTAGTGTTCACCTCTTGTAGGGATTCGAGGATCCAAAATCTATTGCTTCTGGAAAACAAAGTAGGGAATCACAACAAACCCCTAAGCTAATTACGTTAGATGATTACCCGTAGTGGAAGCAAAGACTTGAGATCTACTTGAATGGCGCAGATCCCAATTTATGGGAGTCTATAGAGACAGGGTACATCATGCCTATAGGTGCAGACGGAGTCAAACTTACATTAGGAGGCATGAATGATGGACAAAAGGTTAAGTACAATGCTGAGAAGAAAGTCTATGCATTGCTTACTCAGTCAATTTCGAAGGACATTTTCCATCAATTTTCTGAGAACAAGCAAGCTAAAAAGCTATGGGATGCATTGGAAAAGAGGTATGAGGGAAATGCATCGTTGAAAGCTCTGAAAGCTAAAGCGTTGAAGAAGGAGTTTGACAACTTCTTGTCAATGGGAATGGAGAGCTTAGATGATGTTATTGATCGTTTCTACCATCTGATGAGTGAGCTGCACACTCATGGAGTTACTACGTCTATTGAAGACAAAGTTTCAAACTTTGCACATCGTTTGCCCGAGAAGTGGAGCTCGTTTGTCTCCAACCTCAGATAGAATGATATGCTAGCGAAGTTAGACATAAATGACTTCCTTCTAAAGCTGAGAGAGGAGGAATTGAGGATGAAGTACAGGGCATAAAAGTCTACTTATGATCAGAATACAGCTCTGTCCAACACAACTCCTTAAGCCAAACCATCTGGAACCCCATTACAAACAGCTTTTGTGTCGAGTTCAGCAGGTCCATCTCAAGCCTCTTCTTCAGGATCTGAAACATTAGGGTCATCTGGTACCCATTACATAGCACCTAAAGCAAATGCTACAAAACTGAAGACCGAGAATCTCGGGAATATCACTATTGAGGTAGCAAAGGAGCATGTGGACCTCTTACCCACGGTAGTCCACTCCTATGATGTGCTAGTTGCTCGAAAAATTGGGAACTGCCATCTGGCAGATGATGACTATGAGCAAGTAGACGAGACAGAGATGGAGCGGATGGACATAAAATGGGCCTTAGCAAGTGCTGTCCGGAGAATGAAGAAGTTTGTCAAGAAGACCGGACAGAAACTGATTGCCACTAAGGACACAACTTTTGGCTTTGACAAGACAAAAGTTACCTGCTTCAATTGTGGGGAAAAGGGGCACTTCAAACGCGAATGTGTGAAGCCCAAGAAGAAGAGAAATGGGAATCCATTCTCATCTTTTTCTCGTCAGGAGAAGCCCACAAACAACCCTACTTCATCGAGTAAGGATCTTAAAGCCTTAACAACTCATGATGACGAAGGACAAGATTGGAGCTTTCGGTTTGTGTCTCAGGGAGAATCCAACATGCTAGTGTCGAGGACTTATTTGACGACTCAGCAGGTGAGGGTGATATTGCAGTGGAGCTCGCTATGTCAAACATTGAAGAATCTGCAATAGTAGTTGATCACCTACCTGAAGAAAGGACAAATACAACAAGTCTAGAATCACCAGAACCAGAGAAGCCAGACACTGCTTTGATGGCTGATTCAACCACTCCCTCTTTGGTAAGTTCTACTACCCAACTATTCAATAATCATGCTTGTTCTGATTGTAATAAATTTAGGGAAAACATTGATATAAAATTTGCTTGGTTATTAGATCATAATGATAGCTTAGTAAAGGACTAACAACTATGCACAGAAGCCAATAGAGTTCTAAAACAAAATGAGCACAGTTACAAAGAAAAGATAGACATTTTGAACTAATATCTTAGGGAAACTGAAGTAGTAGCTTTTAACCAAGCTAATGACATTAGGTTCTATCTAAACTCCCTTGAAGATACTAAGAAACAAAAGGAAGTTTTAGAAGTAGAAATAAATTCCTTAAAGCAAAAACTGCACAGTTGGACAAGTTCATCCCACATTGCCAACACTTAGTGAGAGAGGGCAATAATAGGGAGGGATTGGGTTATAAAGTGGTTCCACCACCACATGAGACCTTGATGAATGTAGAATGTAAACCAAATGAATCTAGCACTAAAAAAAAGGCTACCACTTCAAAATCAAAAGGTAAAACGCCTTGTGTAAATTTGGACGAACAATTTGAAAAGGTTAAAGTTAAGTTTGGGTCAACCAAGTGTAGTTCGGAATCCAAAAAGACCAAACATGTTAACCACCCACGTGCTTCATGTCTAAGTGCAGAAAAACAAAATGGAAAGGATGTTAAAAATATTCAACAATTATATTTGATAACCAGATAAAACATCTAAGCAAGAAATGTCAAAACCCAAACAAACCAATCTCAGACCTGCGTCCCACACTTCTCCACAGAAACATGTAAATCGTCAAGTTGAAAGCAGATAATGCTACAACTATGGCAAGTATGGGCACATAGAGTCTTATTGTCCTTATTATCAGAAACCAAAGAAGAAGGTTGAACTTTACAACATTAAAGTAAGCTCTTCCAAAAGAGGATCCATTACTCCAGCAAAAAGAGTCAGTGAACCTAAAGCTCAACCTATTAACCAATCGTCTGTTTATCACAAATAGGCCTTGCATAAGACTGGCTTATGGAAAGAGAAATCTATCCATGAATCTGATAATGAGAACAAGAAAACCATAGATCTTCCCTCACCCTTAAAAGGTCAATGGGTGGAATTTATGTTGTGTGATGCCTCTGGGTCACCCAAAGCCGTTAAGGCTTGGGTCCCTAACCTCAACTAATCATTTCCATTGTATGTGCAGGGTGTTCGCTATAATGTTGAAACAAATACTTGGATCGTAGATAGCAGAGCATCTAGGCACATGACTGGAAACCGGGCACTCCAATCAAACGTCAAAAAAATTAAAGGAGGTCATGTTTCCTTCGCAGGAAATAAAGGAGGTTACATTACAGCTCAAGGGGAGATAGGGAATGAGAAAGTAAAGTTTGATAAGGTAAACTACGTTGAACAACTACAAAACAATTTACTCTCTGTGTCCCCAATTTGTGACAAGGGTTTTAAGGTAGTTTTTTGTAACAAAAAGTGCTATGTCCTAAAAAAGGACAATGTGATCTCGGAGGACCAAGTCTTAATGTTTGCCTCAAGATATAATGACCTTTATGTCATGGATCTATCGAAGGCCTTAACAACGGATCATCAAGTACATTGATTCCTGTCAAAAGCTACTGAGAAGGATTCGATCTCCTGGCATAGGAGAATGGGGCACATCAATCCATGGAAGATGAACCACTTCAACCAGAATGATCTCGTGCAAGGAGTCAATGTCAAGAATTTCCAACTCCTGGATTTTTCTGTCGCCTGGAAGAAAGGAAAACAGACAAAGAAGTCTCATAAGGCAAAGAAAGTTAATTCTATAGAACTGCCTCTTGAGCTTCTTCACATGGATCACAGGCGACTTGTACTGCTACTTAGTTACAGATGACTACTCAATATTCTCTTAGGTGATATTTCTGAAATCAAAAGCAGAAACATTTGAGTCATTCAAAGAATTGGTAACTACACTAGAGTCTCCCTACAAGCTGAAGGTGAGACAAGTACACTCAGACAACGAAACGGAGTTCAAAAACCAATGGATGGAGGCTTTCTACAAGAAAAGGGAATTGTGCACCGGTTCACTTCCGCTTACACTCCTCAGATGATCGGGGTTGCTGAGAGAAAGAACCGCAACTTAATAGAGACCGCACGGACAATGCTAGCAGACTCGAAACTGCATATCCATTTTCGAATGAGGCGGTAGCCAATGCGTGTTACACGTTAAATCGAGTTCTAGTAGTAAAACGTCATGGCAAGACATGTTACGAGTTATTTCAACGACGTAAACAAAATCTAGAGTATCTTGAACCGTTTGGCGCTCCATGCAAACTACCGAAGAAAAATCAGGAGGGAAATTTCAGCAAGAAGGCTGAAGAGGGAATCTTTCTAGGATACAACATATCGATTAAGAGAGTTTACAACAACTCAACGGGTCAAGTAGAGGTATGGTGTAACGTCGATGTTCAGAGATACACCACCCCTCCTGCTAGAAAAGGACCCGCTTCCTTTTTCGACTATGATGGATTCTTCAAGTCTTTCAACATCCCTCTCTCCATGTCTGATGATGAGTTAGCAGCAAAGATGATGTATGATGTTCTAAACACACCATCTGAGGAATCTACATCATTTGGCTCACAAGGTGATTCATCTACCAACTCAGGGGGAGCACTCGAGGTAAGTGACTCTTCCTCTGACCATGAAGCCATGGAAAATGATCAAGACACTCAGGAGCAACAGGTTCCTCCTACTGCAAGTCCACAAGCATCTGACATTGATGCCTCTGAGTCTACGGAACCTCACACTCCTACTGCCTCAGATACTGAACCAAACGTTCATAATCTTGATTCTGAGGTAGTTGTTCCCACCACTCCTAGATCCCGCCTATAGGTTTATCATCCTCTGGACAATGTCATTGGGGATGTCAGATCAGGAGTTCAGACTAAATATCAGCTATATTCAGCTGATTATACGTCAGTAATGGAGAAAGGGTACCTTCATGATGGTGCTTATCATTGTTTTGTGTTTCCGTTCGAGCCAAAATACGTTAGTGAAGCCCTAAATGATAAGGCATGGTTGAGTGCCATGCAAGAAGATATTCTTAAGTTCAAGAAGTTAGGTGTATGGACACTGGTTGATAGACCTAAAGGTGCTAAAGTCATTGGTACCAAATGGGTCTTGAAGTGTAAGAAAGACGACCAAGGTGTCATCATTAGGAACAAGGCTCGATTTGTAGTTCAAGGATTTCAACATGTCGAGGGAATAGATTACAATGAAGTATTTGCACCTGTGGCGACAATGGAAGCCATCCGTATCTTCCTAGCCTATGTCTCTTACTTGAAGAGTAAAATCTATCAATTGGATGTAAGGTGTTCATTTCTTCATGGTGAAATCCGAGAAACAGTGTATGTTAGTCAACCCAAAGTATTTGAGGATCCATATCATCAGGACAGAGTTTACAAACTGGATAAGGCTCTCTGGGCTTCATCAAGCCCCGAGAGCATGATATGAAAAACTCTCAACTCACCTTGTGAATCACGGATTTCGCAGAGGTGTAATTGACTGCTGCTTGTTCAGATTTATGTTGATGACATAATCTTCGGTTCCAAGAACGAAGAATTATGTAAAGAATTTGAAGCAGTAATGAAGGCAGAATTTGAAATGAGTGCATGGGAGAGATGAAGTTCTTTCTCGGGTTACAGGTGGATCAAACACGAAAGGGGATATTCCTACATCAGACCAAGTATGTCGGGATATTCTTCGTCAGTTTGATATGGAGAATGCTTCTGCAGCTGGGACTCCACTTGCTACAAACCATGATGTAGCACCCGACAAGAATGGTGATCTGGTTGATGCCACCATGGACCGAGGAATGATTAGATCCCTCATGTACCTCACTTCCTCAAGACCTGATATCATGTATGCAACGTGTCTTTGTTCAATATATCAGGCAAAACCAAAACTTAACAATCTTATTGGAGTCAAAAGGATATTCTGTTATCTGAAGGGTACACCCACACTTGGATTGTGGTATCCTTGTGACGATGACTTTGAGCTAACTGCGTACAATGACTCGGATTATAGCGGCTTCATGATGAATTACAAATCTACATCAGTAGGTTGTCAATTCTTTGGGAGAAGATTAGTCACGTGGCAGTGTAAGAAGCAGACATCTGTTGCATTGTCAACTTGTGAAGCTGGATATGTTGATGCGGCAAGCTGCTGTTCTCAAATCATCTGGATTCAACAACAGATGCAGGACTACGGTTTGAAATTTTCTAACACCACTATTTTTGTTGATAATTCTGCTACAATAGCCATTAACTGAAATCATGTCCAACATCCTAAGACCAAACACATCGGCATAAAATATCACTTTATACGTGATTGCTTTGAAAAGAATCTAATCGAGGTCGTTAAAATAAATACGTATTTTCAACGCGCTCATCTCTATATAAAATCCTTTGATAAACCATGTTTTCTATACTCGTTAGAGGTCAACGGCGTTAAAAAGAAAAGTGAGGTAATTCAACAAGATGACCATGCTTAGTCCGATGTGTAACGTCAAATTTTCTTTTAGTTTCTTTAATTTTAGTTTATTAAATTTAATTAAGTTTATTGATGTTCTTTCTTCACCTATTAAAATCCTAAAAACACAATTCCTTTACGGTTTTAGAATTTTAAGGGGAGAATAGGTTAAGTCAGTAATTAAAAAAAATGAGGGAGGAGGACGGGCTAGCTGATAAAAATGAGACCGGCTTTGTGAAACCGATTCAAGGACTGTGGAAAATGATAGTACACAGGAACAAAACATTTGGGACTTTAACATATTAAATTGAATTAGATGCAACGTTCAAAGTATAAGTCTAAGATGTATGGGCAATATAAAAGGAAAATGATAGTGCACTGGCTACTACTAAGGTAATGCAAAGAAAGTAGATCTAGAGGTTGTTAGACCACTACATGATGTGTCGGTAGATTCAACACAATAGATGATTAGACCTCATTGGTGAGCTAAATTTAAACTAAACTGTTCAACTGACTGTGGGTTCCCATCTTATCACTGGTTAACACTTTCAATTATTTCCAATAAGGGATGACGAGCAAATACACGCCACAAATGTCTGAGGATGACCACTAGAAGAGCAAAGCACGAAAAATATGAAAAAAATAAATACAATCAAGCTGATAACCTATGTTGTTGGTGCATTATGTGCAAAAGAAAAATTATGCTCTAACAAGAAGATAGGTTGTGTGCCTCTCTACTGTGCGATGGCACTGACCTGAGGATAAGCATAACCTAGATATTCTAGAATTCATTATTGTTTGCCACCTCTCTGCTGTGCGGTGGCACTGACCTGAGGCTTGGCTTCCCTTTAAATGCTCTAAGAATAGTCTCTTCTTGTCTAAATACCCATAGACCGCTCAAAAATCTCCTGAGGAATGTTGATTACCATATAAGCATGGGCTTCACACATGTTGGTTGAAATAATAAAATCTAATATATCACCAATCTATGTCAAAAGTCTGTGTATGCATTTAAGTGGACAATTATACTGACAATCAGTGTGGCTGCAATTCTTGAAAATCCAAGTCAACGTATGCACCTTGTATTACCAGTATGTTTTCCTAAAATTGCCAAAGGACCCTCGATGAAAACAAGAATCAAGAATCAAATGATTTTGGAAACACGTCCTAAGTGAATTAATTACCTGTATGATTCCATAATGAATCGTTTCATTTATGGTCAAAATAACTTGAAGCTGCCTGTTCTAGAAATAAATCTGGTAGATTTCTATCTTAGGATTTCCACTCCACACAAAAACACAAAAACATTTTAGTTCTATTAGTTAGTTTTGCTAGTTTAAATTTTTTAGTCATTTTAGTTGTATGTGTCGGACTATGGCATGGAATTCAATCTGGAAGTTAATCACTTAAACGAGTCACGTCTGAAGTGAACACACATGCTTTCAAATGTAAAATGAGTCACATCCGAGGTGACAAATTGTTTTAAAAAGATCACGTTTGAGATGATCAAAAGTTTTCAACATTAAAAGGATCATGTCTGAGATGATCAAATGCTTAAAAGGTTTAATCAAATGTTAAAAGGGGTTAAGTGTCAAATGGTCATAATGTCAAAATTATGACTATGATCCATTCGCACGACTGGACCATGAGTATGGACCGGTCGTATGATTGTCCCATACGAATAACCCAAATCGCATGATTAACACATACGGATGGGATGGCCATGCGATTGGACCATAAGCATGAGTAAAACACACGATTGGAACACAAAACTGAACCAATTGCATAGACGAAGGTGACCGAATGACACAGTCGCACGACTAACTTCAAGTCGCACGACTAAAGGTGACGACTATGCTAGTCGCACGACTAATCTTCAAGTCATACCAATCACTATGCGATTAGGTTCAGTGGCACGACTTGAACACACTCTAGTATAAATAGAGGGAGAGTGAGTTGCAGTCACTCATCACAACCAACTCTCCCTCCAGTCGCACTACAGCACTGGTACTCTGCCAAAACGGTGTTTTATTGATGTAGCATTATGATTGTGATTCTAACTGTTACTCTACTCATCTACAGATACACTCCAACTTAAGTCAGTTAAACTAGATGTCTTAAATGCAGGTTTTTTAGTGTTGAACTCACTAAAATTTTTAAACGATACTTCTCTTAAGAATAGAACACTTAAATGGTCATACATGTTGGCCTAAATGAATCCAAGTGCTAATTCGAGTCTCTACGACCCAGATGATTCTAAACACAAAGTGAAATGTCTTGTTTCAATAAAGAGTAAAACCTTTGTCTTTAACAGTGAGGTATGCGAATGGACACGCCATTCAACTCCAGTCGCACGATCGAGCCAGCCAAATGACTCAATCGCACATATGAACCATGCTAATGGGTTCAGTCGCATGACCGGTCCAACCGCATAGGATAGTATACGACTAAGCTCAGTTGCAGGCTCAATCATACGACTGAGCCCAATCGCATGACTAAGAATGAGTTGCATTGTCCATTCCCACGACTGAACTAAATAAATCAAGTTCATTAAAATCCAAATGTCATCCATATACACCAATTCTAACGTATATGTGTCTTGTGTTGCAACACTATGGCTGAACGATGGATAATGAACAACAAGCATAATGTATGTGCACATGTTGATGCTAGTCTGAGGTTGAAGTACACTGGGACATCAACACAGGTGTGCTCAACAAGACAAACTTGAGTCTCCTGTTCAATTGCTTAGCTCATGTCATCCGTAAGTGCATAGCATCAAAGATATGGATCATGTATATGGTACAAGAGAAACTTGAACCCTTGCAACAAATTGCAAATGTGAGTTTCACATCCGGTATCTAATACCCATGTGTTAGAGGATATTAAGTTTAAATTAATATTGATCATGTATATGGTACCTGAGGTCTGCCTGGCATCCCTCTTTGCTTTCAACTCTTGGAGATGGACAGGACAATTTCTTGCCCAATGTCCAATCTCCCCACACTTGAAGCATGGGTCATTGGAAGCAACCTTTTGCTTCTTCTCCTATACTTTGGGTGGCACCCTTACTACCCCTTTCCCTATACGGGTCCCTTACCCTTGGAAACTCTTGCCTTGGGTGCGGGATGAGGCATCTTCTTGTTCCCACCTTCATTAATGGTGAGAACGGGTAAAACCCTTTTACCCATGGCCACCTTGGCCATTTTGAGAATAGAGTGAAGCTCACCAATGCTTTTGTCCCAAGCATTCATGTTGTAGTTCAACACGAACGTCTTGAACCTTTTGGTAAGGCCATTGAGGATCAAATCCGTGG
The DNA here is from genome assembly GCA_025506515.1 of Flaveria trinervia. NCBI lineage: Eukaryota > Viridiplantae > Streptophyta > Magnoliopsida > Asterales > Asteraceae > Flaveria > Flaveria trinervia. Next base: position 36,097,652 of record CM046449.1, on the reverse strand, counting down.
CTAATCCTTTAAGACGGGACAATTTAGCCTTTCGAGGCGGTCAATGTGACTTTTCATCTTAAGTACATAGGATGAAACTGATTGGTTGTCGTCCATACAACATGCATGGAGTGCTCGAACCGTTTCGAAGCGCTCAACCCTCGCTTGCTGTTGGAACTTTTCCTTTAGTTGGGTTATCATGTCATAAGCTCCGTGATTCTCATACTCCTTCTAGAGATCTAGAGTCATGCTTGCCAACATAAGGCAAGACACTTGGGCAGAGTCCTTAGTGTACTTCATCCAATCGTTATAAGCCTCCTCATCATCCTCACTAGGTTAATCGGGGATAGGGTCGTTTAAAACATATGATCGTTTTTCTTGCTTAAGAACGATTCTCAACTTTCGATACCAATCGATAAAATTGTGATGATTTAGAGGTTCCTTGGGAGAATCGCTCGTAAAGATTGGGCGGACGTGGATGAATTATCATGATTATCATTATTATTGGTGGCCATCTACAAAATATTAACAAAGATCAATTTTAGTATTTTTGATATTGTTATTTTAATAATTAATACCTTTTAAGTTCATTTTCATATTAGAATCTGGAACCCAACATTACATTTAAATAGTGGTTAGGTGACCTTTATCCCACGATTTAAATTAATAAGGTGGTCAACGATTGACGATCGCACCCATTTGCAACTTCTAGAGGTATGGGATCGACTTGAAACATCATATGTAAAGTCGGCTTGTTAATCCCATCAAGACCATTTGGAAACCATATCGTAGGTGATCCATTTGACATGGTTTGCAAATCAACACACCCTACTTACACACACGTGTGAGTTTGCCAAAATAAGCGGTTAGGTGACCATTATCCCACGAATATGGCATTTTTACCTTAAGTCACAAGTTCCCTCAAAATGGTTAGGTGACCTTTATCTCACTAAGAGTCCCTAGTGACTCAAGTGTTGTGTAAAAGGACAGTGTTGATCTTATTTTTTTAAATATTTAGAGATTTTATAATTCTAGTTTAGAAAACTCTACGTAATCGTATTTGCATGCTCTCAAATACAAGATACCCTATGGTACATTGATTATAACCCTTTTAATCTTTGAAATCATTAAACAAAATTAATAATCTTTTATTACCTTTTAATGATTAAGGCCCATTTAGATAGTTTGTTATGATCATTGAAGGATTGTTAAGCAAACATCATATATAAGAAATCAACCACAATACGATAATCAAACAAAAATTAGTGCATAACCATAGCATCTAAAGTGGCCAAACTTGTTTGCCATCACAAGTGTGGTCCATAGGACATTCCTAAGGGACAAAACACAACACAAAAGGCTTCGATGAACTCCCAGTTTAAACCGCATCCAAATGCTCCATGTTCTTATGTCTTCCCTTTGTGCTTCTAACGCGTGCATCTTCATATTAGAAGATATTATATCCTAATACAAGATTTCTAGTAAAATGAAAAGTACCTAATCTATTTATTAAATCCCAATAATAAATAAGTTACATTTTATACAAAGCACAAATAAATGATTATACAACCCAATTGAATGAATAAATACAACCATTACAATCATCCAAATAACACAGGTTACAATCATACAAATAAACAATGATCATATCATCCAAAACAACAATGAATCCCCACTAAAACCCAGGAAATTTCAGCCAACACAAACTGAAATTTCGGGTTTTATCTTGTCCAAACAAACAAACAATACAACATACATGTCTTTGAAAGTTTAATCACAAGAATATGTGATATAACTTTGAAAGTTTGGGGATTCATAATACATGAATATAGCAGCCCCTAAAGGGGTTTTAAAGTCCCATAAAACGAATTTTCAAGGAAAAAACAAACTAGCTATCCACATAACCGGCTCTTGATGCCAATGTTGGGTTTGTTAGAACATAAACATAGTTTAACCATTTAAACATTATGAAAACACAGCGGAAATGAACTTTATAAGATTGTTTATGAACTGAAAAATCGAGTTCTATTTTGATATTATAAAGTTACAAACAAACCAGGAACAAAGGATCTTTATATGTGAATATAACAAGCTATAGAAACACATAAACATACAATATGGACAACCATAAAGAACCTGCCATGAACTACCTTCCAGCACCGAAAAGGCGGATATGGAGGATGATATGGACCAAGAAAAAGACCAAGGCACCAAAAGGAGGTCCTCTCAAGCTTGTATACCCCAAGAACTATAGCAAACACCTTCTTGCTAGGGACAAGAACACCAAGATCAATCCAAAACCCTCTAAAAGGATCCTGCTGGCCGAGAGATTTTGAGGAGAGATGGAGGTTTCTTTTGTGTGAAATGATGTATGTGAAAAGGTCACTTGCACACTCTTTCTAATGTGTGTTTTCAAAACAAAATAAAATGATCCCATTGGACAATTTTGAGGCTGAAATTCAGCCTTCTAGAATAGGTTTTCCCACCCAAAATTTTTATAAAAAACACACATTAAAAGGTCATGTACATTATTTGAATTAAACCCCTTTTAATTTAAATGACTCCTTCATTTTATTATTTAATGTTACTTAAACCTATTTAAATAACAATACAAATAATAAAATTCATCAACAAAATATCCTTATAATTTGTTCCACTACAAATGCAATATTTAGAAAACCTATTTTCTAAATTTGGTGTGATTATTTAATTGCATGATCATATCATCAATTAAATAATTGTTTGTGTTTGCAAAGCTTGTTATTGGGTATAACCCGACTTGGATCATAACATTCTAACCGCATAAATATTCTACGTGTCTTGGGCATATAGAATCCAACAATCTCTCACTTGCACAAGATTCATAGAAAATTGATGCAACAAGTAAATACGCCTAACAACGGTTTACTACCCTTAATACGCATGACTTATAGCCATTCAATAATATCATCCCATTCAATTATCCTACTTGAAATGATTTAGGTGAATTAATAATTTATCCTTTTGTTACATATGTCATGTTAAATCTAAGGACATAGAATGATCATTCCTTGTTGATTTAACTTAATCAGGCCTTCGACATCTTGCTCTCAACGAATAAGAGGAACAAATTCCATCTTGACTACATACGTTTCTCACAAACACCTCGTGTCATGCCTGAACATAGCCTTACGTACTGTCCATTATTTCAGGGCAGTGAAGAACTAGCTCAAGGTATAACACTTGATGAATATCAAAACCCAATATGTATATCAAGTCTAAGGATACCAAATGATATTTGTCTTTACTCAAATTTACTTATGATCAATCTAGAAGATTCCATGTAGTAAATTTGAGATGCGGGTCAGTCCAATATTTGTTTCCCACAAATATCTATGAACTTTGGCAGCAACCAATTGCTCTATATTCATTCCTTATGAATATCCACCAATCCAAATTCATAATAATCTTACCCTCATACTTGTTCCTACAAGTATGAACGACTACGGACATTTAGAGTAAACAATTTACCCATGGCTTAAACATGCTAAATTGGAACATTCATTAAAATATTATGACCAAATAATTTTATTCAACTAGTAAGGGAGCTCCAAATATCCAAATACGAAATTACAGATCAAATCCAATCACTAGAATATCGAAGTCCCATGGCACAGGTATGACCTTCATGCTTTGCCTTTTCTAGGAGCTTCGTAAGAGGATCCGCAATATTTGATCTGTGTGAACTTTGAGAATACATATCTTTCCTTTCTCAACTTCATCTCGTATGTAGTTGAATCTCCGCTCAATGTGCCTAGTCTTTTGATGAGCACGAAGTTCCTTGATTTGAGCAATCGCACCCTCGTTATCATAAAATATCTCTAGGGGGTCCTGAATGGAAGGGACAGCCCCTAGATCGGCAATGAATTTCTTCAACCATGCAGCTTCTTGAGTTGCCAATGAGGTGGCGACATATTCAGATTCTGTAGTTGATAAAGCCACCGCATCATGTTTAGAGCTCTTCCAAGAGACAGCTCCTCCATTCAGAATGAAAATGTATCCCAATTACGGTTGTGAATCATCGCGATCGGTTTGGAAACTTGCATCCATGTAAACTTTTACAACGAGTTCCTCATCACCAGATCCATAGATTAGAAACATATCTCTAGTCCTCCTTAGGTATTTAAGTATGTTCTTAACAGCCATCCAATGACTGCTTCCAGGATTTTGCTGGTATCGGCTTGTCATGCTTAAGGCGCATGAAATGTCCGGCCGAGTGCATATCATTGCATACATGATGGATCCAATAGCAGATGCGTATGGGATTGCCTTCATTTTATCTTGCCCAACCTTTGAGCTTGGACATTGAGTCGTACTCAATATCGTTCCTCTTTGAATAGGTACCGTACCTTTCTTAGAGTTCTCCTTCTTGAACCTTTTCAAGATCTTATCAATGTATGCGTTTTGATTTAAACCAATCAACCGCCTTGATCTATCCTATAGATCTTTATTCCCATAATATAGGCGGCCTCACCAAGATCTTTGACGGAAAAACAACTTCCAAGCCAGGTTTTTACACCTTCCAAGGTTGGAATGTCATTTCCAAATAGTAGTATGTCATCAACATACAATACTAGGAAAGTGATAATGCTCCCACTAGCTTTTTTGTATACACAAGCTTCATCAGTGTTCTTGATGAATCCAAATTAATTACTTCTTCATCAAAACGGTGATTCCAACTTCTCGATGCTTGTTTCAATCAATAGATTGATTTCTTTAACTTGCATACTTTGTTAGGATGTTTTGGATCGACCAAACCTTCAGGCTGAACCATATAGACATCTTCCTCAAGATATCCATTTAGGAAAGCGGTTTTGACATCCATTTTCCAAATCTCATAATCATAATGAGCAGCTACGGCAAACAATATCCTAATAGATTTTAGCATCGCAACAGGTGAGAAAATTTCATCATAGTCAACCCCTTGAGTTTGAGTGAAACCCTTTGCTACAAGTCTAGCTTTATAAGTATCCAAGTTTCCATGCATATCGGTTTTCTTCTTGAAAACCCACTTATTTCCAACTAGTTTGGAGTTAAGAGGTGGTATAACCAAGTCCCATACTTGATTGTCATATATGGATTGCATCTCAACATTCATGGCCTCAATCCATTTGTCACAATCCGAATTGGACAACGCATCATGGTATGTGATTGGTTCATCGAAATCTATCACATAGCATCCATGAGTGAAAAATCCATATTTTTCAGGTGGATTACTAGTTCTACCAGATCTGCGAACATTTTATGTGTATTGATCAACTATTTGATCATTTTCAACATCCTCATGTTGAGTGCTAGTGTCAACCAAACGTGTATCGGGTTGCTGTTCTTGATCCTCTTCAAGATCCACAGTTCTACTACCAGTTCCTTCCATAAGGAACTTGGTTTCCAAGAACTCACCCTTTTTGGCAACAAACTCCTTTTGTTGTATTGGATCATAGAAATAATATCCAATAGAATCTCTTGGATATCCAATAAAGATACACTTAGTGGAATGGCTTTCTAACTTGTTCGAGGTGGGAGTCTTCACATAAGCCTCACACCCCCACACCCTCAAATATGAAAATGATGGAACCCTTCCATGCCATATTTCATAAGGTGTCCTTTCCACTTTCTTGGTTGGGGCCATATTCAAAATACGGGCCGTAGAGAGCAGAGCAAACCCCAAAATGATAGAGGTAATGAGCTTCTAGCCATCATAGATCGAACCATATCCAATAGAGTTTGATTTCTCCGCTCAAACACGCCATTATGTTGCGGTGTTCCCGGTGGAGATAGTTGTGAGACAATCCCAAAACTTCTAAGATGGTCCCTAAAAGCCTCATTTAGGTATTCACCTCCTCTATCGGTGCGGAGAATTGTAATTGACTTATTGAGTTGATTTTGTACTTCATTTTGAAAGATCTTGAACATTTCAAAAGCTTCATCTTTGTGTCTTAACAAGTACACATACCCATATCGATTAGAGTCGTGAGTAAAGGTAATGAAGTATCTTTCATTGTACCTTGTCATAGGTTTAAAAGGACCACATACATCCGAATGTATGATACCTAATAAATCCTTTGCCCTTTTGGCTTTGCCACTAAAAGGTGCCTTGGTCATCTTACCTTGTAAACAAGACTCACATACATTAAATGAATGACATTCACTTCTTTTTTAAAGACCATTCTTTTGTAGTGTTTGTATCCTTTTCTTGTTTATATGACCAAGACAGCAATGCCAAAGGTATCTGTCACTCAAATCTGATTTGAGTTTCTTAGTACTAGTTTGGTACAATAAGTTATCATTCAATGTTTTTTCACGAACCAATTCATAGATACCATTGATGGGAATAGCTTTAAAGTAAAACATGTCATTCAAAGTAACATGGATTTCATTTCTAATAAATGATAATACATATCCAAAATGTTTTAATAGGGCTACGAAAATAATGTTCCTAGTCAAACTAGGAGCATACAAAACATTGTACAAAACTACTTCCAAACCATTTAGAAGTTTCAAGATGTAGTCACCACGGGCTTCAACTTGAACTTTAGCCTGATTGCCCATGTAGAGGCTAACATCCCTTTTGTTGAAGTTGCTACTTCTTTTGAACCCCTACAACAAATTGCAAATGTGAGTTCCACATCCGGTATCTAATACCCATGTGTTAGAGGATATTATTTTAAATTAATATGGATCATGTATATGGTACCTGGGACTGTCCGGCATCCCTCTTTCCTTTCAACTCTTGGAGATCGACAGGAAAATTTCTTGCCCAATGTCCAATCTCCCCACACTTGAAGCATGGGTCATTGGAAGCAACCTTTTGCTTCTTCTCCTATGCTTTGGGTGGCACCCTTGCCTCCCCTTTCCCCTTTCCCCATACGGGTCCCTTACCCTTGGCGACTTTTGCCTTGGGTGCGGGATGAGGCCTCTTCTTGTTCCAACCTTCATTAATGGTGAGAACGGGTAAAACCCTTTTACCCATGGCCGCCTCGGCCGTTTTGAGCATAGAGTGAAGCTTACCAATGCTTTTGTCCCAAGCATTCATGTTGTAGTTCAACACGAACATCTCGAACTTTTCGGTAAGGCCATTGAGGATCAAATCCGTGGCCAATTCCTTTAAGACGGGACAATTTAGCCTGTCAAGGAAGTCAATGTGACTTTTCATCTTAAGTATATAAGATGAAACTGATTGGTTGTTGTCCATATGACATGCATGGAGTGCTCGAACCGTTTCGAAGCGCTCAACCCTCGCGTGCTGTTGGAACTTTTCCTTTAGTTGGGTTATCATGTCATAAGCTCCATGATTCTCATACTCCTTCTGGAGATCTGGAGTCATGCTTGCCAACATAAGGCAAGACACTTGGGCAGAGTCCTTAGTGTACTTCATCCAATCGTTATAAGCCTCCTCATCATCCTCACTAGGTTGCTCGGGGATTGGGTTGTCTAAAACATATGATCAATTTTCTTGCTTGAGATGATTCTCAAGTTTCGATACCAATCGATAAAATTGTTATGATTTAGACGTTCCTTTTGGAGAATCGCTCGTAAAGATTGGGCGGACGTGGATGAATTATCATGATTATCATTATTATTGGTGGCCATCTACAGAATATTAACAAAGATCAATTTTAGTATTTTCGATATTATTATTTTAATAATTAATACCTTTTAAGGTCATTTTCATATTAAAATCTAGAACCCAACATTACATTTAAATAGTGGTTAGGTGACCTTTATCCCACGATTTAAATAATAAGGTGGTCAACGATTGACGATTGCAACCATTTGCAACTTCTCGAGGTCTGGGATCGACTTGAAACGTCATATTTAAAGTCGGCATGTTAATCCCATCAACACCATTTGGAAACCATATTGTAGGTGATCCATTTGACATGGTCTGCAAATCAAGACGACCTACTTACACACACGTGTGAGTTTGCCAAAATAAGCTGTTAGGTGACCTTTATCCCACGAATATGGCATTCTCACCTTAAGTCACAAGTTCCCTCCAAATGGTTAGGTGACCTTTATCCCACTAAGAGTCCCGAGTGACTCAAGTGTTGTGTAAAAGGACAGTGTTGATCTTATTTTTTTTAAATATTTAGAGATTTTATAATTCTAGTTTAGAAAACTCTACGTAATCGTATTTGCATGTTTTCAAATACAAGATACCCTATGGTACATTGATTATAACCCTTTTAATCTTTGAAATCATTAAACAAAATTAATAATCTTTTATTACCTTTTAATGATTAAGGCCGATTTAGATAGTTTGTTATGATCATTGAAGGATTGTTAAGCGAACATCATATATAATAAACAACCACAATACCATAATCAAACAAAAATTAGTGCATAACCATAGCATCTAAAGTGGCCACATTTGTTTGCCATCACAAGTGTGGTTGTTAGGATCTCAGCCCTTGGTTTAATCGATTGAACAGATATAGCAGCGGAATAGCTCAGAATTAGACAAATTCAACAAGAACAATTGATATAAAACGATAAAAGAATTTTGTTATAGAGAGAGAAATATCCGACAAAAGGAATATTGCATTAGGATTGTCGGCCTCAAAGGCACGATTACAGGTGAGTCATCTTTCCTTTTATAAGAAAAGAATGACGTAGGCTGATGTCACTTGAAAGTGACATGTAACCGTTTTATAACTACTGATGTTTAACAACTACTGAAGATGTCAACAACTGACATCTTCTTACAAATGTTCCTAAGTGTTAAACATCTTATTTACAACTACTGAAAAACATAAAACTACTGAAACTACAACGACTGAAGAAAAAGCTCTTCAGTCGTTTTACACAACTACTGAAACATAAAATATAAAACTACTGATATCACAACTACTGAAGAAGTACTCTTCAGCAGTTGTGACAAACTACTGAGGCTTCAGTACTTGATCTTCAGACTTTGACCTTCAGGCGTTTCATCAGCTGATGACTTCAGTAGATATCATCAGCTGATGTCTTCAGTCTTTGTCTTCAGACTTTGTACATCAGTTGTTGATCTTCAGCACTTGTGACTCTTCAGCTGTTGTACTTCAGTACTTTGGTCTTTCAGCTTCAGCACTTGTGTTCTTCAGCTGTTGTACTTCAGTACTTTGATTCTTCAGCTGTTAAGATCTTCAGCACTTGATCTTCAGCTGTTGTAGTCTTCAGCACTTGTCAAACTACTGATGAGGCTTTCAGCAGTTGTTGTGATACCGTGTGGGACTTAGAGGTTTTCTGATCTTGGCTCATTGGTTCTTTTGGTCCAACAAACTCCCCTGAACCAATGCAGCCAAAACCTCTAACTTATTTAAACTCCCACTTATTGATGGCAAAAATGTTGGTCTTTTTCCTTCTTGATCAGTAGAGAAGATGACCCATGTACGCTCCGGCCTGGGAAGAACCTCAAATATTTGTTTGGCAGAGTATGAATGGGAACTCTGTTTTGGGGAATTGGACACAGAGTTGTTATCCCATTCATGAGATTCACTTCCCCATAATGAGTCTGTACGACTCTCTTGTGTAGGCCTCAAGGAAGGTGATTTGTTCCTCCATGGTTAGCTCTTCAGCACCTCCTTCAAATAGTGATCCGGCCCATAATACTCAGACAGGTATTTGGCCTGTTTCCCATTCTTTAGCTCCACAGTTGTTATTACTCTGTAAGCGAACTCATCCGGGTGATTACCCTCTAGGAACAACTGGAGCTCATTTTTCCTGACTTCCTCAAGCCTCTTGTAAACTAACCCCTTTTTCACTATTTTGTTTTCCAGCATCTTCTGAGGGGTTAGATTAGCTTTGTAGGCCTTCTTGAAGTCTTCTAGGATTTCCCAGGGTGAAACTACAAAGACCAGAGAGATCACTTCATCTACGATCTTTTTCACCTGGCCAATGTATCTCCGAGGTATATTGTTCTTGTGAATTCTGTGAGAGACCCTGGGATCAGGCCAAATCCTCACTCTTTCCTTTTGATATTGAAAGGTATGCCTGAGAGTGTAAAGTCTGAGGGCTTGCTCCTTCATATTGATGATGGAAGATGTGGCTGCATAAGCTTTGTCAACTCTCTTCAGCAATTCCTCATCATGCTGTTTATGAAGCTCTTCTTCTTCTAGCTTCACTTTAACCATTTGTCTCTGGACTTCAGGAGTAATTGCTGAGGAGTGACTTGGGCCTTAGGCAACTGAATTACAGCTGATAGCGGCAGCCTGTCTTCATCATCTTCTTCATCTTCTTCTAGCCTCAATATCCTTCTCTTCTTCTTCAAGGGTATATCATCGGCTATGGGTTTTGAGGGTAAGGGAGTTGGTTTGGTGGGTTGTGTTTTGGGTGGTTTAGGTGTGGGAATGTTGACAGGCTGTGCTAGCATCCTTGAGGTGAGTGTGGCTTTGATTGCTTTGCTAGCTCAGTCCTGCTCCCAGCACCCACTTCATTCAAAGCTTCAATAACAAGCCCCTTAGTGTATGCTTCAGACGAACAGATCTTGGTGGTGATTGCCAAGATACTGTCCCTGGACCAAGCTTTGATCTCATCATTGATCTTCCAATATTTTTGCAATAAATCTTATCATGATTTCTAGCCTTTCTCTTTCTAACACTTCATAACTTGCCCATCTATTCTGGATTTCTTCAATCTCTAGTCGTCGAATCTCAGAGTCAAGTTTGTTGGTGTCATGACCTTGCCTGAACAGCTGATCAATGATGTTGTCCATTGATCTACTGTGTTCGGCATCAGCCTCTTTTATCAATAGCTCCAAGGCTTTATCTTCAGCAATGTGCTCATCAGCACCTTTCTTTCGTTTGTAGGTGAGCATTGGTTGCTGTTCTTTCTCCTTTTGGGCTTGCTTTGCTTCCTTCTTTTCCCGGATCTTTTCCTCTTCTGTTCTTTCACTGCAGGACTCTCCCCCTTTTGGTTGCATTGGAGGAAGGGGTTGAGACCGCAGAAAGAGTCTTGTGGACAGCAGCATCAACCAAGAGCTGTAATGTTGAGGAAAGCCTCTCATCAAGGGCTTTGATCACTATCAGTGATTATGGGGGTGATGAGGGAGGGAATTTTGGAGTATAGCACCTATTTGCTCAGGAGGGTTCTGTTCCTGAGAAGTAGGGCCTGAAGCAGAGGCAGGTGGTTGATTTTGGGGTGGCTCTGTGTTTGGGAAACCTTCAAGGGAAGGTGCCATCTGTGGGTGTATGATGGTGGCAGATGGACTTGCATCCTGAGACATATTGGCCAGCAGCTCTTTGAGTCTGCTAACCTCATCCTCTAGAATGGTGTTTTGAGCAACTACATCGAAGAAGAAGCTCAGGTCATCATCAGTTGATACTGAATCACCTGACCTCCTGACAAAGTCAGAATGAACATGCTTGAGTGTAGATCAATTGTAGCATGTGCCCCTGTTCTTGGTTCTGGGGACTTCCAGCCTCAGGACTATGTCCTTCATCAGCTGTTGCCACTGGTGAGGACTTAGAGATGTTACCACTGCATCCTGGTCATTTGCTGAGTCAGAAGCAGTGGCAGCCTCACCAGTAGTTCGCACCTCCTTATCTACACTAGAAGATGGAACATGATAACCCCTGTGCTGTGGGTTGACAGAAGCATTTTGATCCTCCCCCTCAGGTGTTGAGGTTATCCCAGTAGTAATTGGTGTCTGGGTGGGGGGTGAGGAATGCAACTGCGTCAGCACTTTTGCAACGATGATAGTAGGGCTTTGAGGGGCGGTTGCATCAGGAGAGGGTGTGGAAGCAGTGTGCACCGGGACAGGTGGTGCTCTTCAATGGTAATCCCCTCAAGTGAGGAGGATCCCAGCATTGTGGCTTCCCTGTGAGTGGTTGCTTCAGGTTCCTTTTGAGAGGAAACCTGAGCGGCTTCAGTGGGTGGAGTCACAGTCTCTACTGGGGGGTTATTTCCAGCAGAGATAACCTGCGTTGGTGCTGCAGGAGCATCCACAGGGGACTCAATTCCCTGAGTAGCTTTCTTAGGCTTCTTCTTTGTGGGTTTGGAGGGGATTGGATTTGGAGGTGGAGGCTGTGGGTTCCAGCTGCGTGGGTTTGCGCAGCTTGGCAGCCTGTTTGAGAGTTTGGTCAGTGTTGTGTCGGGAGTATACCTCCGGCAATACAGCCAAAGCAGGGACTCCCAGACCAACTAGTCCCTCAGCAGAAAGCTGATTCTCTATTATGCCATTATAAACCGAGGATATAGTATCCAACGGTTAGAAAGTGGTTTTGTGGCCATATCCTTGAGTTCAAGAAAAATTATTTCAGAGAAGTTTAGTGGTTCTTGTTCAAGGATAGAGAACAATACCTGTTGCCATCTGGAAGACAGTTGATCCCAAGAGGAAGTCTTCGGAGCCAGGCAAACATTTACCATATGAAATAATAATCGTTCAGCATCTGGAAAATGTTTCTTCAGGATTGTTGAAGCACTAAGATCACCCTGATATCCATGTTGTTCAAAGGAAAGATCAAGTTGGCGCTTAGGATATCCAACAGGGTAGGCAGCATCATCTAACAGTAATATTTGGCGGATGGTAGCAGTAGAGATGACCACCTTATGCGAGTTGATAGATGAATGGATAGATTCTCCAGTAACGGTCGCATTCATCCAGAACTGACGTAGCGAATCGGCATAAATGATTGGATTTAAAAGGAAAGCCGTTTTTAGTGGGGATTGGACCATAAGATCTATAGCATTTTCAAATTTGGTCCAGAAGGGCGATTTTGTAAGGTACGCGACACAGTTGTGTCGAGGTTTGAGTTGCATGGTCGCCATTAATGAAGGTGAAAGGTTTCAGAGCTTTTGAAAAGTTAGGTCGTGAAAGAATGAAAAACTCTGAAAGAGGATCAGGTATATATAGTGTACGGGTGATGAAACGACTGAAGGTTTTGGTGTTAGTCATCAGTATTTGAAGCTACTGATGACGTGGTATTAACTTTCAGACGTTTGAAACGACTGATGGTATTGGTGTGGTCAGCAGTTATAAAACAACTGAAGACATGGTGTTTACTATCAGACGTTGAAACAACTGAAGTCTCTGATTTAGGCATCAGTAGTTTTAAAAACTACTGAAGACAAGTTGGACTTCAGATGTTGAAACAACTGAGGACTTGGTATTAGTCATCAGTAGTTGTGAAACTACTGAAGACCGTGGTTTTGCCATCAGTTGTTGTAAACAACTGAAGACTTGGTGTTAGTCATCAGTAGTTGTGAAACTACTGAAGACATGGTATTGCTTCAGTTGTTTATTAAGAAACAGCAGTTTGTGAACTACTGAAGAGAGAGTACTCATCAGTAGTTGTCGTCAATTCATAGCCTTTCAGCTGTTTCATACTGCTCAACACTTACTCATCAGCTTTTAGCTGTTTTCAGTAGTTTCATAGGACATCAGTACTTATCTGTTTCTACTGATTTTCAGTAGTTGTAACTACATCAGTAGTGTAGAACAGAAAGTCCAGTACTTAAAGCATTTAGCCTTCAGTAGTTATAAAAACTACTGAGGGTAAAATAACTCATCAGTACTTATATGTGATGGTTACCAATGATCATCAGTAATTACTGAGATCATCAGTAGTTGTCACTTATTCTAGCTGCAGCATACCAAGCCTTAACACCAGGTTGTGGAAAGTGAACTATCCAAAGGCTTAGTAAAAATGTCTGCAAGCTCATCAGCACTAGGCACAAACATAGGATTAATTAGACCCTTTTCAAAACAATCTCTTATAAATGATGTCTAATTTCTATATGTTTGGTCCTAGAGTGCTGGACAGGATTTTTGACAATGCAAAGAGCTGAAGCACTATCCATTAATAATGGAGTCTTAGTCTCTGTAATGCCATAATCCAAAAGTTGATTCTGAAGCCAGAGTATTTGGGATGTACAACTTGCAGCAGCAATGTACTCGGCTTCAGCAGTGGATGTAGCAACAGATGTTTGTTTCTTACTCTGCCAAGAAATCAAACAGTTGCCTAGGAATTGGCATCCACCAGAAGTGATTTCTGGTCAACTTACATCCTGCATAGTCACTATCAGAGAAGCAACTAATTTGCAAGAATGTCCAGTGGAATACCATAAGCCTAGAGATTGTGTGCCTTGCAGATATCTAAAGATCCTCTTGACTGCAATCAGATGAGACTCCTTAGGTGCAGCCTGAAATCTAGCACAAACACATGTAGCAAAATAATATCTGGTCTAGAAGCTGTTAAATACATCAAGGAACCAATCATACATCTGTAAAGGGTTTCATCAACACCTTTACCTTTCTGATCAACATCCAATTGTGTGGTGTGCACATGGGAGTAGAACAAGATTTACAGTTTTGTAAATCAAACTTATTCAAAAGATCTTTTGTGTATTTAGACTGATGAATGAAAATTCCATCAGCTTTTGTTTGATTTGCAAACCTAGAAAGAACTGTAATTCTCCCATTGCACTCATTTCAAACTTCTGTTGCATTAAGGTTTGGAAATCCTCACACAATTGGGGATCAGAGGATGCAAATATAATATCATCAACATAAATTTGAACAAGTAGCTTATGCTGATCCACCTTTTAATAAATAAAGTTTTATCTATGGAGCCTCTAGTGAAATTATTCTGTAGAAGAAAGTTTGATAAGGTCTCATACCAAGCTCTAGGTGCTTGTTTCAACCATAAAGAGCTTTATCAAGCTTATATACCCATTCTGGTGCTTATTATCCTCAAAGCCTGGTGGTTGACACACATAAACTTCTTCTTTTATTGTACCATATAGAAAAGCACTTTTGACATCCATTTGGAAAACTTTAAGATTGTGGAGTGCAGCATAGGCTAAAAACAATCTAATTGCCTCCAGTCTGGCTACAGGGGCAAAGGTTTCATCATAATCAATACCTTCTTCTTGTGCAAACCCCTGCACAACCAGTCTGGCCTTGTTCTTAACAATTAGCCATTTTCATCAGTTTTATTCCTAAACACCCATTTAGTGCCTATTGCACACTTACTGGAGGTAGAGGAACAAGCTCCCACACTTGCTGTTTCTTGAACTGAAGAAGCTCAAGCTGCATGGCTTCAACCCATCCATTGTCCCTCAAAGCAACATGATAGTTCTTCGGCTCTAGCTGACTGATGAAGAGAGCATAGAAGCAGAAATTGGACAACTGGCTTCTGGTTGAGACACCAGCATTGATATCACCAAGGATTTGAGATATTGGGTGATTTTTCAGCTCTTGGTAAACAATCAAATCTGTGCAAGTGTTTGTAGGGTCTTCAGCAGCAGCAGATGTTGATGCAGATTCTTGAAACCATGAAGATGGTGGCAACTCAAATGAAGTTGAGGATGCAGAAATCTCATCAGCATTTGTTGTGGATGGTGCGGCTGGAGCTACAGGAGCATCAGGTTTAGAGGACTCAGGCAGTTGATCACTAAACCTGAAGAGGTGATTACTACTATCATCATCATCTTCAGTAGTAACACCAGGTGGTGAACTGTTGACAGGAGCAACAGCAGGAGATTGATAAGGAACATATTGCAGTATGTCCAAATCAAAGAGCTCCACAGGGCTTTGTGGAATCTTGTCCTTTGGAGATTCATTGAACTTGACATGTAAAGTCTCTTCAACCATCTTTGTTCTGCAATTGAAGACTCTGTATGCCTTGCAAGTTGATGAATAACCAACAAAGTACCCTGCATCCACCTTAGGATCAAATTTTGGAGCTGATCCTTGTGTTGAGAATGAAACAGGGACACCCAAATGCTCTAAAAAATGAAATGAGAGGGGCCAAATGATGTAGAACTTCATATGGAGTCTTCATCAACCTCTGATTTATTAGCACTCTATTCTGCACATAGCATGCTGTGTTGACAGCTTCAGCCAAAAGGTCAATGGCAGTCCAGAATCAGCCAACATAGACCTTGCAGCTTCAATGAGGGTCCTGTTCTTTCTCTCCACAACTCCATTCTGTTCAGGAGTTCTTGGAATACTAAACTGTCTCTTTATTCCCTTGGAAAGGTAGAACTCATCAAGTGTATTGTTCCTGAATTTGTTCCATTATCACTCTAATACACTTGACTGAGAGGGAATACTGCTTCTCAGCATACAACACAAAGTTTATGATCTTCTGTGCAGCTTCATCCTTTGAATGTAGAAAGAAAGTCCATACAAATCTGGAGTAATCATCCACAATTACCAGACAGTATTTTTCTGTGCCATGCTCATCACTCTCACAGGACCAAAGAGATCCATGTGAAGAAGTTGTAAGCAGGCAGTGGACTTTGGTTCTTCAATAGGTGGAAATGAAACCTTGTGCTGTTTTCCTTTCAAACAAGCAGTGCAGTTGTTTTCACACTTGAACTCCTTCATAGGCATTCCCCTCACTAAACTATGGTGTATCAGCTGATTCATGTTCTTGAAATTAACATGTCCCAGCCTTCTATGCCATAGATTAGATTCTTGAGGAGAGGCCTTGGAAAATAGGCAAGGATGGCCTTTGAGATCAATTTTCTTGGAAAGATCTAAGGCATACACTCTTCCTGTCCTGTTGGCCTTCAGGAGAGTGTGAGCATCCAATACCTTGTCAATCAAACTCAGAACTTTGGATGACAGAATCCTGCAGTTCTGGCTTGTGAAAAGGGCAACATGGCCTTTGTCACACAATTGACTGACACTCAAAAGATTATACTTGAGATTTCCACATGGTTGACATCATCAAACTTTATTTCCCCATTGGAAACAAAGCCCTTCCCGATGATGTAACCTCTTGCATCATTGCCAAAAGAAACAAATCCCTTCCTTCCTGGAGAGTAGTCATTAAGAAGTGAGTTGTTCCCAGTCATATGCATAGATCCTCCACTGTCTACATACCAGATGCTACTTTGGCATGTTGAAGAAACCTGCATAAATAAACAATCAGTTAGTTTTGGAGACCCAAACCTTTTTGGTTTTGGGCCTGGTCTCATCAACAGATGGTAAACTAACAGGTTTATTGGACACAATAGCTTGAGGTGAAGGAGATGGTGTAGAAGAGGAATCCTTCGGCTTGGATCTCCTTTTCTGGGGTTTCAACACAGGGCCATCAAGTTGGTTAACTCTACCCAACAGATGTTGAACCATCATTACCAGCTGTGTCTGATTCTGGGAGAGAGCTTTCAGCTCTTCAGACACATTGGTATTGGTGTTTGATGATGAGTTCTTGTGTTGCACCATCTTCTTTGAGCAACCTCAGCTATTGCCTGTTGCACTCCTTCTTTTTAGATCTTTTTGGTCATAGGAGTAACAGGATTTGATGCTGCTGGTACAAACTTGGACTCAAACTCAGTTTTCATTTTAGCCAAATTTTCTTTAATTTTCTCTTTTTGTTTGAGTTTGGATCCCTTTTTGTACCAACAATCATCTGTGAGATGATTGAATAGACCACATATTCACATGGTTTCTTCTTCATCTTCTGTTGATCATCAACTAAAGAAGATGAAACTACTGAAGACTTGCTCTTCGGCAGTTTAGAAGCACTTTTTGCCTTCTTGTCAACTTCCTTAGTAGGCTTCAAATCCTTCCTACTGACAGTTTTCTTCTCTTCAGTGCTGTCAGTCATTAGGATTTGAACTCCAGATGTTATCCCCTGCTCTCCAGTACCCTCAGTACTGCTAGGGATAACACTTGGGGTGATCAACTCATTGATCATGTGAGTGTCAGCAGTTGAACCATCATATAGCTGTTAGGTTCACAGAGGGATTACTACTGACTTCAACTACTGATGGTGCTTTATCAAGTAGTGAATCACATGATGAGGTGGATTGGTCATTACTTTCTCCATCAGAATCCGCTCCTGCTCTTGAAGCAAAAACTGTAGGAGGAGCAGTGTGATTATAACCAATTCCAACTTCACATTGGAAGCTGTTTGCTTACTAAGAAGCATTTCAAAGCCCTTGCAAGATTGTACCCATCGATCACACTCTACCTGGGTGACAGCAAGAGTATCTTTGAGGTCTTTGTACTTCTCTAAGAGTACATCCTCCCTAGCCTTATCATCAGAAATTTGGCATTTTAATTTGTAAATCTCATCAGTTTTCTCTTTTAGCACAGACTCAAACTCAGCTTATTTTTGGAAATTGTTTGTTCTAGCTCTACATTTTTATTGATTAAAGCCACATTTGCTTCTCTAATAGAGGCAAATGCTGCTATGCAAGTTTCAGAACATAATTTGGCCTTAGCCTCAGAGGATACCTGTGATACCTGTGTTGAAGAGGTATTGAGGATGATCCATCAGAGGATTCCAAAGCCATGAGAGCTAGATTTCCAAAAGGATGCTCACCACCATGTTGACCAGCACCTGAGAACAGTTGTTCATTACCAGACACATCATCTGGTAAACTGCTCCAGTCAACAACACTGGTGTGAAGAAGCTGTGTTGTTGAAGTTGATTAGTTGATGAGATTGGGATGGTTGAGGCTCAGGGAGTGCATGTGGTTGCTGAGCAGTGGGTGCTTGAACCTGACCTGGTTGTGGCATGTAATAGCAGGGGTATGGATATGGCATTGGCCCTGTGGAACAAAATATGCAGGAGATTGTGGTTGATGATGATAACCAGAATTGACAGGTTGTTGCCCTCTGTTTTGTTGACTATTGCCAGGGAAAGTCACAAAGGGTGCAGGAGAGTTAGATCCAGATGATCTACATTCTCTTGCAAAGTGCCCAAGCCTGTGGCATTTATGGCACTTCAACTTACTCTTGTCAAAACCAACTTTGGTTTTGCCAGAGAGTCCTGGGAATTTCCTTCCAGTTCTTTTGTAGAACTTCTGAGATCTGATATTTATCAAGGCCATTTGGCTCAAAATATCCATCTCTTCTAAGTCATCATCAGCAATCCCCTTGAGATCATCCATGATGAAACATAGATTGTCACTATTACAACCAGCAGAATAACTATCAACACTCACAAAGGCAGGCTCAGAAGTGTTTGTAGAGAAATCAATATGCTCATCATACTGGCTTTCAGATGACGCATATTCTGACTCTTGATGTCCAATCAGGGCAGTGTTCCTTGGACAAAATCCTCAGTGAGCTTGCCAGATGAAACCATTTCCTTTCTGCTCTATCTCTCTCTCGAATGTAAGCAGTTTCCCATGAAGTTGGGTGAGAGATAGGCGATCAACATCAGCATTTGAGCGTAGAACAATGGTATATGTGTTCCATCTCTCAGGCAGTGATCTTAAAAATCTATGGTTCATCTGACTCCTGGTATATTCATGTTTAACCATTTTCAATTCAGAGATTAAACATGAAAACCGCTCAAATTGTTGAGTCAGAGTCTCACCCTTTCTATGAGAGAAAGTCTCATATTGTTGGGCGAGGATTTCCCTGTTGTTTGCTAAAACCTCATCAGTACCACCAAATTGTTCTTTGATGGCATTCCAGAGGTCATGAGCAGACTCACAATGCAGAAGCCCAGAGTAAATCTCATTAGGAATAGCCATAGCCAAAATTCCATGGGCTTTTGCATCGATTTCAAACAATTGTCCTCATCGGAGTATTGCTCCTTCTTCTTTGGAACCAACTGGTTGTTTCCGGATCATTCACCATTGGCTTATGTGGTCCATGTACCACAGATGTCCAACAACCTGAGCTATTGACAGACAGGTGATGGAGCAATCTTCTCTGCCAAATGTTATACTCATTCCTCACCAAGATCGGAGGCTTGGTAGAGGATCCAGTATTGAAAGGATCATTAGAAGAAGTAGTCATTGTGAAAAATCAGACAGATTCAAGTAAAAACACATAAATTTAGCTCAAAACCACACAGAACCAAAATAAAACGGCCAGAAGCGATACACTCTCAATCTCTATAACAGATCCTTGCGAATTTTGCTAATTCGATTAAACTTAGAGCGATTGAACAGTTTCAATGATCAATTGTTAGATCGATCAATGATTAACCTGCTCTGATACCATTTGTTAGGATCTCAGCCCTTGGTTTAATCGATTGAACAGATATAGCAGCGGAATAGCTCAGAATTAGACAAATTCAACAAGAACAATTGATATAAAACGATAAAAGAATTTTGTTATAAAGAGAGAAATATCCGACAAAAGGAATATTGCATTAGGATTGTCGGCCTCAAAGGCACGATTACAGGTGAGTCATCTTCCTTATAGAAAGAAAAGAATGACGTAGGCTGATGTGCACTTGAAAGTGACATGTAACCGTTTTATAACTACTGATGTTAACAACTACTGAAGATGTCAACAACTGACATCTTCTTACAAATGTCCTAAGTGTTAAACATCTATTTACAACTACTGAAAAACATAAAACTACTGAAACTACAACGACTGAAGAACAAGCTCTTCAGTCGTTTTACAAAACTACTGAACATAAAATATAAAACTACTGATATCACAACTACTGAAGAAGTACTCTTCAGCAGTTGTGACAAACTACTGAGGCTTCAGTACTTGATCTTCAGACTTTGACCTTCAGGCGTTTCATCAGCTGATGACTTCAGTAGATATCATCAGCTGATGTCTTCAGTCTTTGTCTTCAGACTTTGTACATCAGTTGTTGATCTTCAGCACTTGTGAACTCTTCAGCTGTTGTACTTCAGTACTTTGGTCTTTCAGCTTCAGCACTTGTGTTCTTCAGTGTTGTACTTCAGTACTTTGATTCTTCAGCTGTTAAGATCTTCAGCACTTGATCTTCGCTGTTGTAGTCTTCAGCACTTGTCAAACTACGATGAGGCTTTCAGCAGTTGTTGTGATACCGTGTGGGACTTAGAGGTTTTCTGATCTTGGCTCATTGGTTCTTTTGGTCCAACAGTGGTCCATAGGACATTCTAAGGAAAAAACCTACAACACAAAGGCTTCGATGGACCTTCACACTTGAAACAGCATCCAATGCTCCATGTTTCTTGTGTCTTCCTTTTGCTTCTAAAGCGTACATCTTCAATATTACAAAATATTATATCCTAATACAAAGATTCTAGTAAACTAAAATGTACCTGATCTATTTATTAAATCCCAATAATAAATAAATACATTTTAAACCAAGCAAAATAAATGATATACAAACCCAATGAATCAATAAGACAACATTCAATCATCCAAATAACACAAGGTCAAGGGCAAGGTTATGCACCATAATGAACCATGATCATCTCATCCAAAACAAGAATGAATCCCCACTAAAACCCACGAAATTTCAGCCAACACAAACTGAAATTTTGGGTTTATCTTTTCCAAACAAAAACACAATACAACATACATGTCTTTCAAAGTTTAATTACAAGCATGTGTGATATAACATTGAAAGTTTAGGGATTCATAATACATGAATATAGCAGCCCCTAAAGGGGTTTTAAAGTCCCATAAAACGAATTTTCAAGGACAAAACAAGATAGCTATCCACATAACCGGCTATTGATGCTAATGTTGGGTTTGTTAGAACTAAACATAGTTTAACCATTTAAACATTATGAAAAGGCAGCGGAAATGAACTTTATAACATTACTGACGAACTGAAAAAATCGAGTTCTATTTCGATATATAAAGTTACAAACAAACCCAGGAACAAAGGATCTTTATATGTGAATATAACAAGCTATAGAAACACATAAACATACAATATGGACAACCATAAAGAACTGCCATGAACTACCTTCAGCACCGAAAAGGCGGGTATGGAGGATGATATGGACCAAGAAAAAGACCAAGGCACCAAAAGGAGGTCCTCTCAAGCTTGTATACCCCAAGAACTATAGCAAACACCTTCTTGCTAGGGAGAAGAACACCAAGATCAATCAAAACCCTCTAAAAGGATCCTGCTTGCCTAGAATTTTGAGGAGAGAAGGAGGTTTCTTTTGTGTGAAATGATGTATGTAAAGGTCACTTGCACACTCTTTCTAATGTGTGTTTTCAAGACAAAATAAAATGATCATGGACCATTTTGAGGCTGAATTCAGCCTTCTAGAATGGGTTTTCCCACCCAACATTTAAAAAAAACACATATTAAAGGTCATGTACATATTTAAATTAAACCCATTTCAATTTAAATGACTCTTTCATTTCTTATTTAATGTTACTTAACCTATTTAAAAACAATACAAATAATAAAATTCATCAACAAAATATCCTATAATTTGTTCCACTACAAATGAAATATTTAGAAAACCTATTTTCTAAATTTGGTGTGATTATTTAATTGCATGATCATATCATCAATTAAATAATTGTTGTTGACAGGATCAGAGATCACAAGTTTGATGTATCAGAATATAAAGCAGCGGAATACAACCACGAATTAGACAAAGTGTAGCAAGCAAACGATATTTGTAAGCATTAAGATCGCATACGGTTATAGGGAGAGAATATGTATTTCTGATTTCTAGGAATGTTTATAGATGTAGAATATTCTAAACGAATCAATCATTCATTCCATTCAATTACTCATTTCATACAATGATTACAATAGGTTGTCACTCCTTATATAGAGTGCAACAATCACTGCTGTTGTCACGGAAAGTGACAACTGGCAGATCCCATACAGAAATAACTAATTCTTAACAAACTACTGAAATGTTCACAACTACTGAGAACATATCAGCAAGTTAAGTACAAAAATATAAAACTACTGAAACTACAACGACTGAAGAACAAGCTCTTCAGTCGTTTTACAAAACTACTGAAACATAAAACTACTGAAACTAGAAATATAAAACTACTGATATCACAACTACTGAAGAAGTACTCTTCAGCAGTTGTGACAAACTACTGAGGCTTCAGTACTTGATCTTCAGACTTTGACCTTCAGGTGTTTCATCAGCTGATGACTTCAGTAGATATCATCAGCTGATGTCTTCAGTCTTTGTCTTCAGACTTTGTACATCAGTTGTTGATCTTCAGCACTTGTGAACTCTTCAGCTGTTGTACTTCAGTACTTTGGTCTTTCAGCTTCAGCACTTGTGTTCTTCAGCTGTTGTACTTCAGCACTTTGTTCTTCAGTTGTTAAGGTCTTCAGCACTTGATCTTCAGCTGTTGAAGTCTTCAGCACTTGTCAAACTACTGATGAGGCTTTCAGCAGTTGTTGTGATACCGTGTGGGACTTAAAGGTTTTCGATCTTGGCTCATTGGTCTTTTGGTCCAACAAACTCCCCTGAAGGACCAATACTCAGACAGGTATTTGGCCTGTTTCCCATTCTTTAGCTCCACAGTTGTTATTATTCTGTAAGCAAACTCATCCGGGTGATTACCCTCTAGGAACAACTGAAGCTCATTTTTCCTGACTTCCTCAAGCCTCTTGTAAACTAACCCCTTTTTCACTATTTTGTTTTCCTAGCATCTTCTGAGGGGTTAGATTAGCTTTGTAGGCCTTCTTGAAGTCTTCAGGATTTCCCAGGGTGAAACTACAAAGACCAGAGAGATCACTTCATCTACGATCTTTTTCACCTGGCCAATGTATCTGAGGTATATTGTTCTTATGAATTCTGTGAGAGACCCTAGGATCAGGCCAAATCCTCACTCTTTCCTTTGATATTGAAAGGTATGCCTGAGAGTGTAAAGTCTGAGGGCTTGCTCCTTCATATTGATGATAGAAGATGTGGCTGCATAAGCTTTGTCAATCTCTTCAGCAATTCCTCATCATGCAGTTTATGAAGCTCTTCTCTTCTAGCTTCACTTTAACCATTTGTCTCTGGACTTCAGGAGTTATTGCTGAGGAGTGACTTGTGGCCTTAGGCAACTGAATCACAGCTGAGAGCGGCAGCCTGTCTTCATCATCTTCGTCATCATCTTCTAGCCTCAATATCCTTCTCTTCTTCTTCAAGGGTATATCATCGGCTATGGGTTTTGAGGGTAAGGGAGTTGGTTTGGTGGGTTGTGTTTTGGGTGGTTTTGGTGTGGGAATGTTGACAGGCTGTTCTAGCATCCTTGAGGTGAGTGTGGCTTTTGATTGCTTGGCTAGCTCAGTCCTGCTCCCAGCACCCGCTTCATTCAAAGCTTCAATGACAAGCCCCTTAGTATATACTTCAGATGAACAGATCTTGGTGGTGATTGCCAAGATACTGTCCCTGGACCAAGCTTTGATTTCGATCATTGACCTTCCAAGATATTTTGCAATAAATCTGATCATGATTTCAAGCCTTTCTCTTTCTAACACTTCATAACTTGCCCATCTGTCTTGATTTCTTCAATCTCTAGTCGTCGAATCTCAGAGTCAAGTTTATTGGTGTCATGGCCTTGCCTAAACAGCTGATCAATGATGTTGTCCATTGATCTACTGTGTTCGGCATCAGCCTCTTTTATCAGTAGCTCCAAGGCTTTATCTTCAGCAATGTGCTCATCAGCACCTTTCTTTCTCTTATAGGTGAGCATTGGTTGCTGTTCTTTCTCCTCCTCTTCCTTTTCCTCAGATTTTTCCTCTTCCTTTCTTTCACTGCAGTACTTCCCCCTTTTTGGTTGCATTGGAGGAAGGGGTTGGTACCGCAGAAAGAGTCTTTTGGACAGCAGCATCAACCAAGGGCTGTATGTTGAGGAAAGCCTCTCATCAAGGGCTTTGATCACTATATCAGTGATTATTGGGGTGATGAGAGGAAGGGAATTTTGGAGTACAGCACCTATTTGCTCAGGAGGGTTCTGTTCCTGAGAAGTAGGGCCTGAAGCAGAGGCAGGTGGTTGATGTGGGGGTGGCTCTGTGTTTGGGAAACCTTCAAGGGAAGGTGCCATCTGTGGGTGTATGAGGGTGGCAGATGGACTTGCATCCTGAGACATCTTGGCCAGCAGCTCTTTGAGTCTGCTAACCTCATCCTCTAGAATGGTGTTTTGAGCAACTACGTCATAGAAGAAGCTCAGGTCATCATCAGTTAATACTGAATCACCTGACCTCCTGCTTAGAGCAGGATTTACATGCACTGGGTGTAGACCAGTTGGTGCATGTGCCCCTTGTGCTTGGTACTGGGGACTTCCAGCCTCAGGACAATGTCCATCATCAGCTGTTGCCTCTAGGGAGGTCTTAGCAATGTTACCAGCCTCACTCTGGTCATGTGCTGAGACAGAGGAGGTGGCAGCCCACTAGATAGATATTCTAAGCTCCTTGTCTACACCAGGAGATAGAATTGGGAAACCCCTGTGCTGTGGGTTCTCAGGTGCACTGTGTTCCTCCCCCTCAATTGTAGAGGTATTCCCAGTAGTAAGTGGTTTCTGGGGAGGGGGTGAGGAGTGCAATTGAGTTAGCACTTGTGCAACTATTAAAGTGGGCTGTGAGGGGCGGTTGTTTGGGGTAAGGGGTAGAAGCAGTGTGCACCTGGGGTGGATGGTGCTCTTCAATGGCAATCTCCTCAAGTGAGCAAGATCCCAGATAAGTAGGTGCCCCTAGGGTTGCTGCAGGCTCCTGTTGAGAGGAAGCCTGAGCGGCTGTGGCTGGAAGAGTCATTGTATCCACTAGGGGGTTTGGACTAGTGGATATATCCTGCGTTTGTGGTGCAGGAGCATCCTCAGGGGACTCAATTCCCTGAGTAGCCATTTGGGTTTCTTTTTGGTGGGTTTGGTGGGGACATTGGATTTGGAGTGGTGGTGGCTGTGGGTTCGGCTGCGTGGGTTTTCGCAGCTTGGCAGCCAGTTTGAGTGTCCGGTCAGAGTTGTGCCGGGAGTATACTTCTGGCAGAACAGCCGTAGCAGGGACTCCCAAGCCAACAAGTCCCTCAGCATTAAGCTGGTCTATAATAATGGCCATTATGAACCGTGGATAGAGTATCCAACGGTTGGCAGTTAGTTTTTGAGCCATATCTTTGAGCTCTGAAAATATTAATTCTGAAAAGTTCAGTGGTTGTTGCTCAAGGATAGAATACATTACCTGCTGCCATTTGGTGGACATTTGATCCCAAGACGATGTCTTAGGGGCCAAACATACATTGACCATGTGAAAAATCAGGCGCTCAGCGTCATTAAAGTGTTTCTTCATGATGGTGGTGGCACTGAGATCACCTTGATATCCATGCTGAGCAAATAATAGATCTATGGTGCCCTTCGGATATCCAGCAGGAGAGGTAGCATCACTCAGTTGAAGAATTTTACGGATTGTTGCAGGAGTAATCACTACTTCTTTGTTGTTGATGACTGACGGAGGGATCGGTGTTGCTCTCCTCAGGTGTAACAGTAACGTTCATCCAAAATTGGTTCAAGGATTCGGCATGTAAGACGGGGTTCAGAAGGAATGCCTTGTTGTATTGGGACTGAACCATAAGATCGATAGCAGTATCGAACTTAGTCCAGATCGGCGATTTTGTGAGGTAGGCAACACAGTTGTGTCGCGGTTTAATTTGCATAGACGCCATGGAGAAGGAAGTTTTGGAGAGGAACGTTAGGTTTGAAGAAGATGAAGCATGGAGAGCACAGGTTAGGGGTATTTATAGGGTACGGGTGAGGAAACGACTGAAGGATGTGGTGTTAGTCATCAGTAGTTTTAAACGACCGTTGACATGGTATTATCCTTTCAGACGTTGAAACAGCTGAAGTCATGGTGTTAAGCATCAGTAGTTTAGAAAACTACTGAAGACCGTGGTTTTGACTTCAGATGAATGAAACAACTGAGGACAAGTGTTTGTCATCAGTAGTTATGAAACTACTGAAGACAGTGGTTTTGTCATCAGCTGTTGTAAACAACTGAAGCTTGGTATTAGTCATCAGTAGTTATAAAACTACTGAAGACGTGGTTTTGCTTCAGTTGTTTAAAATGAAACAGCAGTTGTACAAACGACTGAAGAGAAAGTTCTCTTCAGCTGTTTTCGTCAATTCTTAGCCTTTCAGCTGTTTCAAACTATCCTCAACACATTCATCAGTCTTTATGGCTGATTTCAGTTGTTTCATAGGACATCGGTACTTATCTGTTTTTACTGATTGCAGTAGTTATGATTGCATCAGTAGTTGTAACTACATCAGTAGTTTCGAACAGATGAAGTACTTCAGTACTTGAGACATTTAGCCTTCAGTAGTTATAAAAACTGCTGAGGTTAAAAGAGCTCATCAGTACTTATATGTGACAGGTACTCATGATCATCAGTATGAATTACTGAGATCATCAGTAGTTGTCACCTATTCTAGCTGCAGCATACCAAGCCTTAACACCAGGTTTTGGAAAGTTGAACTATCCAAAGGCTTAGTAAAAATGTCTGCAAGCTCATCAGCACTAGGCACAAACTTAGGATCAATCAGACCTTTTTCAAAACAATCCCTTATAAAATGATGTCTGATCTCTATATGTTTGGTCCTAGAGTGCTGGACTGGATTTTTGACAATGCAAAGAGCTGAAGCACTATCCATTAACAATGGAGTCTTAGTCTCTGTAATGCCATAATCCAAAAGTTGGTTTTGAAGACAGAGTACCTGAGATGTACAGCTTGCAGCAGCAATGTACTCTGCTTCCGCAGTGGATGTAGCAACTGAGGTCTGTTTCTTGCTCTGCCAAGAAATCAAGCAGTTGCCTAGGAATTGACATCCACCAGAAGTTGATTTCCTGGTCAACTTACACCCTGCATAGTCACTGTCAGAAAAAGCAACTAATTACCAGAATGTCCGGTAGAATACCATAAACCTAGAGATGGAGTGGTGCAGATATCTAAAGATCCTCTTGACTGCAATCAGATGAGACTCTTTAGGTGCAGCCTGAAATCTAGCACAAACACATGTAGCAAACATAATATGGTCTAGAAGCTGTTAAATACATCAAGGACCCAATCATACATCTGTAAAGTGTTTCATCAACCACTTTACCTTTCTGATCTGAGTCCAGTTGTGTGGTGCTGCTCATGGGAGTAGAACAGGGCTTACAGTTTTGTAAATCAAACTTTTGCAAAAGATCTTTTGTATATTTGGATTGATGAATAAAAATTCCATCAGCCTTTTGTTTGATTTGCAACCCCAGAAAGAACTGTATTCTCCCATGGCACTCATTTCAAACTTCTGTTCATCAACTTTGTAAAGGCATCACACAACTTTGGATCAGAGGATGCAAAAATGATATCATCTACATAAATTTGAACAAGTAGATTATGCTGCCCAGCTTTCTTAATAAATAAAGTCTTGTCTATGGAGCCTCTAGTGAAATTGTTTTCCAGAAGAAAGTTTGATAATGTCTCATACCAGGCTCTGGGAGCTTGTTTTAACCCATAAAGAGCTTTATCAAGCTTATACACCCAATTAGGATGTTTATTGTCCTCAAAGCCTGGAGGTTGACATACATAAACCTCTTCTTTAATTTTTCCATACAAAAATGCACTTTTGACATCCATTTGAAAGACTTTAAGTTTTTGATAAGCAGCATAGCTAAAAACAATCGAATTGCTTCCAGTCTGGCTACAGGGGCAAAGGTTTCATCATAATCAATACCTTCTTCTTGTGCAAACCCCTGAACAACCAGTCTGGCCTTGTTCTTAACAATAAGCCCATTTTCATCAGTTTTGTTCCTAAACACCCATTTAGTGCCTATTGCACACTTACCTGGAGGTAGAGGAACCAGTTCCCACACTTGCTGTTTTTGAACTGAAGAAGCTCAAGCTGCATGGCATCAACCCATCCATTGTCCTTTAAAGCAATATGATAATTCTTTGGCTCTTGCTGACTGATGAAGAGAGCATAGAAGCAGAAATTTGACAATTGACTTCTTGTTGATACTCCAGCAGTGATATCACCAATGATTTGAGACATAGGGTGATTCTTCAGATCTTGATACACAATGAGATCTGTGCAAGTGTTTGTAGCCGGTTCAGCAGCAACAGATGGTGATGGTGAATCATTTCCTTGAAACCAATCAGTGGATGGTAATTCAAAGGAAGTTGAATTCGAAGAAATCTCATCAGCATTTGTTGTGGATGGTGCTACTGGCGCTACAGGAACATCAGGTCTAGTTGAGTCAGGCAGCTGATCACTAAACCTGAAGAGGTGAGTACTGCAATCATCATTCATCAGCAGTACCACCAGGTGGTGAACTGTTGACAGGAGCAACAGCAGGAGTTTGATAAGGAACATATTGCAGTATGTCCAAATCAAATAACTCCACAGGACTTTGTGGAATCTTGTCCTTTGGAGATTCATTAAACTTAACATGTAGAGTTTCTTCAACCATCTTTGTTCTGCAGTTGAAGACTCTGTATGCCTTGCAAGTAGATGAATAACCAACAAAGTATCCTGCATCCACCTTAGGATCAAATTTGTGGAGTTGATCCTTTGTGTTGAGAATAAAACAGGGACACCCAAATGCTTTGAAAAATGAAATCAGAGGAGCCAAATGATGGAGAACTTCATATGGAGTCTTCATCAACCTCTGATTTACTAAAACTCTATTTTGCACATAACAAGCTGTGTTGACAGCTTCGGCCAAAAGGTCAATGGCAAACCTGAGTCAGCCAGCATGGACCTTGCAGCTTCAATGAGGGTCCTGTTCTTTCTCTCCACTACTCCATTTTGTTCTGGAGTCCTTGGAATGCTGAACTGCCTTTTGATTCCCTTTGAAAGATAGAAGTCATCAAGTGTATGATTTCTGAACTCTGTTCCATATTATCACTCCTAATACACTTGACTGGAAGGGAATACTGCTTCTCAATGTACAGCACAAAGTGGATAATCTTCTGAGCAGCCTCATCCTTTGAATGTAGGAAGAAAGTCCATACAAATCTGGAGTAATCATCCACAATTACCAGACAGTATTTCTTCTTTGCCATGCTCATTACTCTCACAGGACCAAATAGATCCATATGCAGTAATTGCAAGCAGGCAGTGGACTTGGACACTTCAATAGGAGGAAATGAGACTTGTGTTGTTTTCCTTTTAAACAAGCAGTGCAGTTTCATCACAGTGGAACTCCTTATTGGTAAGCCTCTGACTAAACTCTTGTGGCTAAGCTGATTCATGTTTTTAAGATTATCTTTATTGAGAAGAAGAGGCTTTGGAAAATAGGCAAGGATTGCCTTTGAGATCTATCTTCTTAGAGAGATCTAAGGCATACACTCTTCCTGTCCTGTTGGCTTTCAGGAGAGTGTGATCATCCAACACCTTGTCAATCAAGTGCAAAACTTTGGATGACAGAATCCTACAGTTTTGACTTGTGAAAAGGCAACATGGCCTTTATCACACATTTGACTGACACTCAAGAGGTTGTACTTGAGATTTTCCACATGATTAACATCATCAAATTTGATTTCTCCATTGGAGACAAAGCCCTTACCGATGATGTAACCCCTAGCATCATTGCCAAAAGAAACAAATCCCTTCTTTCCTTGAGAGTAGTCATGAAGAAGAGAGATGTTCCCAGTCATGTGCATAGATCCCCCACTGTCTACATACCAGATGCTACTTGGCATGTTGAAGAACCCTGCAATAATAAACAATCAGTTAGTTTTAGAGACCCAAACCTTTTTGGTTTTGGGCCTGGTCTCATCAATAGATGGTAAACTAACATGTTTATTTGTAACAACAGCCTGAGAAGAAGAAGATGGTGTAGAAGAGGAGTCCTTTGGCTTAGACCTTTTTTCTGTGGTTTCAACATAGGAGAATCTAGTTGGTTAACTCTACCCAACATATGTTGTACCATCATCACCAGCTGTGTCTGATTTTGTGATAAAGCTTTCAGCTCATCAGACACATTGCTAGTGGAGTTAGATAAGGTCCTATGTTGCACCTTCTTCTTTTGAGCACCCTCAGCTGTCACCTGTTTAACTCTTTCCTTTTTGGATTGCTTTAAGGACTTAAGGGTTACAGGATTTGATGTTGCTGATACAAATGTGGTCTCAAACTCAGTTTTCATTTTTACCATTTTCTCATTAATTTCTTCTTTTTGTTTGAGTTTGGAACCTCTTTTGTACCAACAATCATCTGTAAGATGATTGAACAAACCACATACTTCACATGGTTTCTTCTTCATCTTAGGTTGATCATCAACTAAAGATGGTGAAGCAACAGAAGACTTGTTCTTCAATGCTTTGGAAGCATTGGTTGCTTTCTTGATAGCATCTTTAGTAGTCTTCAAACTCTTTCTACTGCCAGTTTTCTTCTCTTCAGTGCTGACAGCAGTTGAAGTTTGAACTTCAGGAGTTGAATCCTGCTCTCCAGTCCTTTCAGGACCTTCAGGATTGACTCCTGAGTTGATCAACTTATTGATCATGTGAATGTCAGCATTTGGACCATCAACATCAGCTGATAGATTCAAGGAGGACTTGATGCTGACTGCTACTTCTGATTGTGCTGTATCAGAAGGTAGATCACATGATTTGATGGATTGGTTATCACTCTCACCATCAGATTCTACCTCTGCTCTTGGGGTAAAATCTGTAGGTGGAGCAGTGTGATTATAGCCAATGCCAAACTTCACATTTGAAGCAGATTGCTTACTAAGAAGCATTTCAAAACCTTTGCATGATTGTACCATCTATCACACTCGACCTGGGTAACTGCAAGGGTTTCTTGAGATCTTTGTACTTCTCTAGAAGTACATCTTCTCTAGCCTTATCATCAATTATTTGCAATTCAGTTTATAAACCTCATCATTTTTATCTTTGAGCACAAACTCAAACTCAGCTTTGTTTTTGGAAATTATTTGTTCTAGCTCAATGTTCTTATTAATTAAAGCTACATTTGCTTCTCTAATGGAAGCAAATGCTGCTATGCATTGTTCAGAACATAATTGGCTTTTGCCTCAGAGGATACCTGTGATACCTGAGGTGTAGAGGCATTGGAAGATGAAGTATCAGCAGACTCCAAAGCCATAAGAGCTAGATTCCCAAATGGACTGTCACCACCATGTTGACCAGCACCTGAGAACAGTTGATCATGACCAGACAAGTCATCTGGTAAACTGCTCCAGTCAACAACTCCTGGGGTGAGAAGCTGTGTTGTTGAGATGAAGGTTGTTGATGAGATAGGAAGGCTGAGGTTCTGGTAATGCATGAGGTTGTGGTGTCATAGGAACTTGAACTTGATTTGACTGTGGCATGTAATAACAAGGGTACTGATATGGCATTTGACCCTGAGGAACAAAATATGCCGGAGATTGTTGTTGAGGATGATGACTAGATGTGACAGGATGTTGCCCTCTGTTTTGTTGACTATTGCCAGGAAAAGTCACAAAGGGTGCAGTAGAGTTTGATCCAGTTGATCTACACTCTCTTGCAAAGTGTCCAAGCCGTTGGCATTTGTGACACCTCAACTTGCTCTTGTCAAAACCAACTTTGGTTTTGCCAGAGAGTCCTGGGAATTTTCTTCCAGTTCTTTTGTAGAACTTCTGAGATCTGATATTTATCAAGGCCATTTGGCTCAAAATATCCATCTCTTCTAAGTCATCATCAGCAATCCCCTTGAGATCATCCATAATGAAACATAGATTGTCATTATTACACCCAGTGAACTGACCATCAAAACTTACAAATGCAGAATTAGAAGTGGTCGGAGAGAAATTAATATGCTCATCATACTGGCATTCAGATGAAGCATATTCTGACTCATGACCCACCAAGGCAGTGTTGCCTTGTATAAAGTCTTCAGTGAGCTTTCCAGATGAAGACAGCTTTCTCTTCTGTTCTATCTCTCTCTCAAAAGTGAGCAATTTCCCATGGAGTTGGGTGAGAGATAGTTTGTCCAAACTTGCACTGGAGCGTAGGACAATAGTATATGTGTCCCATCTCTCAGGCAGTGATCTGAGAAATCTGTTATTCATCTGAATATTGGTGTATTCAAGTTTGACCATTTTTAGTTCAGAGATCAAACAAGAAAACCGCTCATATTGTTGAGTCAGTGTCTCACCCTTTCTATGAGAGAATGTCTCATATTGTTGGGCAAGAATTTCCCTATTATTTGCCAAGACCTCATCTGTTCCTCCAAATTGTTCTTTCAAAGCAATCCAGAGGTCATGGGCAGTTTCATGATGCATTAGCCCAGAATAAATTTCATTGGGCAAAGCCATGGCCAGAATTCCATGGGCTTTTGCATCAATCTCAAGCAACTTCTTATCCTCATCTGAGTATTGCTCCCTCCTCTTCGGACCATTTGATTGGTTTCCGGGTTATTCACCATAGGCTTGTGTGGACCATGTACCACTGATGTCCAACACCCTGCGCTGTTAACAGACAGGTGATGGAGCATACGTCTTTGCCATATGTTATACTCATTCCTAACCAGCATAGGAGGCTTGGTTGAGGAACCAGTATTGTGAGGATCATTGGAGGGAGTGGTCATTTTTCAGTTCAAAAACAGTTTAGTTCAAGTTTTAAAAAGCTTTAGACAAACCACAACAAACTCAATGAGAACCAAGAAAAAGATCTCAGGATGAATGAGCAGAAATACAGAAAATTCAATCTCTATAACCGTTTCTTGCAAAAATAAAAGCTAATTCAATCAAACTTGATCTTGAATAGCAGTTTCAATGATCAATTATTAGATCGATCAATGATTAACCTTGCTCTGATACCATTTGACAGGATCAGAGATCACAAGTTTGATGTATCAGAATATAAGCAGCGGAATACAAACACGAATTAGACAAAGTGTAGCAAGCAAACGATATTTGTAAGCATTAAGATCGCATACGGTTATAGGGAGAGAATATGTATTTCTGATTTCTAGGAATGTTTATAGATGTAGAATATTTCTAACGAATCAATCATTCATTCCATTCAATTACTCATTTCATACAACGATTACAATAGGTTGTCACTCCTTATATAGAGTGCAACAATCACTACTGTTGTCACGGAAAGTGACAACTGGCAGATCCAATACAGAAATAACTAATTCTTAACAAACTACTGAAATGTTCACAACTACTGAGAACATATCAGCAAGTTAAGTACAAAAATATAAAACTACTGAAACTACAACGACTGAAGAACAAGCTCTTCAGTCGTTTTACAAAACTACTGAAACATAAAACTACTGAACTAGAAATATAAAACTACTGATATCACAACTACTGAAGAAGTACTCTTCAGCAGTTGTGACAAACTACTGAGGCTTCAGTACTTGATCTTCAGACTTTGACCTTCAGGTGTTTCATCAGCTGATGACTTCAGTAGATATCATCAGCTGATGTCTTCAGTCTTTGTCTTCAGACTTTGTACATCAGTTGTTGATCTTCAGCACTTGTGAACTCTTCAGCTGTTGTACTTCAGTACTTTGGTCTTTCAGCTTCAGCACTTGTGTTCTTCAGCTGTTGTACTTCAGCACTTTGGTTCTTCAGTTGTTAAGGTCTTCAGCACTTGATCTTCAGCTGTTGAAGTCTTCAGCACTTGTCAAACTACTGATGAGGCTTTCAGCAGTTGTTGTGATACCGTGTGGGACTTAAAGGTTTTCTGATCTTGGCTCATTGGTTCTTTTGGTCCAACATTTGTGTTTGCAAATCTTGTTATTGGGTATAACCCGACTTGGATCATAACGTACTAATCACATCAATATTCTACGTGTCTTGGGCATATAGAATCCAACATTTATATGTTTAATTAAGCAAATCACACATCTCAGCAAGATGAATATGACGTTACCCCCCTTCAGCAGATCAAGTCTCAACTCACAATGATACTCGATCTTCAAGGGATAGTCAGGAGGTCTGTGAGTACACTCATGAAGAAGGAAAAATAATCCAAGACCTTACTGATGAGCAACTGCTGAGATGTTCTGATTGAATCCCGATGCGATTGTGAAGGATGCTCCTATGGTGGACATAAATAGTGACACTGAGCTTAATGATGTTGATGATTTCGAAATTGAAGACGTCATTGCACAGCATTATCTAGAGTATGCTGACAAAGAGGGAAATGTAGTCCCCAATGTGGGTGACTCCCTGTTAGTGATACTTTTGAAACTCTGGATAAAATGGAGCAAGAGTTGGAGAAAAAGGAAAGCCAGGCCCAAGCCTCAGAAGCTGATGTCAATATCAGAAAGGCTAAATGGGTAGCATGTTTTGTAGAAATTAGAGCCCAACGTAGTGCTCCATAGTCAAATGTCTACACCAAACCCTATAAAGTGAAGAAGCATCACAAGGTGTCAGGAAAAATTATAGCGTGGGCCTATTTTGTAGATCATAACGTTTATGCTGTTAAAAGAGAGAAGGGGATCGAGTAATTCAGATTCTCATACAATTTGAAGGCTCTTCCAGGTTTTGAGCTTAACCAACTAGTAAAATTGAAGTTGCTATATGCTCACCTCATAAGATGTCAGGCTGGTTTGTAGCAGCATTAATGTTGATACATATATGTACCTAGATCTTGATCTGAATGTAATATGTCTTACACTTATGTAATTATTGGGTACTTAATGAAATACAAAATATTTGGTTGGGTCTATAATGTTTAATATTTCATTAATGAGTTGTTTAACGCATATTGACTTGATTATATAGGTTTGTGACATTTTGAATTGTTATGCATAATGTTATAATATTGAATACATTCAAACTTGGTGAAGTGAAGTTCTCATGTGTCCGACTGGACCATGCGCCCCAACAGTGGTCATGCGTCCGAGTGGCCATGCGACTGAGTGTCCATGCGCCTAAATAGTTCATACGCCTGAACAACTTCATGCGTCTAATTCAGTCGCACAACTGAACACTCAGTTGTGCAAATGGATCAACCGCATGGCTCAATAGCATGAATGAACCATGCAAATGGTTTAGTCGCACTAATGAGCAATCCTAACCTATAAATACCACCTAATGCATGGAAAAACGTAAGCATTCAATCCACTTCGACTCCAGACGTACCCTAGCCGTCCAAAAGCCTCTAAGTTCATACTCCAAGTTCATAGAACGTTGTAGATCGATTCCTAATCGATTCTTAACGTTATTGTTTCAATATGCGTTCTCACTGATTGGATCGCCAATCAAATAGGATTCCGCACTATTTGATTTGGTTTAACACGTTAATCAGTTGGGTTTGGTCAAATACCAGATCCTAACAAGTGGTATCAGAGCCTTGGCTCTTGATTACGTGTTGATTCAATAGTTTTTGACACAAAAATTGTGTTTTTGCATAAAAAACGCAATCCTTTTGTGTCTAAGGGAGTCTTAGACGTTTCCTGATCGAAAAGTGTAGTTTTTCCGGCATACGGCTATTAGGGTTTGGTTAAATTGGAGTTTTTACGGCCAAAACAAGTTTAACCTACAAATTATCAAACTTCAGCAAGTTCAGTCGCACGATTGGCTCAATCGCACGACTGAGTTCATTCGCATTCTTCAACCGCACGATTGGACTCATTCGTACGACTGAGATCTTCATTCGGACTGCTCAACCATATTAGTTCATTCGGACGATTGACTCATCCGCACTTGTTTAGTCGCACGATTAAACCATCCACACTTGTTCAATCACCCGAATAAGCCAATCGCATACCGTCATTCGCATTTATCAGCAGTTTGTTAAACGGTAAAGTTAAGTGAAATGGAGGATCAGTTTTCAGCATAAACAGCTGGTAGAGATACTCGTATCTAGAATCTACTATTGTTGGAGAACGAAGTGGGAATTCACAATAAACCCCCAAAGCTTATCACCTTAGACGACTACCCACAATGGAAGCAACGTTTCGAAATCTACTTAAATGGAGTGGATACAAATTTGTGGGAGGCAATAGAGTCAGGTACAACATGCCAGTAGGAGCTGACGGAGTAAAACTTACTCTAAGTGGCATGTCGGATGCACAGAATGTAAAACACAATGCTCAGAAGAAAGTCTACGCTTTGCTTACTCAGTCTATTCCGAAGGATATTTTCCATCACTATTCGGAGTATACTCAAGCAAAGAAACTTTAGGATGCGTTGGAGAAGAGGTATGACGGTAATGCCTCTCTGAAGTCCGTCAAGGCAAAAGCCTTGAAGAAGGAGTTTGACAACTTCTCTTCTATGGGAAAAGAAAGCCTTGATGATGTGATCGATAGATTCTACCACTTGATAAGTGAGATGCACACTCATGGAGTGGTTACTTCGATGGAGGATAAGGTATCCAACTTTGCTCAGGATTACCAGAAAAATGGGCTTCGTTTGTTTCAAATCTCAAACAGAATGGAATGCCCTCAAAGTTAGTTATAAATGACTTCAATCTGAAACTGAGAGAAGAGGAGCTTAGGATGAAGTATCGAGCCCAAAAGGCTAACTACGATCAGAATTTTGCACTCTACAATGCTACTCCTTCAGCCAAGACATCTGGAGCACCACTGCAAACCGTCTTCTTCTCAAGCGCAACAGTTCTAGCACAACCCTCAACCTCAGGATCCGAAATGTCAGGGTCGTCTAGCAACCAATATATGATACCTGAAGCTAATGTAGCAAAGCTTAAAACCGACAACCTCGGGATTGTAACTGTGGAGGTGGCCAGAGAACATATGGACTTTTAGTTGCGGTGGTTCAATCCTACGATGGATTAATTTCTCGAAAGATAGGTAACTGCCACCTGGCAGATAAAGATTATGAGCAGGTGGATGAAATGGTGTTGGAACGTATGGATATAATGTGGGCTCTGGCAAGTGCTCTCCGACGAGCTAAAAAAATTGTCAAAAAGACCGAACAGAACCTGGTTGCAAAAAAAGACACAACCTTTGGGTTCGATAAGTCAAAGGTTACATGTTTCAACTGCGGTGAGAAGGGACACTTGAAGAGGGAGTGTATAAAACCAAAGAAGACGGGTAATGGCAATCCCTTCTCGTCATTTAATCGTGATGACAAGGCCACGTCTAGTAGTTCTAACTCATCAAGTAAGGATCCAAAAGCCTTAAATGCTAATGAGGATGAATGATAGGATTGGAGCTTTTGGTTCATCTCACCAGGAGAGTCCAATATAGCTAGTGTGGAGGACATGATGACGATTTAGCAAGTGAGGAAGATATAGCAGTAGAGATCATGATGTCAAATTCTGAAGACACTGCAAATGTGGTCAACCACCTACCTGAAGAAGAAAAATATACATCATCATCTGAATCACCAGAACCAGCGACAACTGAGTTAGTACTCATGGCTGATTCTTCTTCAACATCTCAAGTAATTACTACTGACCAACTGTTTAATAATCATGCTTGCTTAGAATGTAATAAATTCAAAGAAGTTATAAATTCAAAATTTGCAAGGCTATTAGATCATAATGATAGCTTAGTAAAGGACCTGGAACTGTGCACGGAGGCAAATATAGTGTTAAAACAAAACGAGCACAGTTACAAAGGAAAGATAGACCTATTGAATAAACAACTTAGGGAAACTGAGGTACTTGCTTTTAACCAAGCAAATGACATTAGGTACTATCTGAACTCTCTAGAGGACACTAAGAAGCAAAAAGCAGTGTTAGAAGTAGAAGTCAAATCATTAAAACAAAAACTGCCTAGTTGGACAAGCTTATCACACATTGTCCAACACTTAGTGATAGAGAGAAATAATGGGGAAGGATTGGGATACAAAGTGTTTCCACCACCACCCGAAACCTTGATGAACACCAAAAGTAAACCAATTAACAATAACCCCATCAAAGATCACGTGGTGTCTACATGTTAGGACCTGGTATTTGAACGAAATACCTAGTGATTAGCGTGTAAACCATATCAAATAGTGCAGAATCCTATTTGATTAGCAATCCAATCAGTGAGAACACACGAAGAATCAATCAAGAATTGAATCTAACGTTAGAAGTCGATTGGGAATCGATCTAATATGTTCTGTGAACTTGGAGAAACGAATTGGGAGGCTTCTGGACAGCTAGGGTACGTCTGGAATTGTAATTAACAAATGCTCTAGTTTTTCCACGAATTAGGTTGTATTTATAGGTTAGTATTGTTCATTCGTGTGACTGAACCATTGATATGTTCAGTAGTGCGATTGAACCATGCGGTTGATTCATCCGCACGACTGAGTGTTCAGTCGTGCGACTGAGCCAATCATATGTTACAATTATACGACTGATCCAGTCTCCTGGTTTAGTCGTGCGACTGAGTCATTCATATGAAGTTATTCATGCGTATGGTCCATTCGCATGGGCCATTCACATGAGAACTTCATTTTTTTAAGTTTGAATGTATTAATTAATATAACATTATGTGTAACAATTCAAACCCACAAACCTAACTAACCAATTCAACGTCGACTCATTAATGAAATATTAAACATTATAAATAACAAACAAACAATATCATTTCATTAATCATTCCAAGCATTACCTCAGAATCAGACAAACAAGATCTATTACATTCGTATCATGATCTAGGGACATACATGTATCAACAAACTCCCCCTTGGACCTAGATCTCTCTAATCTCTTGTTTTCTGCATAACCTCCTTGTATTTCTTGTACTTCTCCTCTTTTGTGACTCCCGTGTGAATCTCAAACGCGAAGCAGAGTCGTATAACGTTCTGGAACTGGAGGGCTTGTACAATATCTTGCGTATCATAGAACAGTGGCCACTTGTATAGCGTATAGACATCATTATCCGACAAGTTGTAAGCCACATCGGGTCGAATACCCTGATCGTATCCATTTGTCCCTCTTTGCTTAGGACTATGACCGCTTCAGCTGTTCGCCAATCGTAGTACCACCACTTAAAATGTGGAGTGAAGTCTTGTGGCATTTCCTGAGTGGGATCTTGACATTGTGCGCGGAGGATTCCACTTCAACACTATCTTGGGCTTGCCAGTAATGGCATCAACCTCAGACCTTCTGATATACCTAGTAGGCTGTTGGGGTCTGAAGTTAACCCATCTGTGTGGTACTCCTTCTTTAGGGCAGCCTCGAACCAGCCTGACATCTTCCTCGGTTCAACATACAAAAGCTTTAGCTTAGCCAGCTGGTTGAGCTCAAACCTGGTAGAGTCTCAGATCATGTGGGAATCTGAAGTACTCTATGCCTGTTCTCTCTTAACTGCATAAGCATTAAGATCCTCAAAATACGCCCATGCTATGATCCTTCCTGACACCTTGTGATGTTTCTTGACTCTGTAGAGTTTGGTGTGGGATCCTTCTTTGGTGCAGCACGTTGGGCTCTAACTTCTTCGAAACATGCAGCCCACTCAGCCTTTCGAACGTCGACATCATCGTTTGAGGCTTGGGCTGTTCCTACTGCTTTCTCTGTTTCTTGCTCCATCTTGTTCAACACCTCAAAAGTATCGCTGACAAGGGATTCACCCAGATTGGGGACCAATTACCCTCATTGTCAGCGTACTGAGGGTAATCCTCACCAGTGACATCTTCGATCTCGACTTCATCAACATCGTTGAG
Organism: Flaveria trinervia; assembly: GCA_025506515.1. Classification (NCBI taxonomy): domain Eukaryota; kingdom Viridiplantae; phylum Streptophyta; class Magnoliopsida; order Asterales; family Asteraceae; genus Flaveria; species Flaveria trinervia. The sequence continues at coordinate 36,057,477 of CM046449.1, read as the reverse complement.
CTCTTCGTCACTAGTCAAATCGCATGTCGGACCATCTTTCACTATGTCATCTGGATTTAGCTTGAAAATCTCTGCGAGTTGCTCGTTTGATAGGTCATGAATTATTTCCCCTCTTCAGGGGTATAATTCACTGACCTCCTAACAATCCCTTGCAGATCAAGAATCATTGTTAGCTGAGTCTTGACCTGCTGAAGGGGAGCAACATCAAACTCATCTCTTTGGTAATTTGGATCTGTTTGATTTAAACATTCAACACATAAATCATTAGTAATTAATCAAACAGAAATGCATTAACTTAATATAAACATTCAATACATCGTTTTCAATACAGGATTCAAATACAAAAGTAAATAAATACATAAACATCTAGTCTTTACTTTTATCCTGTATCATCGTCTCATCACTTGGAGGAGCAGAATTAGAAGCTGGTTGGTCTTGTCTGTTCTTTGACCTTTTCTCTTGTCCTGAAGTAGAGGGCGATGCGGCTGTATCCCCTCCTTCTGCTTCATCGTCATCGTCCTTCTCCTCTGTCCTATCTCCTTTGGTTTCCTCATTCTCCTCTGTATCACTCTCATCATCCTCATCATCATCTTCATCATCATCATCTCTGTCCCCTTCCTTGATCTTCAAGGGCTCCTCCTTAGATCCTTTCAGCTTTAACATGATAGTCTTCTTTGCCTCCTCCAACTCCTCTATCTTCTTGCTTGATGTGACACTATGTGCTTGGAGTTGGGCTATCTCAGTGCTCTGAGCAGCCATCTGTTGGGCCTGCTCCTCTATAACTGGCGGATCTGGGCCGCCTTCTCCTCATCTGCAGCCAGTAAGCGCATCACCATCCTGTTGAGCGCAGACAGCGGTTCCTCTACCCCGATTGCAGGTAGAGGTGATCCATAAGTATGTGAGGGATGGGCTGAGGGTCCTGCTTGGTGTGAACTGGTGGTGGTGGTGGCTCTAGTGAAGATAGGTCTGTGAAATGGTAGAGGTGATGTGGGAGTAAAGGATATGGTGGTGGATGGAATCTGTACTGTGGTGGGAGGTATGGTGGTGGTTGTGGTAGCTGTGGTGGATGTGGTGGATGTGGTGGCTGTGGTGGTGACGAAGGTCAACCGACGCTACTTCTTCTTCTGACCATGGGGCTTAGCCATCCTCTTCCTCCTCGTCCCCGTTGAGGTGGATGCTCCCCCTACAACCCTGCCTGCTAACCCGGTGCATGGCTTGGGTCAGTATCAGTCTCTCTGGAGTCTCTCGGGTGTTCACCAACCACCCTTAGCCCATGTTCTGTGGGAACAACTTTGCTTCCCACATTCGCGTTAGGGGCTCCTCATCCGACTCCTCCTCCTCCTTCGCACCATGAACAAAATCCTAATGGAATCCAGCTGACTCGGCTACATCTCCAGCTGGGGCGGACACTGGAGGTACAACATTAGACACAGTGCCTCTAGGTGGAATAGGCATACCGTCTCCAGCATCCCCACTGTCATCATCATCCGAGTCATGAGTGGGTAGGGCAATCTGCTCCACATCAAAGTTACTATCATCGTGGCACCAGTTTCTCTTGGCTGGCACCATGTAGTCCTCTCAGGCCAGATGCCCAAACAACCTCCTGACAGTGGTTTCACTTGCTTCCCCCTGTACACCTTCATCCTCCCTAAGGTAGTGTCATCCATCACCTCGAGGACTACCGTATCCTCCTTCTCCTTCGGCAGGGAGGGAAGCTTCTGATCTATGATCATCTGCATAAACCTCAGGTACATACAGAAGCCCTCCTTCCCTTTCCCCTCGATGTTCTCCACCAGGTAGGTGAAGATCATCTTGGAGAAGCTAAATGGGTGGTTCAGCACCAACGCAACATACGCGTTTGTATCTGGTCGGATAGCTCATCAAAACCTCCCTTCATGGAAGCTATGCACTTAAGCAGCACATGCGCAAGATACGTAAACTGGGGACGGAGGTTACTCTTGTTGAGTACCCTAGCATTGATGTCCCCAGAGTACTTGGCTCTAAGAAAGCATCCTCTGACTGTGAGGGGGTGTAATCGAGTCGGACAATCAGTGTCATCCCCCAACTGTAATACGATCCTTAGATCCTCCTCTGAGATAGTAATAGCCTCTCCAAAGATGGTACTTCTGATGCAATGAGGCTCAAACGATCTATCAACTGTAGCGCCTTCCCAGAAGGCCTGCTGAATGGATCGATACGAAGTACAAGGATAGATATGGCATGTGCAATCCTGGATCTCAGTGGAAATGTGATGATGCCAGAGAAATCAGCAGCGTTTCCGGATGTCAAATCCAGATGAGCACATATATTGTGCTTCGTGCTCATAATCCATCGACTCGCCATCTGTTACACAAATATAGTAAACGTTAGTACCATTGGCTAAGAAATTCATGAAACACTTAAACTTGAAGAAAATCTTTTTGTCATGCGATTGAGATTGTGCGGCTGAGATCAGTCGTGCGATTGAACAGTGCGAATGGGGTTCAGTCGTGCGACTGATCCCATGCGTACCACTGAGTGTGCGACTGGGCTCATACGTATATAACCTCATGCGGTTACACCAGTCGTGCGACTGAACTTCATACGCATGGTTCAGTCGTGCATTTAAGCAGTTCGCGCCTTTCATTCATGCGACTGAAGTTCATCAATCTGTCCATTCGTATGATGTACTGACTGTTCAATTCAAATTCACTTTTTCACCACTTTTGAGTTTTAGACATCGTTATCTGGTTCATTTGACTCGCAATACATTCTTATAACACCTAACATCTTACTTTCTTTTGTTTGAGTCATTTAGTTAGGTTATTTAGTCACTTAAGTCTTGGTTCTTTTGCGAGTCCGAATGTACCGATTTTGCATCAAATTGAAAGTTATGGGAGTGCTTCTTTACCGTAAATTACCTGTAGAGTCGATGTATATGGTCAGTAATCAAGAAACGGGGGTATTTAGAGATCAAATGAAATTTGGGCAGAGTAGCGTTAAGTCATGCGATTCAGGGTTAATTTGAGGGTGGTGAGTCTCTGCGACCGACTCCCCCTCTATTATACTAACCCTAGATTCAATCGTGCGACTGTGCTCATATGCACCTTTCAGTCGTGCGAGTGGGACTCAGTCGTGCGATTAGTTCAGTCATCCTTCTTCAGTCGTCCGACTGGATCTCAGTCGTGCGACTGACTCACTCGTCCGCCCTTAAGCATCCGACTGGGCAATTGTATGGGCCATTCGGTTGGATGGTCCATATTCATGGTCCATTCGTAGGTATGGCTTCCATTCGTATGATGGTCCATACGTATGTCCATTCGTGCGAATGGGTCATACTTATTAAATTTTCTGCCAATTGAATATTTAACATTTAAAACCCCTTTAATTGTAGAAATTAAAGTTATGAGCATTTGATCATCTCAGACATGATCGTTTTGACTTGAAAACTTTTTGATCACCTCAAACGTGACTGTTTTAAACTTTTAAAACACATGTGGTCATCTCAAACATGACCCTTTTAGTGAGTTGATCCCTTAATGATTTTCCTGATGTAGTCCGACAAACAAACAAACTAAAACGACTAACTAAATTAGAAAATTAAACTAAAGAATAAAATTAAGAATTGTTTTTAGCTTTTTGTGAGAGATAAATCCTAACATGGAAATCTACTGGATTTGGTCGCGGAATAGACAGCTTCAACTTAGATTGACCATACCTGGACCAATTCAATTTTGGAATCATACATGCAAGTAAAATCATTTTGGGCTTGTTATCAAAATCTTTTGATGCCCAATTCTTGGTGTTCATCCAGAGTTGTTAGCAACTTTAGGAAATCATACTGGAACTCTTAGATTACCACATTTATTTGAACTTTCAAGAATTTCAGCCACATGATTGTCAATATGTTTGTCCACTTAAATCCATACACAGACTTTTGACACAAACTGGTGATTGTTTTAGGTTTAATTATTTCAACTAACATTTGTGGATCCACACTTATATGGTAATCAACATTCCTCGGGAGCTTTTGAGCGGTCTACGGGTATTATTACAAGGAGAGACTATTCTTAGGGCTTTCAAAGAGAAGCCGGTCCTCAGGTCAGTGCCATCGCACAGCAGAGAGGCGGCAAACAACAATGAATTCTAGAATATCTAGGTTATGCTTATCCTCAGGTCAGTGCCATCACACAACAGAGAGGCACACAACCTATCTCCTTGTTAGAGCAGCTTAATATTATTTTGCACAAAATGCACCAACAACATAAGTCATTAGCTTTATAGCATTTGTCTTTCATTTTTTATTGCTTTGCTCTATTTATGTTCATCCGCACACATTTGTGGGTTTACATGCTCATTTCCCCTTAATTGAATATTGTTGACTGTGTTAACTAGTGATAAGATGGAAGCCCACAGTCAGTTGAACAACTTAGTTTGATCTTGAAATCACCAGTCAAGTCTAATCATCTATTGTGTGAATCTACCGACATATCATTTGTGGTCTAGCAACCTCTAGGTTTACTCTCGTTGTGTTGCCTTAGGAGTTACCAGTTTTTCTATCATCTTCCCTTTTATATTGCTTAGACTACACAGACTTATACTTTGAATCTTTGCATCTTTTCTAAATTTAAATTTTAACAGTCCTCTTGATTTGTTCCTGTATACTATCATTTTCCAAGGGTTTGAATCGGTATCACAGTTACAGTCTACCTTATATTAGCTATCCACTCCTTCTCCCTGTTTTTTTAAATGTTACTTGCTGACAAATTCTCCCCCTAAAATACTAAAGTCATAACTGGTTTAATTATTTTAGGATTTTAATAAACAAAAAATAACATGAGTTTAAATTAAACAGACTAAAATAAACAAATAAAATAAAAAAGAAAAAGAAAAACTTTAACTAAACTACATTAGACTACACATTATCATCATCAGGAATAACCTCACCTTTCTTTTTAACGCCGTTGACCTCTAGCAAATATTGAAAACGTGGTTTATCAAAGGCTTTAGTATAGAGGTTAGCGCGTTGAAAATCAGTATTAATTTTTACCACATCAATTAAGTTCTTTTCAAAACAGTCTCTTATGAAATGGTATTAATACTGATATGTTTGGTCTTAGGATGTTGGACCGGATTTTTAGTTACTGCAATTGCAGCAGAGTTATCAACACAAATAGGAGTAGAGGAGAACATTAAACCGTAATCCCGCATTTGCTGTTGAATCCAGATGATTTGTGAACAGCAACTTGCACAGCACAACATATTCGGCTTCACAGGTTGATAATGCAACTGATGTCTGCTTCTTACACTGCCAAGTAACTAGTCTTCTCCCAAAGAATTGACACCTGCGGATGTAGACTTGTAGTTCATCTTGCAGCCTCCATAATCCGAGTCACTATACGCCGTGAGCTCAAAGTCATCATCATGAGGATACCACAACCCAAGTGTGGGGTACCCTTCAGATAACGAAAAATCCTTTTGACCCCGATCAGATGGTTGACCTTAGGCTTAGCCTGATATCTAAAACATAAACATGTAGCATACATGATATCAGGTCTTGAGGCAGTGAGATACATGAGGGATCCAATCATTCCTCGGTACATCGTGGCATCTACAAGATCTCCATTTTCATCAGGTGCTATGTCGTGATTCGTAGCAAGTGGAGTCCCAGCAGCAGATGCATTCTCCATGTCAAAACGACTGAGAATGTCTCCTACATACTTGGTCTGATGTAGAAAGATCCCATTTGGTGTCTGATCCACCTGTAACCGAGAAAGAACTTCATCTCCCCCATAGCACTCATCTCAAACTCTTTCTTCATAACTGCTTCAAACTCTTTGCATAACTCTTCGTTCTTTGAACCAAAGATTATGTCATCAACATAGATCTGTACGAGCAGTAGGTCGCCATGTTTTTCTTAATGAACAGCGTGCAGTCAATGACTCCCCTACGAAAGCCGTGTTTCACAAGATGAGTCGAGAGTTTATCATACCAAGCTCTTGGAGCTTGATGAAGCCCGTTAAAGCCTTGTCGAGCTTGTAGACTCTATTCCGATGATAAGGATCTTCAAATCCCTCGGGTTGACTGACATAGACTGTTTCTCTGATTTCACCATGAAGGAATGCACTCTTCACATCTAATTGATAGACTTTAATCTTCATGTACGATGCATAGGCAAGGAAGATACGAATGGCTTCCATCCTTGCCACGGGTGCAAACACCTCATTGTAGTCAATTCCCTCGACTTGGCGAAAACCCTGAACCACCAATCGAGCTTTGTTCCTGATAACGACCCCTTGGTCATCCTTCTTGCATTTCAAGACCCATTTGGTGCCAATGACTTTAGCACCTTTAGGTCTATCAACCAGAGTCCATACACCTAACTTCTTGAAATGAAGAAGTTCTTCTTGCATGGCACTCACCCACGACTCATCATTTAGTGCATCACTTACATATTTTGGCTCAAACTGCGAGACAAAACACCGATAAGCACCATCATGAATGTACCCTTCTCCATAACGAGGCGTAGTCAGCTGAATAAAGCTGATTTCGGGTTTGTACTCCTGATCTAACATCCCCAATGACATTGTCTAGGGGATGATAGATATTTAATTGTGATCCTGGAGTACTGGGAACAGCTACCTCAGAGCCAAGATTATGAACATTTGGTTCTGCATCTGAGGTAGTTGGAGTTTGAGGTTCCGTAGTCGAAGGTGCATCACTTGTAGATGCTTGTGGACATTCAGGAACTAGAACCTGTTCCTCCTGACTGTTCTGGTCATCTTCTTCAGCTTCATCTCCAAAGGAGGAGTCACTGTCATCGACTACTTCCCCTGACTGAATAGATGATTCTCCTATGAGCTAGATGGTGTATTTAAGATATCATACATCATTCTAGTAGCTAACTTGTCATCCGAGGGAGAGAGAGGGATGTTGAAGGACTTGAAGAATCCATCATAGTCGAAAAAGTAGGCGGGTCCTTTTCCAGTAGGTGGTGTGGTATATCTCTGAACGTCAACATTACACCACACTTCTACTAGACCCGTTGAGTTGTTGTAAACTCGCTTGTTCTGTATGTTGTATCCTAGAAAGATTCCTTCATCAGCCTTCTCGCTGAATTTACCTTCTTGTGTCTTCTTCAGAAGTGTGCACGGTGCGCCAAATGGTTCGAGATACTCCAAAGTCGGTTTGCGTCTTTGTAGGAGCTCGTAACATGTCTTTCCATGGTGCTTGACTATCAGGACACGATTCAGTGTATAACATGCATTCCCACTGCCATTCCACAGAATTGGATAGGCAGTTTCGAGTCTGCCAGCATAGTCTTGCTGTCTCTATCAAGCTTATGTTCTTTCTCTCAGCAACGCCATTCATCTAAGGCGTGTAGGCAGAAGTGAATTGATGCACAATTCCCTTTTCCTTGCAGTATGCCTCCATCCACTGGTTCTTGAATTCTGTTCCATTGTCTGAGCGTACTTGTCTAACCTTCAGCTTGTAGAGAGATTCCAGTGTGGTTACCAACTCCTTGAATGACTCAATGTTTTTGATTTGGATTTCAGAAACATTACCCAAGTGAACCTTGAGTAGTCATCAGTGACCACAAAACAGTACAAGTCGCCTACAATGCTCTTTGTACTGACTGGACCAAACAGATCCATGTGAAGAAGTTCAAGAGGAAGTTCTATTGAATGAACTTTCTTTTCTGTATGAGACTTCTTTGTCTGTTTGCCTTTCTTGCAAGCCACACAAAAGTCAGGAAGCTGGAGTTCTTGATATTAACTCCTCTCACCAGATCCTTCTGAATCAAGTGATTCATCTTCCTTTGACTAATGTGTCCCATTCTCCTATGCCAGGAGATGGAATCCTTCTCAGTAGCTTTAGATAGAAAACACCGAACCTCATGATCCATTATAGAAGCTGTTGACAGATCCAAAACATAAAGGTCTTTATATCTTGAAGCAGTCATCAGAACTTGGTCCTCTGGGATCACGTAGTCTTTCTTTAGCACGTAACACTTCTTGTTGTCGAAGATGACTTTAAATCCTTATCACATATTTGGGAAACAGAAAGTAATTATTTTGTAGTTGTTGAACGTAGTTCACCTATCAAACTTAACTTTATGATTCCCCACTTCTCCCTGGGCTGTGATATAGCCTCCCTTGTTTCCAACAAACGAAACATGCCCTCCTTTTATTTGCTTGAAGTTTGATAAAGGGCCATTTTCCTGTCATGTGCCTGGATACAATCCGCTGTCTACAATCCACGTGTTAGTTTCAGCACTGTATCGAACATCCTGCACATACAAATAAAGGATTAGTTTAGGTTAGGAACCCAAGCCTTTACTGGCTTGGGTTTCCCAGAGGCATCACACATCATAAATTCCACCCATTGACCCTTAGAGATCAGGGTAGCTCAGGTTCTTTCTTGTCATCATTATCAGACACAGAGGATATCTTCTCCTTCCATAATCCAGATTTGTGCAAGGCGTGTTTGTGATAAACAGTCGACTGACTTACAGGTGAATTTAGGTTCACTAGTTCTTCTAGGTGGAGTCAGAGAATTCCTCTTAGAAGACCTAGGCTTTGAAACCTGAGGTTCAATCTTCTTCCTAGGTGTCTGATATAAATGACAATAGGAGGCAATGTGTCCATATTCACCATAGTTGTAGCACGACCTGCTATCAACTTTATGATTAAACTTTCTTTGTGGAGAAGTGTGTGACACTCTAGTAACATCACTCAGTCTAGGTTTTGACTCTGGTTCTTTTGATGTTTTCTCTGGTTTAACAAAGTTAACTGTTTTATCATGTTTAACATCTTTTTCTTTTTGGTTAATTGGTTTTTGACTTGAAATATGTGAAAGATTAACCTTAGAAGTCTTTTTAGGTTCTGATTTGACCTTGAATTTAAGTTAACCTTTTCAAATTCCTTTTCCAGATTAACACAAGGCAATTTACCCTTTGCCTTTGAAGTGGCCTCCTTTTGTTTGTTTCCAGAGTCAATAGATGAACATAAGGAATCTGGATCACTAACAAGAGGAGTAGACACCAGATGATCCTTGATGGGACTATTATTTATTGGTCTAGTCTTAGTGTTCATCAAAGTCTCAGGTGGTGGTGGAACCACTTTATAACCCAATCCCTCCCCGTTGTTCCTTTCTCTCACTAAGTGTTGGACTATGTGTGAAGAACTAGTCCAACTGTGCCGTTTTGTTTTAATGAATTTACTTCTACTTCTAGAACTGCCTTTTGCTTCTTAATGTCTTCTAGGGATTTTAGATAATACCTAATGTCATTAGCTTGGTTAAAAGCAACTAATTCGGTTTCCCTAGCTGTTTGGTCAAAAGGTCTATCTTTTCTTTATACTATGCTCATTTTGTTTTAATACCCTATTAGCCTTAGTGCACAGTTGCAAATCTTTTACTAAGTTATCATTATGATCTAATAACCTAGCAAAATTTTCATCTATGCTATTCCTAAAAGTATCACAATCAGAGCAAGCATGATTATCCAACATTTGGTCAGTAGTACTTACCTGAGTTGATTCAGAAGAGTTAGCCATCAACGCAGCATCAGATGTCTTTTGTTCTGTTGATTCTGTCTTTTCTGTCTCTGATGTGGTAGTCTCCTCTTTAGGCTTGTAACTGACCTCGGTTGCAGTTGCTTCTTCACTATGTGACATCGCTATCTCAACTGCTAGATCTCCTTCACTAGCGGAATCATTGTCAATATCTTTTAAACTTGCAATGTTTGATTCCCCTGGTGAGACAAACCTAAAGCTCTAATCATGTCCTTCATCATCATGAGCAGTCAAGGCTTTTGGATCCTTGCTTGATGAAGTAGAACTGGTAGCTTGCTTGTCTTGACGAGTGAAGGACGAGAACGGGTTCCCGTTCCCCGTCTTCTTAGGCTTGACACATTCTCTTTTGAAGTGCCCCTTCTCTCCACAGTTGAAGCAGGTCACTTCGCTCTTGTCAAAGCCAAATGTGGTATCCTTAGTAGCTACCAAGTTCTGTCCGGTTTGTTTTACAAACTTCTTCGCCCTCCGGACAGTACTAGCTAAGGCCCACATTATGTCCATCCTCTCAAGCTCCATTTCATCCACCTGCTCGTAGTCCTCGTCTGCCAGATGGCAGTTTCCAATCTTCCCAGCAACAAGTTCATCATAAGAATGAACCACTGCACCCAAAAGATCCATGTGTTCTCGAGCTACTTCCACAGTCACATTACCGAGATTCTTGGTCTTCAGTTTAGTAGCACTTGCTTCGGATCCAATATAGTGGGTACAAGAAGGTCCCGATGTGTCTGATCCTGAAAGAGACGCATGTGAAGGACCCAATGAGCTAGACACAAATGTAGTCTGGAGAGGTGCTCCAGATGTCTTAGCTTGAGGCGTGGTGTTGTACAAAGCTGGATTTTGATTGTACGAAGACTTCTGAGCTCTGTACTTCATCCTAAGTGCCTCTTCTCGCAACTTAAGAATGAAGTCATTAATATCCAGTTTTGCCAGCATTCCATTCTGTCTCAGGTTAGACACGAATGAAGCCCACTTTTCAGGCAATCCGTCTGCAAATTTAGTAACTTTCTCTTCCATGGTAGTAGCCACCCCATGTGTATGCAGTTCACTCATCAAATCGTAGAATCTATCTATAACGTCGTCTAAACTCTCGTTTCCCATCGATGAGAAGTTATCGAATTCCTTCTTTAACTCCTTAGCCTTGATAGCCTTCAACGAAGCATTCCCGTCATACCGCTTTTCTAGCTCATCCCAAAGTTTCTTGGACTGCTTATTCTCAGAATACTGGTGGAATATGTCTTTAGGAATAGACAGTGTAATCAATGCATAAACTCTTTTCTTTGCATTGTATTTAACTTTCTGCACGTCCGTCATCCCTCCTAACGTTAGCTTAACTCTATCAGCTCCCACCGGTGTACTAATCCAATCTCGATGGCTTCCCACAGATTCAGATCCACTCCATTGAGGTAGATCTCAAAACGTTGTTTCTAGTGGGGAAACTCATCTAACGTCAAGAGCTTTGGTGGTTTATTATGATTACCCACCTTACTCTCAAGCAACAACAGGTTTTGTATCCTAGAGTCCTTCCCAGCAGTAAAGCCTAACATTTGATCTTCCATGGCGAATAACTTTAAGTCTAATAAAAAACTATCACTGGTGCGACTGAAGGATGCGAATGGTCTAGTCGTGCGTATGAACTCTGCGACTGGTTCAATTGTGCGGCTGAACTAAGCGATTGGCTCGGTCGTGCGAATGAATCTGATGCGTATGAGCAATGCGAACGAATGGTTCAATCGTATGAATGGAGATGCGACTAGGTTCAATCTTGCGTCTGGACTATGCGAATGAAGTCCAATCGTGCGAATGGACTCTCGTGCGACTGAAGCTGCTGTTTTGCGAAATTTTCTAGGTTAAACGTGTTTCAGCCGTAAAAATTCGAATTTTCGCAAGGTCTAATCGCCTAAGTCCGTAGAAACCAAACTTTGATGAGCAGGGAACGTCCAAGATCACTTTTGACACCAAAAATTGTGTTTTAATGCAAAAACACAATTTTTTTATCAATCTTGATTGAATCACACGTAATCAAGAGCCAAAGCTCTCATACCACTTGTTAGGTCCTGGTATTTGAACGAAATACCTAGTGATTAGTGTGTAAACCAGATCAAATAGTGCGGAATCCTATTTGATTGGCGATCCAATCAGTGAGAACACACGAAGAATCAATCAAGAATTGAATCTAACGTTAGAAGTCGATTGGGAATCGATCTAATGTGTTCAGTGAACTTGGAGAAACGAATTGGGAGGCTTCTGGATGGCTAGGGTACATCTGGAATCGTAATTAACGAATGCTCTAGTTTTTCCACGAATTAGGTTGTATTTATAGGTTTGTATTGTTCATTCGTGCGACTGAACCATTAGTATAGTTCAGTCGTGAGATTGAACCATGCGGTTGATTCATCCGCACGACTGAGTGTTCAGTCGTGCGACTGAGCCAATCTTATTTTACAATCATACGACTGATCCAGTCTCCTGGTTTAGTTGTGCGACTGAGTCATTCGTATGAAGTTATTCATGCGTATGGTCCTTCGCATGGGCCATTCGCATGAGAACTTCATTTTGTTAAGTTGGAATGTATTAATTAATATAACATTATGTGTAACAATTCAAACAACCACAACCTAATTAACCAATTCAACGTCGACTCATTAATGAAATATTAAACATTATAAATAACAAACAAACAATATCATTTCATTAATCATTCCAAGCATTACCTCAGAATCAGACAAACAAGATCTATTACATTCATATCATGATCTAGGGACATACATGTATCAACACTACACCTCTTCTTAATAATCCGGATTCCATAAGTAAATCAAGTGAATCCGACTCTAAACAAAAGGAGGCCACTTCAAAGGCAATAGGAAAGATGCCTTGTGTTAACCTGGAAAAGAATTTGAAAAGGTTAGTTTAAAGTCAGGGTCAAACAAAGTCAAACAAGAACCTAAAAAGACTATAAAATCTAATCAATCATGTGCATCATGTCACAGTCCAGGGAAACAAGAGATTAAAGATGTAAAACTAGGTAAAGCAATTAAGTTTGTAAAACCAACTCATACATATAACAAAGTTGAACTTTCTGCATCTACATCTAGATCTTTTAAGAGGAACTCAGTGACACCTCCTAAAAGGGATAGTGAACACAAAGTTCAACCCATCAGCCAGTCGTCTGTTTATCACAAACATGCCTTACACAAATCTGGATTATGGAAAGAAAAATCCTCCTTAGTGCCTGAAAATAAGAACAATCAGAATTCTGATCAATCCTTAACCTCAAAGGGTCAGTGGGTTGAGTTTGTGATATGTGATGCCTCAGGGAAACCCAAGCCAGTTAAGGCTTGGGTTCCTAACATGAACTAATGTTTTCATTGAATGTGCAGGGTGTTCGCTATAGTTCTGAGACTAACACGTGGATTGTAGATAGCGGAGCATCCAGGCACATGACAGGGAAGAGAGCACTCTTATCAAATGTCAGACAAATTAAAAGAGGGCATGTTTCATTTGCTGGAAACAAAGGTGGGTATATCATAGCCCAAGGAGAAGTGGGAAATAAGAAGGTTAAGTTTGATAAGGTAAACTATGTCCAACAATTACAAAATAACATGCTTTCTGTCTCTCAAATATGTGATAAAGGATTCAAGGTAGTCTTTGACAACCAAAAGTGTTACGTTCTAAAGAAGGAATACATGATCCCGGAGGACAAGATCCTTATGTCAGCTTCAAGATATAATGATCTTTATGTCGTGGATCTCTCAAAGACATCCACAACGGATAGTGAAGTCCAATGCTTCTTGTCCAAAGCTACTGAGAAGGACTCATCTCCTGGCATAGGAGAATGGGACACATAAATCTGAGGAAAATGAATCACTTGATCCAGAATGATCTTGTGAGGGGAGTAAATATCAAAAGCTTCGAACTCCCAGATTTCTGTGTTTCATGCAAATAGGGTAAACAGACAAAGAAGTCTCATAAGGAAAAGAAATTTCATTCTATAGAACATCCTCTTGAGCTTCTTCACATGGATCTGTTTGGTCCAGTCAGTACAAGAAGCATCGCAGGCGACTTGTATTGCTATGTAGTTACCCATGACTACTCAAGGTTCTCTTGGGTAATGTTTCTGAAATCCAAATCAGAAACATTTGAATCCTTCAAGGAATTGGTGACTACACTCGAATCCCTATACAAGCTGAAGGTAAGACAGGTGCGCTCAGACAAAGGAACCGAGTTCAAGAATGAGAGGATGGAGGACTATTGCACGGAAAAGGGAGTTGTGCATCAACTTACCTCGGCTTATACCCCTTAGATTAATGGCGTTGTTGAACGGAAGAACCGCAGCTTGATAGAGACGGCACGGACAATGCTGGTAGACTCGAAACTGCCTATCCAATTTTGGAATGGAGCAGTGGCAAATGCATGTTATACTCTCAATTGAGTTCTGGTAGTAAAACGCCATGGAAAAACTTGCTACAAGTTATTACAGCGATGTAAACCTAACATGGAATATCTCGAGCCGTTTGGCGCTCCATGCACCTTGTTGAAAAAGACTCAGGAGGGAAAACTCAGTGAGAAGGTTGATGAAGGGATCTTCTTAGGATACAACATACCAAACAAGAGAGTTTACAACAACTCAACGGGTCAAGTAGAGGTGTGGTGTAATGTTGATGTTTAGAGATATATCACACCACCTGCTGGAAAAGGACCTGCTTACATCTTCGACTATGATGGATTCTTCAAATCCTTCAACTTAACTCTTTCTTCTTCAGGTGTGGTGTATGTACGATGTCTTCAACACATCGTCTCAAGATTAAACAAGTCATGTTCCTACCAACTCAGGGGGAGCAGTTGATGTGAGTAACTCCTCCTCTCATGAAGAAAATGAAGAAAATGATCAGATCAACCAAGATGTACAGGTTTCAACTACCAGAAGTTCATAAGCATCGGATAGTGATGCTTCTGAACCTTCAGAACCTCAGACTCCTATTGCCTCAGATCCATAACCAAATGGTCATAATCTTGACTCTGAGGTGGTTGTTCCGCCAACCCCTGGCTCACGTCTAAACGTCTATCATCGTTTAGATAATATTATAGGAGATGTGAGATCAGTGGTTCAGACTAGAAATCAGCTGTACTCAGATTATGCCTCTGTGATGGAAAAAGGATACCTTCATGATGGTGCCTACCGCTGCTTTGTGTCTCGGTTTGAGCCAAACTATGTGAGTGAAGCACTAAATGATGAGGCTTGGGTTAGTGCCATGCAAGAAGAACTTCTTTAGTTTAAGAAGTTAGGTGTATGGACACTAGTTGATAGTCCTAAAGGTGCTAAAGTCATTGGCACCAAATGGGTCTTGAAATGTAAGAAAGATGATTAGGGAGTGATCATCAGAAACAAGGCTCGGCTTGTTGTTCAAGGTTTCCGACAAGTTGAGGGTATCGATTAAAATGAAGTATTTGCACCAGTGGCAAGGATGGAAGCCATATGCATCTTCCTTGCCTATGCATCTTATATGAAAATCAAAGTTTATCAACTTGATGTGAAGTGTGCATTCCTTCATTGTGATATCAGAGAAACAGTGTATGCCAGTCAACCTGAGGGATTTGAGGATCCATATCATCAGGATAGAGTCAACAAACTCGACAACGCTCTATACGGGCTTTATCAAGCTCCACGGGCTTGGTATGAGAAACTCTTGACTCATCTTGTGAAACACGGATTTCGCAGGGGAGTCATTGACTGCACACTGTTTATTAAAGAAAAAGATGGAGACTTACTGCTAGTATAGATCTATGTAGATGACATAATCTTTGGTTCAAAGAATGAAGAATTATGCAAAGAATTCGAAGCAATTATGAAGGCAGAGTTTGAGATGAGTGCCATGGGGGAGATGAAATTCTTTCTCGGGTTAGAAGTGGATCAGACACCAAAAAGAATATTCCTACATCAGACCAAGTATGTAGGAGATACTCTCAGTCGGTTTGATATGGAGAATGCTTCCACAACTGGCACTCCGTTGGCTACAAACCATGATGTAGCACCCGACGAGAACGGTGATGTGGTAGATGCCACTATGTACCGAGGGATGATCGGTTCTCTCATGTATCTCACGGCCTCAAGACCTGATATCATGTATGCTACATGTTTATGCTCACGATATCACGCAAAGCCTAAGGTGAACCATTTAATTGGAGTCAAGAGGATATTTCGTTATCTGAAGGGCACACCCACACTTGGGTTGTGGTATCCTCATGATGATGACTTTGAACTTACAGCGTATAGTGACTCGGATTACGGCAGCTGCAAGATGAAGTAGAAGTCCACATCAAGAGGTTGTCGGAAGATTAGTAACCTCGCAGTGTAAGAAGCAACCCTCGGTTGCTTTGTCAACCAGTGAAGCCGAATATGTTGCTGCTGCAAGCTGCTGTTCCCAAATCATATGGATTCAACAGCAAATGCGGGATTACAGTTTGCATTTCACTTCCACTCCAATCTTTGTTGATAACTCTGCTACGATTGCAGTCACGAAAAACCCGGTCTAACATCCTAAGACCAACACATCGGAATCAAATATCACTTCATACGTGACTGTTTTGAAAAGAATTTAATCGATATGATAAAAATAAACACTGATTTTCAACACGCTGACCTCTATACAAAGGCTTTTGACAAACCACGTTTTCTATATCTGTTAGAGGTCAATGGTTAAAAAGAAAAGTGAGATCATTCCTCAAGATGAACATGTATAGTCCGATGCGTCGCATCTAGTTTCTTTTAAAAAAATTTAAATATTAGCGTTATTTAAGTTTAGTTCTCTTGTTTTTGTTTAATGTTAGTTCGTTAATTACACTTAGTGTCTTTCTTTGCTGATTAAAATCCTAAAATGCAAATCCTTAGAGGTTTTAGTATTTTAGGGGGAGAATAGGTATGAAAAAAAAACGAGGGAAAAGGAGAGGCGAGCTGATAATAAATAAGATCATATATGTGATACATATTTAATGTATGGAATATGATAGTACACAGGTACAAACCATTTGGGACTTTAAAATCAAAATTGAAAAAGATGCAAAGTTCAAGTATAAGTCTGTGTAGTCTGAGCAATATAAAAGGAAATATGATAGTTAGGCTAGCTACTACTAAGGTAACACAAAGAAAGTAGACCTTGAGGTTGGTAGACCACAGTTGATATATCGGTAGATTTAACACAATAGATGACTAGACCTGTTTGGTGATCTCAAGATTAAACTGAAATGTTTGACTAGCTGTGGGTAACACCTTGTCCCTGGTTAACACAATCAACAAGATTCCAATAAGGGGTGACGAGCAAAATAAACGCCACAAAAGTGCACGTATGACCAAAGCATGAGCAAAAGCACATGAAAAATGCATATACGATCAAACTGATAACCTAGGTTATTGGTGAGATCTGTGCTAAAAGAAGAAAAATTGCTCAAATAAGAAGATAGATTATGTGCCTCTCTGTTGTGCGGTGGCACTGACCTGAGGATAAGCATAACCTATATATTCTAGAACTCATTGTTGTTTGCCGCCTCTCTGCTGTGCGATGGCACTGACCTGAGGATTGGCTTCTCTTTAAAAATTCTATGAATAGTCTCTTCTTGAATTCTACCCTATGACCACTCAAAAATCTCCTGAGGAATGTTTATTACCATATAAGTGTGGGATCCACAATGCTTGTTGAAATAAACAAACCTTAATCGATCACCAAACTATGTTGAAAGTCTGTGTATGGATTTAAAAGGACAAGTATACTGAAAATCACCGTGGCTACAATTCTTGAAAGTTCAAATAAGTGTGGGGACCTAATAGTATTAGTATGATTTTTTAAATTTGCTAAATGACTCCAGATGAAAAACAAGGAAAGAGCATCAAAGTTTGTTTAATAACTTGTCCTGAATGATTTGAATATCCTGTATGATTCTAACTTGAATTGGTCTGTGTATGGTTTAAAAGATTGAAGCTGCCCTCTAAGAAGAATTATTCTTTAGAGTTACATCTTAGGAATTAACCCTCACAAAACACAAAAACATGTCTTAGTATAATATTCAGTTTTAATTCTTTTTTTTCAGTACAACGTTAGTCTATTTCAGTTTTGTGTACTATCGGACTATGTCATGGAGTCGATAAGAGACCTTATCATCAAAAAGGTCACGCCTGAAGTGACCACATGTGCTTTCAAGTAAAAATTGGGTCACATCTGAGGTGACAAAATGTCTTAAAAGGATCACGTCTAAGGTGATAAAAAGTTTTATGTTAAAATGATCATGTCTGAGATGATCAAGTGTTCATAATGTTAAATCAACAGTTTAAATGGGTCTAAAAGTCAAATGGTCATAAAGTGAGAAAAATTTAAAGAGTATGACCCATTCGCACGACTGGACCATGAGTATGGACCAATCAGGCGAATGGACCATACTCATGAATTAAATAGCCGAATGGACATGAGTATGAGCCATTCACCTGAATGGCTTATTCGAATGAGCCATTTGACCGAATGGGAGTGTGTGCATGAGTCAGTCGACCAACTGAGCTTCAGTCGGCCGACTGAAGGTGATCGACTGAGCGAATGAGTCCAGTTGGCCGATTGAACTCAAAGTCAGTATATAAAGGGACACAGTCGATCGCACTCTTCTCACAACTCGCAATCGCCCTTAAATCGCACATCATACCGTTACTCTACCCAAATTTCTTTAGACCTCGATTATACTTCTTTCTTGATCTATTGAAGTGTCATTGCATCTATACAGGTATTTTGAGATGAAATCTCACAAAAATCAGAAGAAATGGTGCCCTAATTTGTGATGGTTGATTGAAATAAGAACCGAATCTTTAAATGACCTAATAACCTACTGAAACTAAGTAATATATTAAAACTAAGTTTGATAGGTCATTAGTTAAGAGATTTCGAGTCAAAAGAACCATTAAACCACGTTTAATTCATGAATTGGTCAAGATTCAAACCTCAGTGGATCGAATAGTGGGTCATGCGACTAGTCGTCTGGATGAACTCCTATCGCACGACTGAGCCAGACGAATAGCTCAATCGGCCGAATGTGACATATGAATGAGCTCAGTAGGCCGACTGAATCAATCGTATGCTCAGCCAACAGATTGAACTAAGTTGCATGTTCATTCACCCGAATGAGTCCGCTGGGGATTAAGTAAGAGGTTGCTTTCTGCGGATTAAGTAAGAGCTGGGAGACGATACTGATCACCCCACCAAGCTACACCTGCTGACAGTAAGAGGTTGCTTTCTGCGGATTAAGTACGCTGGGGACATCAACTCAGGTGTGCTCAACAAAAGCAACCTGTGTCCCCAGTATAATTACTTGGCACATATCATACTGAAGTGCGTCACTTCCAGAAGAGGTGGGTTTGACAATCTTTCAGACAAGATCCAAAATGCCTATGTGGCACTGGTACTAAACTACCCCTTCAGCTTCTCGAGCATGATCTTCTCTTACCTTGTGGATAATCTGATGGCAAAGGGTAAGGAGGGTTTTTGCATGTACCCCACATTCTTGCAGCTGATTTTGAATGAGAAGCTGCCATCACTTTCCAAGGAAAGCCACGATGTTGTGGTATTAGAGATCATGGATGATACGACCCTGGTTCGTATGAGAGTCTACCGGGGTAAGCAAGTAAAGCCCTGGGTGAAGAAACTGATAGGCTATCTGGCAAATGAGAGTTATGTGGCGCCAGGCAGAAGTAAGTGCCGTCACACGGACAGCGACTCTGACGACGAGCAGCTACAGCTCCCAGAGCATGACTCTGATGACGCTTATAGTGGGGATGCAGGAGATACATTGCCCACTCGACAAAGTGACCCTATTGCTGATACTGTATCTCCAACATCTGCCCCCACTGGAGATATCGCTGAGACTGCTGGATTCCACCAGGGTTTCATGCCTGGTGAGGAAGAGGGTCAGAAGAGGAGCCAATGACTCGGACTATGGGAAGTAAAGTCATTCCCACACAACGAGGGCTCCGGGCGGTTGGTGAACACCTAGGCGGATTGGGAGAGACTACTGATGCTCCTACATATACTCCTGATCTGCCGGGCCGTGTTCTAGGGGGAGCATCCTCCTCGACTGGATCGAGGAAGAAGAGGATGGCTCAGCCCCACGGCTTGAAAAAGAAGAAGCACAGAATCACCTTTATCACCACCACAGCCACCACCACAGCCACCACCATAGCTACCACCACTCCACCTACCACCACTACCACTACATCCACTACCACCATTCTACCCACCACTACTACCACCTCATACACTACTCCCACACCTACTCCACCAGTTACACACTTCCCATCCACAGCCATCCACATCTATACCACCCCCAATCCTCTCTACATCCACTACCACCACCACATGCCATGGAGTCGGGACCTCTTCACAGGTCCCACCTATTTTTTAATCCTCTTACCCATCTATCGGGTTGGAGGAGCAGTTGACTAACCTTAACCGGTTAGTGCTGAAGCTGCTGGCGACGGATGAACAGTGAGCCTCTCAGCTTAATCAGCTGATGGAGCTTAATGCCTCCCAAGTCCAAAGGTTAGAGGCTTAGAGCCAAGAGATCACAGAGCTGAGAGAGATGCATACATCCTCAGTGCAGAGGATACAAGATTAGAGGCCCAGGACAAGAACCTTATGCTGAGACTGAAGGGATCCAAAGATGAGCCCCTAAAGATCCGTGAAGGAGATGGAGATGATGGTGATGACGATGACAGTGATCATGATGATGATGATGACGGTGATGATCAAGGGGATGACACCAATGTAGGTGTTAATGTCGATCATGATGATGATGATTAAGAAGGAGATGCAACTGCATCTACATCAGCTCAAGGTCAAGAGAGGCACACAAAGAAAAATCAAGACCAAGGAGCCCCATCATCTTCTGCTGATCCTAATGGCACACCAGCTATTCAAGACAAGAGTAATGCGTAGTTGTTCATGTTATTTAAATCATATGTATCTGAATATTGTATCAAATGAATGTAATTAATGGTTATGGTTATTACTGATGTTACTGCTTTGATTGTTGACTAATGATTGATGTGTTACATGTTTTAAATAAAGCAGATCCGAATTTTCAAGGAGATGATATGATGTTGCTCCCCTCCAACAGATCAAGACTCAACTCACAATGATTCTTGATCTACAGGGGATTGTCAAGAGATGAGTGAATTACACTCCTAAAGAAGGAGAGATAATTCATGATCTCACCAACAAGCAACTGGCTGAAATGTTCCGACTCAATCCTGATGAGATTGTGAAAGATTCTCTAACTGTGCAAAAGGAGAGTGACGATGAGCTTCAGGATGTTGATGAGATCGAGATTGAAGATGTAACTTCACAACACTATACAGAGTACACTGACAATGAAGGAAATGTCATTCCAAATCTGGGAGAAACTTTTGTCAGTGACACTTTTGAGACTCTGGATAAAATGGAGAACGAGTCAGAAAAAGATAAAGAGACGGCCTAAGCCTCATACGCCAAAGTCAACATCAAAAAGGTTGAATGGGTAGCATGTTTTGAAGAGATAAGAGCCCAACACAGTGCTACAACGTCAACTGTCTACACCAAACTGTATAAGGTCAAGAAACATCAAAAGGTGGCCAGCAGGATCATAGCGTGGGCACATTTTATAGACCTCAACGTTTACGCAGTTAAACATGAGAAGGGAATTGAGTACTTCAGATTTCCACACGATCTGAAGACTCTTCTAGGTTTTGAGCTCAACCAGTTAGCAAAGTTAAAATTGTTATATGCTGACCCTCATAAGTTTTCAGGCTGGTTTGAAGCTGCTCTAAAGAGGGAGTACCACACCAGATAGGTCAACTTCAAACCTCAACAACCACGTGGTACATCAAAAGATTTGATGTTGATGCCATAACTGGCAAACCTAGACTAGTGTTGAAGTGGAGTCCACCACGTACAATGTCAAAGATCCCACTACGTGAGATGCCTCAGGACTACACTCCACACTTCAAATGGTGGTACTACGATTGAAGAATAGGAGAGGTCATGATAGTCTTGAACAGGAATGGCACAATGGAAACCATAAGGGTGTTTGACCTGATGTGGCTTACCAACTTGTCAGCACAAGATGTTATACTTTATACAAGTTGCCACTGTTCTATGACCCACATGATATTGTGCAAGCTTTACAGTTCGAGAATGTGATAAGACTCTATTTTGCTTTTGAGATAAACACAGGAGTCACTAAAGAAGCTAAGTACAAGAAGTTTAAGGAAATCATGAAAGATTTTAGACAATAAATAGATCTAGGTCCAAGGGGGAGTTTGTTGATACATATATGTTCCTAGATCACATCTGAATGTAATATGTCTTACACTTATGTAATTATTGGGTACTTAATGAAATACAAAATGTTTGGTTGTGTCTATAATGTTTAAAATTTCATTAATGAGTTGTTTAATGCATATTGACTTGATTATATAGGTTTGTGATTGTTTGAATTGTTATGCATAATGTTATAATATTGATACATTCAAACTTGGTGAAGTGAAGTTCTCATGCGTCTGACTGGACCATGTGCCCCAACAGTGGTCATGAGTCCGACTGGACCATGTGCCCCAACAGTGGTCATGCGTCTGAATGGTTATGCGACTGAGTGTCCATGCACCTAAATAGTTGATACGCCTGAACAACTTCATGCGTCTGATTTAGTCGCACGACTGAACACTCAGTTGTGCAAATGGATCAACCGCATGGCTCAATCGCATGAATGAACCATGCTAATGGTTCAGTTGCACGAATGAGCAACCCTAACCTATAAATACCACCTAATGCATGGAAAAATGTAAGTATTCAATCGACTTCGACTCCAGATGTACCCTAGCCATCAAGAAGCCTGTAAGTTTGTTCTCCAAGTTCATAGAACGTTGTAGATCGATTCCTAATTGATTCTTGACGTTAGATTCAATACGTTATTGTTTCTACGTGCGTTTTCACTGATTTGATCGCTAATCAAATATGATTTCACACTATTTGATTTGGTTTAACACGTTAATCAGTTGGTGTTTGGTCAAACACCAGATCCTAACAAATAAAGAGAGAGTACCACACTCGATGGGTCAACTTCAAGCCTCAACAACCAACAAGGTATATCAGGAGATCTGAAGTTGATGCCATAGCTGGGAAGCCAAAAATAGTGCTGAAGTGGAGTCCTCCGCACATGATGTCTAGAATCCCTTTACTGGAAAGGCCACAGGACTTCACTCCACACTTCAAGTGGTGGTACTATGATTGGAGAACAGGCGCGGCAGTCATAGTGTTGAACAGAAATGGTAGCATGGAAACTATCAGGGTGTTTGACCCCATGTGGCTCACTAACTTATCGGCTGATGATGTTTACACCTTATACAAGTGGCCACTGTTTTATGACTCGTATGATATTGTACAAGCTCTCCAATTCCAGAATGTGATACGGCTCTGCTTTGCTTTTGAAATACATGCAGGAGTCACAAGAGAGGAGAAGTACAAGAAACATGAGGAACTTATGAAGAATGTAAGACAGTAGATGAAACTAGGTCCAAGGGGGAGTTTGTAGATACATGTGTAACCAGTTTTTGAGCTTAATGTAAAATGTCTTTATTGTCTTACACATATGTAATAGAATGGGAAGTTAATGAAAGACAATGTGTGGTTGTGCTTATAATGTTGAATATTTCATTGCTTAGTATGTAATAATGCTTATTGACCTAAATATATAGGTTTGTGGTTGTTTGAATAGATCTAAGTCAAATAATGATTGTGAAACATATTCAAACTTAATCATATGAAGTTCTCATCCGATTGGCCCATGCTAGGCATGAACAACTTCATGCTAATAAACTAGTCGCATGACTGAACCAGGAGACTGGATCAGTCGCATGATTGTAACATGAGATTGAATCAGTCACACGACTGAACACTCAGTCATGTGAATGGATCAACCGCATGACTCAATCGCACGACTGAAACATGCTAATGGTTCAGTCGCCCGAATGAGAAACTCTAACCTATAAATACAACTTAAATCATGGAAAACAGAACATTTCAAAAACCTACATACTAAATTGTACCCTAGCCATCCAGAGACATCCAAGAACCTGTTCCAAGTTCATAGATCGCACTAGATCAATTATCAATTGTTCTTAACATTTAGATTCAATCCATAATTGTTTTACGTGCGTTCTCACTAATTGGATCGCCAATCAAAAAGGATTCCGCACTATTTGATTCGGTATACACGTATATCAGTTGGTATTTCATTCAATACACGATCCTAACACTTTGTCGCTTACCATAGATATTGTGGCCAGGCTGCGATGCGCCATGATAGGGGTCTATAATAAACCTCGGCCCAGTATCAGCTTTATGCATGATGGCGGGTATAGCACATGACAATGGTACACCTGAATTTACCCTAGGTACTGTGGCCAGGCTGTTGTGTGCCACGACGGGCGGTCTATGATAGACCCCGGCCTAGTATTAGCTTTGTGCATGACGGTGGGGTAAAGTTCATGGTTTTTGATGGAATTAAAACAAGTAATGATGAACATATGAATGAAAGTAGTAAAGCATGAATGAATGAAAGTTAATGAATGAATGATGAAGTTACTAATGATATTACCTTGATGTATGTGTGATGTGTGATCATGTGAGATAGTAATGAAAATGTTTTAACAAATGGAAGGTAATCCAATGCTTTTATAAAACTTGAACTCACTTAGCAACGCTGACTTTTTATGCATTTTCTAGTTGGCAGGTAAAGTTGCATTTTCTAGTTGCCAGCTGTTAGCGTCCCGGGAACGGGGCCATACAATTTCTTTCTATGATCTCATTAACAAATAAATATTTATTGGTGTTTGATTAGCTTGTTATTAGGTATGACCCAGCTGGATCATAACGTACTAACCACATCAATCTTGTATGTGTCTTGGGCATACAAGATCCAAGTGTTGCACCCTGAAAGGATCATACATGCCAATTCAATGGGTGATTTGATGATTGCTTTGCTGGAATATCATAAGTCCAACAAGAAATGCGGATGAAGATCCTGCTCAAGAAAAACCAAGTATTTTCTTCCGCATTTTTCAATGCGGAAGACATAAAACAAATACGGACAAGTATTTGTTCTTCCACATTGACAAATACGGAAGGCCAAGTATTAATGCGGACAAGACTTCGCTCATCCGCATTTGAGAAATGCGGATGACCGAACAAATGCGCTGAAGTATTTGTTCATCCGCATTAACCAATGCGGGTGACCAACATACTAATGCGGATGATCAAGTGAAGAAATGCTGATCAAGTCAACTCATCCGCATTTGCCAATGCGGATGAACAAGCAAAGATGCGGATAATGACTTAGACTAGTTCTGATGTAATAGGTCAGGGGTAGTTTAGTCATTTTGTGACAGGCATCTTGTCTTCCTATAAACAGAATAGATAACCTCGTACATGAGGTGACGGCTGATAGACTTAAAGAATATTTTGTTGTCTTTATTCTCTGTAATCAATAACTTTCATTTATACAATACAAACACATTTATGAGTATATTCTTGCATTGAATGTTCTTTGATTGTTGTTTCCGCCATTCAATCATTGACTTGATTACCATATTCGATTCACAGTAACAATCTCAATCTTACTTATCCAGTCAAATGGTATCAGAGCTTTGGCTCTCGCTTCTCTTTCAGATCTGCGCAGGAACTGAATAGAACTCGATTGATCTGGTAATCGAGTTGCTAGTAGGGTATATCATCATCTCTACTTATTAAAATGCAGAAAATACTCCTCTCAACACATTCTCACAAAAATATTCCCAACAGCAACAAACTCACTACAATCACAGATCTGATTCTGAAATCCGTTTGAACTATTTGGGCAAGTTGGAGAAATCAATCTTAAAAATCATCTAAATCTATTTATACAAGTTAAATACTTTGTTAAAATGGATTCTAACAGTACTCAGAAATCGGTCATACACCTAAGCCTCCTATTCTTAAACACAAATCTGAGTTTAAACAGTGGAAAATCAGGTTTAGGAATTACATCACAGGTGTAGATCCTGATTTCTGGATCTCAATGTGCAAGGGGCCACACATCCCTGTCACTCTATCTTCAGATCAAGCTGCAATTGACAAAACTACAAGAATACCCATTGAAGATCTAACTCTTGATGATGAAGATTATAAGAAAATCAAGATTGACCTTGAAGCTTATTCTTTTCTAACTCAAGCACTCAAAATGGATGTGCTGAAAAGATTGGAGAAATATGGTACTGCAAAAGCTGTGTGGGATGCACTGAAAATTATGTGTGAAGGAAGTAGTGAGGTAGCATAAATTAACAAGGATAAGCTTGGTAATCAGTATGAAACATTTCACCACACCAAGGGAGAGTCCATATCCAAACAACTGCTCAGATTTGTACAGTTGGTAAATGACTTGGAAATCATGAGAGTCACTTACAAGATCAAGGAATTAAACAAGAAGATGCTTCACAGCCTCCCTCAAAGCTGGAAACAGAATGTATCAATGATGAAAAATACTCTTGATCTTGAGAGTACTACTTCGGATATCATGATAGCCAAAATACAAGCATTAGCACTTGATGAAAGAAGCAGAATTCTTGGTGGACCAAGAATGATTGAGGCTTACAAATTTCCATCAGAATCTCATTCTGTGGAAAATGCCATCATCACTAAGGAGGATGATTTCATCTCATCAAGAGATCAACTAAACAACACTGGGTTCATTGCAACTCCACCAATCAATCATCCATCAACAACATCTCAAACATCTAGAGTCACTGCTAGTCCTCAAACCACTCCTCAAGACACAAGAAGAACAAAAGGCAACTTACAATGGCTTTGTTGCAAGCTTTGAAGCATACTTAGGAGGAAGACTCGCTTCTGCTCATCTAATTCAGGAAGATCTGGAGGAAATGGATCCTGATGATGTGGAAGAAATGGATCTACAATAGAAAATGGCCATGCTTGCCATGAGAGCCAAGAAATTCTTTAGAAAATGCAGAAAGCTGAGCCTAAATGAAAATACCAAACTTGGTTATGATAAATCCATGATGAAATGCTTCATCTGTGGCATGGTTGTCCACTTCTCCAAAGAATGCATTGCCCCCAAGAGAAACAACTATCAAAGGAATTCTCAAGGCCAGTCATCCTCATAGCCTAACTCAAGCTTTCACTCCAACAACCAACAACAGTAGTATCATCATTCTCAACAAGACCAATCATATCAAAATCCACCCCAACTAACAAATTAAGCTCACAGAAGCAGCCAGTCTTCTGCTAGTGATCTCGTGATAAAGCAAGATGGGGTAAGTGACTGGAGCCTGTATGCAGAGGAAGTCAAGCCTCAATTTCAAAATCATGCTCTTATGGGTCACATCAATGATGGTCCATTTCCAATGCCTACTGAGGAAAAATCTAACCTTTGTAGTGAAAAATGTATTACTGAATTGCAATGTTATAGAGAGTATAACCACAAAGTAGAAGATAAAATAAAAGAAGAAAGGTAAAGTCAGAGATGATGAAAAGAGAAATAAAAGTCTTTGAAATCAAAATCAAATCTCCTATCCTTGACATAGAAAAACTACATGGTGAAAAGTACACTCTTGCAGCTGAAAATGAGCTACTTACTAAAAATTTAGCTCAATCTAAGGCTGAACATTCACTAACTGAAGTGAAACTTGAAAAGTTTCAAATTTCTTCAGTCAAGCTACAAGAGATGCTAGATTCTCAAAATGATCCAAAGGACATGTCGGGGATTGTGTACAATTCATGTCCTCCACCATACAATGACAACTACACTATCATGTCTCAATCTGTCTCACTCACTCAAGAAATTGAAACTAAAACTATAGAACCTAAATCTATAGTAAAACAAGTGACCAATCCTCAAAACAAACCTGATGTTTATATTGAAACAAATGAGGATAAATTCAAGTTAGGTTACCCAATCAAAATCAAAGAGTGTTCAAACAAGGCAGTGAGTGTCATGAAACCCTCAAGCCCTATAAAAGCAATTGTCCTTTTTATAAAATTCATACCCTCTATTTTACAAGGTAAAAAGAAGTTTGTAAGGTCAGTAAAACCCCCTACTGAGAGAAGTTTGATAATGAGATTATTTCTCAAAACAATTCAAGCAAATCAGAAAAGGTTTCACTGCAAAAACAACAAAAAAGATCACCCACTTTAACACATAAACCTCTATCAGACCCACAGTCTTCAAAATTAAGATAGGGAGTTGGGTTTGATATTTGCAATAAAGAACATGTTGAACAGTTTGACAAGGAAGTGAGAAATGGGTTGAAGAAACGAAAACAACCCAACCAATCAATCAAAGGTAATGTTGTGAAGCAACCTACAACAAGGTCTAATTTTGATTCATCCCCTAAAGAAAAGAAAGTGGCTTAGCAGCAAAAGAGAAATTCAGCTGAGTCACACAAACCAAAATCTGACCCAAGCAACAAACAAATGTATTGTGACATTTGTGATATGTTTGTTGGGTTTTGTCACACGTAAAACAAGCTAGTTTAACCATTTAAACTTGAAAAATCGCAGCGGAATATAGGTTTAACAGATGATTAGTAATCTGAAATTTTCACCATTTAAAAACATAAACAAAACCCAAGAATAAGGATCATATAAATATATGTGAAATAGTGTGCTATCAAACCATAAAACAACCATAGGGTGTTCGAAGATACAACCTTTCATGCACAAGTTGTTGTAGATGTATAAGATGAAGAAGATGATGTTCTTGAGTGGCTAGCCTTCAAAGGAGATGACCTCAAGCTTGTAATACCCACAAGCTCTTCAAACACTTAGCTAGTTAGGGAGCTTTACACCAAAACTCTATACCAAGACACCTTCAAAATCTGAAAATATCAGCCTTGTGGAGGCTATAATCCAAAAATTCTCAGCCTTCTTGAGAGTTTTCTTGATTAAGTGTGTGTGAGAGAAAGGTGAAATTGGTGGAAGAGTGTTGTAGTGTCAAATAACTTGCAAATGCCAAGACAAAATGGTAGTCCCAATGCCCCATATGGGCAGCCGAAACATGGCCTTCAAAATCGGTTTCCCCCCATTTTAATTTTTATAAAATGTTACACTCTTAGCCCTTAATATTTATAAAATTAAAACCTCTTTTAATTTTATAACAATAACACACTTTTATTTGTTATTATTTAACCAACTTAAATAATGAAACAAACAATTTCTCATGAACAAATTATCCAGATAATGTTGTTCTTTTACAAATGCAACGTTTTAGAAAAACCCATTTTCTAAATTGGTGTTGGTATTTATTTGTTTGATCTTATCAAAAAATAAATATTAATTGGTGTTTGAATAGTTTGTTATTGGGTATGACCCGACTTGAATCATAAGGTACTAACCACATCAATCTTGTATGTGTCTTGGGCATATAAGGTCCAACAATGTTCAATCACAAAACAAAAAAATGCTTTTTCAATCAATATTGTTCAATCTGTGACATGAACAACCACTCAACCAAAAATTGTTATTTCAACAAATATTGTTCAGTCTGTGATATGAACAATCACAATACATCTGATTATTACTCAATCAGAAGGGTTTGAGAATTCCCTAACATAAGCCTCTCTCAAAAACATCTGCTTTGACACATACTGTCAGATCTTATTCTCACAATAATCAATCTAAGGCATCTAGATCAACAAATGACAGGAACACTTTGATGGAATTATGGAAGGGTAAAAGAAAACATCTCACAATGAAACACAAAATTGACCTTCCAAAACAAAAACCAACTTTTGATAATGGAAAAGTGGCTTAATTTCTACAAAGAAACAAAGACCAATGATTTCATTACACATCTGAATCTTTAGTAGATGTTGATGAGATCACTCAACCCAGTCGTTACCAAAAAACTCCCAAGACACCTCCATTTAAACCACAATTTAGAGGGAAATACCAAGAAGTCACCATTATGAATAGGAACAGGAAACCCAAGACCATCATGGCTTGGGTTCCTTATTCTATATAGTTTTGTTTGCTTGTACGTTCATCAACATAGGTCTAATAGCTTATGGTACGTGGACATTAGATGCTCCCGACACATGACTAGAGATCATTCCCTTCTTCATGACTTCAAGTATGTACAAGGAACTACTATGGCATTTGGTGGAGATTCACAATGTGGTAGAAATACAGGTGAAGGATTTGTGACAAACGGGATGCTGAGCTTTGACAGAGTGAACTACCATGAACAGCTGAATTTCAATATGCTAAGCGTGTCTCAGATCCACGACAAGAAATATTCCAATCTCGATCATCATGCAGTGAAAATAATAATCCCAATGTGAATCATCATGAAAAGGATCAAAGTAAAAGAATCCCAAGGTGGATCAGTGAAAATGTGTTCTCATAACTTAAGTAACCTGGTAACAAAAGTCATGAAAAAGTTCTACCATGCATTGTGTAAGGATGGTTGATCATTCCATGCTTGTGTGTGTGAGGTACACATTGAATAATTAAATCAACCACAAACATGATAAAAATTATTTGCATCAAAATATCAACCTGGTATGAGTTTAAGAGGACAAACATACCTTTAATCTTCAAGTTCATAAACATGTCAAATTATCATAAAGGATGCACATGTGTAATGCAAGATTGATATGATCCAAACAAAAGAAATACTTATCTTCATGATTTAAAAGGTTTTAAATCTTTAAAGTTTCTGTCCATATGTAGATATAAACTTTAGGGAGAGTAATTTAAAAATTTTGAGTAAGTCTGTATAAATTTTCTTTTCTTGCTTAAAGTATTCTCTTAAATAATAAAAAACAAAACTAAAAGAAAATATTGGTGTTGCTGCAAAAGTTATACCATTGTATCTCAGTCTATGCAGTTTCTTGGAAGCATGAAAAGTCCAAGATGAGTCAAAATTGGGAAACTTGTATCACTTATGACATACAAGTCAATCCAAGCAACAATTGACAATCTTAACAGTCAAGTTTATAAGAAAAATCAATCAAGGAAAATACTTCATAATATGAAAAACCAATTCAGACACATTAACTTTGATTAAGTTCAAAGCTAATGTAGGTAAGTGCATTGGTTAATGCGGGTGAAGGTAACCATGCATATAACCAATGTGAGTAGCTCTTTATTTCAAAGTGAAACTAATGCGGACAAAGATTGCACTCTACCGCATTAGTGTGTGAAGAAGTAAATATGGATTTTATTCTACCGTATTTGCTACAGTGAGCAAATGCTGACTAAATTTGATCAGCCGCAATTTGTTGTAGTAGACAAATCCTAATGAACAGCGTTCATTTGCATTTACTACTGTGAGCAAAGCGAAACAAGTTTTGTGAACCGCATTTGCTACAGTAGACAAATGCTGATGAACATCTCTCTTTCGCATTTGCTACAGTGCAATGCTGACCAAGTGTTGTCAACTGCATTTGGTGCAGTTACACAAATGCTGATTGACTTTGTTCTTTTGCATTTGCCATAGTGCACAAATGCGGATAGGATGAAACTAAAGTAACAACATTACCGCATTTGGTACAGTATGTTACTACAGATGAATAAAATCACAAGTTATACTTCCGCATTTACTACAGTGCATAAATGCGGATTGTCAATGTTATCAAATTTTAACTTCCGCATTTGCAACAGTACACAAATGCGGGTGACCTAAAGATTGTAAATTTACACCTCCGCATTTGCTACAGTGGTGACCACATTTGCTCTAAAACTTGTAAAATCTTCTAAAAGCCATTATTTGACTATTTGAGAGACTTTATAGTGAGACGAGTGCAAATACACAGTACACCCACTTCGATCATCTTGATCGTAAACAAGCAAATTTCATCAAGACCTAACTTTCGGACTTTCAAACCTAAATCAAACAAACAACCAAATGATAATGAAGGACACCAAAATCCGATTTATTGATGTGATATAATACACCTTTTCGACTTCAATGAACATGCAAACTAATAGGAATTCTACTCATCATGAAAACCTTTATAGTCATGTTTGTTGCAAGAACAGAGCATGATGAAAAATGAAAATGTGTAACAAATCAATGAAATAACATCTAGTAAATGGTTCAAACATAGAAACTGTGATTGCTAAACAACAAATTCACCATTTAATGTGACAACAATGATACAGTAATGTCAAACGTTCATCTTTGACCATTAAAAGTCAAACTGATAAACGATACACATGAGTTATCATCAAATCTGACACACATGTCTCTTATGAAGATTATATGGCAAATCTTTCATGGAGCAAGCTCCATAATGTCAGCAATCATTTAAACCCTGATGTGCTAGAAGCTGAGGGACTCATAGATATTATCAGATTCATCTCTACATCAAGGGTAGCTTATGCTATCACTGTTAGACCCACCATCTATAAGAAACTCATTAGGTCTTTCTGGAATTCAGCTGAAGTAATTGAAGTAGACGGTGTTAGAACTTTATCCGGAAGAATTGACAATGATCATACTCTGAGCATCTCTGAAGATTTTGTTAGAAGATGCTTGCATTTTGGTGATGATGCTAATGCACCACTAGAGCTGGATGACGATGAAATAACCACATTCTTTGCTGAGATTGGTTTAGAAGGAGGATTTGAAACTAAACAAATTGTAAAAGGATTAGTTGATGTGCCTTGGAGATTTCTAATCCACATGTTTCAGCACTGCTTATCCAAGAGAAAAACAGGATGGAATGATATTCCAATCACCACTTCCTCAGCAATCTATGCTCTCTGCATAAACAGGCCACTTAACATGTCTGCCTATGTGTTTAATGGCCTGACTTCAAACATACAAGAGGGGAGAAGATACAAGTTCTTGATGTATCCAAGATTCATTCAGTGCCTGATAAACGAAGCATTTCCAGATATTGCTACTGAGGGACCGGTGCTTGATATTCCTCATTATGATGCAAGATCATACAAGTACATAAAGAAGAAGGATCCCAGAAATTTTACAGTGGAGCTTACTCACCTCTTCTTCCTTGGATGATTCAACAGATAAATCAAGAAGAACAAGGAGAAGAACAACCTACTGATGAGCAAGTTGCACAACCATCACCATAACCATCACCACAACCATCACCACAACCAACACCACAACCAACACCACAACCATCACCATTAAAATCTCCCCACAAACTTATATTCCATCACCTATATCCCAACCAATATCACCACCTCATCACTCACCAATATCACCACCTCATCACTCACCAACATCACCACACCAACCATTGCCCACCCATGATAACCCAACTAAATTTGGAGACTCAACTAGCACATCTAAAGCATCCAAAACATCTTCAAATAAGGTGGATCAACATGCTCAAATCCTTGTGAAGAGAGCAACTTCTAAGACTGCTCCCTTAGAGAGCTATGTTCAATCTAATATTGACAGGCCTGATGAAAAAGATGAGTTGATATTTGAGCTCGTACAAAATGTTGAAAGGATGGAAAGAACACGAAATAGGAGAGCTAGAATCCTTGATGACAGGATTCTAGAGTTTGATGAAAAGGAGCATGAATTAAATGAACTAAAAGAAAAATATAAACCTGAAAAGAAAGAGAAAGAGAAAGAGATTGACTACTTGAAAGCTGCCCTGAACCATTCTAGGGAAGAAGTGAGTGGCCATGTTGACACTCTTGCCATTCAAACTATAGCTATGGAAGAGCAAGAGAACATTATTGAAGAACAAGCTGAAGTCATATCCAATCTCCAAAATCAAATTGAAAGCCAAAACAAAAGGATCTTTGTGGATGAAGAAAGTAAAAATGAAAAAGAAAAAGTTATTGATGATGAGAACCAGTCTTTCTCAGAGAATGATGAACAAAGAGAAGATGCAAGCCAAACAAAGAATGAGGAACAAAGCTTAGAAATTGTGATTTACTCTGAGAACTCACATGCTACTCATACTGAGAAAGCAAAATTTGAAGAATCAATCAGTGCTCTAGATAGATTTACCTCTGAAGAATTCAGTGTATATGATGAATTTTCAAAGTTTGTGAATAATCAGAGGACTGACACTGAACCTATTGTAATCATCCCTCAATCACCAGTTCGTTTAGAGAAAGAGTTAAGTATGCAGATTGTACCTGCTGTGGCACTGTTTGAGGAACAAAAAGAAATGATAAGAGAAGTTTGTGAAAAAGAAAAGGATAAAGATGAAAAAGAAATAGAAAAAGAGGAAATAGAAATTGATGATCAAGAACAAACCAAGGCTGAAAGTTGCCTGAAGAGTTGGAAAAGACTGAATCTTCAAGTCCATAACTTCGAACATACTCCAGAAAGAGGAAATATCTAGCTGAAAAGGCTAAGGGAAAAAGACAAATGTTTAAAGAAGAGAGTGTTAAGAAAAATAAGAAAGATGATCCTAGAATCTTGGCAGCTATAGCTGAATTTCTTGAAGAACATGAGCAGGCTAAAGCTCAATTAAAGAAACAAGCTGTTACTACTGATCTGGAAGAAGGAGAGATAGCTAGAGGTTATGATGCTGAAAAGGATGTTCATATGGACAGTCCTATGAAAACAAAAAAAACCTGTAGAGGAATTTTGTTAAAAGCTCAAACTGATGACCTGATAATAAAAGCAATGTTTTTGATCAATCACGGGTATGATCCAGATGAGGTCTTGGTATGACATATGAAGGAATGAAGGAAGAAAAAGAAAAGGTGAATAAACTGCTGGATCCAATCTTCGAAACTAAGTATGAAAAATCATTCACTAGAAAGGTTCCTGTGCCAAAATTGTTTGCTTTGAAGAAATCAACCTCAACTGAGTATGAACGATCAATTCTATAAAGGTTCCTCTGCCTAAACTATCATCCATGAAGAAATCAACTCCAACTCCTGAACCACTAATTCCTGATCGTTATAACATGTGAGATAAGGAAATGAAGGATTATCTTTCAAGCCAAGGCTTCATAAGAAGGAAGATTGGGAATATGAAAACAAACTCATTTAGGGCTACAACTCTCCAAATGATTAGTGAAAAGAATGATAGTCTTAAGCGGTTAGAAGAAGAAATCCGAAACAAGAAGCCAAGATCTAGAGTAATTGCTCAAGACATGTTGCTAAACCAGAAAGATCAAGAATTTTTCACTCCTGTACTTCATAAATACCCTAAATGGATTGTAGAACCCTCTCATTTAAAACTACAAGAAGGATTAACCACTACTGAGTTAATCAGAGGGGTGTCTACCCCCAAAGGCAAAGTTGATCAGAAAATAATTGCATGGAAGTATGACAGCTGTGGAACATGTTTATGGTGAAAAGGATCTCCTGCCTGGTCCAATTCTTTACAAAGTACTCAGCTCTTGTACCTGCCCTCGAGATCCATGACTTAAAAGAACTAGCTCAACTAGAACTAATCAATCACTCAGCTATGTTCAGGGGATATGAATTTGATAACATACTCAAAATGTTCAGAAGGACTGACAATTTCAATTCATTAAAAACAATATGCATGAGGAAAGATAAGTCTGTTATTAATCCCCTTGAGAAGAAGAAGAAAATGCAAGTAGAAGAAGTTGTGTTTCTTGAGTTGAAGGTGAAACAAAGAGAATCTTTAAAGAGAAAAATGGTGTCCGGTAACTCATTCATTAGGGGGAGTATTGTTACACCCTGAAAGGATCATACATGCAAATTCACCTCCCAAACATTGAAAATAGGCTGTATAATCCTTAGCGGGAGTATTGTTGCACCCTGAACGGATCATACATGCCAATTCAACGGGTGATTTGATGATTGCTTTGCTGGAATCCCATAAGTGCTAGAAGAAATGCGGATGAAGATCCTGCTCAAGAAAAACCAAGTATTGTCTTATGCATTTGTCAATGCGGAAGACATAAAACAAATACGGACAAGTATTTGTTCTTCCACATTAACAAATGCGGAAGACCAAGTATTAATGCGGACAAGACTTTGCTCATCCGCATTTGACAAATGCGGATGACCGAACAAATACATTAAGTATTTGTTCATCCGCATTACCCAATGCGGATGACCAACATACTACATGGAAAGACCAAAAAGGGCACAAAAACTCTCTCAAGTTTTGAAGAAGTTCACGGCTGGAAAGGTTTTTCATCAGCTCTCTTCGGTTGTTTTGGTGTTCAAATCCTAGCAACAAAGGTCTTTGCTTGGTTCTTGTGGGTATGCAAGCTTGAGGAAACCTTCCTTGGTGTTTTGGTCATTCAAGAACCTCATTCCTTTCCTCAAATCTCACGCTTTTGACAGCTCTTGAAAGGTAGTTTCATGAGTATGTTTTAGTTGTTATTTCTTGCTTGATAGCTAGTTCTTTAGCATATATTGATCCTTTGTTCTTGGGTTTATGCTTTAATTTTCAGTTTATAAAACATATTATTAAGGTTTGATTCCGCTGCATTTTCATGTTTAAGAGGTTAAATGTAAGGCCCCATTCCCGGAGACCTCACAGTTGGTCAATCACAGCAGCTAAAACATTAAACATTATAATTATACAAACTTAAGAAGCGGAAATAATTTATCAAAAACCATTCATTTCATTTAAAACATTGTTGTTAAGCAATATATCATCATTTAACTATTTTCAAAAGAATTGTTTTACTACATTGCAAAACAACAACATAAAATACGAATGGATGTCAGTCTTTCCCCTGCGGAGTAGCTTCACCCTCGTGCCATCCTTAGCAATAATTACTCGTCAACTAAAAATGTATAAAAGTCAGCGTTACTGACTGAGTTCTAGTTTTAAAAGTAATAAAATACTTTTCTATGTTGTATATGAAAATACTCTTTCTATGAATTACAACTCTTTACTGTGTATGCGAGCACGCATTAACTATATGAACAGATACTATTCGTTCTCTTTATTGTATGCCTTGTATGTTCTGTAATCTTTTATCTTTATCCTTCACTTTCTGTATGGACCAGTGAGCAATGCCCTAAACTGTATGCGTGATGAAAACCGGTGATGGGCCATCTATATCCCTTAAAAGGGTTATGTTTACTGTATACAAGGCTGACCCAACACCTAGGGTACACTACAGAGGTCCTGCCAATCTCCAAGACTGGCCCTGTGTGCATAATAGGGTAGCTAACCTGCAACATAGTTGAGCTAACGACAACACGGTCGTTTACCTCCTTGCAAGACTTGTTAACATTTTATTAATGTTCCTCTTCTTTTCTTTATTGCTCTTTCTCTTTATTATTACAATATACTTTACCTTATGATAATAAACATACCACGTAAAGTCACACACTATAGGTAGTAATAATAGCAATAATAATAATAATAAGGAACAATCATAATCATTCATGAAACTCATCATTAATAAGCCCTAGTCAAACCTCAGTCAAAACCCTAAGAGCACAAACTCCCAAGAATTCTATAATAATTTCTAAGTGTTGGGCGCTTAGACACTATTTGGGCGCATGAGCCCTGTTTGGGCGTTTGATTACTATGTAGGCGCATGAGTCAACACTTAAACGGCTTTAACTCTTAGGCACATGAACAATTCAGGCGTATGGGCACTATTGGGGCGCATGGCCCTACATTTAGTCGTCCGACTAATATTTCCAGGCGCATGGGCCACTGTTCAGGCACATGGGCTATAACTAAACATTTCTAAGGCATATTTCAGGTGCATGGGCTACTGTTTAGGCACATGGGTTACACTAAAATTCTTCTAAGTCATTCCCAGGCGCATGAGCCTTTTCTAGGCGCATGAACCTTCTGTGTAACATGTTTCTAGGATGATTTCGAACCCATTCATCGTACCTATTTGTTCTAAGCTTACCAGGGCTATTCTAAACATGAACAACCTATAGGCATTCAAGAATCATCATCCAAACATGCATAATACATACGGGTATACATACATAAACATTGTAAAAATCATTTTAATACATTTTCAGCCCCAAAGATAGTTTAAAACAAGTAAAAACCAGGGTCTAGAAACTCACCTGGTGCAACTTGGGTGTTTCTTCCTTTCTAACCCTTTTGCAACTTGAGTTGAAACACCTAAAAACCCCACCAAACACACACACCCGAGCACATACACAAACACATAAGCACATAAACATATAACCGGGATAAAACCCGTCATAAATACAAAAAAGCCACAAGTTCTTACCTTTGATTCATTCTTCTTCTTCTTCTTTTCTTCAAACCGAGAGTTTCTTTTCTCTCTCTCTCTCTAAAACCGAATGAAAATGGTAATGTGAAGTGAGTGTGGGCCGCCATGCCCACCTTTACACCAACTTTTTGTGTACTTTTGTCCTTTTTACATTTTTAACCCCTCAACTTGGGTTCATTGACATTTCCTACTTTTGTTCTTCATTTCTTATCATTATTTTAAAAGAATAACCGGGTGTTACAAGTCCACCCCCCTTAAATAGGTTTCGTCCTTGAAACCTATTATTCTTTGAACAAACGTGGGTAATGTTGCCTCATTTCTTCCTCAGTCTCGCACGTTGACTCGGATCCTTTCGTGTGCTTCCACTGTACATGCACAAGATGAACCACTTTATTGTTGGATTCTATATGCCCAACACACATAGAACATTGATGCGGTTAGTATGTCATGATCCAAGTCGGGTTATACCCAATAACAAGCTTTGCAATCACCGACAGTTATTCAATTGATGATATGATCATGCAATTAAATAATAACACCAAATTTAGAAAATGGGTTTTCTAAATAAGTTGCATATGAGATGGAACAACTTATTAGGATATTTTGTTCAAGAATATTACTTAGTGTTATTTAAGTTAGTTAGATAACATTAAGTAATAAAAGAGTGTATAAGTTATACAATTAAAATTTAATTGTACAACTTATAAGGGACTAGTTTTATAAATTACTTGATTAAGTTTTGGGGGGAAAATTTGGTCCTGAGACCCATTTCGGCCGCCCCACCCTCTCCTATGAGAGGGTTTTACTTTCTTATAAACTTCACTACTTTAATTACTAGTCCAACACTCAACCATCCCATCTCCTTCACACATGCAAAATCAAAATTAGAAGCTCTCATCTCTCTCTGAAACTCTCGGTTTTCTGTAGCTTTTGGAGAGGATTTGGACTTGGTTTGGTGTTCATCTCCCTAGCAAGATGAGGTGTTTGCAATTTAGCTTGGGGTATACAAGCTTGAGGGGTCCTTTCCTTGGAGCCTTGGCTGAATTTTGAGCATCCTACATCCGTTTCTCAGTCGATTTTAGACTGTTGAAAGGTAGTTATTCACAGCTCATTGTAGCTGTGATTTTATGTACATTTACATATGTTTCATAGCTTGCTCATGTTGGAGCATATATAGTCATATATAGTGTGTCCATCGCTTGTCGAATAGTCTAGGCTTAATGTTATACACCTGATATGGTGTAAACACATGAAACTGGGTCATTCGCACGAGCATATACGAATGAGACTCAGTCGTATGACTGATCCATGCTAATGGACCAGCCGTGCGACTGAGAGATGCGATTGGGACATTCGTAAGACTGCACCATAAGAATGGTCCAGTCGTACGATTGGACCATACGCATGGTCCAGTCGTACGATTGGACCATACGCATGGTCCAGTCGTACGATTGGACCATACGCATGGTCCACTCGCACGAATGGGCCAGTCGCATCTAATATGGGCCGAGGCCTATATATACCAGTTTTAATGTGTAGAAGGGTAAGGGTTGAGATAGGAGTCTGCCCGGGAGCCTAGGGCTACCGGATGAGAGGGGAGATCATGCTCGATCTCCCCTTGCCAAGAGTCTTGATTCTTATGTTGTAACGAACTTCTAATCGTTAGGTTTTATCAATGAAACCATTCAATTATAGTTCGTGTTATTTTTTGACTTTTGGTTTGTGTTGTTGTTTATCCTTCCGTCAAGAACATGCTTGGATGTTTACCGATCTAGCGACCTCACAATTGGTATCAGAGCATTATCAGTGACACCTCCTCTAAAAATGAAGTTGAAGAAGCTAAACCAGACAGTCAGGAGGAACAGGTTCCAGTTCCGAAGTCCACAAGCATCTACCAGTGGTGCACCTTCGACGTCAGAGCCTCAAACTCCAAACTACCTCATATGAAGAACCAAATGTTCATCCTCTGGCTTGAGGTAGTAGCTGTTCCTACTATCCAGGATCACGTTTTAAACGTTTATCATGCCTTAGACAATGTCATTGGGGATGTCCGATCAGGAGTACAAACCCGAAATCAGCTGTACTCAGATGATTAGCCTCGTATGGAAAAGGGATATATCAATGATGGTGCCTATTAGTGTTTTGTCTCACAGGTGAGCAAAATATGTCAGTGAAGAAGAAATGATGAGGCGTGTGGTGAGTGCAATGCAAGAAGAACTTCTCAGTCAAGAAGTTAGGTGTATGGTCTATAGTTGAGAACCTAAGGTGCTAAGGCATTGGCACAAATGGGTTTTAAAATGAAAGAAGAAGACCAGGATCATATCAGAACAAGGCTCGAGGTGTTCAGGATTTAGCAAGTCGAGGGAATGATACAATGAGGTTTGCACCCGTGGCAAGGATGGAAGCATGTATCTTCCTGTGCATATGCATCTACATGAAGATTACAAGTCTATCAATTAGATGTGCAGAGTGCATTCTTCATGGGGAAATTAGAGAAACAGTTATGTCAGTCAAACCCGAGGGATTTGGAGTCTTATCATCGGGATAGAGCTCAAGCTCGACAAGGTTTACGGGGTTCATCAAAGCTCCAAGAGCTTGGTATGAGGAACTCTCGACTCATCTTGTGAAACACGGCTTTCGCAGGGGAGTCATGACTGGACGGGTCATTTAATGTTGGACCAAAAGAACCAATGAGCCAAGATCAGAAAATCTCTAAGTCCCACACGGTATCACAACAACTGCTGAAAGCCTCATCAGTAGTTTGACAAGTGCTGAAGACTTCAACAGCTGAAGATCAAGTGCTGAAGACCTTAACAGCTGAAGAACCAAAGTGCTGAAGTACAACAGCTGAAGAACACAAGTGCTGAAGCTGAAAGACCAAAGTACTGAAGTACAACAGCTGAAGAGTTCACAAGTGCTGAAGATCAACAACTGATGTACAAAGTCTGAAGACAAAGACTGAAGACATCAGCTGATGATATCTACTGAAGTCATCAGCTGATGAAACGCTGAAGGTCAAGTCTGAAGATCAAGTACTGAAGCCTCAGTAGTTTGTCACAACTGCTGAAGAGTACTTCTTCAGTAGTTGTGATATCAGTAGTTTTATGTTTTATGTTTCAGTAGTTTTGTAAAACGACTGAAGAGCTTGTTCTTCAGTCGTTGTAGTTTCAGTAGTTTTATATTTTGTACTTAACTTGCTGATATGTTCTCAGTAGTTGTGAACATTTCAGTAGTTTGTTAAGAATTAGTTATTTCTGTATTGGATCTGCCAGTTGTCACTTTCCGTGATAACAGCAGTGACTGTTGCACTCTATATAAGGAGTGACAACCTATTGTAATCGTGAGTGATATGAGCAATTGAATGGAATGATTGATTGATTCGATTAGAAATATTCTACATCTATAAACATTCCTAGAAATCAGAAATTCATATTCTCTCCCTATAACCGTATGCGATCTTAACGCTTACAAGTATCGATTGCTTGCTACAATTTGTCTAATTCGTGTTGTATTCCGCTGCTTTATATTCTGATACATCAAACTTGTGATCACTGATCCTGTCAAATGGTATCAGAGCAGGTTAATCATTGATCGATCTAATAATTGATCATTGAAACTGCTATTCAAGATCCAAGTTTGATTGAATTAGCTTTTGTTTTTGCAAGAAACGGTTATAGAGATTGAATTTTCTGTATTTCTGCATTCATCCTGAGATCTTCTTGGTTCTCATTGAGTTTGTTGTGGTTTGTCTAAAACTTCTTTTTAAACTTGAACTAAACTGTTTTTGAACTGAAAATGACCACTCCCTCCAATGATCCTCACAATACTGGTTCCTCAACCAAGCCTCCTATGCTGGTTAGGAATGAGTATAACATATGGCAAAGACGTATGCTCCATCACCTGTCTGTTAACAGCGCAGGGTGTTGGACATCTGTGGTACATGGTCCACACAAGCCTATGGTGAATAACCGGAAACCAATCAAATGGTTCCGAAGAGGAGGGAGCAATACTCAGATGAGGATAAAAAGTTGCTTGAGATTGATGCAAAAGCCCATGGAATTCTGGCCATGGCTTTGCCCAATGAAATCTATTCTGGGCTAATGCATCATGAAACTGCCCATGACCTCTGGATTGCTTTGAAAGAACAATTTGGAGGAACAGATGAGGTCTTGGCAAATAATAGAGAAATTCTTGCCCAACAATATGAGACATTCTCTCATAGAAAGGGTGAGACACTGACTCAACAATATGAGCGGTTTTCTTGTTTGATCTCTGAACTAAAAATGGTCAAACTTGAATACACCAATATTCAGATGAATAACAGATTTCTCAGATCACTGCCTGAGAGATGGGACACATATACTATTGTCCTACGCTCCAGTGCAAGTTTGGACAAACTATCTCTCACCCAACTCCATGGGAAATTGCTCACTTTTGAGAGAGAGATAGAACAGAAGAGAAAGCTGTCTTCATCTGGAAAGCTCACTGAAGACTTTATACAAGGCAACACTGCCTTGGTGGGTCATGAGTCAGAATATGCTTCATCTGAATGCCAGTATGATGAGCATATTAATTTCTCTTCGAGCACTTCTAATTCTGCATTTGTAAGTGTTGATGGTCAGTTTACTGGAGGTAATAATGACAATTTATGTTTCATTATGGATGATCTCAAGGGGATTGCTGATGATGACTTAGAAGAGATGGATATTTTGAGCCAAATGGCCTTGATAAATATCAGATCTCAGAAGTTCTACAAAAGAACTGGAAGAAAATTCCCAGGACTCTCTGGCAAAACCAAAGTTGGTTTTGACAAGAGCAAGTTGAGGTGTCACAAATGCCAACGGCTTGGACACTTTGCAAGAGAGTGTAGATCAACTGGATCAAACTCTACTGCACCCTTTGTGACTTTTCCTGGCAACAGTCAACAAAACAGAGGGCAACATCCTGTCACATCTAGTCATCATC
Source organism: Flaveria trinervia (assembly GCA_025506515.1). NCBI lineage: Eukaryota > Viridiplantae > Streptophyta > Magnoliopsida > Asterales > Asteraceae > Flaveria > Flaveria trinervia. The sequence goes on along the minus strand of CM046449.1, from coordinate 36,014,748 downwards.
CTCAACAACAATCTCCGGCATATTTGTTCCTCAGGGTCAAATGCCTTATCAGTACCCTTGTTATTACATGCCACAGTCAAGTCAAGTTCAAGTTCCTATGACACCACAACCTCATGCATTACCAGAACCTCAGCCTTCCCTATCTCATCAACAACCTTCATCTCAACAACACAGCTTCTTCACCCCAGGAGTTGTTGACTGGAGCAGTTTACCAGATGACTTGTCTGGTCATGATCAACTGTTCTCAGGTGCTGGTCAACATGGTGGTGACAGTCCCTTTGGGAATCTAGCTCTTATGGCTTTGGAGTCTGCTGATACTTCATCTTCCAATGCCTCTACACCTCAGGTATCACAGGTATCCTCTGAGGCAAAAGCCAAATTATGTTCTGAACAATGCATAGCAGCATTTGCTTCCATTAGAGAAGCAAATGTAGCTTTAATTAATAAGAACATTGAGCTAGAACAAGTAATTTCCAAAAACAAAGCTGAGTTTGAGTTTGTGCTCAAAGATAAAAATGATGAGGTTTATAAACTGAATTGCAAAATAATTGATGATAAGGCTAGAGAAGATGTACTTCTAGAGAAGTACAAAGATCTCAAAGAAACCCTTGCAGTTACCCAGGTCGAGTGTGATAGATGGGTACAATCATGCAAAGGTTTTGAAATGCTTCTTAGTAAGCAATCTGCTTCAAATGTGAAGTTTGGAATTGGTTACAATCACACTGCTCCACCTACAGATTTTACCCCAAGAGCAGAGGTAGAATCTGATGGTGAGAGTGATAACCAATCCATCAAGTCATGTGATCTACCTTCTGATACAGCACAATCAGAAGAAGTAGCAGTCAGTATCAAGTCCTCTTTGAACCTATCAGCTGATGTTGATGGTCCAAATGCTGACATTCACATGATCAATAAGTTGATCAACTCAGGAGTCAATCCTGAAGGTCCTGAAAGGACTGGAGAGCAGGATTCAACTCCTGAAGTTCAAACTTCAACTGCTGTCAGTACTGAAGAGAAGAAAACTGGCAGTAGAAAGAGTTTGAAGACTACTAAAGATGCTGTCAAGAAAGCAACCAATGCTTCCAAAGCATTGAAGAACAAGTCTTCTGTTGCTTCACCATCTTTAGTTGATGATCAACCTAAGATGAAGAAGAAACCATGTGAAGTATGTGGTTTGTTCAATCATCTTACAGATGATTGTTGGTACAAAAGAGGTTCCAAACTCAAACAAAAGGAAGAAATTAATGAGAAAATGGTAAAAATGAAAACTGAGTTTGAGACCACATTTGTATCAGCAACATCAAATCCTGTAACCTTAAGTCCTTAAAGCAATCCAAAAAGGAAGGAGTTAAACAGGTGACAGCTGAGGGTGCTCAAAAGAAGAAGGTGCAACATAGGACCTTATCTAACTCCACTAGCAATGTGTCTGATGAGCTGAAAGCTTTATCACAAAATCAGACACAGCTGGTGATGATGGTACAACATCTGTTGGGTAGAGTTAACCAACTAGATTCTCCTATGTTGAAACCACAGAAAAGGAGGTCTAAGCCAAAGGACTCCTCTTCTGCACCATCTTCTTCCTCTCAGGCTGTTGTTACAAAAAAAACATGCTAGTTTACCATCTATTGATGAGACCAGGCCCAAAACCAAAAAGGTTTGGGTCTCTAAAACTAACTGATTGTTATTATTGCAGGGTTCTTCAACATGCCAAAATAGCATCTGGTATGTAGACAGTGGGGGATCTATGCACATGACTGGGAACATCTCTCTTCTTCATGACTACTCTCAAGGAAAGAAGGGATTTGTCTCTTTTGGCAATGATGCTAGGGGTTACATCATCGGTAAGGGCTTTGTCTCCAATGGAGAAATCAAATTTGATGATGTTAATCATGTGGAAAATCTCAAGTACAACTCTTGAGTGTCAGTCAAATGTGTGATAAAGGCCATGTTGCCCTTTTCACAAGTCAAAACTGTAGGATTCTGTCATCCAAAGTTTTGCCTTGATTGACAAGGTGTTGGATGATCACACTCTCCTGAAAGCCAACAGGACAGGAAGAGTGTATGCCTTAGATCTCTCTAAGAAGATAGATCTCAAAGGCAATCCTTGCCTATTTTCCAAAGCTCTTTTCAAGAATCTAAACTATGGCACAGGAGGCTTGGTCATGTTAATCTCAAAAACATGAATCAGCTTAGCCACAATAGTTTAGTCAGAGGCTTACCAATAAAGGAGTTCCACTGTGATGAAACTTGCACTGCTTGTTTAAAAGGAAAACAGCACAAGGTCTCATTTCCTCCTATTGAAGTGTCCAAGTCCACTGCCTGCTTGCAATTACTGCATATGGATCTATTTGGTCCTGTGAGAGTAATGAGCATGGCAAAGAAGAAATACTGTCTGGTAATTGTGGATGATTACTCCAGATTTGTATGGACTTTCTTTCTACATTCAAAGGATGAGGCTGCTCAGAAGATTATCCACTTTGTGCTGTACATTGAGAAGCAGTATTCCCTTCCAGTCAAGTGTATTAGGAGTGATAATGGAACTGAGTTCAGAAATCATACACTTGATGACTTCTATCTCTCAAAGGGAATCAAAAGGCAGTTCAGCATTCCAAGGACTCCGGAACAAAATGGAGTAGTGGAGAGAAAGAACAGGACCCTCATTGAAGCTGCAAGGTCCATGCTGGCTGACTCAGGTTTGCCATTGACCTTTTGGGCGAAGCTGTCAACACAGCTTGTTATGTGCAAAATAGAGTTTTAGTAAATCAGAGGTTGATGAAGACTCCATATGAAGTTCTCCATCATTTGGCTCCACTGATTTCATTTTTCAAAGCATTTGGGTGTCCCTGTTTTATTCTCAACACAAAGGATCAACTCCACAAATTTGATCCTAAGGTGGATGCAGGATACTTTGTTGGTTATTCATCTACTTGCAAGGCATACAGAGTCTTCAACTGCAGAACAAAGATGTTGAAGAAACTCTACATGTTAAGTTTAATGAATCTCCAAAGGACAAGATTCCACAAAGTCCTGTGGAGTTATTTGATTGGACATACTGCAATATGTTCCTATCAAACTCTGCTGTTGTTGCTCCTGTCAACAGTTCACCACCTGGTGGTACTGCTGATGATGATGATGATTGCAGTACTCACCTCTTCAGGTTTAGTGATCAGCTGCCTGATTCAACTAGACCTGATGTTCCTGTAGCGCCAGTAGCACCATCCACAACAAATGCTGATGAGATTTCTTCGAATTCAACTTCCTTTGAATTACCATCCACTGATTGGTTTCAAGGAAATGATTCACCATCACCATCTGTTGCTGCTGAACCGGCTACAAACACTTGCACAGATCTCATTGTGTATCAAGATCTGAAGAATCACCCCATGTCTCAAATCATTGGTGATATCACTGCTGGAGTATCAACAAGAAGTCAATTGTCAAATTTCTGCTTCTATGCTCTCTTCATCAGTCAGCAAGAGCCAAAGAATTATCACATTGCTTTAAAGGACAATGGATGGGTTGATGCCATGCAGCTTGAGCTTCTTCAGTTCAAGAAACAGCAAGTGTGGGAACTGGTTCCTCTACCTCCAGGTAAGTGTGCAATAGGCACTAAATGGGTGTTTAGGAACAAAACTGATGAAAATGGGCTTATTGTTAAGAACAAGGCCAGACTGGTTGTTCAGGGGTTTGCACAAGAAGAAGGTATTGATTATGATGAAACCTTTGCCCCTGTAGCCAGACTGGAAGCAATTCGATTGTTTTTAGCTTATGCTGCTTATCAAAAACTTAAAGTCTTTCAAATGGATGTCAAAAGTGCATTTTTGTATGGAAAAGTTAAAGAAGAGGTTTATGTATGTCAACCTCCAGGCTTTGAGGACAACAAACATCCTAATTGGGTGTATAAGCTTGATAAAGCTCTTTATGGGTTAAAACAAGCTCCCAGAGCCTGGTATGAGACATTATCAAACTTTCTTCTGGAAAACAATTTCACTAGAGGCTCCATAGACAAGACTTTATTTATTAAGAAAGCTGGGCAGCATAATCTACTTGTTCAAATTTATGTAGATGATATCATTTTTGCATCCTCTGATCCAAAGTTGTGTGATGCCTTTACAAAGTTGATGCAACAGAAGTTTGAAATGAGTGCCATGGGAGAATTACAGTTCTTTCTGGGGTTGCAAATCAAACAAAAGGCTGATGGAATTTTTATTCATCAATCCAAATATACAAAAGATCTTTTGCAAAAGTTTGATTTACAAAACTGTAAGCCCTGTTCTACTCCCATGAGCAGCACCACACAACTGGACTCAGATCAGAAAGGTAAAGTGGTTGATGAAACACTTTACAGATGTATGATTGGGTCCTTGATGTATTTAACAGCTTCTAGACCAGATATTATGTTTGCTACATGTGTTTGTGCTAGATTTCAGGCTGCACCTAAAGAGTCTCATCTGATTGCAGTCAAGAGGATCTTTAGATATCTGCAAGGCACTCCATCTCTAGGTTTATGGTATTCTACCAGACATTCTGGTAAATTAGTTGCTTTTTCTGACAGTGACTATGCAGGGTGTAAGTTGACCAGGAAATCAACTTCTGGTGGATGTCAATTCCTAGGCAACCTTGATTTCTTGGCAGAGCAAGAAACAGACCTCAGTTGCTACATCCACTGCGGAAGCAGAGTACATTGCTGCTGCAAGCTGTACATCTCAGGTACTCTGGCTTCAAAACCAACTTTTGGATTATGGCATTACAGAGACTAAGACTCCATTGTTAATGGATAGTGCTTCAGCTCTTTGCATTGTCAAAAATCCAGTCCAGCACTCTAGGACCAAACATATAGAGATCAGACATCATTTTATAAGAGATTGTTTTGAAAAAGGTCTGATTGATCCTAAGTTTGTGCCCAGTGCTGATGAGCTTGCAGACATTTTACTAAGCCTTTGGATAGTTCAACTTTCCAAAACCTGGTGTTAAGGCTTGGTATGCTGCAGCTAGAATAGGTGACAACTACTGATGATCTCAGTAATTCATATTGATGATCATGAGTGCCTGTCACATATAAGTACTGATGAGCTCTTTTAACCTCAGTAGTTTTTATAACTACTGAAGGCTAAAAGTTCTCACAAGTACTGAAGTACTTCATCTGTTCTAAACTACTGAAGTAGTTACAACTACTGATGCAGTCATAACTACTGAAATCAGTAAAAACAGATAAGTACTGATGTCCTATGAAACAACTGAAATCAGCCATAAAGACTGATGAATGTGTTGAGGACAGTTTGAAAAGCTGAAAAGCTAAGAATTGACGAAAACAGCTGAAGAGAACTTTCTCCTCAGTCGTTTGTACCACTGCTGTTTCATTTTAAACAACTGAAGCAAAACCACGTCTTCAGCAGTTTTATAACTACTGATGACCAATACCAAGTCTTCAGTTGTTTACAACAGCTGATGACAAAACCACTGTCTTCAGTAGTTTCATAACTACTGATGACAAACACCATGTCCTCAGTTGTTTCAATCACCTGAAGTCAAAACCACGGTCTTCAGTAGTTTTCTAAACTACTGATGCCTAACACCGCGACTTCAGCTGTTTCAACGTCTGAAAGGATAATACCATGTCAACGGTCGTTTAAAACTACTGATGACTAACACCACATCCTTCAGTCGTTTCCTCACCCGTACCCTATAATACCCTTAACCTGAGCTCTCCATGCTTCATCTTCTTCAAACCTAACGTTCCTCTCCAACAATTTCCATGGCGTCTATGCAAATTAAACCGCGACACAACTGTGTTGCCTACCTCACAAAATCGCCGATCTGGACTAAGTTCGATACTGCTATCGATCTTATGGTTCAGTCCCAATACAACAAGGCATTCCTTCTGAACCCCGTTTTACATGCCGAATCCTTGAACCAATTTTGGATGAACGTTATGTTACTACTGAGGAGAGCAACACACGATCCCTCCGGTCAGTCGTCAACAACAAAGAAGTAGTGATTACTCCTGCAACAATCCGTAAAATTCTTCAACTGAGTGATGCTACCTCTCCTGCTGGATATCCGAAGGGCACCATAGATCTATCATTTGCTCAGCATGGATATCAAGGTGATCTCAGTGCCACCACCATCATGAAGAAACACTTTAATGACGCTGAGCGCCTGATCTTTCACATGGTCAATGTATGTTTGGCCCCTAAGACAGTCTTGGGATCAAATGTCCACCAAATGGCAGCAGGTATGTATTCTATCCTTGAGCAACAACCACTGAACTTTTCAGAATTAATATTTTCAGAGCTCAAAGATATGGCTCAAAAACTAACTGCCAACCGTTGGATACTCTATCCACGGTTCATAATGGCCATTATAATAGACCAGCTTAATGCTGAGGGACTTGTTGGCTTGGGAGTCCCTGCTACGGCTGTTTTGCCAGAAGTATACTCCCGGCACAACTCCGACCGGACACTCAAACTGGCTGCCAAGCTGCGAAAACCCACGCAGCTGGAACCCACAGCCACCACCTCCAAATCCAATGTCCCCACCAAACCCACCAAAAAGAAACCCAAAATGGCTACTCAGGGATTGAGTCCCCTGAGGATGCTCCTGCACAACAAACGCAGGATATATCCACTAGTCCAAACCCCCTAGTGGATACCATGACTCCTCCAGCCACAGCCGCTCAGGCTTCCTCTCAACAGGAGCCTGCAGCAACCCAGGGGCACCTACTTATCTGGGATCTTCCTCACTTGAGGAGATTGCCATTGAAGAGCACCATCCACCCCAGGTGCACACTGCTTCTACCCCCGTACCCCAAACAACCGCCCCTCACAGCCCAACTTTAATAGTTGCACAAGTGCTGACTCAATTGCACTCCTCACCCCCCCAGAAACCACTTACTACTGGGAATACCTCTACAATTGAGGGGGAGGAACACAGTGCACCTGAGAACCCACAGCACAGGGGTTTCCCAATTCTATCTCCTGGTGTAGAGAAGGAGCTTAGAATATCTAGTGAGGCTGCCACCTCCTCTGACTCAGCACATGACCAGAGTGAGGCTGGTAACATTGCTAAGACCTCCCTAGAGGCAACAGCTGATGATGGACATTGTCCTGAGGCTGGAAGTCCCCAGTACCAAGCACAAGGGGCACATGCACCAACTGGTCTACACCCAGTGCATGTAAATCCTGCTCTAAGCAGGAGGTCAGGTGATTCAGTATCAACTGATGATGACCTGAGCTTCTTCTATGATGTAGTTGCTCAAAACACCATTCTAGAGGATGAGGTTAGCAGACTCAAAGAGCTGCTGGCCAAGATGTCTCAGGATGCAAGTCCATCTGCCACCATCATACACCACAGATGGCACCTTCCCTTGAAGGTTTCCCAAACACAGAGCCACCCCAAAATCAACCACCCGCCTCTGCTTCAGGCCCTACTTCTCAGGAACAGAACCCTCCTGAGCAAATAGGTGCTATACTCCAAAATTCCCTCCCTCTCATCACCCCCATAATCATGATATAGTGATCAAAGCCCTTGATGAGAGGCTTTCCTCAACATTACAGCCCCTGGTTGATGCTGCTGTCCACAAGACTCTTTCTGCGGTACCAACCCCTTCCTCCAATGCAACCAAAAAGGGGGAGAGTACTGCAGTGAAAGATAGAAGGAAGAGAAAGAGATCTGAGGAAGAGGAGGAACAAGAAAAGCAACCTCTGCTCACGTACAAGCGAAAGAGAAGTGCTGATGATCATACTGCTGAAGAAAAATCCTTGGAGGAGCTGGTCAAAGAAGCTGACACCACACACAGCCGCTCCATGGATAAAATAATTGAACAACTATTCAGGCAGGGGTTTGACACAGCCACACTGGATAGTGAGATCAGAAGGTTAGAGGTACAAGAGATACAAACCCGATGGGCAGGGTACGATGCTCTTGAGAAAGAGAGGTTGGAAATAATGATCCGCTTTATTGCAAAATACTTGGGAAGATCATTAATGGAGATCCGCGCATGGTCCAGGGACAGCATTCTGGCTATAGCCACCAGAATCTGTCTGTCTGAGCAATTCAACAAAGGGATCATTGTGGAAGCCCTTGATGAGGCTGGGGCTGGCAAAAGGTTAGAGATGGCTAAACTTACAAAAGCAAATTAACTACAAGGATGCTAGATCAACCTTCCCTTCCACCCACTCAAACAGATCCTATCCCTCAAATCTCCCAACCAACCTCTAAGCCAAAATCCAAACATCCTCTCTCTTCAAAACCAATCCCTCACCAACCCAACCATCATCCAGTGATGTACCCCGTAGGAGGAGAAGGGTGCTGAGGATGGAAGAAGAAGAAGAAGAAGAGGATGAAGATGATAGTCTGCCACTCTCTGCTGTTCTGAAGCTACCAAAACCCCAGAGTCAATCCATGATCACACCTGACTCTCAAAGGGAAATGGTCAGAGTCAAGATAGAAGAAGAAGAACAGCAGAAACAGCACGATGAGCAACTGTTGAAGATGGTTGACAAGGAATTTCCTCAGTCATCATCTATTCAAGCCATGAAAGGGCATGCTCAAAGGCTGTACACTCTCAGACACACCTTTCAGTATCAGAAGGAGAGAGTGAGAGTATGGCCAGACCCCAGGGTGAGTTCTAGAATCCATAAAAGAACTATCCCACACAGATACAACGGCCAAGTACGAAAAACAATAGAATCTACCATCATGTTGCCGTTGTAGTCTCACCTTGGAAATCATTGATGAATTCAAGAAAGCTCACCAAGCAAAGAAGACACCTCAAGCCTACTAGAAAACAAGATGATTAAGAAGGGGTTGTTATACAAAAAGCTTGAAGACATCCAAAAGAATGAGCTCCAGTTACTCCTTGAAGGCAACCATCCTGATGAATTTGTATACAGGGAGGTAACTACGGTGGAGCTGAAAAATGGCAGGACCATGAAGTACTTATCAGAGTACTATGGTCCAGAGTTCTTCTTCGAAGGAGGAGGAGCTGAAGAACTCTCTCAAGAGGAACAAATTGTTCTCCTTGAGGCCTATGTTCGTGAGTCATACAGACTCATTATGGGGAAGTGAATCTCATGAATGGGATAACAACTCTGTGTCCAGTTCCCCAAAACAGAGTTCCCATTCATACTCTGCCAAACAAATATTTGAGGTTCTTCCCAGGCCGGAGCGTACATGGGTCATCTTCTCTACTGATCAAGAAGGAAAAAGACCAACATTTTGCCATCAATAAGTGGGAGTATAAATAAGTTAGAGGTTTTGGCTGCATTGGTTCAGGGGGAGTTTGTTGGACCAAAAGAACCAATGAGCCAAGATCAGAAAACCTCTAAGTCCCACACGGTATCACAACAACTGCTGAAAGCCTCATCAGTAGTTTGACAAGTGCTGAAGACTTCAACAGCTGAAGATCAAGTGCTGAAGACCTTAACAGCTGAAGAACCAAAGTGCTGAAGTACAACAGCTGAAGAACACAAGTGCTGAAGCTGAAAGACCAAAGTACTGAAGTACAACAGCTGAAGAGTTCACAAGTGCTGAAGATCACAACTGATGTACAAAGTCTGAAGACAAAGACTGAAGACATCAGCTGATGATATCTACTGAAGTCATCAGCTGATGAAACGCTGAAGGTCAAAGTGAGAACAAGTACTGAAGCAGTCAGCTGAAGCTTCTCAGTAGTTTCACAACTGCTGAAGAGTACTTCTTCAGTAGTTGTGATATCAGTAGTTTTATTTTTTGTTTCAGTAGTTTTGAAACGACTGAAGAGCTTGTTCTTCAGTCGTTGTAGTTTCAGTAGTTTTATATTTTGTACTTAACTTGCTGATATGTTCTCAGTAGTTGTGAACATTTCAGTAGTTTGTTAAGAATTAGTTATTTCTGTATTGGATCTGCCAGTTGTCACTTTCCGTGATAACAGCAGTGACTGTTGCACTCTATATAAGGAGTGACAACCTATTGTAATCGTGAGTGATATGAGCAATTGAATGGAATGATTGATTGATTCGATTAGAAATATTCTACATCTATAAACATTCCTAGAAATCAGAAATTCATATTCTCTCCCTATAACCGTATGCGATCTTAACGCTTACAAGTATCGATTGCTTGCTACAATTTGTCTAACGTGTTTGTATTCCGCTGCTTATATTCTGATACATCAAACTTGTGATCACTGATCCTGTCAAATGTTCATCAGCTGTGTGAAAGTCTTCAGCATGTAAACTATGATTGAGGCTTTTCACGCATGGTTTTTGTGATCCGGTTGGGACTTAGAGATTTAGATCTTGGCTCATGGTTCAAATCTGTGTTGATGACATAATTTTCGGTTCAAAGAACGAAGGTTATGAAAGAATGGGAATCGTTATGCAGAAGAGTTTGAGATGAGTGCTATGGGGAGATGAAGTGCTTTCTCAGGCTACAGGTGGATCAAACACAAATGGGATCTTTCTACATCCAGTCCAATGTACGTAAGAGGACATTCTGCATTGCTTTGAATGGAGATTGCATCTGCTGCCGGTTAATCCACTAGCTCCTGAATCACGACATTTGCACCTGTGAAAATGGAGATCTTGTGGATGCCACGATGTACCGAGGAAGATTGGACCCCTCAGTATCTCATGCCTCTATGGACTTGATATCAATGTATGCGACATGTTTATGTTCTAGATATCGGACCTAAACGTAGGTCAATATCTGATCGAGGTCAAAAGGTTTTTCGCTATCTATAGGGTACACCTAACTTGGTTGTGGTATATCATGATGATTGATTTTGAGCTCACGGCGTAAGTGACTAGGACAATGGAGGCGCAGATGAACAAAGTTACATCAGCAGGGTGTCAATTCTTTGGGAGAAGATAATTACCTGGCAGTGTAAGAAGCAGAATCGGTTACATTGTCAACCTGTGAAGCCGAATATGTTGCTGCCAAGTTGCTGTTCACAAATCATCTGGATTCAACAGCAAATGCGGGATACGGTTTAACGTTCCATTCTACTCTATTTTTGTAGATAACTCTGCTGCAATTGCAGTAACTAAAAATCCGGTCCAACATCCTAAGACCAAACATATCGGTATAAATATCACTTCATACGAGATTGTTTCGAAAAGAACTTAATTGATGTGGTAAAAATTAATACTGATTTCAACGTGCTGACCTCTATACTAAAGCCTTTGATAACCACGTTTTCATATCTGCTAGAGGTCAACGATGTTAAAAAGAGAAGTGAGGTATCCTGATGATGATCATGTGTAGTCCGATGTAGTTTAGTTAATTTTTCGGTTTTATTTTATTCTATTTGTTTAATTTAGTCTGTTTAAATTAAACTCATGTTATTTGCTGTTTATTAAAATCTAAAATAATTAAACCAGGTTTGATTTAGTATTTAGGGGGAGAATAAGTCAGCAAGTAACATAAAAAAACAACGGAGAAGAAGTGGAAAGCTAATATAAGGTAGATGTATCTGTGATACCGATTCAAACCCTTTGGAATATGATAGTACACAGGAACAAGTCAAGAGGAACTTTAGAATCCTAATTTAGAAAAGATGAAAAAAAAATTCAAAGTATAAGTCTGTGTAGTCTAAGCAATATAAAAAGGAAGATGATAGAAAACTGGTAACTCTAAGGTAACACAATGAGAGTAGACCTAGAGGTTGCTAGACCACAATTGATATGTCGGTAGATTCAACACAATAGATGATTAGACCGGACTAGTGATCTCAAGATCAAACTAAGTTGTTCAACTGACTGTGGGCTTCCATCTTATCACTGGTTAACACAATCAATATATTCCAATAAGGGTAATGAGCATGTAAACGCCACAAATGTGTGCGGATGACCATAAATAGAGCAAAGCACGAAAAAAATAAAGAAAAATGCTATCAAGCTAATGACCTATGTTGTTGGTGCATTTGGTGCAAAATAAAAGCTGCTCTAACAAGGAGATAGGTTGTGTGCCTCTCTACTGTGCGATGGCACTGACCTGAGGATAAGCATAACCTAGATATTCTAGAATTCATTGTTGTTTGCCGCCTCTTTGCTATGCGATGGCACTGACCTGAGGACTGGTTTCTCTATGAAAGCTCTAAGAATAGTCTCTTCTTGTAACAATACCCGTAGACCGTTCAAAAGCTCCTGAGGGATGTTGATTACCATATAAGTGTGGGATCCACAAATGTTCATTGAATTAAATAAACCAAAAACAATCACCGGTTTGAGTCAAGAGTCTGTGTATGGATTTAAGTGGAAAAACATATTGACAATCATTGTGGTTGCAATTCTTGAAAGTTCAAATCAATGTGGTAATCTAAGAGTTCAGTATGATTCCCTAAAGCTGCTGATGACTCTGGATGAACACCAAGAATTGAGCATCGAAAGATTTTGATAACAAGTCCCAAATGATTTGATGTTCGTGTATGATTCCAAAATTGAATTGGTCCAGGTGTGGTCAATCTAAGTTGAAGCTTTCGATTCCGGAACCAAATCCCGTAGATTTCCATCTTAGGTTTTATCTCTCACAAAAAGTCCAAAAACAAATTTTATTTGTGTATTTAGTTTAAGTTTCTAGTTTAATATTTTAGTGTGTGTGTCTGTCGGACTACATCAGAAAAATCAGAATGGAATTAACTCACCTAAAAGGTCATGTCTGAGATGGCCATATGTTTTTCAAAGTTTAAAGAGTCACGTCAGAGGTGACAACGTGTTTTAAAAGAGTCACGTCTGAGGTGACTGAATTGGTTAAGAGCTTATAATGTTATTGTCAAAAGTTAAAAGGGTCTTAAAAGTAAAATGTTCAAAATGACTGTAAACTCACTAAGTGTGACCCATTCGCACGATTGGATCATGGTTATGGACCAACTATGCGAATGGCTCCCAATCGGCCGAATGGACATGAGAATGATCCATTCGACCGAATAGAAGGGGGAGAATGAAGCAGTCGACCGACTGAGGCTCAGTCGGTCAATTGAAGATGCGAATGAAAGAGACCGAATGAGGAAGTCGACCGACTGAGACTCAGTCGGCCGACTGAATGCGATTGACTAGGCCAATCGTACGACTGAGACTCAGTCGCCCTAATGAACTGAGCGAATGAGGCCAGTCGGCCGATTGAACTTAGGTTCAGTATTTAAGGGCCTCAGTCGATCGCATGTTCCTCATCACACCAAAATCGCACCCAAATCCCAGTCTTCCCGTTACTCTGCCAAAAATTGCTACAGATCCTGATCTACATTGCTGTTGAGTTTCTTACATTCGAGTGATGATTTTACAGGAAAAATGGCTGACAGGTGGTCTCTTAATCCAAAGCACAACATATGTGCCAATTTGGACCACACAACTCGGAACGCGGCCAAGTTCCCTGAGATTATAGCCTTCCTTAAACGCTCACGGATACATAAGGCTATATCTACACCGTGCACGCCTTACAAATCAATACACCAGGCATTCTGGGAGAATGCCTCAGTGGATCGCTCTCGTGAGCCATACAACATCCAAAGCACCATTATGGGTCAAGCTATCGACATTACCGCTACTGACATCCAGAGAATCCTTGAGTTTGGGGATGACTCCACTCACCCCACTAAGTTACATCCTTTGACAGTGAGAGGGTGTTTCCTCCGAATCAAGTATGCGGGGGACATTTACTCGGGGGTGATAAATAAGAGCAACATGTGCCCACAATACAAATATCTGGCACCTGTGATTCTTAAGTGCATTGCTTCGAGAAGGGGTGGTTTCGATGACCTATCAGATCAGATACAAAATGCCTTCCTGGCTCTGGTGCTGAACCACCCTTTCAGCTTCTCGAATATGATCTTTGCTTATTTGGTAGAGAACATTGAAGCAAAAGGGAAAGAAGGTTTTTGTATGTATCCAAGGTTTCTTCAGATGATATTCAATGAGAAGCTGCCTCTGCTCCCTAAGGAAAGTCACGATGCAGTGACTTTGGAACTTATGGATGACACTACTTTGCGTAGGATGGTGGTGTACCGGGGCAAGCAAGTGAAGCCCCAGGCAAAGAGGCTGATTGGCCATTTAGCAGATGAAAGTTATGTGGCACCAGGGAGATGCCAATGGCGTCACGAGGATAGTGACTCCGACGTGGAGCCAATTGTCCTACCCACTGATGATTCAGATGATGATGATAGTGGGGGTGCCGGAGACAATATGCCTGTTCCACAGAGAGGCACTACGTCTGATGTCGTGCCTCCAAAATCCGCCCCGGCTGCAGAAGTTACCGAATCAGCTGGGTTTCATCATGATTTTGTCCTTGAGACAGAAGTAGAAGAAGAAGAGTCTAATGAGGAGCCCCTCACCAGGACTGTGGGAAGAAAAGTGGTTCCCACAGTACATGGGCTTCGGGTGGTTGGTGAGCACCCAAGAGACTCTGGAGAGACAGAGACCGACCTGACCTATGCTCCAGGGTCAATCAGCAGGGTAGGAGGGGGAGCATCCACCTCGAAGGGAACAAGGAGAAAACGGATGGCTCAACCCCATGGGCAGAAACCAAAGAAGAAGTGTTGTTTGACCTTCATCACTACTACCTCAGCCACTACAGCCACCACCACCACCACTACCACCTCTTCAGACACACCATCCACCACCATAGCCACCATAGCCTCCACAGCAACCACAGACACCACCAGACCGACCACCAGAATATACATCCCAGCCACCACTACATCATTCACCCCTCACTCCCCACCACTATCATCCCGACCTGACCCGATATTCACCACAGCCACCACCACCACCACTAGCCACCAAACCGAGCCCTCAGCCTATCCCTCATTCACTTACAGATCACCTCTACCTACAGTTGCGGTAGAAGAACAGTTTTCGGCACTAAACAGAATGGTAATCCGTTTACTGGCTGCCGATGAGGAAAAGGCCTCCCAAATCCGCCAGCTTACTGACCTGACTGCTGCACAAACACACCAAATTGCAGAGCAGGCTCAAGTGATAGAAAGGCAGGCCCAACAGATGACTGCCCAGAGCAACGAGATAGCCCTTCTCCAAGCTCAAAGCATCACCTCAGGGAAGAAAATAGAGGAGTTAGAAAAGGCTAAAAAGACCATTTTGCTAAAGCTGAAAGGATCGAAGGAGGAGCCCTTAAAGATAAGGGATGGGGACAGAAATGATGATGATGACGAAGACGATGATGATGATGAGAGTGAAACTGACGAAGAGAAAACTGAAGAATGGCACGAAGATGATGACACTGATGGAGGAGAAGCAGCTGAATCTGTCTCAGCTCCAGGGCAAGAGAAAAGATCAAAGAACAGACAAGATCAGTCAGCTTCTGCTTCTGCACCTCCATATGATGAGCCGAGTATTCAGGATAAAAGTAAATATTAGATGTTTATGTATTTATTTACTTTTGTATTCTGTATTGAAAAACCATGTATTAAATGTTTATATTAAGTTAATGCATTTCGTTTGATAAATTACTAATGATTTGAGTGTGAAATGTGTAAATCAAACAGATCCAAATTACAAAAGAGATGAGTTTGATATTGCTCCCCTTCAGCAGGTCAAGTCTCAACTCACAATGGTTCTTGATCTGCAAGGGATTGTCAGAAGGTCAGTGAGTTATACCCCTGAAGAAGGGGAAATAATTCACGATCTATCAAACGAGCAACTGGCAGAAATTTTCAAGCTCAATCCTGATGAAATAGTGAAAGATGCTCCGAGATGTAATTCTACCTGTGATGACGAGCTAAATGACGTTGATGAAATAGAGATAGAAGATGTCACTGCAGAGCACTATCCTCAGTATGCTGACAATGAGGGCAATGTGGTTCCCAATCTGGGTGAATCCCTTGTCGGTGATACATTTGAGGTGTTAGACAAAATGGAGCAAGAGTTAGAGAAGACAGAGGGATGGCCCAAGCCTCAATGGATGATGTTGATATCCATAAGGCTGAATAGGCTGCATGTGTTAAAGAACTTAGAGCCCAACGTGCTGCACCGAAGAAGGATGCCTACACCAAGATCTACAGAGTTAAGAAACATCTTAAGGTGTCAGGCAGGATTATAGCATGGGCATATTTTGATGATCTTAATGTCTATGCCGTTAAGAGGGAGAAGGGCATGGAGTACTTTAGATTTCCACATGATCTAAAGACTCTACCAGGTTTTGAGCTCAACAAGTTGGCCAAACTAACGCTTTTGTATGCTGACCCGAGGAAGATGTCAGGCTGGTTCGAGGCTGCCCTAAAGAAGGAGTACCACACCAGGTGGGTTAACTTCAGACCCCAACAGCCTAAAAGGTATATCAGAAGGTCTGAGATGGATGCCATTACTGGAAAACCAAAGATAGTGTTGAAGTGGAATCCTCCACGCACAATGTCAAGAATCCCACTCCGGGAAATGACAAAGGATTTCACACCACACTTTAAGTGGTGGTACTACGATTGGAGAACATCAGGAGCGGTCATAGTCCTAAATAAAGAGGGCCAAATGGATACAACCAGAGTATTCGACCCAATGTGGCTTACCAACTTGTCGGCAAATGATGTCTATACACTATACAAGTGGCCACTGTTCTATGATACGCAAGATATTGTACAGGCCCTCCAGTTCCAAAATGTCATAAGACTTTGCTTCGCGTTTGATATTCACGCGCGAGTCACAAAAGAGGACAAGTACAAGAAATATGAGGAGGTAATGAAGAAAACAAGATATTAGAGAGATCTAGGTCCAAGGGGGAGTTTGTTGATACATGTATGTCCCTAGATCATGATATGTGATGTAATAGATCTTGTTTGGTATGATTAATGAAATGATATTGATAGTTTGTTAGTTATAATGTTTAATGTTTCATTAATGTGACGATATTGAATTGGTTAATTAGGTTAGTGATTGCTTGAATAATTACACATAATGTTTATTAATTAATACATTCAAACTTAACATAATGAAGTTCTCATGCGAATGGCTCTTGCGAATGAACCATACGCATGAATAACTTCACACGATTGACTCAGTCGCACGACTGAACCAGGAGACTGGATCAGTCGTACGATTGTAACATAAGATTGGCTCAGTCGCATGACTGAACACTCAGTCGTACGAATGAATCAACCGCATGGTTCAATCGCACGACTGAACCATACTAATGGTTCAGTCGCACGATTGAATAATACCAACCTATAAATACAACTCAATTCAAGAAAAAGGGGGACTCTCGATCAATTACGATTCCAGACGTACCCTAGCCGTTCAGAAACCTCCCAATTTGTTCTCCAAGTTCATAGAACACATTAGATCGATTCCCAATCGATTCTAACGTTAGTTTCAATTCTTGATTGATTCTTCGTGTGTTCTCACTGATTGGATCGCCAATCAAATAGGATTCCGCACTATTTGATGTGGTTTACATGTTAATCTCTAGGTATTTCGGTCAAATACCAGTCCTCACAATTGGTATCAGAGCCGGTTACTGCTGGAATGATCTAACAATCATTCTAGCAACCTGAGCTCTTGATTTCTGGATTGAATTTTAGATCTTGACGTTAAACCCACTTCATGTTCTTCGTGTTTTGCTCAGATCTTGTTACGTGTGTTGCTTCTATGTTGAAATCGAATTCGAAACCACGTTCCTGTCACCCTTTCGAATCTGATGATGTCTACTTTGTTTCGGTTCATGTTGAATTCGTCAGATTAGGGTTTTGGGCAGCCCTGGCGGCTGCAGATCTGAAAATCTGCGTCCAGACCCGTTCATGCAACTGGGCCATGCAAATGGACCATTCGTACGACTGGACCATGCGAATTAGCCATTCGTACGACTGGACCAATCGTATGTTCAGTCTTGCGACTGGACTAGTCGTATGTTCAATCGCACGAATGAGCCATCCGCATTGACTCATTTGCATTTGTTCCAGACTAAAAAAAAAGAATCTGGAACAGCTTCTTGCACAGATTTGAAGATGAGCAAAGCATATTAACCCAGAGGTTCATTTGTCAAATAAGTTCGATGTGTACCCCATTATTCGTCGGATTTCCAGAATAGGTGAATGTAATTGGAACACGAAAGAGAGAAGAGAAGATGTCAGCAGTTGTTGCTGATTTTGTGGGGTAGTCAAGAGCATCTGACTACTTATGGGCCAATCAAGTTATATTTATCCGCACAGAATGGATTCTGCTTCTTAGGGGGAATCCTTGTATATAGAAAGTGAAGATGCAATCAGAAAGTGATGATGTAAACCGGTTTCCGATGATGAATCTTCGTGCGTGCTGATTTGGTTGATATTGTCAGCTGTGGATTGGAACCTTCAACCTTTTGCCCAATACACCGTGTCCAGACTCAAGGAGAGCACAATGTCTATATATTAGGATATGCTGAATGTGAGGGGGATTTCTGCAGGTGCTGATGTTAATCAGGTTAGCCTGTGTGAAGATTGAAGCAATGGAAAACTGTTCTTATCATTATCTGGAAAAATCAGTCATATGGGGAATCTTGCTGTTGTGATTGTGTTCTGCAAAGTAAACGAAAGCTATTGTGCCTAAATTCATTTTCAGGGATGAGGTAGTAACCAGACGGATCGGCAACGTTGGCTAAAATGGTTTTCGTTTGATTCTATTGGCAACCAGAACAAATATTGACTGAAGATTGTAAGAGGTGTTATCTACTATTTGCAAGCAACGTACAAGGGGGAATTTGTTGGAGCATATATAGTCATATATAGTGTGTCCGTCGCTTGTCGAATAGTCTAGGCTTAATGTTATACACCTGATATGGTGTAAACACATGAAACTGGGTCATTCGCAGGAGCATATGCGAATGAGACTCAGTCGTACGACTGATCCATGCTAATGGACCAGCCGTGCGACTGAGAGATGCGATTGGGACATTCGTAAGACTGAACCATAAGAATGGTCCAGTCGTACGATTGAACCATACGCATGGTCCAGTCGTACGATTGGGCCATACGCATGGTCCAATCGCACGAATGGGCCCAGTCGCATCTAATATGGGCTGAGGCCTATATATACCAGTTTTAATGTGTAGAAGGGTTAAGGGTTGAGATAGGAGTCTGCCTGGGAGCCTAGGGCTACCGGATGAGAGGGGAGATCATGCTCGATCTCCCCTTGCCAAGAGTCTTGATTCTTATGTTGTAACAACTTGTAATCGTTAGGTTTTATCAATGAAACCATTCAATTATAGTTCGTGTTATTCTTTGACTTTTGGTTTGTGCTGTTGTTTATCCTTCCGTCAAGAACATGCTCGGATGTTTACCGATCTAGCGACCTCATAGCTCATTCACATATAATGATCCTTTGATTTTGGGTTTGTTTTTAAACATACATATTGTCACCATAAGAACATGAAATTTCAGTTTTATAATCATGTTTCAAAATATATTTCCGCTGCATTTTCCTGAATGTTTAAGAGGTTAAACGTTGGTTTTATGGACAACAAACCCAACATTTATTTCTCAGCCTCTTCTCTTTTCTATCGATGATTGCCACTGGTTGCACCACATAATTGAGCCTTTCATCTACTTTGATATCCTCTAGTGGAACAATCATGTCATCATCAGCTAGGCACTTTCTCAGGTGAGATACATGGAATGTCGGGTGAATTCCACTAAACTCATGTGGTAACTCCAATCTATAGGCCACCTCTCCTACTCGAGCAATGATTCGGAAAGGGCCTATACACCTTGGGCTCAACTTGCCCTGCTTCCTGAATCGGATAATACCCTTCCAAGGTGAGACCTTCAACATAACCCGGTCACCCACCTAGAACTTAATCGGTCTGTGTCGTTTATCAGCATACGACTTCTGTCTAACTTTGGTTGCCTTCTTGAAGGCTTTAATCTTCTCAAGCTTCTTAGTCGTAGCCTCGATTACCCTGATGCTCCCCAATTCTTTCTCACCAATATCACCCCAACAAACGGGTGTTCTGCATCTCCTACCTTATAGCATCTCGTATGGTGGCATACCAATGCTACCATGATAGTTGTTGTTGTACGAGAATTCAGCTAACGGTAAGTGGTCATCCCAACTTCCCCCAAAATCAATCACACATGCCCGAAGCATGTCTTCTAGTGTCTGAATGGTTCTTTCTGACTGACCATCAGTTTGGGGATGATAAGCCGTGATAATATGTAACGTCGTCCCCATGGCATCGGTGAATTTCTTCGAGAAACTAGAGGTAAACCGGGTGTCACAATCAGACACAATAGACACCGGCACACCGTGACGAGTTACAATTTTCTTGATGAATAGACCCACCAACCTCTCAGATGAATATGTCTCGCAAATCGTTAGGAAGTGAGCACTTTTCGTCAAACGGTCGACAATCACCCATATGGCACCGTTCCCTTTCGGAGTACGTGGAAATTCGTTATGAAATCCATGGTGATGTGCTCCCACTTCCATTCCGGTATATCTAAAGGTTGGATCTTCCCATACGGCTTCGGATGTTCGGCCTTCACCTATAAGCAAGTAAGGCACTTACTCACATACTCCACCACATCACGCTTCATACCCGGCCACTAATTATCTTTCTTCATATCTTGATACATTTTTGTGTCACCAGAATGAATGGAGTATCGAGTCTTATGAGCTTCATCCATAATCCTCACACGTAGATCCACGAAATGAGGAATCCATACCCGTCCAAATCGAGTTTTAACACCAAGTGTGTTTTCACCCAATTCCCAACCAGACCTCTCATTCTTTTAGGGTTTAGCTGATCTTCTTTTAATGCCTCATCTTGAAACTCCCTGACTTGCTTCATTACATCATAGGTCATGATCAGTTGATATGCTATCACCCGAATTGGCTTGGGCCTCTCCTTTCGGCTAAGAGCATCAGCCACCACGTTGGCTTTGCCCGGATGGTAATGGATCTCCCAATCATAATCTTTTATGAGCTCCAACCATCTTCTCTGCCTCCTGTTCAGATCTTTTTGCTCGAAGAAGTACCTCAAGCTCTGGTGGTCAGTGAAAATGGTGCACTTCGTCCCGTAGAGATAGTGCCTCCAAATCTTCAATGCAAAGACCACGGCTGCTAGCTCCAAGTCATGAGTGGGATAACTGACCTCATGAACTTTCAACTGTCGGGATGCATAGGCTATAACCTTCCCTCTCTGCATTAACACACACCCTAACCCCGAGTAGGAAGCATCTGAATAAACCACCAAATGCTCGCTTCCTTTGGGTAATGACAAACATGAGCTTGAGTCAGCCTTGCCTTTAACTCCTCGAATGCTTGCTCTTGAGCTTGACCCCATATAAACTTTACATCCTTTCGGGTCAACTTAGTCAATGGGGAAGCTATCTTGGAGAAGTCCTGAATGAACCTTCGATAATATCCCGCTAACCCCAAGAAACTACGATCTCGGATGGCGTCGTTCGAGACTTCCATTGCATCACAGCCTCCACCTTAGCAGGGTCTAGCATAATCCCTTCAGGATTTACCACGTGACCTAAGAATTGAACTTTGCACAACCAAAACATGCACTTGGAGAATTTGGCATACAACTTCCCCTTTCTTAAGGTCTCCAACACCTCCCGAATATGACCAGCATGCTCTTCTTCGCTCTTCGAGTAGATCAGAATATCATCAATGAATCAATCACTAATCTATCCAACATAGACTGACACACTCGATTCATCAAATCCATAAAGGCAGCTGGCACGTTAGTTAAACCAAAAGACATAACGAGGAACTTGTAGTGTCCATAACGCGTACGGAAAGCTATCTTAGGAATGTCTTGTTCCTTCACCTTCAATTGATGGTAGCAAGATCGTAAATCTATTCTCGAGAACCAACTGGCACCTTGGAGCTGCTCAAACAAATCATCAATCTTGGTAAGGGGTACCTATTCTTCATTGTCAACTTGTTCAGCTCTCGGTAGTCGATGCACATTCGCATACTTCCGTCCTTTTTCTTTACAAACAATACCGGAGCACCCCACCGAGAGATACTCGTTCGAATGAATCCCTTATCCATCAACTCCTGTAACTAGCTCATGAGTTCCTTCATCTCAGTAGGAGCTAAGCAATATGGTGCTTTGGCAACGGGTTGAGCACCGGGTATCAAAACAATTTGGAACTCAATCTCGCGATCTGGTGGCACGCCGGGTAAGTCTTCCGGGAATACGTCCGGAAAGTCACACACCACTGGCACCTCAGATAATTGCGGTACCGATGCATCCACATCTTTTATGTATGCCAAGTAGGCACTACATCCACGTCTCATGCACTTCCATGCCACCACCATCGAAATCATCTTCGGGATCGTAGTAACGTGATATCCATGAATTATAACCAAACTCCCATCGGGCGCAACTAATCGAATCATCTTCTTGCGACATACGATGTTTGCTTCATAGGTTGCTAACCAGTCCATCCCTAGTACTACATCAAATCCACCAAGGGGCATCACGTGTAACCTAGCAGCAAACCTATGACCTTCTAGTTCTATGGTACAGTCCTCTATCACATGAGTAATTCTAGTGGACTTACTAATAGCGGTTTCTACATCGAATGGTTCATTGACATTTCTACTACTAACAGCCAGCTTAGCACAGAAAGTAGTGGAAATAAAACTCCCGCTAGCATCAGAATCAAACAATAGAGAGGCATAAATTTGGTTTACTAGAAACATACCTGACCCAACATCGGGATCAGTTCTGGCTTCCTCCCAGGTCATCATGTAAGCTCAAGCACTTGCCCTCTACCCTCCTTCCTCCGGCTTCTATTCCCCTCTCCAGAGCTCTCCGCCCTCGGCTTCTTACAGTCTCTAGCGATGTGTCCAGGCTTGCCACACCTGAAGCATACATTCATTCCATCCTTCACTCACCAATATGCTCCCTTCCATATTTGCGACACTTCTTCAACCCTGCACCAGATCTGACCACACGTCGGTCACCCACCTTCGCCACTTATTCTTTGGAGCAGCTCCACCACATCCAAATGTTCCCATTCCAGTTCCGGTCACCACCACCCTTATTGTTCACCTCATCTACCACCACCTCGCGCTCATCATATAATCTACCAGCCAAATGAACCGTTGCCTAAAAGTGCTCTGCCGGGCGGCGATCATATGCCTACAGGTATCCGCCGGCAGCCCCTAGATATATCTCTTAATCTTTCGTGACAGTGGTGTCACTTGATCAAGCACCAACCATGACATTTCATTAAATTTTGTGGTGTACTGCTGGTGTGTCATCGTTCCCGCCTCCAGCTGCAGGAACTCTCTTTCTACCTTTTCCATCTCTTTATGAGGATAGAATTCCTCAATCACTAACTTCTTCAGTTCAGGCCACCTCATTCTCCCAATGGCCCCACTACCCTCGGCTTGGACAATGTTTTCCCACCAGCACAAAGCCGTGTCCATAAAAGAGTGGGTAGCGAATTTCACCTTCTGATCTTCACGGCACTCACTGATATCGAGGACAACCTCCATTTCCCTCACCCACCGGTGAGCAGCAGCAGCCGGGCCATTTCCATTGAAGGTAGGGGCTTGCATTTCATAAACGCCCCATAGTTACACCCTCATGCCGCCTCCGGCGCAGGCTCTTGTTCATCCTCTTCATCTTCAGAGAGAACCATTTCCGGCTTCGGTTGCTCTGGTCTTCCTGAGGACCTGTTCCTCTCCTTTCTATCCCCTTCCCGTACTGCCTTGATAACTTCGGTCACTACAGACGGTAAGATTGTCTACATGACTTGACGAACTTCTTCCACAACAGCCTCGTTTTCTAAGGCTCTCAGATTGGCGCTCTTATCGCCGCCCTCCGAATGAGGAGTCTCTGGTTCTTCATGAACCACTTTCTCGACTCTGGGTCTCCTCTCTTGGGTCGTGGAGCAGCACCGTGACCTCCACCACGAGAGGCTTTCAAAGATCTCTCGCCAGCTATCCACTAAGCGCACAGTATAAGATTCAAACACTAACACGGTCATTCAAGGTAATAGCTCAGTTTATGTCAAGTATAGTAGTCCCTAATTACAGTGGCCAATTATGATTAGCCACTTACTTTACTCTTCATACCCTAAGCATTTCCTATCCTGACCTAATCAGTATCTAAATCTACTAACAGCACATAAGGCACATAACATGCGTACATAATACCGGTAAATATTAAGAAAAGACATACTTGATGGAACGTAGCTACTCGGGCTAACATCCCTCCATTTGTCCGATTTTCAGTTTAAGTTTAGGTTTTAAAAATTTTATTAAGCCAATTCTCTTAAACTTTGGCTCTGATACCAACTTGTAAGGCCCCGTTCCCGGAGCCTCAGAGTTGGTCAATCACAGCAGCTAAAACATTAAATATTATAATTATACAAACTTAAGCAGCGGAAATAATTTATCAAAAACCATTCATTTCATTTAAAACACTGTTGTTGAGCAATACATCATCTTTTAACTATTTACAAAAGAATTGTTTTACTGCATTAGAAAACAACAGCAACATAAAATATGAATGGATCTCAGTCTTTCCCCTACCGAGTAGCTTCACCCTCATGCCATCCTCAGCAATAATTACCTGCCAACTGAAAATGTATAGAAGTCAGAATTGCTGAGTGAGCTCTAGTTTTAAAACTATTAAAATACTTTTTGTATGTTGTATATGAAAATACTCTTTCTATGAATTACAACTCTTTACTATGTATGCGAGCACGCATTAACTATATGAACACATACTGTTTGTTCTCTTTACTGTGGGCCTTGTATGTTCTGTAATCTTTTATTTTTATCATTCATATTCTATATGGACCAATGAGCAATACCCTAAATTGTATGCGCGATGAAAATCGGTGATGGCCAATCTATATCCCTCAAAAGGGTTATGTTTACTGTATACAAGGCCAACCCAAACACCTAGGGTATGCTACAGAGGTCCTGCCAATCTCCAAGACTAGCCCTGTGTGCATAATAGGGTAGGTAACCTGCAACATAGTTGAGCTAATGACAACACGGTCGTGTACCTCCTGTTAGCTTGCAAGACTTGTTAACATTTTATTAATGTTCCTCTTCTTTTCTTTATTGCTCTTTCTCTTTATTATTAAAATATACTTTACGTTATGATAATAAACATAACATGCAAAGTCACACACTATAAGTAATAATAATAGCAATAATAATAATAAGGAACAATCATAATCATGCATGAAACTCATCATTAATAAGCCCTAGTCAAACCTCGGTCAAAACCCTAAAAGCACAAACTCCTAAGAATTTTATAATAAATTCGAAGTGTTGGGCCCTTAGACACTATTTGGGCGCATCAGCCCTCTTTAGGTGTTTCATTACTATGTAGGTGCATGAGTCAACACTTAAGTTGCTTTAACTCTTTGGCACATGAATAATTCAGGTGCATGGGCACTATTTGGGCGTATGAACACTTAGGAGCATGGGCACTATTGGGGCGCATGGCCCTACACTTAGTCGTCCGACTAATATTTCTAGGCGCATGGGCCATTGTTGAGGCGCAACGGCTATACTTCAACATTTCTAAGGCATATTTCAGGCGCATGGGTTACTGTTCAGGTGCATGGGTTACACTTAAATTCGTCTAAGGCATTCCCAAGCGCATGAGCTAGGCGGATGAACCTTTTGTGTAACATGTTTCTATGATGATTTCGAACCCATTCATCATACCTATTTGTTCTAAGCTTACTAGGGCTATTCTAAACATGAACAACGTATAGGCATTCAAGAATCATCATCCAAACATGCATAATACATACGGGATACATACATAAACATTGTAAAAATCATTTTAATACATTTTCAGCCCCAAAGATAGTTTAAAACAATTAAAAACCGGGGTCTAAAAACTAACCTAGTGCAACTTGGTTGTTTCTTCCTTTTTAACCCTTTTGCAACTAAGTTCAAACACCTAAAAACCCCACCAAACACACACACCCGAGCACATACACAAACACATAACGACATAAACATATAACCAGGATAAAATCCGTCATAAATACTTAAAAGCCACGAATTCTTAACTTTGATTCGTTCTTCTTCTTCTTCTTTTCTTCAAACCAAGAGTTCTCTGCTCTCTCTCTCTAAAACCGAATGAAAATGGTGATGTGAAGTGAGGGTGAGCGGCTATGCCCACCTTTACACCAACTTTTTATGTACTTTTGTCCTTTTTACATTTTAACCCCTCAACTTGGGTTAATTAACATTTCATACTTTTGTTCTTCATTTCTTATTAGTCTTTTAAAAGAATAACAGGGTGTTACATTAAACAACTTTCATAATATGTCCAACAAACCCAACACATACAAGATTGATGTGGTTAGTACGTTATGTTCCATGTTGGGTCATACTCAATAACAAGCTAAACAAGCACCAATAAATATTTATTTTTTGATAAGATCAAACAAATAAATATTGACACCAATTTAGAAAATAGGTTTTTTAAATCATTGCATTTGAAATAGAACAAATTATATGGAAAATTTGTTCATGAGAAATTATTTGTATCATTATTTAAGTAAGTTAAATAATAAAAAATAATAGTGTGTTAATGTTATAAAATTAAAAGAGGTTTTATTTTATAAACATATGTATTAAAGTGTGTAAAACATTATAAAATAAAAATAGGAGGGAACCCATTTTAAAACCCTGTTTTGGCCTCCCCTTGTGGTTTTTGGGAATCTCTTTGTCTTGGTTTAATACAAGACTTTAGCCTCCTTGCACTCTACCCTTAACACACTCTCTCACACACACATGCAAAAACCTTCTTCTCTTCATTCACTTGGCTGAAAATTTCGAACTTCATGGCTGAATTTGAAGAGTCTCTTGATTTATTTTGGATTTGCAAGAAGGAGGAGAGATTTCGTGTTGCACTCCCAAACAAGTTAGGTGTTTGCAAGGGCTTGTGAGTATACAAGCTTGAGGTCTTCTCTTTTGGAGGCTAGGCATTCAAGAAGCATCATCACCTTCTTCTCATCCATACAACATCCTCTTGTTTTTGAAAGGTAGTTTCAAGAACACCATTTGGTTGTTCTTTCTGTTTTGATAGCATTTCATTTCAGATACATATAATCTTTGGTCATGGGTTTTGTTTTGGGCTAAAAATGGTTAATATTTTCAGATTGTTAAACCCACTTTTAACACCTTATATCCGCTGTGTTTGCTTGTTAGATGGTTAAATTAGCTTTCATTATCTTTTAAAAAACCCAATAGTTTACTCACTAATAACATGAAAAACCTGAAATTTAGCATGCCTAGTTGATACTATACACTTGCATTGATTTAAATGGACTAACATACTTTTAATAAGAACACAGGTATCATCTCAATAGATTAACTCCTCAGGAAGATGCTTAGTATTATAATATGATCCCTTTCTATGTAAATACATGCTCATACATTGTCCTTATTTTAATTTTGTTCAGTTAGCTTCTTTGTGTTTTGACAGAAATGTGTCTTTCATGATATTTTTCTTAGAAAGTTATGATAAATGCATTCATTCATCAATAATCACAAATTTAGTGGGAGTAGAATCATGAAAATAAATTTACAACAAAATTGTAAATTGAATTGTCAATATGAAGGAATTAGAACCTGAGCACTACCTTGGTTTTTGGATACATGAAGTTTTTTAAAATATAAACCTTCTTGTGCACAATTGTCATGAATACAAAGTCAACAAGGTCCAATAGCAATAAATGGTTCTAGACCATACAATAAAATAAGTTTATCATAGTGCATCTCAAGCATCAACAAAAGCTATAGTGCATTTGAATCAACCGCAGAAGCTACAATGCACTTCAAGCATCAGCAGAAACTGTAATGTGAAAACTTAATTAATTTTTTCCATTTGTAGATTGGTAAACTAAAGATGAGCCAACACTCAAAAGTATAATCTAATTTCATAGATTGGTAACGTATAAAAATTTAGGTTATGCTTCATTAGCATAAGTTTTTATTTGGTGCAAGCCTCATCCCCATCTCCACAATCACCCATTTACCAATAACCTCAAACACCTAAATCACAATCACCAAATACCCAAAACACTCAACCAATCTCTCCAATCCACCCACTATCACCAAATCAACCTCAAGCACCCCAATCATAGTCCTTAGCCAGCCAAGACACTCAGCCATTATCTCCTATTCATCCTCTTTCATAAAATCATTCTCCAACCATAGAAAAGCAATCTAGTAAGAGCTTTTACACAAGGGAGACAGTCTTAGCCTCACAAGCCAGTACTATTTAATTGTCACTAACCAAGAGTGAATCCCTTGTCCATGTAAGCAATACTGAACCAGTCTCTCTAGTCATTAACCATAGCAACAACAACAATCACATCAAGAACAAGCAGAGCAAGCAATTGAGTCAAGTTCAAGCTCAGTTAGTGTAGCACCTAAAGATATGGATAATGATGAGATTACTACTCAACATCAGAAAGAAGAAAAAACCAACTATGTGGATGTAATTGCTTACAATGAAAATGGTCTTAGTGATGATGATATCACAGTGAGCAAAAAGTTATTTGTTTGCTGAATACAACAAGCTTGTTGTCATGTCTAACTATAAAAAGCAAAGAATTCAAGAGCTGAAAGGGATGATAAAAGAAAAGTATGATTAGCTAATGTAGCAAGAAGCATGGATTAAAAGATTAAGAGAAGATGCTCAATGCAACAATGAAGTGATTGATGCTCTTCTTTAACAAAAATCTAAGCTCAAAGAATCAATGACCTTTGAGAGGTATGAAAATAAGAAGCTAATGCTGAAAATGGATCAAGTAACTAACTGTCTCTTTTCTTAATTAGCTTTGTTGAAAATGAAAGAAGAAGAGCTTGAGGAGCTAAAAATGAAAATCTATGAGCTGGAATCAAATGGTGCTCCTACAACAAATAAAACAAAAGAATCTTCTGACACCACAAAGCAAATCATTCAATATAGAAGAAAAGTACTTGGGTTTTGTGAAGAAGGAAGTGATTGAAATACAAGACTCACGCAAAAGGTCTAAAGTTGTTGAATCTTCATCGCTAAAGCCTATGCCTCCTGCTGAAATATTAAGTGATGCTGAATAGAATGAGCTCATATAGGATGAACCTGCCAAATATCATAAAGAAGAAAAAGGCTGGTGACCTACTAACCATTAAATACATACTTGAAGAGAGGCCATAATCTTCCATGTTTATGATCTTAATCATCATGGATTTCCATATGACTTGGTGGAAAAGCTAAGCATGAATGAAGTGAAGGATCTGCTCAAAGAGTTTGAGCTTGCAAGATTCATAATTACAAATTATGACTATGAAGCATTCACAACTTTTCAAGCCATTCACAAAACTAAGAAAGATCTAGGACACTGTGATACAACAAAGCTTAGCAAGTACAATATGGTTTTTGGCTACAGGGTCACAACTACAAGGCACATGAGCTTAAAGGAAGAACAGTTGGTGAGCTAAGAAGGATGATGGATCGTGTCATGGCTGTTGAGCTTGACAGTAGTGTAAGATTCAGAACAGAAGCTCCTAATCCTTTATATGAGTAACAAAGGAAAGTCCTTGTTGATCCTATATTGTTGAAACTAAATATCAACACAAAGGGAGAGGAAATCTAATAAGAGAGCCAAGAGTTGTTATCCCTGGAAAAGTATGGCCATTGGGCACAACTGTGAGAGGGACAACTGAAAGAAAATCATCTCTAATCCAATTGTTTGATCATATTACAACTCCCACTTCTATTGAGGAAAACAAGAGTATGGCTTAGATATATGTTCCAGAGTGGGACTGTGCTTTAATCAAGAGGATATTTAGAAGAGTTGAATACTATCGTTTGATTGAATCTGTATTACTGCTACCTGATGTTGACATACATGATCTTCAGAGCTTAATCATCTCATACTATCCAATATGCCCAAGAGGAAGAGATTTCTCCGTAGCTGTTGGAAAGTTAAAAACAAAATCCAACGATCACGTTCTGAAAGAAGCAACAAGATAAGATGATGAGCAGAAGAAAAGAAGCAAAAGAACATCAAAATCCAACTCCTCTGCATTGAGTGATGATAAATTCCTTAGGAGAGTTGGATATTCAAAAAAAACAACAGCCACAATCAAGCATACAGAAAGTACTCAATATACATTTCCTATAACTGAATGGGGATATGTTGAGAGAACTAAAGAGTTGTTGTTATTAAGGAATGAAGAAACAAAGAAAGCTAAAAGTATCCGACTCTTTGATTTAGTGGAAATCAAGCTACTCCACCCTAGCTACTCTTCATATTTGCATGACAAATTCTTTCCAAAGCTGACTGATGAAAGAGCACAACATGATCTATGCCTGTATGTGCACATGATTCAAGTAATTAATAAACATCATGCAAAGGCATCTAAGAAAAGAAGACATGAAGTTGGATTGCTGAAATGAGCTAACATCAAGGAAGTGTCTGAGCTAAGGATGTTAGAACAAGATGAGCTTGAACTTGTCAATAATCAAAGTGTTGTGGAAACTCTACAATAGAAGAAGCCATTTTGGGGCTGAACTTTAAGACACTACAAACAATACGTAGAATGAAGATCAAGTACAAGTACGATCATCAAAAGTATGCAATTTCATACTTCAACAAGAAGATGGTGTCTAGAATGAAGGATCTTTCAGTTTTGAAGAGCTGATTACAATTGTCTTAGCCAAGGCGGATTATTGTTAGATCTTGGAACTATAGGAGTAGATCATTTTGTATAGGCTTAGAACTTTAATAAATATTTGTAATGAACAATTGTAATTCATTATTATGTCATATTCATTATATATAGGTTAACCGATATGTGTATTGATTTGTTTATGATTGCACATGCAAATATAATACTTGGTCGATTACTAAAATTGACTAGGTGTAAGAAACATCCACAGATGAAAATTTTTGTTCTTCCATAGATATATTTCTTACAAAATCAATCATCTAAAGATCTTCTGTAGATGAACAACCAGCTCTGAAGTTGGAAGTGAAGATCCCTTTGGAACCACAAGATAGCTTCGGAAGAACAAAGTACCTTCGGAAGAACAAGACTCGTTCAGAAGAACAAACATCTACGGAATACCATATTCCTATGGAGTCCAAACACTTGTATTTAATAATACAAGTGCTAAAAGTCAACAACACAGATGTGTGAATCCCAAGAGATCCGGTGTTTCCTTATGAAAAACACACATGCCTATAAATATGGATCCTAGGTTACACATCAAGAGGAGACGACTAAGACGGCAAGACAATACACGATCACAAACAGCAAAGCATCAATACAACAAACCAAACATGACATCAAATCACCCAAACACAAACTCTAGCAGCCGGTCACATCAACATCAATACATTCAAATCCAATATTATTCGTTCATTGTTTATTCATTTGTAATCCTTAACATGTTCTAATGAAATACATTTGAATTAAATCTTTTTGTTTGATTATTAATTGTGATCTTCTCCTTGTGTTCGTCTTAATCATTAATCATTATTGTTGATATTGATTTTATTAGAAAAAATTAAACAAAGTTAACGTTGATTCCGCAAACATTGACTTGACTCCGAATTAACATTGATAATTCCTGATTGCAATCCATGGATTCACAATATAATGCATACTACATAATAATGAATTACATTTGTTCATTACAAATATTGATTAAAGTTTAAGCCTATACAAAATGATCTAGTCCTATAGTTCCTAGATCTAAAAATACTCCCCGTTAGGCTTAGACACTTGTAACGAGCTCTTCAAAACTAAAAGCTCCTTCATTCTAGACACCATCTTCTTGTTGAAGTATGACACTGCATCCTTTTGATCATCGTACTTGTACTTGATCTCCATTGTGCATATTCTTTCTAGTGTCTCAAAGTTCAGCCCCAAAATGTCTTCTTCTGTTGTGAAAGTTTCCACAACACTTTGATTATTGACATGTCCAAGCTCATTATGTTCTTCCTAATCATTATTCATTATTGTTGATATTGAATTTATTAAAAACAATTAAAGAAAGTTAATGTTGATTCCAAAAACATTGACTTCACTCTGAATTAACATTTATAATTCATGATTGCAATCCTTGGATTCATAGAGTTGTTGACCTTAAATATGAGGTTAAGATTTTTAAGATTTCATGTGATAAGAATGATGATCGATAAGCGTTTGTCAAAACTATTTAGTCTACCTACATACACAAATGAAGGTGAAGTAAAACTAATGGTTTTTTTAAGAGAAGAAATATGGCCAAGGTTTACGCATGTGCATATCATTGTGTTCTTCGCAATCAATTTGTAACTAAATCAAAATTACTCACTCTTGGAATCAACTTACACTTTGATTTCATCATGAATTAAAGATATTGTTTCATTAATTGAACTTACATCAAAATTTAAAGCATCAACAAACCCAAGAACATAGGATCAAATATATGTGAATCAACTAGCTATCAAGAAGAGATAACAACCAAAAGAAACACCCTTTTAATTATATAACTTATACAGACTTTTATTAGTTGATGTTATTTAACCAATATAAGTACCATTAAAAGTAATACCCATAAACAAAATATCCTTATAAGTTGTTCTATGTCATATACAATTTATTTAGAAAAATCCACATTTCTAAATGGGTGTAATTATTTAATTGTATGATCATATCATCAATAAATATTAATTGCTGTTTGCTAAGCTTGTTATTAGGTATTACCCGACTTGGATCATAACGTACTAACCACATCAATATTCTATGTGTCTTGGGCATAAAGGATCCAACAATCTCCCACTTGCACAAGATTCATTGAAGATTGATGCAAGTAGTAAAAGGCATTCAATAACATCATCCCCTTCAAGTATCCAACTTGAAATGATTTAAGTGAATCAATCATTTATCCTTTTGTTATGGATGTCATGTTAATTCCAAGGACACAAAATGATCATTCCTTGTTGATTTATCTTAATAAGGCCTTAGACATCTTGCTCTCAACGAATAAGAGGAACACATTCTATCTTGACTGCATACGTTTCTCACAATCACCTCGTGTCACACCTTAACATAGCCTTATGTACTCTACATTATTTCAAAGCAATGAAGAACTAGCTCAAGGTATAACACACTGGTGAATATCAAAACCCAATATGTATCTTAGGTCGGGGGATGCCAAATGATATTCACCTTTACTCAAATTTACTTATGACAATCAAGAAAATTTCATGTAGTAAAAATTGAGATGTGGGTCACTCCAATATTCATATCCCACAAATATCTATGAACTTTGGCACCAACCAATTGCTCTATATTCGTGCCTTATAAATATCCAACAATCCATGTTCATAATAGTCTTACATTTATATTTGTTCCCGCAAACATGACTAACTACGGACATTTAGAATAATAAACATATACATGCTAAAAGGAACATAACTCAGAATATCACACATATATAAAAAACTTAATATTACATTGTTCCAAACTTTAAATACTAAAGAGACAATTCCAATCACTAGAATATCGATGTCCGAAGGCACAAGTATGACTTTCATGCTTTGCTCTTTCAAAGAGCTTCGTGAGTGGATCCGCAATGTTTTGATCGGTGTGAACTTTATGAATATATATCTTTCCCTTTTCAACTTTATACCTTATGTAGTTGAATCTCTACTTAATGTGTCTAGTCTTTTGAGGTGCATGGGGTTCCTTGAATTGTGCAATCGCACCCTTGTTATCACAAAATATTTTTGGGGGTCTTGAATGGTAGAGACCACCCCTAGATCGGCGATAAATTTCTTTATCCATGCAACTTCTTGAGCTGCTAATGAGGTGGCTATCTATTCGGATTCTGTAGTGGAAAATGCTACCACATCTTGTTTTGATCTCTTCCAGTCCATTCATAATGAAGACATACCTCGACTGTGATTGAGAATCATCTCGATCAGTTTGGAAACTCGCATCCTTGTAACCCTTTACAACGAGATCCTCTTCATCATATCCATATATTAGAAACATATCCTTAGTCCTCCTAAGGTATTTCAACATACTTTAAACAACCATGCAATGGCTATTACCTGGATTCTGCTCATATCTACTTGTCACCCTTAACGCGTATGACACGTCCGGTCTAGTGCATATCATCACATACATGCTCGATCCTATAGCAGACGCATATGGGATGTCCTTCATTCGATCTGCTCATCCGTTGAGCTTAGACATTGAGATGTACTCAATATTGTCCCTCTTTGAATAGGTACCATACCTTTCTTAGAGTTTTCCATCTTGATCCTCTTCAAGATTTTATCAATATATTCACTTTGGTTTAGACCTATCAACTGCCTCGATCTGTCCATATAGATCTTTATTCCCAAAATATAGGCGGCTTCACCGAGATCATTTATGTAATAACATCTTCCAAGCCAGGTTTTAACACCTTCCATGGCTAGAATATCATTTCCAAAAAGTAGTATGTCATTAACATACAATACTAAAAATGTAATTATGCTCCCACTAGCCTTCTTATATACACAAGCCTCGTCAGCATTCTTGATGAAACCAAATTTCATGATCTCTTCATAAAAATGTTGATTCCAACTTCTTGATGCTTGTTTCAATCCATAGATTGATCTCTTTAACTTTCATACTTTTTTAGGATGTTGTGGATCGACAAAACCATCAGGTTGAACCATATGGAGAGTCTCTTGGAGATGTCCATTAAGAAAAGAGGTTTTGACATCCATTTTCCAAATCTCACAGTCATAATATGGAGCTATGGCAAATAATATCCTAATTGACTTTAGCATTGCCACAAGGGAGAACGCTTCATCATAATCAACCTCTTGAGTTTGAGTGAAACCTTTTGCTACAAGTCTTGCTTTGCAAGTATCCATGTTTGTGTGCATATGTGTTTTCTTCTTGAAAACCCACTTTCATCCAAATGGTTTGGAGTTAATTGGAGGGTCAACCAATTCCCAACCTTGGTTGTCATACGTGGATTGCATCTCTACATTCATGGCTTCCAGCCATTTGTCACAATCCGAATTGGACAATGCATCATGGTATGTAGTTGGCTCATAAAAGTCAACCACATAGCATCCATTCATGAAAAATCCATATATTTGAGGTGGAATACTAAATCTAGCAGATTTGCGAACATTTTGTGTGTATCGATCAACCTCTTGATCATCATCAACAACTTCATGTTGATTGCTAGTGTCTACCAAACATGTATCGGCTTGTGGATCTTGATCCTCATCAAATTCCACTATTCTATACGTTATTCCTTCCATAAGGAACTTAGCTACCAAGAACTCTGCCCTTCGAATAATAAATACTTTTTTATCTGTTGGATCAAAGAAGTAGTACCTTATACAGTCTTTGGGATATCCAACA
This sequence comes from Flaveria trinervia, assembly GCA_025506515.1. Classification (NCBI taxonomy): domain Eukaryota; kingdom Viridiplantae; phylum Streptophyta; class Magnoliopsida; order Asterales; family Asteraceae; genus Flaveria; species Flaveria trinervia. The sequence goes on along the minus strand of CM046449.1, from coordinate 35,979,427 downwards.
CGTATACACTTAGTGGACCGACTTTCCAACTTGTTTTGGGTGTTTAGCTTAACATAAGCTTCACAACCCCATACTTTTAAATATGATTGCGATGGAACTCTTCCATGCCATATTTCAAAAGGTGTGGAATCACTTTCTTGGTCAAGGCCATATTCAAAATATGAGCCACGGAGAGCAATGTGAAACCCCAAAATGATAGAGGTAGTGAGCTTATAGCTATCATAGATCGAACCATATCCAATAGGGTTCGGTTTCTCCTTTCAAATAAACCATTATGTTGTGGTGTTCCGGGTGGAGTAAGTTGTGAAACGATCCCACAACTTCTCATATGATCCTGAAAAGCCTTACTGAGGTATTAACCTCCTCTATCTGAACCAAGAACTTTGATAGTTTTGTTGAGTTGATTTTCTACTTCATTCCTGAAGATTTTGAACATTTCAAAAGCTTCATGCTTATGTGTCATCAAGTACACATAACCATAGCGACTGTAATTTTCGGTAAAAGTAATGAAGTATCATTCACCATTTCTTGTCATTGTTTTAAAACGACCACATACATCCGAATGTATGATTCCCAATAAGTCTTTTGCCCTCTCGTTAGTACCACTAAAGGGCAACTTGGTCATCTTACCTTGTAATCAAGATTCACACTTATCAAATGAACCATTTTCATTTGTTTTCAATAAACCATTCTTCTAAAGTGTTTGAATCCAATTCTTGTTTATGTGACCAAGACGACAATGCCAAAGATAAGAATCACTTAAACCCTTTGAAAGTTTATTGGTGCTTGTTTGGTATAATGAGTTATTATAGGATGAATCCTCATGAACCAATTCATAGATACCATTAGAAGGCAGAGCCTTGAAATAATTACAACATCCATACAAACATGAATACCATTGTTAACAAACTTTAATTCATAATCATATTGTTTTAAAAGCGAAACAGAAATTATGTTCCTAGTCAAAGTAGGAGCATACAAAATGTTCTTAAGAACAATTTCCAAACCATTTGATAGTTTCAAAATAAAGTCTCCCTGGGCTTCCATATCAATTTTTGCTCTTTTGCCCATGTAGAGACTTATGTCTCCCTTCTTAATGTGCTTATTTCTTTTGAACCCCTGCAACAAATTGCAAATATGAGTTCCACATCCGGTATCTAATACCCATGTGTTTGAAGAAATAACATTTAAACCAATATGAATCATGAAAGTTTTACCTAAGGTTTGCCGAGCATCCCTCTTGTTTCTCAATACTTTGAGATAAGTTTTACAATTTCTTTTCCAATGTCCTATCTCACCACACTCAAAGCATGGATGGTTCTCCATTACCTTAGGCTTCTTAAGCTTAGGCTTTGGAGGTTTCGCTTTGGCCTTTCCCTTCTTTTTTCCTTTGATGTACCCCTTTCCTTTGGCAACATTTGCTTTGGGATCGGGGTATGGCCTTTTCTTCTTGCCTCCCTCATTGATCGAGAGATTATGTAGAACCTTTCTACCCGTTCCTGCCTCAGCTGCTTTGAGCATTGCGTGAAGCTCACCAATGCTCTTATCCCACCCCTTCATGTTGTAATTCATTATGAACGTCTCAAACCTTTTGGTTAGGCCATTAAGGATAAAATTCGTGGCCAGCACCTTTGAGATGGGGCAGTTAAGCCTCTTGAGGTGATCAATGTTGCTTTTCATCTTTAGAACATAAGATGATACCGATTGGGTTTCTTCCATGCGAGACACATGAATTACTTGAACCATTTCGAAGCGCACTACCCTAGTTTGTTGAAGGAACATTTCCTTCAACACGGTAATCATGTCATATGCCTCATGATGCTTCAAGTCCTTTTGGAGTTCAGGAATCATAGTTCCCAACATGAGGCCGAAAACCTACATGGAATCCTCAGTATACTGAAGCCAATCGTGATAGGCCTCAACATCCTCGGGTTGGGTTGGTCAGGAATGGGATCGTCAAGGACATAGGCCTTTTTTCTCTTTCTTGAGAACATTTCTCATGTTTCGAAACCACTCCATAAAATATTATGGTTAAGACGATCCCTCTCTAAGATGGTCTCAGCGATAGGGTATGGACGGTCAGGGTGGTAGCTTTATAGATTGCGGCCATTTCTATAAAATTTACAAATTTCATATTAGTATTTCTGAAAAAATTACATTTTAGTCATTAATACCCTTTTCATGTCTCATAGACAATTAATAATTAAAATCTAGAATCCAACGTTACATTTAATGATGCTTAGGTGACCTTTATCCCATTATTTGAATTAACAAGGTAGTCATCATTTGACAATTACAACCTATTGCAACTTCTAGGCTTATGGGATTGGTTAAAAATCTTATGTTTGGTTGGCATGTAAAATCCCATCAACACCATTGTACATCATGCTTGAGTGACCCTATGCACATGGTTTCCAATTCAAGTCGTCCTACTTACACACACATGTGAGTTTACACATACAAGTGTTTAGGTGACCTTTATCCCATAAATACGTCAAGCCCACCTCAAACACACAAGTTCCCTAAAAGTGGTTAGGTGACCTTTATCCCACAAATAGTTCTTAAGTGATTCGAGTGTCATGTAAAAGGATGGTGTTAAACTTGTTTCCAAAGGGATTTTAGTTTCCATTAATTCTAGTTATGAAAACTCAATGTACTTCGTATTTGCATTCTTTCAAATACATGGTACCCTATGGTTCTCTTTTTGGTAAAAAAACCCTTTTATTAGAATCATTAATCCTTTAATAACCTATTATTAGTCACTTAATGATTAGGAACCATAAATTTTAGCTTGTTTTGGTTTGTAAATGAGTTTTTTATGCACATCCAAATATCAAACAACCATAATATAACAAACAACCAAACAAGCATAATCAAACAATCACAAGTGCATAACCATAGCCACTAAGTTGACAACACTTGTTTGCCATAACAAGTGCTGTCATTTGGTATTTCCTAAGGGTTAATCACAATACAAAAGATATGATCTCCAAAGACCCCCACTTGATGTTGCATCCAAATGGTTCAAGTCCTTCTCTTTGTGCCTTCCTTTCTGCCTCCATCTTGTGCATCTTCTTTTATAAAATTTATATCCTAATACAAATTTCAAATAAAAGAAAATACACCTAATATATTTATTACATCACCAATGAATGAATAAACAAATTACATCCAAATACAAGCACAAAAGTATAATATTACAACCCATTATGAATGAAATCAACCAAAACAAACATCCATCCAAAACCAAATCAAGACAAGGTCAAGGCTAGGTTATACACCAATATGAAACAACATATACAATATCCACCACCAAAATAAATCCCCATTTAACCCATACATTTTCGGCCAACATAAACCTATAATCTAGGGTTTTGTCCAAACAAAATAAAATCAACCATTTGACATCTTTCTTTCAAGGTTAATCATAAGCATGTAAGATATAACCTTGAATGATTGGGGATTCATCATATCATCACAAAACAGCCCCTATTAGGTTGTGAAAGTCCCATAAAACCAATTTAACAAGGACATAAAAAGCTAGTTATCCACATATCCGGCCCTAGATGCCAATGTTGGGTTTGTTGGACACATTATCAAAGTAGGTTAACCTTTTAAACATGAAAACACAGTAGAATCATAACTTCATAATATGTTTAAGGAAGTGAAATTTAATGCATATTACTAAGCATCAACAAACCCAAGAACATAGGATCAAATATATGTGAATCAACTAGCTATCAAGAAGAGATAACAACCAAAAGCAACACCCATAAAACTACCTTTGTTGAGCTGCTAAAAAACATGAAAAATGATTAAGAGAATAAGGTTCTTGAACGACCAAAACACCAAGGAGAGGTGTCCTCAAACTTCCATTCCCACAAGCATCAAGCAAAGACCCTTTTTGCTAGGATTTCTACACCAAACAAACCAAGAAGTTGCTGGAAAACCCCATTTTCCAGCCGTGATTTTTCTTCAAGATTGAGAGAGTTTTTCACTTTTGGTTCTTGCATGTGAGAGAGAGAAGGAAGTGGACTGTGTGACTAGTTAATGGATTGTGGTTTCAATAAAACACAAAAATGAACCAACCCCGTTCAAGGAGCGGCCGAATTGCTCTTCAAATTGGGGTTTCCCCCCAATTAATGTACATTTTATTTTTAAACAAGTTACTAGTATATGTTATGTAATTAACCTTTTAATTATATAACTTATACACCTTTTCTTACTTGATGTTATCTAACCAATTTAAATAACATTACATGTAATACCCATAAACAAAATTTCCTTATAAGTTGTTCTATCTCATATAAAATTTATTTAGAAAAACCCACGTTTCTAATGGGTGTAATTATTTAATTGCATGATCAAATCATCAATTAAATATTAATTGGTGTTTGCTAAGCTTCTTATTGGGTATGACTCGACTTGGACCATAATGTACTAACCACATCAATATTCCATATGTCTTGGGCAAAAGGGAACCAACAGGTTCACACCCAATGCAGGATGTTAGCTCAATAGTGTGTAGGTTAGCTACCCCAAAAGGATGCACACTGGGGTCTATCTTTGTGATTGACCATTTGTATGGAACCTTTGTCGCTTACTCTGGTACTATGGTCAGGCCACCGGGCACAATGTATGGGAGTTTATTTTTAGACTTTGGCCTATTACTTGTTTTATGCATGATGGTGGGGTATAGCACATGGCAATGGTACACCTGAAGTTACCCCGATACTGTGGTCAGGCCACCGAGCGCAATGTATGGGGGTCTATAATAGACCTCGACCCAGTACCTGCTTTATGCATGATGGAGGGGTAAAGTTCATGGTATTAGTATCGAATGTAAGGAAGTAATGATGAATGTGCATAATGAATGGTAAGAATGGTAACGAATGATAACAATGACATATGATGATGTATGAAGGAAAGTTAACGAACGATGATGAAAGATAATAATGTTATTATCTATGTGTATGTATGACGCTTTATCACGTAAGAATGTAAAAGAAGGTTTTTAAATGGAAGTAAAAATATTTTAATTATAAAACTAGAACTCACTCAACAACGCTGACTTTTTATGCATTTTACAGTTGGCAGGTAATGGTTGCTGAGAATGGCACGGGGCTGGTACTTGGCTCATTTTGGATGGCATTCTTTTGTATAATGTTTTTGCATTGTAATGAGAACAAACGATGTTTTTGAACGAATGTTGTATTAACTTGCAAAAGCATCGATATTGAAATGAAAGGTTATTTAAATGTTACTTTTGCAATGTTTTATCAAAGCTAATGTTATTATATTTTTTATGTGCGATGATTGACCAGTTGTGAGTGTCCCGGGAACGGGACCTTACAAGTTGGTATCAGAGCCAAATCTTAAGTGAAAAGGGTGAATTTTCAAACGAAACCTTAACTTAAACTGACAATGGGACCGAAATGGAAGGGATGCCAGTCCGAGTAGTTGCGTGTCATGAGGTATTTTCTTAACGTTAACCGACTTTATGTGCGCATGTTAATTGATCTGTGTGCTTTTAGTATATTTAGATACTGATGTAGTCAGGATAGGAAAGGCTTGGGGTATGAGAAATAAAGTAAGTGGCTAATCACAACTGGCCACTACAATTAGCGACTTACTATACTTGACATAAACTGAGCTATTGCCTTGAATGATCGTGTTGGTGTTTGAATCTTATAGCGTGCTTAGAAGATGTCTGATTCTAGATCATCAAAGGCTTCATATGGTGGAGCTCGTGGTGGACGTGGTGCTGAACCACGGGTCACGAGAGGAAGGCCTAGAGCTGAAGAGGTGGTTAATGAAGAACCCGAAACCCCTCGTCCGGAGGCTAGGGATGAGAGTGCTAACTTGAGAGCTTCAATGAAGGAGGCTGTTGTTGAGGATGTGCATTAGGTCATGCAAACGATCCTACCATCTATGGTGACCGAAGTGATAAAGGCTTTAAAGGAAGGAGAATGAAGAGAGAGGAACAGGTCCTCAAGAAGGCGGGAGGGATCGGAAACTGACACGGTTCTCTCCGATGATGAGGAGGATGACGAGGAGCCTGTGTAGGAGGCAACACGAGGCTATAACTATGGGGCATTTCAAATATGTAAGCCCCCAACCTTCAATGGTAATGGAACTACGGTTGTTGCTCACCGATGGGTGAGAGAGATGGAGGCAGTACTTGGTATTAGCGAGTGCCGAAAAAACCAGAAGTTGAAGTTTGCTGCCCACTCGTTTGTGGACACAACCTTATGTTGGTGGGACAATATTGTCCAAGCCGAGGATAGCCAGGCAATTGGGAGGATGTGGTGGTCTGAGTTGAAGAAATTGGTGATTGAGGAGTTTTGTCCTCATAGAGAGATGGATAAGGTGGAGAGGTAGTTCCTGCAGCTGGAGGCGGGAACCATGACGCATCAGTAGTACACCAACAAGTTTAATAAGATGGCACGTCCGGTGCTGTGATGCCTGTGTCACGAAAGATTAAGAGGTATATCCAGGGCTTTCCGGCGGATATCTGTAGGCACATGATCGATGCCCGACCGAGCACGTTTAGGTCAACGGTTGATATGGCAGGAAGGGTGTATGATGAGCGAGAGATGGTGGAGGCTGAAGTGAGCAAGATGGGTGGTGGTGACTATAATAGGAATGGAATAGGTTTGGTCGGGGTAATGCCCCGACGAGTAACAAGAGTGCATGGGTGGATGACCGTCGTGTGCTCACATCTGGTGTGGGGTCAAAGAGGTGTGGTAAATGTTGAAAGGAGCCGAATGGAGAATGTAGTTTGGGATTGAATTTATGCTTCAAGTGTGGGAGGACGAGGCATATAGCAAAGGATTGTCGTGCGGCCAAATGTTTTAACTATGGTGGAAAGGGTCATATGAGTAGGGACTACAAGAAGCTGAGGGCTGAGAGTTCCTGTGCAAAGAAAAATATGGTTGGGATGGAAGGGCAGAAGGCGAGCGCCCAAGCTTTCACAATGACTTGAGAGGAGGCTAGGATGAACCCCGATGTGGTGTCAGGTATGTTTCAAGCAAACCAAACTCTTGCATCTATGTTATTTGATTCCGGTGCTAGTAGAAGTTTTATTTCTACAGCCTTTTGTGCTAAGTTGCCTATTAGGAGTAGAAGTATTGATGAGCCCATCGATGTAGGAACTACCATAGCTAAGGCACCATGTAGATTGGATCCGACTGAGATGAAGGAACTGATGGAGTAACTACAGGAGTTTCTTGACAAGGGGTTCATTCGACCGAGAATCTCTCCTTGGGGTGCTCTGGTCCTGATCGTGAAAAAGAAAGACGGTAGTATGAGGATGTGTATAGACTATCATGAGTTGAACAAGTTTATGGTGAAGAATCGGTACCCGTTACAGAGAATTAATGATTTGTTTCATCAGCTCCAAGGAGCCAGTTTGTTCTTGAGGATAGATCATTGATCTGGCTACCATCTGCTAAGGGTTAAAGAGCAAGATATTCCTAAAACAGCTTTTTGCATGGGTTATGCACACTACGAGTTTCTCGTTATGTCTTTTAGTTTGACCAACGTGCCAACTGCTTTTTTGGACTTGATAAATCGAGTGTGTCAGCCGATGTTAGACAAATCAATGATTGTATTTATTGATGATATCCTAATTTATTCAAAATGCAAGGAGGAGCACGCCAATCGCATTCGAGAGGTGATGGAGACCTTGAGAATGGAGAAGATGTATGCCAAGTACTCCAAGTACGAATTCTGGCTATGTGAGGTTCAGTTCTTGGGTCACGTGGTGAATCCTGAGGGGATTATGTTCGACCCCAAAAAGCTGGAGACAGTGATACAATGGAAGTCACCAAAGATGCCATCCGAGATTTGTAGTTTGTAGTTTCTTGTGTTTGGCTGGCTTTTACAGAAGATTTATTCAAGACTTCTCAAGGATAGCTTCTCCGTTGACTAAGTTGACCCATAAGAACATAAAGTTTGTATGGGGTCAAGCTGAGGAGAAGGCGTTTGAGGAGTTAAAGGCGAGGTTGACTCAAGCTCTTGTCTTGTCGTTACCCGATGGAAGTGAAGATTTGGTGGTTTCTTCTCATGCTTCCTTGTCGGGGTTGGGATGTGTCTTGATGCAGCGAGGAAAAGTTATAGCCTACGCATCCCGACAGTTGAAAGTTCATGAGGGTAATTATCCTACTCATGATTTGGAGCTAGCAGCTATGGTCTTCACATTAATGATTTGGAGGCACTACCTTTAGAAGACGAAGTACATCATATTCGCCAACCACAAGAGGTTGAAGTACTTTTTCGAGCAGAAGGACTTGAACATGAGGCAGAGGAGATGGTTAGAGCTCATAAAAGATTATGATTGCGAGATCTGTCACACCCTGGGCCCAGGTAGGGTGGGACGTCACAGACTAGCAACAACATATGGCAGCGGAAACAAACCACTACAAGAGCTCAAAGGAGAGAATATCACATGACATTAAAAGTTTTCAAAAGGTACCGGCGCTAGAAAGATCAAGCCCCCAAATGAGTTTTACAACCAACATTGAAATAAATTGTACTTGTTCAACAAAGATGAAAATTTGTTCAAATTGTTCATTAAGGAAAATAAGCCAATGCCATGGTCGCGGGGATAAGTCTTGGTCTTCACAACAGCTAGGATCTCTTCATAAATTACCTAAATCATGCTCAAAAAGAAATTTGTGTCAACTAAAAGTTGGTGAATTCAAATGCTTAAAGTTGAAAAACAAAATGGACTTAACAAATCTTCATTTGATAAAAAGGAATAAATCATAGTTTCAACATCATGGGAGAATCATAATCAACCCTTCACTCAGTCCCGCTTGGCCTCTTCTAAAGTTGTGTTTAACCGGATAATCCCGAAGGAAAAACTAAGCCCCGAACCAGTGAACCATACCTACCCAGATGGTTCACCATAGTTTCTTAACAAAACATGTCACATGCCACAAACGACCCTTTAGGATCTCAGTGGGGTACCCTTCCTGGAATGGAAGCCATTGTGTGTGGGGGATTCCCCAAATAGATGAATCCATATAAAACAAGCAGTTCACGAAAGAATTAATGATCATAATATAAGTATCTACAGGTAACCATAAATCCCACATACAATCACCAAGTAAAGAACAAATATTGTTCATAAATAACAGAGCATGTTTCACCCCAAAACAGTAGTAAAAAGCGGGATCACTAGAACTCACCTTAGGTGTTAAGCAAAAATAACTCTTCGTGTGCTGGGAGTGTCTCAAGTCTAGCACCCTAACATTAATATATTAAGTGATAAGCTACTGCTCTAAACTTATTTAAGGTGCAACAAGCGTGTCAAGAATTTAGTCATCGGATAAGGCTTTGATTTCGCGAAGGTTTGTATAAAAAGTTTCCTTTTATGGCAGGTCATGGTTTCTCCATATAATTTATGATTTTACATCATTAAGTTAAGGATATAAGGTATACATGTTGTTCAATTGATTATATGTTTCATAAGAGTCGGTTATAAAGTTTGTTGAAATTTTACAGTTTAGTCCCTCAAGTTTCAAAATTGACAGTTTCTACCGTCGAGTATGGTTTCTTGTTCTTTATGACACTTAAGTCCAAAAATCAGGTTCTTAGACTAAAAGTTGACTTATTATTGAGTAAGTGTTCCAAATTTCCAGTTTATGGGTCCGGTTTAAAATCTTTGCGTTTAACGTTCCCGGTCGCGGTAAAACCGGAGAGTTTTAACGGTTAATTTAGGATTCCCATAAATTTGTGTCTTGGACCAGTAGGTACCATCTAAAGGAAATTTTTATAAGTTTTATGTCTTTAAATTGTGAAATTTTGCCTCTAATAGTTGAAAGTCTCGTTTTTACGTTTAACCCGTTAAAATGCGTTTTTAACCGTAATTGACCATTTAAAGCTTCTGTGACCAATATTTCAAATCTTTTAGGTCTTTTCTCACTTAACTTGCTTAAATGACATGAGTTTTACAAATCTTTGCTTTAAACTCCTTTTTCTTGGATTTTTCTTAAAAACGTTGCTCGGTTGGTACCCGTTTCTAGTTAAAACGCCATTTAATTATTCTTTTGATCATTTAAATTACCCATTGACTCCAGAACACTTTATTAACCATTATTAAGCCTGGAATTCTTTTCAAAGGGTTAAAACCATGTTTTACTACTTTTAAGTTTAATATCAGATTATTAGGGTGTTACCAAGTTGTTCATGAGCAGGTTCTAAACCTTGGTTGAGAGGTTTTTCAAACAAGTGCTTAGATTGTATCATTTCTTGTAAAAAGAAGGTTTTTAAGGTGTATCTTGAGCTATAACCACATGTTCATGGTGCATATTCTTTTGTAACTTTCAAAACAGGTTATTAGGAGTCCATTAAACTATTAACAAGCAGGTTACAAGTTTTGCTTTCAAGGGTTACAAGATTTACAAGTTGGATGGTGCAAAAGGTCCAAAAAGAGGGTTTTGCATCGTGGAAATCGGTTTCCACCTTAAGAATGACCAATATAACCTGTGAGATACTTCTTGTGAAGTTGAAAGCTCCTCAAGAAAAAGATAATAGCATTGGGTTTCTGCTACAACAAAGAGAGGAGGTGTTTTTAAAAGAGAAGTGAAGGAAATACATGAAATGACCATATTCGGGTGACATGAAGCTTACACTTGGTGTTGTTCTCGTTTTGATGAGTATAGATGGTCTTGGATAGCTCGAAACTCTTTGGACAAGACTGGAGAATCTTCGAACAACGCTGGAAAAGTCGAACAAGATGTAGATGTGTGTCCAAGCCTCGCGAATATGGCCACCTTCTTGCAGTTTTAAGTTGGCCGAGGATGTGTATGCCTTGTTCTTCGATGAACAAGGCTGGAACTCTAGAGAGGATAGTTGTGTGTGTGTTTTTGAGAGTGTTTTCAGCTGATGAAAGGTTGATAAAATGTGAGAAGTGGTGTAGTGTGATAAGGATGTTGCATGTATGGTGTATGGTAAGAGTGTGGGTGGTGTAGAGGAGAGGTGAGTGGAGGGAGGGGGCGGCCGATCTTGGCATTATGTGGGGAGTTTAAAATTTAATTTTTAATCTAAAACTAATTATTAAGTAGTGTAATTTTATAGTATTGGGTAGAATATTATTTAGTGGATGATGTTAGTTGTGGTGTCTTGTGCATGTCCATGCATGCATGGACCAAAAATTATACAATTGTGTATGAATGCTCACATTTTAATTGTTTCATATGAGATTAAACTTTGCTTGGGTGGCTAGTTGACATTCCCGGGACACCAAGTTTTTAAAAAGGTAAAACTTAAATTAACTAAAAATCGATAAAATCATATGAAATCATCAAATGGATCAAATAGCAAAATATGATTCCAAATTCACTGATAGGATTGGTTGGTTTCTATTATTAGTACTTATAAGACAGATAATGATGCAAGTAGATTAGGGTTAGAATAACGACCTAGAGGCCGGTTGTCACATTCTCCCACCGTTTAGGAAATTTCGTCCCGAAATTTTAGCTTCGATTAGAGTTTGTACGGGTGGGTTTGAAGAGGTGTGGATAATTCTTCCTCATCTCATCTTCACGTTCCAAGTGAATTCAGGTCCTCGCTTTGAGTTCCATCTAACCTTGACCTTGGGTATGCGGCGCCGCCTGAGTTGCTTGACCAAGGGGTCCGTGATGTCCATGGGCTCTTCCACGAAGTTCAACATCTCATTGATTCATGCTTCTTTCAGTGGTAGCTCCAGGGTTTTCTCTACCATACACTTCTTCAAGTTCGACACATGAAAGTGTCGTGTATGTGGCTCAACCCCTGGGGTAGTTTCAACTTGTAAGCCACTGGGCCAATTCTTGCCAGTATTTCGAATGGTCCAATGTGTCTTGGGCTTAACTTTCCTTCCTTTCCGAACCTCACGGTTCCCTTCCATGGCGCTACCTTTAGCATTACTCGGTCACCGACTTGAAACTCTAAAGGTTTCCGTCTCCTATCAGCGTACTTCTTCTGTTGGTCTCTAGCTGCTTTTAGTCGTTCCTTAATTTTAAAGATCTTCTCACTGGTTTCCAACACGATGTCGGGTCCCATTACTTGGCTATCACCGATCTCTTTCCAGCTCGATGGTGATCAGCATTTCCGGCCATATAAAGCCTCATACGGAGCTGCTTTAATACTTGTGTGGTAACTATTATTATAGGCGATTCCACCACAGGGAGATGGTTGTCCCAGTTTCCGCCAAAGTCAATCACACAAGCTCTTAACATATCTTCCAACATTTGAATAGTCCTTTCACTCTGACCATCGGTTTGCGGGTGGTACACAGTGCTTAGATCCAAACGGGTTCCTAAAGCATGCTCGAATGATTTCCAAAAACGAGAAGTGAAACGGCTATCACGGTCGGAGATGATCGACCAAGGCACTCCATGCCTAGTTACCATCTCGTCGACATATAGTTGGGCCAATTTCGTCAAGTCGTAGTCTTCTTGAATTGGAAAAAAGTGAGTTGACTTCGTTAGCCTATCCACTATCACCCAAATAACATCATGGCCTCTAAACGTTCTCGATAACTTTGTAACAAAATCCATCGTGACGTTATCCCATTTCCATTCTGGGATTTCGGGTTGTTGTAAGGTTCCTGAATCCCTCCGGGGTGAACCGAATACCTAGACTTGTGTGCTTCATCGAGGATTACTTCTTGAATTCCTCCGTGCTTCGGCACCAAGTTCTCCCTTCGTACTTGTATGTACCTTCGTCCCCTGTCTCAAATCACTTTTCCATTCTGGTTAACCCTCCTTCTTTTAACCTTTCTTCCTTTAATGCTTTGTTTTGATCTTCTTTCAGTTTTGCGATAAGGTTTGTATACACACTTATCCTTAAGGCTCTTACACGAAGAGGCTTCTCTCTCTCTCTCTTTTCTGCTCAACGCATCTGCCACAACATTGGCCTTACCGGATGGTAACGGATTTCACACTTGTAGTCATTTAACAGCTCGACCTATCTTCTCTGACGCATGTTTAGCATCTTTTGGTCATGAATGTGTTGCAAACTTCTATGGTGTGTGTACATGATGCACTTCGTGCCATAGAGATAGTGCCTCCACATTTTGAGAGCAAACACCATGGCACCCAATTCCAGATGGTGCATCGTATAGTTCTTCTCATGATCGTTCAGCAGTCTAGATGCATAAGCAATCACCTTGTTGTTTTGCATCAATACACATCGTAGTCCTTGACACGAAGCGTCACAATAGACCACAAAGTCTTCTACTCTTTTCGGAAGAGCAAGGATAGGTGCATTGCACAACTTCTCCTTAAGCATTTCAAACGCCTCATTCTGCTCTCGCTCCCACACAAAGGTTGTGTTCTTCTTCGTTAGTGCAGTCAAGGGTTGCACTATGCGCGAGAAGTCCTTTATAAACCATCGGTAGTAACCGGCCAGCCCTAAGAATTGCCTTATCTCCGTGGGAGTTTGAGGAATCTTCCAATTCTTTATAGCCTTAATCTTGGAAGGGTCGACTTGAATCCTATTCTTATTTACCACATGCCCTAAGAATTGAATCTTATTCATCCAGAATTCGCATTTAGAGAATTTGGCATATAGTTGCTCATTCTTGAGTAATTCAAGTATTAGCTTGAGATGCTTCCCATGCTCGTCTTTACTAAGAGAGTATATTAGTATGTCGTTGATAAGCACGATCACAAACTTGTCGAGATAAGGGCGGCAAACGCGGTTCATGAGAACCATGAATGCTGCTGGAGCATTATTCAGTCCAAAGGGCATGACTAAATACTCATAGTGTCCATACCTAGTTTGGAAGGCCGTTTTGGGTATGTTCTCTTCCCTTATCTTTAGTAGGTGGTAACCTGACCTCAAATGTATTTTGGAGAAATAACTTGCTCCTTTCAACTTATCAAATAGGTCATCTATCCTCGAAAGAGGGTAACGGTTCTTTATGGTCAGCTTGTTCAGTTCTCTATAATCAATGCACATTCGCAAGGTTCCGTCTTTCTTTTTCACAAATAGTACCGGGGCACCCCATGGAGAGACACTCAGACGTATAAATCCCTTGTCCAGTAGTTCTTGAATTTGCACCATTAGCTCCTTCATCTGAGGTGGGGCGAGTTGGTATGGTGCCTTGGCTACCGGTGCAGTGCGAGGAAGCAAATCTATCTGGAATTCGACTTGTCGGTTCGGGAGAAGTCCCGTAGGTTTTCCGGAAACACTTCTGGGTATTCAGAGACCACAGGAATATCTTCAATCTTCTTCTCCTTTTGGGTCTCCATCACATAAACTATGAAAGCTGGGCATCCCTTCATTAAGCTCTGGTAGCTTTTAAGTGGGATACCATGGGGTATAGGGTGTTACTCCTTTGGCCTTGTACCACTAACACTTCTTTGTCGCTCAACGGTATCTTGAGTAGACGCTCATCACATACGATTTCGACTCTATGCTTAGATAGCCAGTCCAAAACAACAACCACATTGAATCCTCCTAACTTAATGGGTATCAGGTTTATCCAAAATGTATTTCCCTTTAGATTCAGTGAGCAATCCCTGATGACTTCGTTAGTTTCTAAAATGTTACCGTGAGCTAATTCTACGTTAAACGTATCGGTCAAGCGCACGCGTCTAAGTCAATCAAAGGCCTAAAAGTACTAGAGACAAAACTAGCAGTCGCTCCAGTATCGAACATAACAGTAGCAGGATGATTGTTTACAAGGAACGTACCATTAACCACATCAGGTTCCATACGTGCTCTAGCTGGGTCCATAATGAATGCTCTTCCCTTTGGCTTGTTGTGCTTGGCATCCTTGACTGTACCCAGCTTAGGACACTTGTTCCTCATGTGCCCTGGATCTCTGCATTAATAACATTGTTTTCCGGGTGCGTAAGTGCAGTCTTTTATTAAATGGCATGTTCTCTTGCATCTGAAACATGGCATCGGGTTACATTCTCCTTGATGGTGTAGTTTGCACTTGTTGCAAAGCGGGCTTGTCCCTGAGTACAGTCTCCGGGTCTTGCTTCCCTGATCATCGCACCTCACACCATTAGAACTCTTTCTACCTGACCCACTACTACTTCCAACCGCTCTCTTTACTTCAAACCACTTTCTTTTCTCACCAACAAACTTCCTCTTCTCATTAGCCCTTGCTTGCTCAGTCTATCCAGCCCTAATTAGGTCATAAGTCAAACTGCTGGTAAGGTCAACCACAGCTTGTAGGGTTGAAGGCTGGGAGGAACGGACCATTGCCCTAACTCTTAGGTGTAGCCCCCACATAAATCATGCTACACCTTGAGATTCAGGTGTCACTAGATGGGGAACAAGTCGGGATAGGGCTAAGAAATGATTGATATATTCCGTGTAGTTGGGACCTTTCATTTCCAGACTTAGGAATTCTGTCTCTAGCTTCTCGAGTTGATTGATGGGGCAATACTTGCTGGTCATCACTTCTCTGAATTCGGTCCAACTCATTCGATTAGGCACATTTCTTCCACGGTTTGAGTAATCGACTTCCACCATTCAAGAGCTGATCCCTTGAAGGATTGTGATACGAACCTCACCATATGATCCATCTTGCGTTTGCTAATGTCCAAGACAGCTTCAATTTTTTAATCCATCTATAAGTCTCTATAGCACCCTCGGTGCCGTAGAAGTCCTTAGGCTTACATGCCATGAAGGTCTTATAGGAGCATCCGTTCTTTAACGCCTCGGCTTCCTCGTCGTGGCCCTCATCTTTTTTGGCCGATCATTACCATTAGTATTATTCCGATCAGCATTGGTCTGAGGGATGATGGTCGGGATGGTGTTAGCCAGTTGCAGAGCTACAAGGTTAGCAATCTTCTCATCGCTTTCTTGATTTGCATTTTCCCTGTGGGGAGTTCCTGTTGGAGTAGGTTGGTTTCCAGTTTGTCTGGCTTCCTCACGGCGGCCCCTAGTGGCTCCTCACCGTCCAAATCGTGTTCCCTTGCGAGACAGCATTCTGATAGTATCACAAATAGACTCGTTTAGCATCACAAAATATTTTTCGAATAGATTATGCATCATTACCCTATTACACCATGCCTCGGGAAGAGGGATCATGGCGTGCACATATATATATACAACCCACTAAGAAATTCTTACAATGTCCAATTCAAGGCATGCTATAACAGTTAGACAATCAATTAGAAAGGGGCACGAACCAATTACAAAGCACGACATAGCATATTGCAATTCAATTTAAATTGTCCAATAATCTAGCATCCAAAGAAACAGTATAAATAAAGAGTAGTATCATCAAGTAAGGTTGAATCAGAGTCAAGCTCTTACAAATTGCAAGGTGTCATCACCCCCATGATAATAATAATAACAGTATCGAATAATAATTCAAATAGTTTCCTTCTACTGTCTAAAGACAGATAATCCCGCTTCTTACCCCTGCTCTCACATCCACTTTTTCTTCAGCCATCCAAACCATCCTGAACTCTTCTTTCTCTGATCCTACTCCAAACGCTGCACTCCATGCATAGCCATCATAGCCTGGAATTGAGCACACTGGGAGGTCTGGGTGGCGTGCTGAAGAGTCAACTCGTGACAACGACCAGTCTTCAAGATTTCATCCAGTGTCGCATCAGAGGGTCCAACATCGCTTGCCCGGCGACTCGACTGGGAGTACCTATCACCAACACGTACGCTAGGGCCGTCATACATACTATGCCTCGGTGGCATCAGTTGCCCATCACATGGGTCAAACAGCCGAGGTGCTGATGTCGGAATCCTAACAGGCGGTGGAGGAGGAGGAGACATCTTGAAGGATACTGAGGATCCTGGCCTAACACTCATGCATGGAGGGTGACTGTACGTGCACCCCTATTCCCGATAGGTGGGATGGGTGAGTGGGTAGAAGCAGCTACGTGAGGAGAGTGGGAACGCATCCGGCTCCTGGAAGGTGATGTGGAGGAAGAGTCCTCAAAAGCTTCAGTGTCATCTGACGTGACGAATATCCATGCTGGATGTCCGCATCTCCGGAGGTACACTTCATACTCAGTCTGAGGCTTCGCCCCTCTTAGGGTCCCGGTAGGAGTGGTCTGAGTATGAGGGTGCGCAGGCGCCTTACCTTTATCAGCCATAGTCGTTGTGTCCTTTAAGAAATACATCATGAGTAATTTGGTTTCTCATAGCTCATGATTATAATAATAGTACTAGTAATAGTAGTCATGGCAATAGTATCTGTTATTCCATCATATCATTATCCGTGTTGCCCAAATCAATAGTCTCTTCAAAGAGTATCGGATAACATAGTTCATCATAAAAATCATTTAAATCCCCTTTTTGAAATAAGTTTCAAAATCATCAATGTTAATTAGAAAAAGTCCAACCATAACCTAAAGTTCCGTGATGGAAATACGCGTCCGGTAAATTCATGATTACATTGATCAAGTGTAATCATCAATTTACCCTACCTGATCATCCCAACACATCCCACAAGGACAGTCCTAGGGTATCAAGGTTGTAGCCTAGGGTCTACTATGGTATTCCCGACTTCTCTACAACCTTTGGCTCTAATACCAATATGTCACACCCCGGGCCCAGGTAGGATGGGACATCAGAGACTAGCAACAACATATGGCAGTGGAAACAAACCATTACAAGAGCTCAAAGGACAGAATATCACATGGCATTAAAAGTTGTCAAAAGGTACCGGGGCTAGAAACAACCAACATTGAAATAAATTGTACTTGTTCAACAAAGATGTAAAATTGTTCAAATTGTTCATTAAGGAAAATAACCAATGCCATGGTCACGGGGATAAGTCTAGGTCTTCACAACAGCTAGGATCTCTTCATAAATTACCTAAAACATGCTCAAAAAGAAATTGGTGTCAACTAAAAAGTTGGTGAATTCAAATGCTTAAAGTTTAAAAACAAAAATGACTTAGCGAATCCTCATTTAATAAAACGGAATAAATCATAGTTTTAACATCGTGGGAGAATCATAATCAACCCTGCACTTAGTCCCGGTTGGCCTTTTCTAAAGTTGTGCTTAACCGGATAATCCCGAAGGAAAACTGAGCCCCAAAGCAGTGAACCATACCTGCCCGGATGGTTCACCATAGTTTCTTAACAAAACCTGTCACATGCCACAAATGACCCCTTAGGATCTTAGTGGGGTACCCTTCTTGGAATGGAAGCCACTTTGTGTGGGGGATTCCCCAAATAGATCTATCCATATAAAACAAACGGTTCATGAAAGAATTAATGATCATGATATAAGTATGAGCAGGTAACTAAAATCCCACATACAATCACCAAGTAAAGCACAAATATAGTTCATAAATAACAGAGCATGTTTCACCCAAAACAGTAGTAAAAAGGGGGATCACTAGAACTCACCTTAGGAGTTAAGCCAAAAATAACTCTTCGTGTGCCGGGAGTGTCTCAAGTCTAGCACCCTAACATGAATATATTAAGTGATAAGCTACTTCTCTAAACCTATTTAAGGTGCAACAAGCGTGTCAATAATTTAGTTATTGGATAAAGCTTTGATTTCGTGAAGGTTTGTATAAAAAGTTTCCTTTTATGGCTGATCATGGTTTCTCCATATAATTTATGATTTTACATCATTAAGTTAAGGATATAAGGTAAATATGTTGTTCAAGTTAAGGATATAAGGTAAATATGTTGTTCAAATATGGATATAAGTGTGGTGAAATTTTACATTTTAGTCCCTCAAGTTTCAAAATGACAGTTTCTACCCTCAAGTTTGGTTTCTTGTTCTTTATCAAACTTAAGACCAAAAATCAGGTTCTTAGAGTAAAAATTGACTTATTATTGAGTAAGTGTTCCAAATTTCCAGTTTATGGGTCCGGTTTAAAACCTTTGCGTTTAACGTTTCCGGTCGCGGTAAAACTAGAGAGTTTTAACGGTTAATTTAGGATTGCCATAAATTTGAGTCTTGGACCAGTAGGTACCATCTTAAGCAAATTTTTATATGTTTTAAGTCTTTAAATTGTGAAATTTTGCCTCTAATAGTTGAAAGACTCGTTTTTACGTTTAACCCGTTAAAACGCGTTTTTAACCGTATTTGACCATTTAAAGCTTGTTTGACCAATATTTCAAATATTTTAGGTCTTTTATCACTTAAATTGCTGAAATTACATGATTTTTATAAATCTTAGCTTTAAACTCCTTTTTCTTGGATTTTTGCCAAAAACGTTGTCCGGTTGGTACCCCTTTCTAGTTAAAACGCCATTTAATTATTCTTTTGACCATTTAAATTACCCATTGTCTCTAGAAGACTTTATTAATCATTATTAAGCTTGGAATTCTTTTTCAAATGGTTAAAACCATGTTTTACTATTTTTAAAGTTGTTTTACCATGTTTCGGGTCCCGAAAATAGCTAAAATGGGTCTAATCTTAACATGTCGTTAATTTCCAGAGATTAACCATTTGTCACACACTTAATATTCATCAAAAATTTCTGAAATCATGCCCCAAACTCACGCCATAACCGACCATAACACATGTTTAAATCCGTGCAAACTTGTGTTTAATCATTACCAAAACCTCATTTAACTTTACTATCAGATTATTAGAGTGTTACCAAGTTGTTCATGAGCAGGTTGTAAACCTTGGTTGAGAGGTTTTTCAAACAAGTGCTTAGATTGTATCATTTCTTGTAAGAAGAAGGTTATTAAGGTGTATCTTGAGCTATAACCACATGTTCACGGTGTATATTCTTTTGTAACTTTCACAGGTTATTAGGAGTCCATTCAACCATTAACAAGCAGGTTACAAGTTTTGCTTTCAAGGGTTACAAGATTTACAAGTTGGATGGGGCAAAAAGTCCAAAAAGAGGGTTTTCATGGTGGAAATCGGTTTCCACCTTAAGAATGACCAATATAACGTGTGAGATACCTCTTGTGAAGTTGAAAGCTCCTCAAGAACAAGATAATAGCATTGGGTTTCTGCTACAACAAAGAGAGGAGGTGTTTTTAAAAGAGAAGTGAAGGAAATACATGAAATGACCATATTCGGGTGACATGAAGCTTACACTTGGTGTTGTTCACGTTTTGATGATATAGATGGTCTTGGATAGCTCGAAACTCTTTGGACAAGACTGGAGAATCTTCGAACAAGGCTGGAAAAGTCGAACAAGATGTAGATGTGTGTCCAAGCCTCGCGAATATGGCCACCTTCTTGTAGTTTTAAGTTGGCCGAGGATGTGTATGCCTTGTTCGTCGATGAACAAGGCTGGAACTCTAGAGAGAATAGTTGTGTGTGTGTTTTTGAGAGTGTTTTCAGCTGATGAAAGGTTGATAAAATGTGAGAAGTGGTGTAGTGTGATAAGGATGTTGCATGTATGGTGTATGGTAAGAGCGTGGGTGGTGTAGAGGAGAGGTGAGTGGAGGGAGGGGGCGGCCGATCTTGGCATTATGTGGGGAGTTTAAAATTTAATTTTTAATCTAAAACTAACTATTAAGTAGTGTAATTTTGTAGTATTGGGTAGAATATTATTTAGTGGATGATGTTAGTTGTGGTGTCTTGTGCATGTCCACGCATGCATGGACCAAACATTATACAAGTGTGTATGAATGCTCACATTTTAATTGTTTCATATGAGATTAAAACTTTGCTAGGGTGGCTAGTTGACATTCCCGGGACACCATGTTTTTAAAAAGGTAAAACTTAAATTAACTAAAAATCGATAAAATCGTATGAAATCATAAAATTGATCAAATAGCAAAATATGATTCCAAATTCACTGATAGGGTTGGATTGTTTCTATTATTAGTAATTATAAGATAGAAAATGCTGCAAGTAGATTAGGGTTAGAATAACGACCTAGAGGCCGGTTGTCACAAGATCAATTACCGTCTAGGCAAAGCCAATGTGGTGGCGGGTGCCCTTAGCCGAAGGAGAAACCCGAGCTCATTCGGGTGAAGGCTTATGAGTTGGTTATGACCTCTGATATGATGAAGCAAGTCAAGGAGTTTTAAGATTTGACATTGAGGAAAGATCATCTTAGCTCTGAAAGAATGAGAGGTCTGGTCGCGGAGTTGGGTGAAAACACACTCGGTGTCAGGACCCGATATGGACGAATGTGGATTCCTTGTTTTGGGAATTTACGTGGAAAGATTTTGGATGAAGTTCATAAGACTCGATACTCCATTCATCCCGGTGCTACAAAGATGTATCAAGATATGAAGAAAGATTTTTGGTGGCCTGGTATGAAGCGTGACGTAGTGGAGTAGGTGAGTAAGTGCCTTACTTGATTGCAAGTGAAGGTGGAGCATTAGAAGCCATATGAGAAGTTCCAACCTTTGGATATAGCGGAATGGAAGCGGGAGCACATCACCATGGACTTTATTAAGAAGCTACCATGCACCGCACGAGGGTACAATGCTATATGGGTGATAGTTGATCATGTGACGAAGAGTGCTCACATCTATGAAGTCACTGGATCGGTTGACATCTAAGCGTGTTCTTTGACGGAAAGAAACAAAACCAAAATCCAAGAGACAAACAATATAATGAATAATAATTCAATGGTTTCATTGATAAAACCTAATGATTACAAGCTCGTTTAAACATAAGAATCAAGATTCTTGGCAAGGGGAGATTGAGCATGATCTCCCCTCTCATCTGGCAGCACCTAGGCCCCGGGCACAATCCTTAACCTCACTACACCATGAAACTGGTATTTATAGGCCTCATCCCATATTAGATGCTACTGGGCCCATTCATGTGATTGGGCCATTCGTATGGTTCAATCACACGACTGGACCATACTTATGGATCAGTCTTACGAATGGCCCAATTGCATCTCTCAGTCGCACCACTGGTCTATTAGCATGGCTCAATCGTATGACTGAGTCTCATTCACATATGCTCGTTCGAATGACCCAGTTTCATGTGTTTACACCATATCTGTTGTGTTCCATTAAACCTAGACTATTCGACAAGCGACAGACACACTATATATGACAATATATGCTCCAACAATTTCCTACCAATCCGCAAGACATATTCATCCAAGACGTTGGCGGATTGTGACACTCATTTTACATCTAAATCTTGGAAGAAATTCCATTATGCGATGGGGACGAGGTTACATATTAGCACGACTTATCATCCTCAGACAGATGGTTAGTCGGAGAGGATGATTCAGACGCTAGAAGATATGCTTCGGGCATGCGTTATTGATTTTGGAGGAAGTTGGGATGACCACTTTCTGTTAGCCTAGCTCTCATATAAAAATAGCTACCACGCCAGCATTAGCATGCCCCCTTATGAGATTCTATATGGTAGGAGATGCAGAACACCTGTCTGTTGGGGTGATATTGGTCAGAAAGAGTTAGGGAGCGTTGAGGTGGTCGAGGCTACGACTGAGAAACTGGAAAGGATCAAAGCCTTTATCAAGGCACCTAAAGATAGGCAAAAGTAGTTCGCCGATAAACGATCTAGACCGATTGAGTTCTAATTGGGTGACAGAGTTATGTTGAAAGTCTCACCTTGGAAGGGCATCATTCCGTTTAGGAAGCGGGCCTAGTTGAGCCCTAGATATATAGGACCATTCCGAATTATGGCTAGAGTAGAAAGGTGGCCTATAGATTGGAGTTGCCCAGTGACTTATGTAAGATTCATCCGACATTCCATGTATCTCACTTAAGATAATGCTTAGCCGACGAGGATATGGTCGTGCCACTGGAGGAGATTGAAGTGGACGAATGGCTCAATTATGTTGAACAACTAGTGGCGATCATTGACCGTAAGGAGAAGAGGTTTAGGAATAAAAGGGTTCCCCTTGTGCGTGTACAGCGGATGCACAGGAAGGGATCTGAGTCGATGTGGGAGACTAAAGAGGAGATGAGACAACATTACCCACTTTTGTTTAAGGAATAACAAGTTTCATGGAAGAAACCAATATAAGGAGGGGTGCACTTGTAAAGCCCAGAATAAAGTCGAAATGAGCCAATTAATAATAATGGTCTTAGCCGAGATTATTTAATGAAAATAAGTGTGTAATCAAGTATGGACCGAGTAGACCTCGCAGGATACGTGTTTCATGAGTTTAATGTCCTGAGAACGCTTGATATATATAACAGATCAGCTTGAGCAAACTCTCATTTGCAACTCAACACCCCAAATTTTAGAGAGAGAGTGTGTAGAGAGAGAAAGTGGAGAGAATTGAAGATTTAAGTCTTGGTTGATCACGGTATTGAAGATCAGTGTTTATGGGCATCCAAACAACAAGAAAAACCAAGAATCCACGTAAGAAACATCATTTAATCTTTCATTTTGATGTAAACCCGGATTCTAGGGCTTGGGTTTGTGAAAGTGGCAAGATTCGCCCAAAACTCATGTTTTTGTGTAAGAAAACATGTAAGAAACTTTGATAGCTTATTGGGTGCTAAACCATGGTTTTGGGTGTAAAAGCTTGAAGTTTTGGTTCAATAATGGGTTGTTTCGTAATTTTCAGCCCGTTCTGTGAAGCTAGGTGTTCATCTAGCAAATTTAGGTAGTCGTCCGGTGAAACTATGGGTCTTCCTACAAAACTAAAGTTTCGCAGGTACTTTCACAGACATGGTTCTCCAACGAAAATTTGAAACTAGCAGCGAAACTGGTAGCGAAGATGTTAGCGAAACTACCAGCAAAGATGCCAGCGAAACTGCGAGTGAAGATACCAGTGAAACTAGCAGCAAAACTGCTAGCAAAACTAGCAACAAAACTGCTGACTTGGCAGCATAATTAGGCATAAATTAGCTCCTTTGAGTGTTGACTTATGTGTAGGCTGTGTACTGCAACCCTTGCTTTGAAAGCTTGATTGAGAAGCTACTCATCGAGTACAGGTTAGTTGTTGATCCCCTGTTTTAAAGGTTTTAAACTAGTTTGGGGCTAGAAATGTATACTAAATAACACTTTAAATGACCAAGATTTTAAGGAGTTTTAACCGGAAGATCGATTTTTTTATAGCAAAATTTTTTCTATAGCGGAACCCAGCCAGGGGCGTTGCCCCTTAGACCCCACTAGGGGCTGCCACCCCTGAACCCCAGATGTCCCATAGAGGATCGGTTATGTTTTATGATGACTTATGCTTGTTGTGCATGTGTATGTGTTGGTGAATGGATGATTCATGACGTTTGTGATGATGTGTGATGGGGTATGTAATGTTGATGTGATGTTATTTATGAGTGTGTTATGTTGATTTTACATTCCTATTAATTACTATTTTGTGAATTATTTGTTATGATAATGGAATGAATGAAAAGTAGTATGTAACGTAAAGCAGAAGTTAATGATAATGTTAAGTGGAACGTAAAGTAAGAAGGAATGCATGCATTAATGAACGAACAAATGTAAGAAAGTCTTGTAAGCAAAGTATGGAGATTCACACCCAATCAAGGGTGTTAGCTCAACGGTGTGTGGGTTAGCTACCCCGAAAGGATGCACACTGGGGTGTGTCTTTTTATTTTGACCAATTGTCTGGAACCTTTGTTGCTTACCCCGGTACTGTGGTCAAGCCACCGGCCGCATTGTATGGGATTTTATTTGTAGACTTCGGCCTAGTTTCAACTTTATGCATGACGCTGGGGTATAACATATGGCCATGGTACACCTGATTTTACCCTGGTATTGTGGTAAGGCCACCGGTGCAGTGTATGGGGGTCTATGATAGACCTCGGCCCAGTACCTGCTTTATGCATCATAGCGGGGTATAGTTCATGGTATTGGTATAGAATGTAAGGTAGTAACGATGAACATGTGTAATGAATGGTAAGAAAGGTAACAAATGATAACAATGATGTAGGATGATGTATGAACGAAAGTTAGCGAACGATGATGAAATATAATAATTTTATAATTTGTGTACGTATGATACTTATGGTGTAAGAACATAAAGGAAGGTGTTTAAAGGGAAATAAAAGTATTTTAATTATAAATCTAGAACATACTCAACAACGCTAACTTTTTATGTATTTTCCAGTTGGCTAGTAATGGTTGCTAAGGATGGCATGGAGGGACTACTTGGCTCATTTTGGATGACTTCTTTTGTATAATGTTTTTGCCTTTTAATGCGAACAACGATGTTTTGTAATGAATGTTGTATTAACTTATAAAAACATTTATTTTGAAATTAAAGGTTATTTTAATGTTTCTGCTGCAATGTTTTATCAAAATTAATGTAATTATATATTTTATGTGCAATGATTGACTAGCTGTGAGTGTCCCGAGAACAGGGCCTTACACAAACTGTTCATTTGTTTGAAGGATTGTTAATCACCTTAGTAATTTTCACTACTGATAGCATTTGTTTTAGAGGAAACTGTTGATGGTATTAGTTTTAGACTGTTGACATTATATGGACTTTGGACTAATTGGACTATTTGGACTTAAAATTCACCTTATAATCAATTCAGTAAAAATTACCAAAATTTACCATCATAGGCATTGTGAAATCTATACTATGTCATAAAATTTTAGATTAATAACTCATAACAGGTAAATTACTAGGATTTTTTTAAATTTCACATTATAGGAATTATTTGACTTATTGACTATTACTATGGTGAGAAACATGGACCCTTTCTGATGTATAATTTTTAGGGGCAAAGCATACTATATGTGTTGAATTTTATGCATGTTTTGAGAAATTTGATTTGTTACTATCATTTTGACAAAACCATTAATTCGAATGAGAAACTGTCAAATAATATAGGTAGCGCTTCTTACGAAATGTCAACCTACATATGCTGATATGAGGGTAGTGGTCATATATTATTTGATTGTGACATTTGCATTTTATAGTTACCACTCACTTGACATGTGCGTAGGTTAGTTATAAGTTCTATTGTACTCTATCAATTCAGAAGGATTTATATCAATTAAACTTATATTCTCACCAATTGTTTATTGACTATTTGAGTATGCTTTTGCAGGTCATCAAAATGTATTATAATCTTATGTATACCTTCAACATGTATATTGATTGGCACGGTTACCTAGGAAAGCTGTGCGTCTGGTTAACTATAGACTTGTTTGACTTCAGCCTTTACGTTAAGGTTCACATAAGCTGAAGATACATGATTTGTTGAATATATACTTTTGACTATGATTACAATGTATAAGTCTAGTATGTTAGACTAATTTTTTTAGCATGTAATCCTATAACTTATATAAACTAATGAAATTAATGTTTAGTATTTTTCCCTCAACAGCTTACCTAACACCCGTAGTGTGTAATATCCGAAAATTTTAAAAAGAAAGAAAAGTAATTAAACCCAAATTGAGCGGTTAAAAGTGTACAAGGCCAAAATTTAAATAATATATGGTACAAAAGGAGTATGGCCGCCCACATACCTATACCATCAACCTTTTCATACGGTTTCTAAAGAAAAAGTAGAGAATTTCGGGTATTAGAGAGAAGAAGAAAAGATGTGGAAATTCAAGGTTAGTTTTTGGTGTTTTATAGTGTTCTTCGCTGATTTCCAGCCTTGATTATGTTCTTATGTGCTTTTGTGTGCTCGGTTTTGTGTTCGGGTGTGTGTGTTCAAGGTGTTTGAAATCATAGCACCTGGGTTTGAGGTAGTCTACTAGAAGATTGCAAAATGTGAGTTCTAGAACCCTATTTTTACATGTTTTAACTCATATTAGGGCTAGAATTACATTTTATAACATTTTGTTTATGTGGGTGTGTGTACCCGTTTGTATATGTTAATGTGTATGTGGGTGGTGTATGTTTGGGATGATTTTTGGTAATGCGCATGTTTTATGCTTGGTTTTGATGTTTGGTATGTTTGAACTAGGCTGGAACATGTTCAAATATGAGTTCGGGAATGAATTCTCATGTTAGTTACAAGTAGTTGGTCATGCGCCTAAGGCCCCATATTCCTGTAGTTCCTGCGCTCAAATAGTACCCATGTGTCTACAATGTTGCTCAAATGACCAAGTGTTGGCCATGCACCGGTATAGTACTCATGTGTATAGAAACTTCCCATGTGACTAAGTGTTCCATGAGCCTGAGAGGTCATGCGCTCGCATAGTGACCACGCGCTTCATAGTGCCCATGCACCTAAAATGTGTTAGAAATATTTCTTAAATTGTTAGGAGAAAGGTAGTTTTAGGCTATGACTTGGGATGTTCCCGTGGGTGATTATATGATCTTATATGATGTTGTATGATGTTTTCTGATGCTATTATATATGTTTATGTTATTTCTTCCATGATGTTCCTTTTTAGTAGCTTTGCGTGGGATGTTCTTATCAATGTTGGGGTTCAACAATGGAATAAACTAGAGCTTACCAAGTCAAACACCAATAAATATTTATTTGTTGATGAGATCATACAAATAAATATTGACACCAATTTAGAAAATGGGTTTTCTAAAATGTTGCTTTTGTAATAGAACAACATTATATGAATAATTTGTTGATGAGAAATTATTTGTTTCATCATTTAAGTGAGTTAAATAATAACAAATAAAAGTGTGTTAATGTTATAAAATTAAAAGAGGTTTTAGTTTTATAAATCTTATGAGTTTGAGAGTGTAAAACTTTATAAAATTAACTGGGAGGGAACCCTTTTTAAAATGGGTCCATTCGGCCGCCCCTTTGGGCATGGGGAACCTCTTTGTCTTGGTTTTATACAATACTTAATGTTTATTGCACTCCTCCTCCTAACACTGTCTCTTACACGCAAAAGCAAAGGTCTTTTCTCTCTCTTCTTGGCTGAAAATCGATTTTGTAGGCTGAAAATTCATTTTTGGCTTGGCTGATTTCGGATTAGCAAGAAGGAGGATAGATTTGGTGTTAAACTACCTAACAAGTAAGGTGTTTGCTAAGGATTGTGGGTATACAAGCTTGAGGACACCTCTTTTGGAGGCTAGACATTCAAGAAGCATCATCATCTTCTTCTCATCCATACTACATCATCTTGTTCTTGAAAGGTAGTTTCAAGAACACCCTATGGTTGTTCTTTTCATTTTAATAGTATTTCATTTCACATATACATATGATCCTTGTTTATGGGTTTTGTTTTGGGTTAAAAATGGTTAAAATTTTCAGATTGTTAAACACATTTTTAGCACTTATATCCGCTGTGTTTTTTGAAGTGTAAATGGTTAAACTTGCTTTGATAAACATGTAACAAAACCCAACAATGGCATCTAGAGGCGGTTATGTGAAATACTTTCATCAAAAGTTCTTGAAAAGTTAGTTTTCATGGACTTTTTCAATCCATTATGGGTTTTTTAGTTATGGATGAATGAATCCCTCATGTTTCAAGGTTTTATCTTACATGGTCTGGTATAAACCTTGAAAGATTAACATCAAATGGTTGATTATATTGTTTGGACTAAACCCTAAATTTTGGTTCATGTTGACCAAAAATTGAAGGTTATAAAATGGGGTTCATGGTTTTTCTTGTATGTTGTATATGATACATATTTTGGTGCATAACATAGCCTTGACCTTATGTGTTTTGGAGTTGGTTGATTATGATTTTGGCATGTTGGTTTTATTCATGAAAGGGTTGTAATATTTGTGTTTGTATTTTGGGTTGTAATTTATTTAATCATTGGTTATGTAATAAATAGATTAGGTGCATTTTTTTTAATATAAATTTTTTATCATGATATGATTTTGTAAAAGAAGATGCACAAGATGAAGAGCCAAAGAAGGACACAAAAGACATGGACACTTGGATGTGGATTCAAGTGGCAGTTCGTGGACATAATGATGTGTCATTGTAAACCCTTAGGAAAGATCTACTGACAACACTTGTGATGGCAAACAAGTGTAGTCAACTTAGTGGCTATGATTATTCACTTATGTTTGTATGATTATGCTTGTTTGGTTGTTTGTTGTATGGTTGTCTGTTGTGTGGTTTTTGTTTCATATTTGAATATGCCTGATAAACTTAATAACAAACATAACAAGCTGAAAATTAATGGTTCTTTATTATTAAGTGATTAATAAAAGGTTATTAGAAGGATTAATGATTATAATAAAAGGGCTTTATTAAAAAGTGTACCATAGGGTACCTTGTATTTCAAAGCATGCAAATACAAGGTACATAGAGTATTCTAAAATAGTATTATGAAAACATAAATTTTCTTTTAGAAACAAGTTTAACACCATCCTTTTGCATAACACTTGAGTCACTTGGAAACTCTTAATGGGATAAAGGTCACATAACCGTTTTGAGGGAACTTGTGATTTGAGGTGGGGATACCATATTTATGGGATAAAGTTAACCAAGCACTTATGTTGGAAAACTCACATGTGTTTGTAAGTAGGGTAACATGATTTGCAAGCCATGTTTAATGGATCACCTACAATGTGGTTTACAAAGTGTTGATAGGATAAATATGCCGACCACACAAATGATGTTGAAATCGATCTCATACCCTAGAAGTTGCAAAGGGTTGCAATTATGAAAACGTTGACTACCTTGTTAATTTAAATAATGGGATAAAGGTCACCTAACCACTATTTAAGTTTAACGTTGGATTATAGAATTTTAAAATTGTGTAAGACACTTATAAGGGTTTTAATAATTAAAATATGAATGATATAAAAAATACTAAAATTGAACTTTTTTAGATTTTGTAGATGGTCACAAACAACATTAAAAATAATGATATCATGTCCACTCACTCACTATCACTAAGGACCATTCTCTAAAAGGAGCGTCAAAACCATAATAACTTTATAGATTGGTTTCGAAACTTGAGAATTGTTCTCAAGCAAAAGAAATGATCATATATTTTAGATGATCCGATTCCTGATCAACTTAATGAGAAGGATGAGGAGGCCTATAATAATCGGGTGAAATACACTGAGGACTCGGTCTAAGTGTCTTGCCTCATGTTGGCAAGTATGACTCTAGATCTCTAAAAGGAGTATGAACATCATGGAGCCTATGACATGATTACCTAGTTAAAGGAAACGTTCCAACCACGAGCAAGGGTAGAGCGCTTCGAAACGGTTTGAGCACTCAATGCATGTCGTATGGATGACACTCAATCAGTTTCATCTTATGTACTTAAGATGAAAAGCCACATTGACCACCTCGAAAGGCTGAATTGTCCCGTCTCGAAAGAGTTGGCTACAGATTTATTCCTGAACTCTTTGTCAAAAAGGTGTGACAACTTTGTCATGAATTATAAGATGAACGGGTGGGACAAGAACATAAGGGAGCTTCACGCTATGCTTAAAACTGCCGAGGCACCTATGGGTAAAAAGGTTTTACCCATTCTCACCATCAATGAAGGTGGGAACAAGAAGAGGCCTCACCTCGCACCCAAGGCAAATGTTGCCAAGGGTAAAGGGCACGTTAGGGGAAAGGGAAAGGGAGTGGTTAGAGTGCCACCACCAAAAAAAGTGGAGAAGAAGCAAAAGGTTGCTTCAATGACCCATGCTTCAAGTGTGGGGAGATTGGACATTGGGCAAGAAATTGTCCAGTCGATCTCAAAGAGATGCAAGCTAAGAGGGATGCCAGGCAAACCTCAGGTACAATATTCATCATTCATATTGATCTAAATTTAATATCCTCTAACACATGCGTATTGGATACCGGATGTGGAACTCACATTTGCAACTTATTGCAGGGGTTCAAAAGAAGTAAGGACTTCAAGAAAGGGGATGTTAGCCTCTACATGGGGAATGGGACAAAAGTTCAAGTTGAAGACCGAGGAGACTACATCTTGAAGCTTCCAAATAGTTTGGAGGCAATTTTGAACAATGTTTTGTATGCTCCTTGTTTGACTAGGAACATTATATCTATTTCCAAATCAAGAAAATATGGTTATGTTTTAACATTTATTGAAATTGAAATTCATCTTTCTTTAAATTACATATTTTATTTTAAGGCTATTCCTATTAATGGTATTTATGAATTAGTTTGAGAAAACACATTATATGATAACTCATTATACCAAACCACCGCCAAGAAACTCAAATTGGATTTGAGTGATACCTAAGGCACCTTTTAGTGGCAAAACCGAAAGGGCAAAAGATTTATTAGGAGTCATACATTCGGATGTATGTGGTCCTTTTAAACCAATGACTAGGTATAATGAAAGATACTTCATTACCTTTACCGATGACTATAGTCGATATGGTTATGTGTACTTGTTAAGACACAAAGATGAAGCTTTTGAAATGTTCAAAATCTTCTAGAATAAAGTAGAAAATCAACTCAACGAGAAAAGAAATTCTCCGCACCGATAGAGGAGTGAATACCTAAGTGATGCTTATAGAGATCATCTTAGAAGTTGTGGTATTGTCTCACAACTATCTCCACCTAGAACACCACAACACAATGGTGTGTCCGAGAGGAGAAATCGAACCCTATTAGATATGGCTCGATCTATGATGACTAGAAACTCATTGACTCTATCATTTTGGGGTTTCGCTTTCGTCTCTGCGGCCCGTATTTTAAATATGGCCCCAAACAAGAAACTCATTGACTCTATCATTTTGGGATTCCATCAATATCATATTCAAAGGTATGGGGTTGTGAGGCTTATGTTAAGACTCCTACCTCAAACAAGTTAGAAAGCCGTTCCACTAAGTGTATCATTATTGGATATCCTAGAGATTCTATGGGATATTATTTCTATGATCCATTGGAACAAAAGGAGTTTGTTGCCAAGAAGGATGAGTTCTTAGAAGCTAAGTTTCGTATGGAAGGAACTAGCAGTAGAATAGTGGATCTTGAGGAGGATCAAGAACCACAAACCGGTACACGTTTGGTTGACACTAGCACTCAACATGAGGATGTTGAGGGTGATCATATTGTTTATTAATACACACAAAACGTTCGCAGATCTGGTAGAACTAGTAATCCACGTGAAAGATATGGATTTTTCGTAGATGGATGCTATGTGGTAGATTCTGATGAACCAACCACTTATTATGATGCAATGTCAAATTTGGATTGTGACAAATGGCTTGAAGCCATGAACGTTGAGATGCAATCCGTGTATGACAACCAAGTTTGTGTCATGGTTGAACCACCTATTAACTCCAAGGTAGTTGGAAGTAAGTGGGTTTTCAAGAAGGAAGACGATATGCATGGAAACTTGGATACTTATAAAGCTAGACTTGTAGCAAAAGGTTTTACTCAAACTCAAGGGATTGACTATGATAAGACCTTTTCACCAGTGGGAATGCTAAATTCTATTAGGATTATTATTTTCTATAGCTACTCAATATGATTATGAGATTTGGCAAATGGATGTCAAAACCACTTTTCTAAATGTATATCTTGAAGAAGATGTCTATGTGGTTCAGCCTGAATGTTTTGTCGATCAAAAACATCCTAACAAAGTATGCAAGTTAAAGAAATTAATCTATGGATTGAAGCAAGAATAAAGAAGTTGGAATCACTGTTTTTATGAAAAGATAATCAAATTTGGGTTCCTCTCTGATGAAGCATGTGTATATAAGAAAGCTAGTGGGGGCATGATCACTACAGGACTGGTGAAGGGTGTCACTTACCACACAACAACACAAAAAGGAGATTAACCAAAACTTAATCAAACGGTGAACTGGATTAAACACAAGAAAGACACTAAGAACACAAGTAATGTAAGAGACATAACACAAGAACACAAGTATATGGTTTTCAAGAATGTAATATATTGCTTTCTCTATGTTCTATTACAAGTGTTACAAAGCATAAAGGAAGGATACAAGAACATGAGATACTTATACTACATCCTATAGCTGGCTATACTATGAAAGCCAGCTGGATACAATTGACTAGACACAAAAAAAAATCAATTCTAGAGTCAAAAGGCAGATTGCCTTTTGACTAGTGACTATGACATGCCATAGCTCATATCCTTATCTATTACAAAAAAGATAAAGTACATGAAGTAGAAAGTCAAAGACTCAAGACCTTAATGTACAGTTACCGAAAGCATGGACCTTTTCACCAACGCATGCAAGTTGGTGGCTTTACAGAGTTGCAGCGGGAAGGGGTCCAACATTATGGAAAAGTACATCAGATAAAACATGTTACTAAAAGTCTTTGGAAGAAATCTGTCTTCAAGAGTAGAGGCTTTAGAAGACTTTGTCTCTGATGCTTCGGAAGACTTCATCTTTGGCTTCAGAAGATATTAGTCTTGGCTTTGGAAGATTTCACACTTAGAGTATTTCTATTGCATGTGTTAAACTTCCTAAGCATTCTTCTTGAATGCACTTGTGCAGCATGCAGGATAGACTTTGGATGTTTGGGTTGCATCAGCCTTTTCATATATTTTTATAAACTACCCCTAGGCTGATGCTACCAAAACACTTGGTAGACTTCAGATATCAACAATCCTTATTAGGATGAGCACCATTCCTTTCTTCATGAGGTGAACATGATCCTTTAGACTATGAAAATGTCTTCTCATCTCAAAGAGATCATGCAGAAGCAACTGAAACATGTACTGCCAAGTGTAGATGTCTTCAGTGCCTTGTTCTGTATTGACATGCCATCTTTCTAGATTTGTGGTGTATGTCCATGACAAGATGGGTCTTCCTGATGCTAGAGGAGCTACTGGAATAGGAGATGATGGAGCATCCTCTGGCTGCACATCCTCACAATGTTCTGACTCATCCTGAGGTTCAGAAAAGGATGCAATGTTCTTCTTCTTTGGCGTTGGTTTAGAAGCCATCCTTTTCATTCTCTTTACAACTTTTAATTAAGAAGACCGGCCTGTAGTACCAAATTGATTTTCAATATCTTTATCAGTTGGGTCTTCTACTCTCATAGGTTTAGATTGAGAGTGAGATTGACCCTGCTATGGATCAAAAGATGAAGCTTGCTGAGATTCAGTAGGAGGTCCAACTTGTGATGTCTCTGGTTGTTTAACCTTAACCTCCACTTCAGGTGGGGCATGACTTGGAGGGGAGTGTAAGTCAACCAGCTCTCCACTCTTGATCTTCTGCTTGATCACCCTGATATGCTCATCCATAGTGGATAGAGACATGGGGCCAAATCTCCTTCTGGAGAATCCATACAACATTAAGAAGCTCATCAACCTCTGCCTATCAGCAGACTTCTTCATGCTCTTTTGGATGATGGCTCTTGATTTAGTAGCTTCTTCCCTTATCTTCCTTTCGTTTTCTTTCTTTCCTTGACTATATCAAGTTCGAGTTATTTGAGATACTCAATCTCAACATAGTCATAGGACAAGGGAAGAAGTGCTTCTGCCTGATAGAGGCATATGGCACTAAGGTAAGTGATCATCTTGATCCTATCTTCTTCTTTATCTACCTGAGGTTCTTGTTGAACGACATCCTATTGTGTAGGATTTTCTTAAACTGGGAGAGGGACGGCATATGCTTGTACAATATTTTCTTCCTTCTGTCTTCTTTGATTTTTACTAACATCTTCTGCCTCCTTCTTCTCCCTTGACCTTTCCAGGTCAACCAGTTAATTCAACTATTCCAAGGGGAGAGAGTTGACACTATGTATGTCATAGTTCCTTGTGTGCAAGTAGTTTATCCTGACTGCCCTTAACTCATCATTTTGAGTGTCTGGTCTGGGGGCAACCCTGATAGCAGACTCCATGAGTCTTGAAGACTCAGTAGAGGAACTTTCTCCCCTCAGCTTCCTTTTCATCTCTCTCTCCTCCTCCACAATCTCCTCAGATGTCATCTTTCTTTTCCATTTGTCACTCACAGACCTTTGTGACTTAGGGTGGAGAGAGCTTTGGCCTTCATTGCTTGATGCAGCTTCTAAGCTCTATCTAGAGAGAGGTTAAGAAGCACCTTCATCAGCAGGTGTCTCAAAAAGGGTATTGATCTCTGCAGCAGTTGTTGGTGATAAGACTGGGCTCTCAGGTTCTGTCACTAGACCTTTAGTCAAGGTTTCCTTGATGAAGGTAATCTTAGGGTCTGCCTCAACATCCAGTTGATCGATGGCATTGCCTGATTCCCACAGTCTTCTTTTAAGGCTGAACTTTGTAGTGATCAGGTCTTGGATTGTTTGGGCCAACTTGTCAGCTTCTCTTGATTAGCATGGAGTGATAAGTGGCATGTTGACTAAATCCAGACTGTCATAATAGTTCAGGTTTGAAAATTGAAGATCTCTTGCTGCCCTTGAACTTTCATGATGATTAGGGGTCTCTTGTTGCTATCATACCTTCACCTAATGATGTGATTGGAAGTTGATGGACATGACATGACCCATGGTATCCCTTCCTCAAACAGACTCTGTATTAAGGAGTCTATTGAGTCCATATCAATATGAACTTGAAGAAGTTATTGAGTAGGCATAATTACAAGTGAGGATGGTGATTCCTCAATGTCTATACTCCCTAAGGAACTCCCAGGTGCTGTGGCAGTGATGACTTCTCCCCATTTTTGGTAGTATCACCCACTTGCATAGGTGAGCTAAGAGTTAGCTCAACCACCTCCACAGGTTCTTGTGTTCCTGGTTGAGGTCCTCTTAAAGGTCCCCACGCTAGTTGTTCCTTAAGATATGAAATATCAAGTTGCTGATCATTGACCCTGTTCTGCAAGGTAGTCACTTGAGATTCAAGGTGACTAACCTTGGAGACTAAATAGGTGCATGCTGTAGATAGTTGTTGCACCTTTAGTCCTAGATACCCCTCATCTTAATTAGAAGAGTCATTAGGGGATGAGATGATTAGACTAAAGTCCTTAGTCTTACCACTAGCTTCAGGTTCTTGGCTGTTGGATTTACTCTACTCACTGACAATCTCAGTTGAGATATCAGTGGCCTGAGTTGCCATGCTTGAGGTCTTAATGATGTAATCATTTTCTAAAGTGATAGTCTTTTCGATATAAACATCCTTAACATGTTCAAAAGTGTCCACCTCGTTTGTAGGTGACTGATGTGGGCTAAAAGTAGGAGACCGAGGAGCACTCATCTCTCTTTGAGTAGGAGAAAAGATCAGAGAATCATGGTACTCACTTCATCAGTACAGAAGTCAAGGTTGGGGATAGGTTTATTGAGATCTAAAGGTTGGGGACGGTAACTGTCCCCTGAAGGTTGATCACCTGAGTGTTAAGACTTAGAGTGATGGTTTAAGGCTGTTTGGGAGAGGTGGCTAATGAGCTCATCAGGCTGAGCATGTGTGTAGAGATTAATGAAGAGGCTGATGCAACCTAAACATCTTAAGTCTTTCCTGCATGCTGCACAAATGCATTAAAGAAGAAGCTTAGGAAGTTTCAAACATGAAACAGAAAATCTTTCTAAGTGTGAAATCTTCCAAAGCCAAGACCAATATCTTCCGAAGCCAAACATGAAGTCTTCCAAAGCCTCAGAGACAAAGTCTTCCGAAGCTTCAACTCATGAAGCTAGATTTCTTGCGAAGACTTTTAGTAACATGCTTTATCTTATGTACTGTTCCATAAAGCTGGACACCTTTCCGCTGCACCTCTGCAAGTCACCAACTTACATGAGTTGGTGAAAAGGTCCATGCTTTTGGTAACTGTACATTGAGGTCTTGAGTGTGTAACTTTCTACTTTATGTACTTTATCCTTTTTGTAATAGATAAGGATGTGAGCTATGGCATGTCATAGTCACAAGTCAAAAGGCAATCTGCCTTTTGACTCTACAATTGATGTTGTTTGTGTCTAGTCAATTGTATCCAGCTGGCTTTCAAAGTATAGCCGGCTGTAGGATGTAGTATAAGTATCTCATATTCTTGTATCTTTCTAATATGCTTTTGTAACACTTGTAATAGAACATAGAGAAGGCAATATACTGCATTCTTGAAAACCAAGTACTTGTGTTGTTTGTGTTCTGTCTCTTGCATTACTTGTGTTCTTAGTATCTTATCTTCGTTAATCTAGTTTACTGTTTGATTAAAGTTTAGTTAATCTCCTCTTTGTGTTTTTATGTTGTAAGTATAACCCTTTAACGATCCTGCATTTGGTATCAGAGCATTTAAGGCTCTTGATATAACATCTCACCAT
Organism: Flaveria trinervia; assembly: GCA_025506515.1. NCBI lineage: Eukaryota > Viridiplantae > Streptophyta > Magnoliopsida > Asterales > Asteraceae > Flaveria > Flaveria trinervia. The sequence continues at coordinate 35,942,539 of CM046449.1, read as the reverse complement.
CTTAAGATCTCTCACACACACAAATACTAAACCTTTCAAATGGCAGTCATTTCCAAAACTAACATGGAAACTGGAACCATGAACAAGTCCCTACTAATCCCTCTTGATGAGTTTGATACCTGGTGTTTATGAATGGAAGATTTCATCAGGTTTCTTGATTCAAGAATATGGGAGTCTATTGAGAATGGACCTTTCACACCGAGACCCCTTTTGCTACTGGTGCTGGTATGATTCCCAAAGATGTGGCTAACTACTCTGATGAAGATAGGAAGAGAGTAGAGATTGATAGAAAAGCCATGACAGCTCTTCAAACTGCCCTCCAAACTCTGTGTACAGAGGTTTCAAGAAGTGCAAAATGGCCAAACAGCTGTGGGATGCACTGAAACTGATGTATGAGGGATTCTTAATGGCTACCAGATGGAGATGAACATGCAAGGTTCATCTGGCAACTCCAACAATCAAATGGGTTTAGCCCTACATGTGGTTGAAAGGTATAGCATAGAACCCAAACATCATCTCATATGCTACCCTGACAACTCACCGAAGGGTCCTTTCATCACCTTCCCAGAGACACCAAGGGAGAACTACACTCAAGGAAGCCCATTCGAAAAGACAAGCTCTTCTTAAGCTTTTATGTCTTCTGATGAAAGTTGTGGGAACTCTCTTTTCACTCTTGAAGACCTGGACTGTATTCATCTAGATGATGTGAAGTACATGGAAATATTCCAATAGATGGCTCTTCTCACTCACAGAGCCAAGAAGTTCTACAAGAGGACTGTAAGGAAGTTTCCAAGCAATGCAACCAGTGGAAAGTTTGGACTGGACAAAGGCAAAGTCAAGTGTTACAACTATAACTTGATGGGCCACTTTGCCAGATAGTGTAAGGCACCTAGAACAAATGGTGGCCAAACACAATCCAGACCAAAGTACACTGACAAAGCTCACCAGAATAAGAAGTCAAAGCAGTAGGCCGTTGTTGCTATTGAAGAAGAAGGCTTTGACTGGAGCTTTCAGGTGGAAGATGCTTCTCCAAACCAAGCACTAATGGCTGATCATGATGAAATCAAGGTATTGGAACATCTCTGTACTCCTGAGTGCATTGCTAAAGTTAACCGAGACATGTCCAACAAATTGGAAATGAGATCTGATCTTGAGTCCTTAAACATTTTAAAATCTGATTTCAGAATGTCTGAAAATGATTATAAGCTGAAAATAGAGGGCTTAGAGAAAACCATTTCAGTTCTAAAACGTGAACACACAGATTTTAGGACTGAAATCAAAGATCTCATAACTAAGTTAACTGAGTGCCAGGCGAGAGCTTGTGATCAGCAAAGCCAGGGCAGAAAAGAGTGTTCTTGAAGAAGAGACCTTTAAAAATATGATATCCTCATCCTTGCACAACAAAGTGTGCTATCAAAACAGTCAAGGACTAGGATCCCATGAGATAGCTCCTCCACACACAATCTTGTCAGTAAGATCTCCTAGGTTTGGAACTTGTGAAGATGAGCTTCCTCTCATAGATCCTATGAGTGAAGAGGATGAAGAAGAGATAGTGAAGAATCCCTCTAAGAGTGACGAGGAGGATTCCAAGAAGGGCCACTATCCTTCTGAGGAGAAAGTGAAGACTGTGATGACCAAGTCCATAAGAAAGAACTTGATCAGAAAGAGCAAAAGAAAGGCAAGGAAGGCTCAAGAGATCAAGGCTACTTTCGACACTAAGCAGAAACATGTTTTTATCTCTGCAGGGTTTAAAGTGGTAGGGACTGAAGACATCAACCAAAACTCTTCTGCTAAGAGTTCTGTTCTTGTTCAACTCATCTCAGTAGCAGGAAGAAGACTGATCTTCTGTGTATCACTGCTGCACAGCCTGGACCATCAAACTCCAAGCACAGTTATCAGCCCAAGAGGATTGTCTCAGCATCTGCAAAGATAAGGTGGAGAAGGGATGTGATCAAGATAGTCCTATTCCAAGGAAAAGGCTCTTGTGAAGAAGAAGGTAATTGTGTCATGTGTGAAAGTACCGCTCACATTGCCAAGGATTGTCCCTTGAATCCTTAAGGTACTGTACATATGACCAAAACAAAGACTTCAAAGAGTTTGAAGAAGATTCAAGCTTCAGAAGGAAAACCTATTTCCTTCGGATGCTCAAAATCTAACAAGAAGGGAAGCGGAAAATTCCCTTCGGAAGAAAATTTGGTCTCGGAAGAAAGGAGTTCTTCCGAAGCACTGAAGTCTATTGCGGTGTCTGCAGAATCTTCCGAAGGTTCAGTCATCAAAACTTCCAAAGTTTCAAAAGCTTTTGAAGTCTTGAAGGTCATGTCCAAGACTCCGAAGGTGTTGTTGATGTCTAAGAAAGACCAAGTGACTGAGAATTCTCCATCAACAACAGTTCAAGATCCTCTTAGTACAACCATAGGATCTAATACTATTTAATTATCTTCTGCAAATAAGCCCAAGACAAGCAAGGCTTGGGTTTCAAAATGTAACTAATCATTTTCTTTGTGCAGGGACAACTGAAGACATATAAAAATGTCTGGATCATAGACAGTGGCTGTTCCAGGCACATGACAGGCAATAGGTCACTACTCCAGAACTTTGAAAGGATTAATGGAGGACCAGTTGCTTTGGGAGGAGATGAAGGTGGTTACATTTCTAGAAGGGGCAAGGTCACAAATGGTAAGCTCAGTATAGAAAAGGTAAATTTTGTTAAGGAGCTTGGATACAATCTTCTGAGTGTATCTCAATTTTGTGATCAGAGTCATAACATGCTCTTTACTGAGCATGAGTGCATTGTTCTTAAGCTTGGTGTGGTAATTCCTCCTGAGCATATCCTACTTAGAGCCCCCAGGAAAGGAACATGTACAAGATGGATATGCAAGAAGCCTCTCCCTCTGGAGAAGTTTCATGCTTTTTGTCTAAAGCAAATAGTGATGAGTCTTTCCTATGGCATAAAAGAATGTTCCATGTAAACTATAAGAACATGAATAAGTTAATTAAGCACGATTTGGTAACTGGAATGCCAAAGAAACAGTTTACAAGTGATGATCACTGTGTTGCATGCCTGAAAGGGAAGCAACATAAGGTATCTCACAAGCCTAAGGAAAAGAACTCTATCACTACACCCCTACACTTATTACATATGGATCTCTTTGGCCCCACCAATGTATGAGTTTAGGAAGGACCTTATACTGTCTAGTGATCACAGATGACTTTACAAGATTCACTTGAGTTTTCTTCCTTAGAACTAAGGATGAGACTCCGAGATTTTGAAGAATTTCATCTTAAAGATTGAGAATCAGTCTCATCACAAGGTCAGGATCATAAGATGTGATCAAGGAACCAAATTTAAGAACCAAATCATTGATACATTTTGTGATGAAAAGGGTATTACAAGACAATTCAGTGCTCCCAGGACACCTCAGCAAAATGGTGGTGCTGAGAGGAGAAACAGGACACTGATTGAAGCTGCAAGAACCATGTTGTCTCACTCTAACCTGCCCATCACCTTCTATGCAGAGGCAGTCAACACTGCATGCTATGTGCAGAGCAGAGTTTTAGTGGTTAAGACTCATGGCAAGACTTCTTATGAACTTGGCACAAGAGAAAACCTTTATTGGTTTTCTCAGGTCATTTGGATGTCCTTGCACCATCTTGAATACCAAAGATCAAATTGCCAAGTTGACTGAGAAATCAGATGATGGACACTTTATTGGATACTCTTCCCAAGCTAAGGCTTATTAATTATACAATCTCAAAACTAGAATTGTTGAGGAGTCAACCAATGTGACTTTCAATGAACACACACCCTGTGTTGCTAGTTCTGGTCCAGATTGGTTATTGATCTTGATTTGGTTACCACTAGTTAACAAATATTGTGAGAATGTTTCAGGATCTATAGAAAATTTAAATACAGGTGATCCACATCCAAGATTTGAGCTAGGAAGATCTTCAAGTCATATATCGTCAGCTCCAGTTGGAACCACTTCTGCAAATGAGGTTTCTATCAGCACAACAATGACAAATTTAGCTGGTACATCTGGTATGCCTTCAAATTCCAGCTCAGAGGCTCCACGACCAGATAAGAACACCTCAATTGTGGAAGACAATAATGGTGGTGGTGACAGTGACCAAGAATTTCTTGATGCCACTAACCACACCTTAGATGAGAACATCAATGATGTCACACACTGCTTGGATCAAGTTTCACTTGAAAAGTGTGCTGATGTGGTGGGAGAAACATCTTTGCCAGATCTAAATTTCTCAAATCCAGATCTTTCTCAACAACTTGCTATGATCCCCCAGCTTAGGATCCACAAGTCTCATCCTACCACAAACATCAATGGAGATGTTGTCTCAAGGGTAAAGACAAGAGGACAAACCCATGAAGCAAATTTTTGTCTTCACTCTTGTTTTCTATCCTAGATAGAGCCAAAGAAAGTTGATGAAGCTCTAAAGGATGGAAGTTGGGTTAAAGCTATGCAACAAGAGCTGCTTCAATTCAAAAGGCAGAAAGTTTGGAACCTTTGTCCTCTTCCTTCTGGGAAGACTACCATTGGAACCAAATGGGTGTTTAGGAACAAGAAGATGATAGAGGCATCATCATCAAGAACAAAGCTAGATTGGTTGTTCAAGGATACACACAAGAAGAAGGGATTGACTACACTGATGTCTTTGCTCCAGTGGCAAGATTAGAAACGGTTAGGATATTCCTAGCATTTGCTGCATCCAAGAACTTCAAGGTCTTTCAACTTGATGTGAAGTGTGCCTTTTTATATAGAGTGATAGATGAAGAGGTTTATGTCAAACAGGCACGTAGTTTTGTAGATCCTGACACCCTGATTATGTCTGCAAGCTTCACAAAGCTCTCTATGGGCTACATCAGGCACCCAGGAAATGGTATGAGACACTTTCTGAGTATCTCTGTAAACATGGATACAGGAGAGGTACAATAGATGAAACTCTCTTCATCAAATGACATGGAAAATACATACTGCTAGTTCAAGTATATGTGGATGACATCATCTTTGTTCAACTAATCCAAAGCTCTGCAAAGACTTTGAGAAGCTGATGAAAGACAGATTTGAAATCAGTGCCATGGGGGAACTCAATTTCTTTCTGGGAATTCAAGTGAAGCAAGTTGAAGATGGCATCTTCATAAGTCAGTCAAAGTATGGTCAGACATACTCAAGAGGTTCAATATGACTGACTGTAGGATTACTAAGACACCCATAGCCAGAACCACTCCCTTGGTCCTGATCTTGAGGGGGAGTGTGTAGATAAGCACTTATACAGGGCTATGATTGGGTCTCTTATGTAACTTACTGCTAGCAGCCCTGATATCATGTTTGCTACATGCATTTGTGCAAGATATCCAGCCAACCCTAAGGTGTCTCACCTTATCACTGTCAAGAGGAATCTAAGATACCTCAAAGGTGCATAAACACTTGGCCTATGGTATCCCAAGAATTCTGACTTTAATTTGTATGCCTATACACATAGTGATTATGGTGGTTGCAACATGACTGCAAAGTCTATATCTAGGGCATGTCAATTTCTTGGTGGAAGGGTTGTCTCATGGCAATGCAAGAAACAATCTTGTGTCTCTGCATCAACTGCTGAAGCTGAATACATTGCTGCTACAAGCTGTTGTGCTCAAGTACTTTGGATTCAAAATCAGATGTTGGACTATGGGTTAAACTTCAAGGAGACTCCCATTCACATAGATAACAACAGTGCTATCTCAATCACAGAGAACCCTGTGTAGCACTCAAGGACAAAGCAGATCAATATGATGTATCATTTAATAAGAGATAACTATGTAAAGGAATTAATTAAACTAGTCAAAGTTCACACAGATTAACAATATGCTAATCTGTTTACAAAGGCTTTTGATGAATAGAGATTTAAATATCTAATATTAGCTATTGGGATGATAAACTTTGAGTAAGTTTTCTTAAAACTAATTCTTATTAATTCTTAAAATATGTGTGTCCTAAGTTGTCTAGTTCATCACTTTCATAAGCTTATGTTTTCTTTGGATGAAAAATTTCTTTTTAAAGACTTTCCTTAGACTTTTGAAAAAAATTCTGATACTTTGGAAGTTATGCTTTTAACTTCGGAAGTAAATCATGCCTTCAAAATAAATAACTGTCTAAGAAATTTACCTTCGGAAGAACTTTCAAATTTATCTTCCGAAGCTTAAATACTTGTCTCAGACACTTACTTATTTTCAAGGACCATTTACTTCTGAAGCAAAATTAACTCTCGGAAGCTTTGTTGGTTTATATACAAAGCACTCAAGTTTTAATATTTCTTCCGAAGCAAAGTTCTCAAAACTCTTCGGAAATTCTTCTGAAGTCATTTTAGCTTCAGAAGTTTTTTAATGAAAACATCCGAAGATAATTAACCTTCGAAAGCTTTTTGACTTCCAAGAAAACTACTTTTTTAGCAAAAGTAAACTACCTTTTCAGAGATGGGACCGACATCCGGATTTCAAAGTTTATCCTCTTTCATTAAACTTTATCTGAAATCCTTTTCACATATATACTCAATGGTTTCCCCTTTTTCTATCATTTGTTCTTCCTCCATACCTAAAAACCCAAATTCTCTATGAAATTTCTTTCTCTCTTCTTTATTCGTCCTTAAGCTACTTCAAAGTGGCCAACCTTGCTCACAGAAATGATCCCAACCTTACCATGCAGCTACACAGATAACATAATTAGGTTGATCTGTTAAGCTCTGAGAAAGATCCTCATTTCTCAGATGTCTCCGTTTCTTGTCTCTGTCAAACTACTTCACCTCCCTAACCATTCATCCTCCATTCTATGAGGATGAGTTGCTTGATTTCTGGAAGACCTGCCAAGAGGTCATTATGGACGGGGAGAAGGCACCATCTGCCACAGTGCAGGGGAGAACAATCTTCATCACTCCAGCCATCATCAATAGACATCTTCAGCTGAATGATGAAGAAGGTGAGGTGTTCTTCCCAAGGAAGCTGTAAATCATTGTTTTGAGCAGATGGGATATGAGGGAGATTTCTCTGTAAAGACCTTTCGGAAAGGGAAGGTATCATCCCAATGGAGATTCCTGCTCCATGTGGCCATCCATAGCTTATCAAACAAGCATGGTGGATGGGACCAGATTACTGAGGATCTCTCTTTCATAATCCATGGAATGGTTCAAGGGGTCAAATTCAGGTATTCTCAATTTGTCTGTACTAATTTACTTGCAAATTTGGACTCCTTAGAATATTACATGTTCCTAGATATGTCCAGTACATTCTTAACTGTGAACTGGGCTCATAGTTGAGGGAAACAGGTAACATTCTTAAATTGGGACAGATGAAGCCCGGCATCTTTAAAATACTGAGAAAGCCCACTGTTGGATTCTCTGGGGTAGAAACAACCCTAGTCCCAAAAATGTTAGAGCTCATTGCTCAAGGTGACAACCTAGTAGCACAAGCTAGTGTTGAACCCACACTTGCTACTTCCAACCACCCACACAACCTCCAATCTCCATCACCTACCAAAGAAAATCCAAACAAACCGCTGCTCAGGATATTCAGTCTGTGAAGGCCCCCATATACTCAACCATACAGGAAGAAGTGGACACTAGAGCTCCCACTTCTCCTAAGGAGTAGACCACTCCCATCTTTTCAAGAATCAGTGTTGAGGTTCCTCATGCTCAAGCTGATGAGCTCATTAGCCTAACTGCCTTAAGCTATCACTCTGAGTCTCAACACTCAAGTGACCAACCTTCAGGGGACGGTTACCATCCCCAGCCTATAGATCTCAACCAACCAATTCCTAACCTTGACTTCTATACTGATGAAGATATAGGTTTCAGTGAGTATAATGAATCTCTCTTCTTTCCTCTACTCAAAGAGAGATAAGTACTCATGAGTCTCCTACATCTATCCCATATCAGTCACCTACAACTGAGGTGGACACTCCTAAACATGTTCAGGATGTCCATATAGAATAGGCTATCACTTCTGAAAGTGATTACATCTTAACTGCGATTTCCAATGAGCAGAAGAAAACCAACAGTCAAGAACCTCAAGGTAGTGGTGAGAGAGAGGACTCTGGTCCAATCATCTCATCCCCAATGAATTTTCGGAAGAAGATGAGGGGAATCTGAGACTACTATGCAAAAACTGTCAAAAATGCACTTACCTAGTCTTAAAGGTCAGTCAGCTTGAATCTCAGGTGACTACCTTACACAACCTCTCTCTGGCCTGAGCTCAGATGCTGCAACAAGCAATAAAGGCCGAAGCTCTCTGCACCCTGAGTCACAAAGGTTTGTGAGTGACAAAGGGAAAAGAAAGATGAACTCTGAGGAGATTGAGGAGGAGAAGAGAGAGAGGAAAAGGAGGCTAAGGGGAGAGAGTTCCTCTACTGAGTCTTCAAGACTCATGGAGTCTGCAATCAGAGCTGCCCCCAGACCAGATACTCAGAATAATGAGTTAAGGGCAGTCAGGATTAACTATCTGCGAACTAGGAACTATGACATAGATAGTGTCATTTCACTTCCCTTGGACGAGTTAAATGAACTGGTTGACCTGGAAATGTCAAGAGAGAAGAAAGAGGCAGAAGATGTAGAACTCCTAGTACAAGTCAAAGAAGAGAGAAGAAGAAAAAGGCTATACAAAGGTATGCCTATCCTCTCCCCAGTTCAAGAAAGTCCTGAACAAGAGGATGTGGTTCAACAAGAACCTTAGTTAGATAGAGAAGAAGACATAATCAAGATGATTAACTACATGCGTGCCACAGGCCTCTATCAGGTAGATGCACTCCTTCCTTGCCTTATGACTATATTGAGTTGGAGTACTTAAAACAACTTGAGCTTGAGTTAGTCAAGGAAAGAAGACAACAAAGAGGAAGCTAAGGGAAGAAGCTGCAAAGTCAAGAGTCATCATCCAAAAGAGCATGAAGAAGTCTGCTGATAGGGAGAGGATGATGAGCTTCTTGAAGCTATATGGATTCTCCGAAAGGAGACTTGGCCCCATGTCTCTATCCACTATGGATGAGCATGTTAGGGTGATCAAGCAGAAGATCAAAAGTGGAGAGCTCATTGACTTACACTCCACTCCAAGTCAAGCCCCACATGAACTGGAGGTTAAGGTTGAACAACGAGAGACAACACAACCTGGACCTCCTGCTGAAACTCAGCAAGCTTCATCTTCTGATCCACAGCAGGGTCAACCTCCCTCTTCTTCTGAACCTGAGAGAGAGGAAGTCCCAACTGAGAGAGACAACATAGATCAATCTGGTACTGCAGGCCAGTCTTCTCAGTAAAATTTGGAAAGAGAATGAAGAGGATGGCTTCTAGACCAAAGCCTAAGAAGCAGAAGAAGCTTGCACCCTCTTCAAAACCTCAGGATGAATCAGAACACCTGAGGATGTGCACCAGAGGAAGCTACACCAACTCCAGTCAAACAGCTCCTCTAGCATCAGGAAGACCCATCTTGTCTTGGACATACACCACAAATCCAGAAAGATGGCATGTTATTAGAGATCAAGGCATTGAAGAGAATTATACATGGAAAGATATGTTTCAGTTGCCTCTGCATGACCTCTTTGACATGAGAAAACACTTTGATAGCCTGAAGGATACTGATCATCTTATAAGAAAGGAATGGTGATCATCCTAATGAGGACTGTTAATATCTGAAGTTTTCAAAGTGTTTTGGTAGCATGAGCTTAGGGTGTTGTAGAGATTAATGAAGAGGATGATTCAACCAAAACATCTTAAGCCTTTCCTGCATGCTGCAAAAGTGCATTAAAGAAGAAGCTTAGGAAGTTTCACACATGAAACAAAAAATCTCTATAAGTGTGAAATCTTCCGAAGCCAAACATGAAGTCTTCCGAAGCCTTAGAGACAAAGTCTTCCGAAGCTTCAACTCATAAAGACAGATTTCTTCTGAAGACTTTTAGTAACATGCTTTATCTGATGTACTGTTCCATAAAGCTGGACACCTTTCCGCTGCACCTCTGCAAGTCACCAACTTACATGAGTTGGTGAAAAGGTCCATGCTTTTGGTTACTGTACATTGAGGTCTTGAGTCTGTAACTTTCTACATTATGTACTTTATCCTTTTGTAATAGATAAGGATGTGAGCTATGGCATGTCAAAGTCATAAGTCAAAAGGCAATCTGCCTTTTGACTCTACAATTGATTTTGTTTGTGTCTAGTCATTTGTATCCAGCTGGCTTTCAAAGTATAGCCGGCTACAGGATGTAGTATAAGTATCTCATGTTCTTGTATCTTTCTAATATGCTTTTGTAACCCTTGTAATAAAACATAGAGAAGGCAATATACTGCATTCTTGAAAACCAAATACTTGTGTTCTTTGTGTTCTGTCTCTTGCATTACTTGTGTTCTTAGTATCTTATCTTGGTTAATCCAGTTTACTGTTTGATTAAGTTTAGTTAATCTCCTCTTTGTGTTGTTGTGTTGTAACTATAACCCTTCACGATCCTGCAAACCTTAGCACTAATCCTTGAAGAGATGGGAGTGGTCTACTCCTCAAGGGAAGTGGGAGCTCTAGTTTCCACTTCCTCCTGTATGGGAGAGTGTATGGGGGCCTACACACACTGAATAGTCTGAGCAGGGGTGTGTTTGGATTTTCTTTGGAAATTGAGGGTGATTTGAGGCTCTTTGGGTGGTTGTGATGTAGAAGGTGTGGATTCAACATTAGCTCGTGCTGCTAGGTTGTCACCTTAAGCAATGAGCTCTAACATTTTTGGGACTAGGGCTGTTTCTACCCCAGAGAAGCAAACAATGGGCTTTCTCAATATTTTAAAGATGTCAGGATTCATCTATCCCAGTTTAAGAATGTTACCTATTCCCCTTAACTGTGAGCCCAATTCTTAGTTAAGAATGTATTGGACAAATCTAGGAAACATGTAATATTCTAAGAGTCTAAGTTGGCAAGTAAATTAGTATAAACAAATTGAGAATACCTAAAATTAAACCCCTGAATCATCCTATGGATAATGAAGGAGAGATCCTCATGAATCTGGTCCCATCCATCAGCTTGTAGGTAAGTTGTGGATAACCACATGGAGGAGGAATCTCCAGTGGGATGAGACCTTCCGTTTCCTAAAGGTCTTTACAGAGAAGTCTCCCTCATACCCCATCTGCTCAAAGGAATGATTGACAACTTCCTTTGGGAAGAACGCCTCTCCTTCTTCATCATCCAGCTGAAGATACATGTTGACGATGGCCGGAGTGATAAAGACTGTTCTCCCCTGCACTATGGCAGACAGTGCCTTCTCCCCATCCATTACAACCTCTTGGCAGGTCTTCCAAAATTCAAGCAGATGATCCTCATACAGTGGAGGATCAATTGTTAGGGAGATGAAGTAGTTGGACAAAGCTAAGAAGCGACAAACCTCTGAGAATTGAGGATCATTCTCAGAGCTTAATAGAGCAACTGGTTGTGTTGCGTGTGTAGCTGCATGGTAAAGTTTGGGTCATTCTGTGAGCAGGGTGTCATTGTGAGGTAGCTTAAGGATGAAGAAAGAAGGAAGAAAGAAATTTCAGAGAGAAATTTGGGGTATTAGGTTTAGAGGAAGAAGCAGATAATAGTAAGAGGGGGAACCGTTGGGTTTATGTGTGAAAAAAGATTTCAGATAAAGTTTAATGAATGAGGATAAACTTTGAAATGCGGATGTTGGTCCCACCTCTAAAAAAGTAGTTTAATTTTGCTTAAAAAGTAGCTTCCTTAGAAGTCAAAAAGCTTCTGAAGGTAAATTATCTTCGAAAGTTTTAATGAAAAAGCTTCCAAAGCTAAAATGACTTCGGAAGAATTTCCTGAGAGTTTTGAAAATTCTGGTTCGAAGAGAAATTAAGACTTGAATGCTTTGTACACAAAAGAACAAAGCTTCCAAGAGTTAATTTTCCTTCAGAAGGAAAAGGTCCTTGAAAACTTTAAGTGTCTGAGACAAGCATTTAAGCTTCGGAAGATATTGCAGAAATCTCTTCTGTAGGTAAAATTTCTTAGACAGTTATTTGTTTTGAAGGCATGATTTTCTCTCGAAGGTAAAAACATGTCTTCCAAAGGATGAGAAATTTTAAAAAATTTAAGGAAAGTCTTCAAATAGACTTTCATCCAAAGAAAATAAGAGCTTATGAAAGTGATAGACTTGACAATTTAGGACACACATATTTTAAGAAATATTAAGAATTAGTTTTAAGAAAAACCTACTAAAGTTAATCATTCCAATAGCTTGTATTAGATATTTAAATCTATGTTCATCAAAAGCCTTTGTAATGAAACGAATGAGTGTTGATCCATATGTACCTAGTTTACGATCTTAATGTAATTTGTCTGTCATGTCCTAAATGTAATGGAACGAATGAGTTGAATGAAACATAATATGTGGTTGTTGATCTTAATGTGTATTGTTTCAGTGTATTTTTTAATGTTTATTACTTATTAATGCATATTGAACCAACTATATAGGTTTGTAGTTGTTAGAATAGATCTTAGTCAAGTAATGATGAGAAACATATTCAAACTTAGTCGTAAGAAGTTTTTATGCGAATGAGCCATCCTAAAGGACCATACGCATGAATACTTCATGCTAATGGACCAGTCGCACGACTGAACCAGGAGACTGGATGAGTCGCACCACTGAGAAATACGGATGACTCAGTTGCACGACTGAACCTTCAGTCGTGTGATTGACTCAGTCGCATGCTTTAGTCGCACGAGTGAACCATGCTAATGGTCCAGTCATATGATTGACTAACCCTAACCTATAAATACCACTTAATTCGTGGAAAAACATAACACTTTGAACAACTCGACTCCTACTCGTACCCTAGCCGTCGAGAGACTTCATAGAACCTATTCCAACTTCATAGATCGCACCAAATTGATTTGCAATCGTTCTTAACATTTAGATTCAACCTAAGATCGATTCTACATGCGTTCTACTCATTGGATTGCCAATCAAATAGGATTCCACACTATTGAGTTGGTATACGCGTAAATCAATTAGTACTCCATCCAGCACACGGTCCCTAACAGTCAAAGAAAGACAAAGATTGGGAAACGGGAAATGGAAGAATTGTCTTGAGGGTTAAACCGCCAAATATGGTGAATAGAGTGAGATTGTCTAATCCCCTTCCCCGACATTTATAGGATTTCGAGAAATGGTTCTATGACAATAACATGGGGAGGCTGTGATTAGAGTAAAGAATGGTAAAGAATTAATGTTTTTTATCCCATGGAGCTCTTCAGTTTCTGGGACGAAGATTTTCTATTTTTATGTGAGAATCATATAAAGGTTGGGGCTGGGGAAGAGACAAGGAAATAGGCCAGCTTGTTTATGAATGTGGCGAATAATATTAGAGGAGTGAGGGAGGAAGTGAGAAGGATTGCAGAGCGTGTCAGGGCACTAGATGATCTAAGTATGGATATTCATGATCTAGCAAGGCAGTTTGAGCAAGCAAGTGCCCATCCTGAAGGGGCTCGTGAAGCAGGAGGATCCCGTGAAGAATCATGTGCTGTAGCCACCGAGGAAGCTGTTGAGGAGGTGCTAAAGATTCAACCAAGGCAACGAAGAACACCGGTGGTGAATAGACAGATCAAGACGGGTGCAGGTGGTGAGCTCCAACCTAGGGGGAGTATTGTAGATCATGTTTTGGTTGGACTCCCTTAGTTTAGATTGTTTACTTTTACTTGTAATAGGTCTTTTGTTAGTTTCCTTTTGTATGTACTTAAATTTTTGTATTTTGGCAGTCTAGTGAAACTGTTAGCGAAACTATAGTTTCGCTCACAGTCAGCTTATTTGTTTGTGTTAGGATTAGTGATCTACGTTTGATTGATTAGAGAGTATAGCAGCGGAATTCTAACAATGAATTAGCCAATTCACAAGAACGAAACGATATTCAATGAAGAACAAAAACGGTTATAGATAGAGAGAATTCTGCAGATATATTTCATTCAATATTCGCTTTCGTGGTAACGGAATGTCACACTTACAATTAGGTCGACACCTCTTATATAAGAGATGTGACGTCTGCTGATGTCACTTGATAGTGACATCTAACATAATTATTCCAACTGAAACACAACTACTGAAGATGTCAAAACAGCCGACATCTTCTTACAAAAATACTGAAAAACATAAAACTACTGACACTACAACGACTGAAGAACAAGCTCTTCAGTCGCTTTACAAAACTACTGAAAGTAAAACATAAAACAACTTATATCACAACTACTGAAGAAGTACTCTTCAGCTGTTGTGACAACTACTGAAACTTCAGTACTTGGTCTTCAGTCTTGAACTTCAGACGTTTCATCAGCTGATGACTTCAGTAGATGTCATCAGCTGATGTCTTCAGTCTTTGTCTTCAGACTTGTACACCAATTGTTGATCTTCATCACTTGTAAACTCTTCAGCTGTTGTACTTCAGTACTTTGGTCTTCAGCTCCAGCACTTGTGTTCTTCAGCTGTTCAGCTTCAGCACTTGTGTTCTTTAGCTGTTGAGCTTCAGCACTTAGTCTTCGGCTGTTGAAGTCTTCAGTACTTGATCTTCAGCTGTTGAAGTCTTCAGCACTTGTCGAACTGCTGATGAAGCCTTCAGCAGTTGTTGTGTATCATGTGGGACTTAGAGGTTTTTTGATCTTGCTCATTGGTTCTTTTGGTCCAACAAACTCCCCCTGAACCAATGCACCAAACCTCTAATTGATTTATTTTCCCACTTATTGTTGGCAAAATGGTTGGTCTTTTTCCTTCTTGATCAGTAGAGAAGATGACCCATATAAGCACTGGCCTGGGAAGAAATCTCAGAGATCTGTTTGGCAAGGTATGAATGGGAACTCTGTTTTGGGGAATTGGACACAGAGTTGTTATCCCATTCATGAGATCTACTTCCCCATTATGAGTTTGTACGACTCTCGAACATAGGCCTCAAGGAGAACAACCTGTTCCTCCTTGGAGAGTTCTTCTACTCCTCCTTCAAAGAAGAACTCTGGACCATAGTACTCAGATAAGTACTTCACAGTCCTGCCATTCTTCAACTCCACAGTAGTTACCTCCCTATAGACAAATTCATCAGGATGAGTGCCCTCAAGGAGTAACTGGAGCTCATTCTTCTTAATGTCTTCAAGCTTCTTATATAATAACCCCTTTTTGATTATCTTGTTTTCCAGTAAGGCTTGAGGGGTCATTTTTGATTGATGAGCCTTCTTGAATTCATCGATTATTTCCCATGGTGAGACTACAATGGCCAACATGATTGTAGAGTCTATTGTTTTTCTAACCTGGCCATTGTATCTATGTGGAATGGATCATTTGTGGATTCTAGAACTCACCTTGGGGTCTGGCCATACTCTCACTCTCTCCTTCTGATACTGAAATGTGTGTCTGAGAGTGTACAACCTCTGAGCATGCCCTTTCATGGCTTGTATAGATGATGACTGAGGAAATTCCTTGTCAACCATCTTCAGTAGTTGCTCATCGTGCTGCTTCTGCTGTTCTTCATCTTCTATTTTGACTCTAACCGTTTCCCTTTGAGAGTCAGGTGTGATCACGAGTTGACTCCTGGGTTCTAGTAGCTTTAGATAGCAGAGAGTGGCAGACATCATCTTCATCCTCTTCTTCTTCATCTTCTTCTATCTTCAGCACCCTTCTCCTCCTTCTAGGTGCATCACTGGATGATGGTTGGGTTGGTTTTTGTGGTAAAGGAATTGGTTTGAAGTTGAGGATGTTGGATTTGGGTTTTGAGATTGGTTTGGAGATTTGAGGGGTAGGCTGTTTTTGAGTGGGTGATTGGAAGTTTGTTCAAGCATTTTGGTTGTGAGTTTGGCTTTTGTTAGTCTTGCCATTTCAAACCTTTTTCCAGCCCCAGCCTCATCAAGTGCTTCAATGATTATCCCCTTATGAAATTGCTCAGACAAACAGATTCTGGTGGCTATAGCCAGAATGCTGTCTCTGGTCCATGAACGAATCTCCATCAGTGATCTTCTAAGTATTTGGCAATGAATCGAATCATGATCTCCAATCTCTCTTCTCCAACACATCATACCCAGCCCATCTGTTTTGAATTTCCTCTACTTCCAACCTCCTGATCTTACTGTCTAGTGTGGTTGTATCAAAGCCTTGCTTGAAGAGTTGCTCAATGATTTTGTCCATGGATCGGTGTGTGTATCATCTGCATCTTTTACCAGCTCTTCCAAGGATTTTTCTTCAGCATTGTTTGATCACCAGCACTTTTCTTTCTTTTGTAAGTGATCAGTTGTTGTTCCTTTTCTTTTTCCAACTCCTTGGTTTTCTTTTGTGCCTTTTCATCCTCAGTTCTTTTCTTTTCTTTTCTTTCACTGCAGTACTCTCCCCCTTTTTGGATGCATTGGTGGCAGGGGTTTGTACCGCAGAAAGTTTCTTTTGCACAGCATCATCAATGAGTGGTTGTAGACTTGAGGAGATCCTCTCATCAATGGCTTTATAAACAATGTCATTGATGATGGGAGTGATGAGAGGTAGGGATTGTTGGAATACAGCAACCATCTGCTCTGGGGGGTTCTGTCCCAGAGAGATAGTGCCAAAAAAGAAGCTGGAGGTCAGTGAAGTGAGAGGGTAAAGTGTTTGGGGGACCATCAAATGAAGGTGCCATCTGTGGGTTGGTGGGGGCAGATGGACTTACATCCTGAGACTTCTTGGCAAGCAGTTCTTGTAGTCTGCTTACCTCAGCCTCCAGGATGGTGTTGTGGGCTAGAACGTCATAGAAAAAGCCCAGGTCATCATCAGCAGATGCTGAATCACCTGACCTCCTGCTTGTAGCAGGATGTACATGCACTAGGTGTAGACCAGTGTTAGCATGTGCCCCTTTTTCTTGGAACTGGGGACTTCTAACCTCAGGACTATGTCCTTCATCAGCTGTTGCCTCTAGTGAGGTCTTAGCAATGTTACCAGCCTCATTCTGATCATGTGCTGATGCAAAAGAGGTGGCAGCCTCACTAGATGTTCTAATCTCCCTATCCACCTAGGAGATAGAAATTGTAAACCCCGGTGCTGTGGGTTGTCAGAAGCATGATGATCCTCTTCCTCAATATCTGTGGCTCTCCCTTGTTGTTGGTTGTTGGGGAGGAGGAGAGGCATGCAACTGAGTCAGTACATTTGCAATAATTATGGTTGGACTTGGGGGGTCGGTTGCATGGGGAGATGGGGTAGAAGCAGTGTGCACCTGGGGAGGATGGTGCTCTTCAATGGCAATCTCCTCAAGTGAGGAAGATCCCAGATGTGGGGTACCCCTCTATGGTGGCTGCAGGCTCCTTTTGAGAGGAATCCTGAGTGGCTATGGCTGGTAGAGTCTCTGATACTGCTGGGGGTCTAATCCAGCAAGTATATCCTGCGTTGGTGGTACAGGAGCATCTTCAGGGGACTCATCTCCCTGAATAGCTGTTTTGGGTGTTTTGGTTTTGGTTTAGTGGGGACTTGGTTCTGGTGGAGGAAGCTGTGGGTTCCCTGTGCTTGGGATTTAGCATTCGGGCAGCTTGTTTGAGAGTAAGGTCTAGTTGTGCCTGGAGTATACCTCGGCCAAAACACCTGGTGCAGGGACTCCAAGGCCAACAAGGCCATCAGATTTTATTCATCCAAAATAATGGCCATCAGAAACCTGGGATATAATGGCCATCGGTTTGCACAGGTTTCTGAGCCAAGTTCTTTATTTCTAGAAACACAATTTCAGAAAAATTTAGCGGTTGGTGTTCTAGAATAGAATACAATACCTATTGCCATTGGGTGACATTTGATCCTAAGAAGATGTCTTGGAGGCTAAGCAGACATTTACCTTGTGAAAAATAACTTTTTCAGCGTCATGGAAATGGTTCTTTAGAATGGTTGTAGCCCGAAGATCACCTTCATACCCATGATTGATAAATGACATATCTGTTATGCCCTTTGGGTATTCAGTCATAGCGGTGGAGTCGTGAAAGTGTAATGCCAGACGAATGATGTCAGCTGTGACGACCACTGGTTTCTGGTTGACAAGGGACCGAACAGAGATCTGGCCGGTAGACTCATCAGTATGAACAAAAGATTTGACCAGAATTGACTGAGGGATTCTGGGTAGATGGTCGGATTCAAGAGAAAGGTTGCGATATGGGGAATCCACCATTAAGTCAATGGCATTATCATATTTGTTCCAAAAGCCGACTTTTTAAGGTAAGCAACGCAGTTATGTCGTGGTTTCAGACTCATGGTCGCCATGTTGAGAGAGAGAAGCTCAGAAAATAACGGCTAATGAAACATTCGAGAAGAGGACAGGTATTTATAGGGTAGGGGTGAGAAAATGACTGAAGGGTTTGGTGTTAGTCATCAGTAGTTTTAAACCGACTGTTGACATGGTATTACCCTTTCAGACGTTGAAACAGCTGAAGTCGTGGTTTTAGGCATCAGCAGTTAGAAAACTACTGAAGACCATGGTTTTGACTTCAGATGATGAAACAACTGAGGACTTGGTGTTTGTCATCAGTAGTTGTGAAACTACTGAAGACAGTGGTATTGTCATCAGTTGTTGTAAACAGCTGAAGACTTGGTGTTAGTCATCAGTAGTTATAAAACTACTGAAGACATTGTTTTACTTCAGTTGTTTAGAATGAAACAGCAGTTGTAGAAACAACTGAAGAGAAAGTTCTCTTCAGTATTTTTCGTCAATTTATAGCCTGTCAGCTGTTTCATACTGTCCTCAACACTTACTCATCAGACTTTGCATCTGCTTTTCAGGTGTTTCATAGGACATCAGTACTTATCTGTTTGTACTGATTTCAGTAGTTGTAACTACATCAGTAGTTGTAACTACATCAGTATTGTAACTACATCAGTAGTTAGACAGATAAGTACTTCAGTACTTGTGAGGCATTTAGCCGTCAGTAGTTATAAAAACTACTGAAGGTGAAAGGACTCATCAGTACTTATATGTGACATGGTTACCAATGATCACCAGTACTTACTAAAATCATCAGTAGTTGTCACTTATTCTAGCTGCATCATACCAAGCCTTAACACAAGGTTTTGGAAAGTAGAACTATCCAAAGGCTTAGTAAAAATATCTGCAAGCTCATCAGCACTAGGCACAAACTTCGGATCAATCAGACCTTTTTCAAAACAATCCCGAATAAAGTGATGTCTGATCTCTATATGTTTGGTCCTAGAGTGCTGGACTGGATTTTTGACAATACACAGAGCTGAAGCACTATCCATTAATAATGGAGTCTTAGTCTCTGTAATGCCATAATCCAGAAGTTGGTTCTGAAGCCAGAGTACCTGAGAAGTGCAACTTGCAGCAGCAATGTACTCGGCTTCAGCAATTGATGTAGCAACAGATGTTTGTTTCTTACTCTGCCAAGAAATCAAACAGTTGCCTAGGAATTGACAACCACCAGAAGTTGACTTTCTAGTTAACTTGCACCCTGCATAGTCACTATCTGAAAAAGCAACTAATTTGCAAGAGTGTCCAGTAGAATACCATAAACCCAGAGATTGTGTACCTTGCAAATATCTAAAGACTCTTGACTGCAATCAAATGAGACTCTTTAGGAGCAGCCTGAAATCTAGGACAAACACATGTAGCAAACATAATATCTGGTCTAGAAGCTGTTAAATACATCAACGACCCAGTCATACATCTGTAAAGTGTTTCATCAACAGCTTTACCTTTCTGATCTGCATCCAGTTGTGTGGTGTTGCACATGGGAGTAGAACAGGGCTTACAGTTTTGTAAATCAAACTTATTCAAAAGATCTTTTGTATATTTTGACTGATGAATAAAGGTTCCATCAGCCTTTTGTTTAATTTGCAAGCCTAGAAAGAACTGTAATTCTCCCATTGCACTCATTTCAAACCTCTTTTTCATTAATGTTGTAAAATCATCACACAACTGGGGATCAGAGGATGCAAAAATGATATCATCAACATAAATCTGAACAAGTAGCTTAGGCTGATCCACCTTCTTAATAAACAAAGTTTTATCAATGGAGCCTCTAGTGAAATTATTCTTAAGAAGAAAAGTGGAAAGTGTCTCATACCAGGCTCTAGGAGCTTGTTTCAACCCATAAAGAGCCTTATCAAGTTTATACACCCATTCAGGATGTTTATTATCCTCAAAACCTGGTGGTTGACACACATAAACTTCTTCCTTTATTTTACCATATAAAAAGGCACTTTTGACATCCATTTCAAAAACTTTAAGATTGTGGAATGCAGCATAGGCTAAAAAAATCTGATTGCCTCTAGTCTGGCTACAGGGGCAAAGGTTTCATCATAGTCAATACCTTCTTCTTGTGAAAACCCCTGTACAACCAGTCTAGCCTTGTTCTTAACAATAAGCCCATTTTCATCAGTTTTATTCCTAAACACCCATTTAGTGCTATTGCACACTTACCTGGGGGAAGAGGAACCAGTTCCCCACTTGTTGTTTCTTGAACTGAAGTAGCTCAAGCTGCATGGCTTCAACCCATCCATTGTCTCTCAAAGCAACATGGTAGTTCTTTGGCTCTAGCTGACTGATGAAGAGAGCATAGAAGCAGAAGTTAGACAATTGACTTCTCGTTGAGACACCAGCATTGATATCACCAATAATCTGAGACATTGGGTGATTCTTCAGTTCATGATAAACAATGAGATCTGTGCAAGTGTTTGTAGGACCTTCAGCAGCAGCAGATGTTGATGCAGACTCTTGAAACCAAGAATTAGATGGTAACTCAAAAGATGTAGAGGAATCAGAGATCTCATCAGCATTTGTGGTGGATGGAACTGCTGAAGCTACAGGAACATCAAATTTAGTAGACACAGGCAGTTGGTCACTAAACTTGAATAGGTGAGTATTGGTATTATCATCATCATCATCAATACCACCAGGTGGAAAACATGCTGCAGAAGATGATTTATCCACATGATCTGCAACAGCTGGAGGTTGATAAGGAACATATTGCAGTATGTCCAAATCAAACAACTCCACACAGTTTTGTGGAATCTTGTCCATTAGAGATTCATTAAACTACACATGCAAAGTCTCTTCAACTATCTTTGTTCTGCAATTGAAGACTCTGTATGCTTTGCAAGTAGATGAATAACCAACAAAATACCCTGCATCCACCTTAGGATCAAATTTTTGGAGTTGATCCTTTGTGTTGAGAATAAAACAGGGACACCCAAATGCTCTGAAAAATGAAATTAGAGGAGCCAAGTGATGTAGAACTTCATATGGAGTCTTCATCAACCTCTGATTTACTAAGACTCTATTCTGCACATAGCAAGCTGTGTTAACAGCTTCAGCCCAAAAGGTCAGTGGCAAACCAGAGTCAGCCAGCATAGACCTTCCAGCTCTAATTATGGTCCTGTTCTTTCTCTCCACTACTCCATTTTGTTCTGGAGTCCTTGGGATGCTAAACTGTCTTTTGATTCCCTTTGAAAGATAAAATTCATCAAGTGTATGGTTTCTGAATTCAGTTCCATTGTCACTCCTTATACACTTGACTGAAAGAGAATTCTGCTTCTCAATATACAACACAAAGTTGATAATCTTATGAGCAACCTCATCCTTTGAATGTAGAAAGAAAGTCCATACAAATCTGGAGTAATCATCCACAATTACCAGACCGTATTTCTTCTTTGCCATGCTCATCACTCTCACAGGACCAATTAGATCCATATGCAGTGGTTGCAAGCAGGCAGTGGACTTAGGCTCTTCAATAGGAGGAAATGAGACTTTGTGCTCTTTTCCTTTTAAACAAGCAGTGCAGGTTTCATCACAGTGGAACTCCTTTATTGGTAAACCTCTCACTAAACTATTGTGGATCAGCTGATTCATGTTCTTGAAATTAACATGACCCAGCCTTCTGTGCCACAGTTTAGATTCCTGAGGAGAGGCTTTGGAAAATAGGCAAGGATGGCCTCTGAGATCTATTTTCTTGGAAAGATCTAAGGCATACACTCTTCCTGTCCTGTTGGCCATCAGGAGAGTGTGATCATCCAACACCTTATCAATCAAATTCAGAACTTTGGATGACAGAATCCTGCAGTTCTGACTGGTGAAAAGAGCAACATGGCCTTTATCACACATTTGACTGACACTCAAGAGATTGTACTTGAGATTTTCCACATGATTAACATCATCAAACTTTATTTCTCCATTGGAGACAAAGCCTTTTCCAATGATGTAACCCTTAGCATCATTGCCAAAAGAAACAAACTCCTTCTTTCCTTGAGAGTAGTCATGAAGAAGAGAGCTGTTCCCTGTCATATGCATAGATCCCCCACTGTCTACATACCAGATGCTACTTTGGCATGTTGAAGAACCCTGCAATCATAAACAATTAGTTAGTTTTTCAGAGCCAAACCTTTTTGGTTTTGGGTCTATTCACATCAACAGATGGTAACTAATAGACTTGCTATGAATAACATCCTGAGGGGATGGAGATGGTGAAGAAGAAGATTCCTTTGGCATGGATTTTCTTCTCTGTGGTTTCAACATAGGAGCATCTAATTGGGTGACTCTCCCTAATAGATGTTGAACCATCATAACAAGTTGTGTATGATTTTGTGATAAAGCCTTCAGCTCATCAGACATATTAGTGCTTGAGTTGGATGGTTTCCTGTGTTGTACCATCTCTCTTTGAGCAACCTCAGCTGTTGCCTGTTTAACCCCTTTCTTTTTGGATTTCTTTTTGGATTTTGGGGTTACAGGTTTTGATGTTGCTGGTACAAATTTGATTTCAAACTCAGTTTTCATTTTATCCATTTTCTCTTTATTGTTTTCATTATGTTTGAGTTTGGAGCCTTTTTTATACCAGCAATCATCAGTAAGATGATTAATAAGCCACATATTTCACATGTCTTTTTCTTCATCTTAAGTTGATCATCTGCTGAAGAAGATGAAACTACTGAAGACTTGTTCTTCAGCAGTTTGCTATCTGTACTAGCAGTTTTCTTTGCTTTAGTACCTGCTTTCTTGATATCTTCTTCAGTAGTTTTCCCACCCTTTCTACTTGCAGTTTTCTTTCCTTTAGTACATGTAGTAGTTTGGGCTTGTTCTCCAGGTGTTATGACATTCTTTTTAGTACTTTCAGTACTTTGTGAAATATCACCTGGAGTGATCTACTTTGTGATCATGTGAGTGTCAGCATTTGAACCATCAACATCAGCTGATAGTTTCTGAGAGGAATTAATGCTGACTTCTACTTCTGATGGTGCTGTATTAGATAGTAGATCACATGATGAAAAGGATTGGTTATTGCTTTCACCATCAGATTCTACCTCTGCTCTGGGAGTAAAGTCTGTAGGAGGAGCAGTGTGATTATAACCAATGCCAAACTTCACATTGGAAGCAGATTGCTTACTAAGAAGCATTTCAAAACCCTTGCAAGAATTTACCCATCGATCACACTCTACCTGGGTAGTTGCAAGTGTTTCTTTGAGGTCTCTGTACTTCTCTAGAAGTATCTCTTCCCTAGCCTTATCATCAGTGATTTGGCATTTAAGTTTGTAAATCTCATCATTCTTATCATTAATCACAGACTCAAATTCAGCTTTGCTTTTGGAAATTGTTTGTTCTAGCTCAATGTTCTTGTTAATTAAAGCTACATTTGCTTCTCTAATAGATGCAAATACGGCTATGCATGTTTCAGAACATAGTTTGGCTTTTGCCTCAGAGGATACCTGTGATACCTGTGGTGTAGAGGCATTAGAGGATGAAGTATCAGCAGACTCCAAAGCCATAAGAGCTAGATTTCCAAAAGGACTGTCAGCACCATGTTGACCAGCACCAGAGAACAGTTGTTCATGACCAGATAAATCATCTGGTAAACTGCTCCAGTCAACAACTCCTGGGGTGAAAAAGCTGTGTTGTTAAGGTTGAGTTTGTTGATGTGATTGGGAAGGTTGAGGTTCAGGTAATGCATGTGGTTGTTGTGCAATTGGAGCTTGAACCGGATTTGACTAAGGCATGTAATAGCAGGGTGAAGGATATGACATTGGACCCTGGGGGACAAAGTATGCAGGAGATACAGGTGTGATTGATGACCAGAACCAGCAGGATGTTGCCCTCTGTTTTGTAGACTAGTGCTAGGAAAAGTCACAAAGGGTGCAAAAGAGTTAGATCCAGTTGATCTACATTCTCTTGCAAAGTGTCCAAGCCTTAGAATATCCATCTGTTCTAAATCATCATCAGCAATTCCCTTCAGATCATCCATGATGAAGCATAGATTGTCACTATTACTGCCAAAATGACTATCAATACCAAAAAATGCATGATCAGAACTGTTTGAAGAGAAATCAATATGCTCATAATAATTGCTTTCAGATGCAGCATATTCTGACTCATGACCAACCAAGGAAGTGTTCCCTGGTACAAAGTCATCAGTTAGCTTTCCTGATGATGACAGTTTCATTTTCTGCTCTATCTCCCTTTCGAATGTAAGCAGTTTCCCATGAAGTTGGGTGAGAGATAGACTATCCAGATTTGCACTAGAGCGTAGGACAATAGTGTATGTGTCCTATCTCTCAGGCAGTGATCTGAGGAATTTGTTATTCATCTGGCTGTTGGTGTATTCCTGTTTCACCATTTTCAGCTCAGAGATCAAACAGGAAAAACGCTCAAACTGTTGAGTCAGTGTCTCACCCTTTCTATGAGAAAATGTCTCATATTGTTGGGTGAGGATTTCTCTGTTGTTTGCTAAGACCTCATCAGTTCCACCGAATTGTTCCTTCAGTGCATTCCAGAGGTCATGAGCAGTTTCATGATGCATAAGCCCTGAATAGATTTCATTAGGCAGTGCCATGGCCAGAATTCCATGGGCTTTAGCATCAATCTCAAACAGTTTCCGATCTTCATTTGAGTAGTGTTCCTTCTTCTTCGGAACCATTTGATTGGTTTCTGGATTGTTCACCATAGGCTTATGTGGTCCATGTACCACAGATTCCAAAACCTGAACTGTTAACAGACAGTGATGAAGCTTCCTTCGTTGCCATATGTTATACTCAGTCCTAACCAGCATCGGAGGCTTGGTTGAGGAACTGGTATTATGAGGGTCATTAGAAGGAGTAGTCATCTCAGATTTAACCAAATTCAATTAAGCTATAACAAATTTAGAACAAAACACAACAAACCAATTGAACCAAGAGAGATCTCAAAATTAATAAACGAAAGTGGCAGAAAATCAATAATCTATAACCAGTTCTTGCAAATAAACTAATTCAATCAAACATAGATATCAAATAGAAGTTTTAATGATCAACTGGTAGATTGATGAATGATTAACCTGCTCTGATACCATTTGTTAACATCAGTGATCAACGTTTGATTGATTTGAGAGTATAGCAGCGGAGAACAAACAATGAATTAGCCAATTCACAAGAACACAAAAGATATTCAAGGTAAGAACAAACGGTTATAGACAGAAAGAATTCTGAAAAAATATTTCATTCAATATTCGCTTTCGTGGTAACAGAATGTCACACATACAATTAGGTCAACACCTCTTATATAGGAGATGTGACGTCTGCTGATGTCACTTGATAGTGACATCTAACAGAATTTATTCAACTACTGATAGTTAACCCAACTACTGAAGATGGAAAACAGCTGACATTTTCTTACAAAAATGCTAAGTGTTAACTATCACTACAACTATTGAAAAGAAACTACTGAAACTACAACGACTGAAGAACATGCTCTTCAGTCGTTTTACAAATACTGAAACAAAAAGAAAACTTTTTAAAGGAAACCATCACCACAACTGAAGAATGCTTCTTCAACTGTTGTAACAAACTCTGAAGGCTTCAGTACTTGTACTTAAACTTCAGCTGTTGTCATCAGCTAATGTCTTCAGTCTTTGTACGTCAGCTGTTGATCTTCAGTACTTTGTTCTTCAGCTGTTGATCTTCAGACTTTGTCTTCAGCTATTGAAGTCTTAAGTACTTTAGTCTTCAGCTGTTGAAGTCTTCAGTACTTTAGTCTTCAGCTGTTGAAGTCTTCAGTACTTTAGTCTTCAACTGTTGAAGTCTTTAGTACTTTAGTTTTCAGCTGTTGAAGTCTTCAGTACTTTAGTATTCAGCTGTTGATCTTCAGACTTTGTCAAACAGCTGATCAAGTCTTCAGCAGTTGTTGTGATGTCTGTGGGACTTAGAGATTTTTCTGATCAGGCTCATTGGTTCTTTTGGTCCAACACTATCAGTATTAGAATTGTTTAATTGTTTGCTTATTTCATTAAGTGTATCAGTTTCTCTGATTAGGTCTATGTTTTTTAGCAAAATCGTTATGGTAACAAACAATTTTAAAACAACAAAACACATGATTTGTCTTTCAGCGAGTACTATTTAATTACTCGATTAACTTAGATCTTTCTTCCGATTAATTGAATCATAGATGTGTGTTACTCATTGTTATTCATCAATTTTTCAAATTAATTGAACGAATATTGCTAAATCAATATTTTAGATTCATTGAGCTTGGATCTTAGGATTCATCTCGTTCAGATCTAGAAATCAAAATTAAGATGGGTGGACGTGTGTGAATCAAAGAACAAAGAGATGGATAATAATAATGTTATGATTTCATTGATGTTGATAAACAAGTTACAATGAGAATGATAGATGGTTGGTGAAATCAAACCCACCCAAAGGAGAGGATTTCTCCTTGGATGGTGATTTACACAATGAGAAACACACACATAAAAGCCACACTTGCATAAATGCACTAGTGGGTCTATTTATACTAATATTACAACATGACCTAATTTTGACTTTCTAATTGTCTTCATGTTGACTTTGTCATGTTGAATTGTCTTGTTTTGTTGTAATCAACTTGGTATCTGAACTTGTACAATGAGATCTTCAGTTGGCTGTAATTATGATTTGGTAAGCTTTAGTTTACTCGATTGTTGAACCCCAACAAATACATTAACAAAATCCTTAATTTGATACTTAAATATTATTAAAGGATTGACTGATTTGTGATCTCAATCACTTAATTACTCATTAATTAAGGTTTGTCATTAACTAGTTCATTACTCAAAAGAAACTTTGTTTTAGTTGAACCCTAATACTTTAACTAAAAATGAGTAACTTTGTCGGTGGATAATCATATCAAGCTCTAATGTTGGAAACAAAAGCGGATTTTAAATCTTGGAAAATCAAGTTTAGGAATCATGTGAATTACACTGATTCTGACATATCGGTATCAATAAGTAAAGGTCCGTACATTCCACCCAATATTAGGCTGGATTACAATGACAATAATCAACCCATAAGTACAAAATATTTGTCACCTAATGATATTAAAAGTTAAAGTTGATATTAGAGAATATAGTCTTCTATGTATGGGTTTACCTCGAGAAATATTACGTAGTTGCGAGAATTATAAAGTAGCAAATTCCTTGTAGAAGATAATTCATACACTCTGTGAAGGGAGTGATAAATTTAGAAGCATTAGTAAGGACACACTTCACTCACAATATGAAAATTTTCATAACATTGACGGTGAATCAATTCCTCAACAACTCCATAGGTTTATGCTATTGGTAACCCGGATGAACATCATGGGGTTGAATTATACAAATGAGGAATTAAACAAAAAAATACTCCAGACATTGCCTGAAAGTTTAAAGCAAACGGTGTCCATGTTCAAGAACACCATTGATCTCAAACCAACTGGTTTGGATTCATTGGTAGCTAAAGTTGAAGCTCTTGAAATGGATTAAAAATCAAGAAACGAGAATTTAAAAAAACATGTCACACCTTATCATTTTAGAGAAACCAAAAGTGCTGGAAATGCTTTTATTTCAAACAATGATAGTGAGAACTCTTGTACATTAAATGAAGATGAAGAAGAAGTGATTTTTTGTAACACCAAAGAAATTCAGCCTAATTAGAACCTTAAAGTATTTTAGGGCACAATAAAGGCCCGAATTGATTTGTGCTTACGTAAGAAAACATTGATAAAATACTAATATTTTGGGCCTGTTTAAGGCCCAATACATGTTTACGAACCATATAAATAGGTGATCATAATATAATGAATCATTGTGTCATTCGAAGGAAATATGGAAAAATCCGAACTAAAAACAGATTTTAGAACCCATTAGTGGTAAAGTTTGGTAATCTAGTGCATATTAACCTCTGATTTTCACCAATATTATCTTATAATGATTTTATAACCTACCAAAATCATTATTAATCATGACACATATGGTAAATTGTTAGATCTAGTGTTAGGACCATTTAGGTATGGAGTACTAACTGATTTACGTGTATAACAAACCAAATAGTGCGAAATCCTTTTTGATTGGAGATCCAATAAGTGAGAACGCAAGTATAATCAATCTAATAATGAAACAAAACGTTAAGAACCAATGCAAGATGATTAACTGCGATCTATGAACTTGGAACAAGTGTTCTTGAGTCTCTGCACGGCTAGGGTACGATTATGTACCTAGGTATTCGAATTGTTACATTTTTCCACAAATTAAGTGGTATTTATAGGTTAGGTTTTCCATTCGTACAACTGAACCATTAGCATGGTTCAGTCGTGCGACTGAAGCATGCGGTTGATTCATCCGCACGGCTAAAGGTCCTCGTGGGACTGAGTCAATCTCATGTCACAATTGTGCGACTCATCCAGTCTCCTAGTTCAGTCGTGTAACTGGTCCATTAGCATGAAGTATTCATGCATATGGTCCATTCACATAAGAACTTCACACAATTAAGTTTAAACATGTTTCTCAACCACTATTGACTAAGAACTATGTAAACAACCACAAACAATATATAATTAGTTCAATACACAATAAACAATGAAATATTAAACATTATTAAGCATAAACCACACATTTTATTTCATTCATACCTATTCATTACATATATGTAAGACATGAAAGACATTTTACATTGAGCTCCTAAACTAGGTACATATGTATCAACAAACTCCCCCTTGAACGTACTTTACATCTATTGTCTAACATTCTTCATTAGCTCTTCAAATTTCTTTTCCTTCTCCTCCCTTGTAACTCCTGCATGTATTTCAAATGGAAAGCAGTGTCTTATCACATGTTGGAACTGGAGGGCTTGTACAATGTTTTGCGCGTCATAGAATAGTGGCCGCTTGTATAAAGTGTAGACATCGTCAGAAGACAAGTTGGTTAGCCACATTAGGTCAAATACCCTGATAGTTTCCAAATTACCTTCTATGTTTAGAACTATGACCGCCTCACCTATTCTCCAATCATAGTACTACCACTTGAAGTGTGGAGTGAACTCCTGTGGCATTTCCCTTAGAGGGATTCTTGACATTATGCACGGAGGACTACACTTCAGCACTATCTTTGGCTTGCCAAAATGGAATCAACCTGATATACCTTGTAGGTTGTTGAGGTTTGAAGTTAACCCGCCTGGTGTGGTAATCTCTCTTCAAAGCAGCCTCAAACCAGCCTGACATCTTTCTTCGCTCAGCATATAACAGCTTAGTTTGGCCAGCTGGTTGAGCTCAAAACCAGGGAGAGACTTTAGATCATGTGGGAATATAAAGTACTCTATACCTTCTCTCTCTTCACCGCATACACATTAAGATCCTCAAAATAGGCCCACGTGATAATCTTGCTGACACCTTGTGATGCTTCTTCACTTTATAGAGCTTGGTGTAGAAACTCGGTTTTGGAGCAGTACGTTGAGCTCGGATCTCTGCAAAGCAGGCTGCCCATTCAGCCTTCTTGATGTCAATGTCAGTGTGTGTGGCTTGGGCTTGACCATCTTTCTTTTCAGACTCGATTTCCATCTTATCCAGTATATCAAAAGTATCACTGACGAGAGTATCTTCTAGATTGAGGACTACATTTCCCACTTCATCAGTATACTCAGGATAATGCTCCACCGTGATGTCCTTGATGTCTATGCCGTCTACATCATTTAGCTCGTCGTCACTCGCCACTTCAACAATTGGATCATCCTTCACAATCTCGTCCGGATTTAGCCGGAATATCTTAGCAAGTTGCTCATCCGTAAGGTCATGAATGATTTCTCCTTCTTCGGGAGTATAGCTTACAGACCTTCGGATGAGCCCTTGCAATTCAAGAATCATTGTGAGTTGAGACTTGATTTGCTGAAGGGGAGCAACATTGTACTCATCTTGCTGAGATGATTTATCTGCTTGATTTAAAACATGTAAATACATCAACCATTAGTCAATAATCAAGACAGAGAAATATCAAATATATATAAACATTAATCATATAAGTTTAATACATGATTCAATTATAAGATTTAAAATTGCATAACATCTAAGCATTACCTTTATCCTGAATCATGTGATCTTCTGTAGGCAGGGCTGAGGTCGAGGCACCCTCATCCTGAGTCTTCTTGGTTCGCCTCTCGCTAGCTTGTATGGCCCCTTATGCCGCTGCATCATATTCTTCCTCATCATCTCCCTCATCTCCTGCACCATCATCATCTGTCACACCATCATCCTCCTGATCACCACCCTCATCATCATCATCGTCATCACCATCATCATCACCATACCTTTCTCTTATCTTCAGAGGCTCATCCTTTGTTCCTTTGATATTGAGCATGATAGTCTTTTTAGCAGCCTCCAACTCCTCTATCTTCTTTTCTAATAAGACTTTATGCTTCTGGAGTTAGGCAATCTCCGCACCCTGGGCAGCCATCTGCTGAGCTTGGTACTCAATCAGCTGGGCCTGCTATGAGATCTGCTGTGCTTGGGCAACCATCTACTGACGTATTTGGGCAGCTCTCTCCTCATCAGTAGCCCACAACATCAACACCATTCTGGTTTGTGCTGACAGCTGATCCTCTACCCTAACGGAAGATAAGGATGATCCGGTAGGGAATATCAGGTGGGATGATGGTCCGGGTTGGTGACTAGTTATGGTGGTAGTGGTAGTGTTGAATATGGTTGGTGGTATATGAGTGGGTGGTGATGTGTAGGCTGTAGTGGTGGTGGAAGTAGTGTAAATGGGTGGTGGAGTGGCTATAGTAGTGATGGTGGGTGAAGTGGTAGTAGTGGTAGTGGTAGCTATGGTGGTTGGTGAGTGAGTGGTGGTAGATGTGGTGGTAGTGGTGGAAGAGGTAGTAATCAACGTGAACCTCCTTCTCTTGGGCTTCATCTCGTGGGGCTGAGCCATCCTGGGATGTTGGGCTGATCTGGGTTGTAGGTTGGATCAGTCATAGTCTCCCCAAACCCGCCCAGGCGTCCACCAACTGCCCGAACCCCTTGTTCGGTGGCAACCTCCTTGCTGCCCACCATTCGAGCCAACGGCTCATCATCACTCTCCTCCTCCTCATCAGGTCTGAAATCCGGATGGAATCCAGCTGCCTTTGCTCGTTCTAGGGTGGATGGTGGAGATGGTATATCAGTAGTAGTGGCCCTAGATTGGGTGGGGCCAACATCTCCACTATCACCGCTATCATCACCATCGGAGTCATCGGATGGTAGAGCAATCTGCTCAACGTCTGAGTCACTCTCCTCGTGATGACACTTTCGCCGAGCTAGCGCCCCATAGTCTTCTCTTGCCAAGTGCCCAAACAGTCTCTTTACAGGGGGCTTTTCCTGCTTGTCCCTATAGACCTTCATTATCCCAAGAGTGGTGTCATCGATGATCTCGAGAGAGACAGCATCATGACTCTCCTTAGGCAGCGAGGGAAGCTTATCATCTATAATTATCTAAAGGAATCTCGGGTACATGCAGAAGCCTTCCTTGCCTTTGGCCTCTAGATTCTCGATCAAGTAGGAGATATCATGTTGGAGAAGCTGAAGGGGTGATTCAACACCAGTGTCACGTAGGCATTCTGGATTTGGTCCGATAATTCATCAAATCCTCCCTTTCATGAAGCAATGCATTTCAGAATGACATGAGCTAGGTACTTGAACTGGGGACACAGGTTGCTTTTACTCAGCATACCTGTGTTGATGTCCCTAGTGTACCTCATCTGTAGAAAGCATCCCCTTACTATAAGTGGTTGTAGTCTTGTTGGGTAGGTAGCATCTTCTCCCGAAACCAGTACCCATCTCAGATCGGTTGTTGTGATCTCAATCTCCTGCCCAAAAATGGTGCTACGAATACTATAGGGCTCAGTCAATCTGTCAACATATGCACCTTCCCAGAAGGCCTGATGTATGGACCAATAGGGTGTGCAGGGTGTAGATATTGCTTGATATATCCTCGATCACCTTAGAAATGCAATAATGCTGTCAAACTCGGCAACATTCCGAGTGGTGGCATCCAAGTAAGCAAATGTTGTGCTTGGTTTTGAAGTTCCACCTATCAGCCATGATTCTATAACACAAGACACATGCATATTAGATCAACACATATTAGAAGCCATTTCACTTTAAACTGTTTGAGATCAGTCTGGTTTAATCATGCGATTGAACCACACGATTGATTTCAATCGGTTGATTTGGTATGCGATTGAATTCAATGAGGCGACTTAGCATGCGACTGAGTACAACCAGGCGACTGAGGCTGCCACTGAGTTCAATCGGGTGACTGAGCTCATACGCCTCATTCATTCGGCCGACTGAGTCATTCGCCCAGTTCAATCATGCGATTGAAGTTCATTCGGAGTGACCAGTCGCATACTTCTCTATTCGATATGTTTATCCTGAATCTAAGTCAATATTTGAAATTCAACGTGGTGTTCAGGTTCTTTAGACTCAAAGGATTGTTAATAGTTGCTATATGCCTTTCATTTTACCCAAGTTTGTCTTTTATTTGATCTCCTTGTTAGTCAACACTTATTTATTCATTTTAAACTAAATGGGCCTGTTAGGGTTTTGTTTCACCGTGCACTGTGTGCGATTAGGGTTGCTTATTACCTGCAGAAGATGTAAGAACTCTTCAGTAACATAATGGTGAAGTAAAATCGATCTAATTATATTTGGGCTGAGTAATGGTACTATGGGGTGACTTTAGGGCGATTGACGGTTGATGAACATATGAAACTGAATTTAGCCCTATTTATACTAAGTCTGCTTTTGATCGGTCGACTGGGTCCATTCGCACTTTGCAAGCGTGCGATTGGAGATGAGTGGTGCGATTGGCTCAGTCGGTCAAATTCAGTCGGGTAACTATGTTTCAGTCGGGCAGCTGAATCATTCGGTCACCCCATTCATGCGATTGGCTCATTCTTTAAGCCAATCGTGTGAATAGTCCATATTCATGCTCCATTCGGGTGACTGGTTCATAAGTATGGTCCAATCATACGACTGGTCCATACTTATGGTCCATTCATGTGAATGGCTCATACTTATGAGTTTGATCTTATGACCATTCATTCACTTAATCCTTTGCTTATTGATATGACATTTTGACTAGTGATCATCTCAGACGTGACAATTTGTTAACATAGAAAAGTTGTTGATCAGCTCAGACGTGATCCTTTTAAAACAATTTGTCACCTCAAACGTGACCCTTTTAGTGAGTGATTTCCAGATTGACGTTCGATGCATAGTGACTGGGTTTGAGTAAGAGTGATAATCTTACTGAGAATCGAATATGATAATCAAGTCAGTGATTGAGTGGCGGAAACAAACAATCAAAGAACATTCAATGCAAGAAAATTACTCATAAATGTTGTTTGTATTGATATATGAAAGTTGATAAGTTAAAGAGAATAATTAAAACAACAATTCTCTATCTGTATCAGCCGTCACCTCAGTACGAGGTTAAGTATTCTATTTATAGGTAGACAAGATGCTTTTACAAAATGACTAAACTACCACTGACCTATTACATCAGAAACTAGTCTAAGTCTTGATCCACATCTCTACTTGTTCATCCGCATTGACAAATGCGGATGAGTTAATGTTGATCAGCATTGCTACTTGATCATCAACATTAATAAGTTGGTCATCCGCATTAGTTAATGCGGATGAACAAATACTTGTGCGCATTTGGTTGGTCATCCGTATTTGTCAATGCGGATGAGCAATGTCTTGTTCGCATATTCTTTTGTTCTTCCGCATTAGTCAATGATGAAGAGTAACTTGTTTAGCATTAGTATTATGTCCTCCGTATTAGTCAATGAGGAAGAGTAAACACTTGTCCGCATCAGAGTTTGTCTTCCGCATTAACTAATGCGGAAGATAACACTTGTTATTTTCTTGACAGATCTTCATCCGCATTTCATCTTGGACTTGTGGGATTCCAGCTGAGCAATCATCAATTCACCCATTGAGTTGGCATGTATGATCCTTTCAGGGTCCAACAATACTCCCCCTAAGGATTATACAGCCTAGTTTTCCTCAATGTTTAGGAGGTGATTGATGTTATGATGATTCAGTTGGGTCTTCAGGAGATAGTATGAATGTAGCTTTAGTAGGATCCAGGATAGCCTTGATCATGTTTACAAAATCAGTTGCTTCTGACATCCTGTCTCTACTTAGAACCTGTATCTTCATTCTGCTCATGTTGTAGATGGCTTCCATTGGTAACTTTTTCAGTGAAATAGGTTCCCAGATGGAGATTGTAGAAAGACCATCTCTATGAATCAATAAACTCCCTCCCACATCCACTTCAAGTTTTACAATATTTCCAAGTTGCAGTGGTGTTTTCTTCTTCTTTCTTTTGTCTCTTTTAATATTTATTCGATCATAGGCTAGTTTCAACAACTTAATGCATTTCAGAAAGAAATGCATGTCTTGTTTTCTCATCAATAGTATACATTTGAGATAGGAGTGGAGGAATGAGTACCAGATACTACTTTCCTTTTCAATGCTTCAGTTTGCTTTACCTTCAACTCAAGAAATACAATTTCCTCTGCTTCCATCTTTTTCTTCATATCCAAGGGATTGACAAATCTTTTATCTCTTCTCAAGCAAATTGTCTTTAATGAATTAAAGTTGTTTGTTCTTCTGAACATCTTAAGTATGTTTTCAAATTCATATCCCCTGAACATAGCTGCATGATTGATCAGTTCAAGTTGAGCTAGTTCCTTCAAATCATGAATCTCAAGGGCATTTACAAGAGCTGAGTACTCTGTAAAGAATTGTATTAGCCTTGAGATTTCCGTCACCATGAACATGTTCCATGTGCTGTCATACTTGCAGGCTATTATCTTTTGATCTACCTTGCCCTTGGGAGTAGACACCCCTCTGATCAGTTCTGCAGTAGTCAGTCCTTCTTGCAGCTTCAACTCACATGGTTCTGCAAACCATTCAGGGTATTTGTGGAGCATTGGGGCAAGTAGTTCATGATCTTTTTGGTTTAACAGCATGTCTTCAGCTGACACTCTGCTTCTGGATTTGGTCCTTGTCAATTCTTCTTCCAGTTTCTTGAGTTTTTCTTTCTTTTCATTGATTAATTGAAGAGTTACAGCCCTTAAAGAATTTGTCTTCATGTTGGCAATCCTTCTTCTTGTGAATCCCTGACTTGAGAGATATTCCTTCATTTCCTTATCAGACATGTTATAAGGATTAGAAAATAATGATTCATGGGATGAGGTTGATTTCTTCATTTAAGACAGTTTGTGTAGAGGACCCCTTCTTGGCAGTGGTATTTCATACCCTGTTGATTTCTTCAAAGATGAATCTTATGTTTTGGAGTATCCTTTGTCATTGTCTTCTTATATTCATTGTCTATTGTTGAATCAAGCAACAATTTCACTTTCTCTTCCTCCTCCTTCATTCTCTCATAGGTCATTCCAAACACTTCATGAGGATCATAGACTTGATTGATCAAAAACATGGCCTTAATCATCAAGTGATCAGTTTGTGCTTTTGTTACCATGTCTTCCATTGTTTGTTCTTCTTGAATAGGACTGTCCATGAGAACATCCTTTTCTACTTCATATCCACCAGCAATTTCTCCTTCTTCGAGATCAGTTGCTCCAGCCAACTTTTTCAACTGAGCTTCTGCCTGCTCATGTTCTTCCAAAAATTCAGCAATTGTTGCTAAACTTCTTGGGTCATCTTTTTGTTTCTTTGCTGGTTCTTCTTCAATTATTGGTCTCTTACCTTAGCTTTTTCAGCTAAATACTTCCTCTTTTGTGAGTAAGTTTGAAGTTGAGGGCTAGAGGTTTCAGTTTGTTCTTCTGGTTTAGGGACCTTTTTAGGTGTACTTGGCTCTTCATCCCTCATTTTACTTTTCTCATTTTCTTTCTGTTCAGTTTCACTTTTTTCTTTCCTTCTTGTTCATATCTTTCTTTGACTTCTTCCTTTTGTTCGTCATTTAAAGAGATAGCACGGACAATTTGCAGAGTTAATTCTTTTTCCAAAGGCATTAGTGATTTAGGAATAAAGACAATAGGCTCTGTCTCAGTTCTTTGATTGTTTATGAATTCCCAGAAATCATCATCAATGTTGAATTGTTCAGATGTAAAACTATCCAAAGCACTGAAGAGTTCTTCAAATTCACCTTTTTCAGAGTCTTAATAACGAGTATTTCCAGAATACACTACCATGTCTAGGCCTTGGTCTTTGATCTCAGTTTGACCTTCATCATCTACTTGTTCTTCATTCTCATCTATTGATTGGTTGTCATCATCATCAACCTTCTCTCGTTTTCCTTTCTCATCATCATCTTTCACTTCAGTTCTTTTGATCATCATTTGAAGCTCGGATATTCTTTTGTTCTTGCTGTTAATTTCCTTTTCAAGTTTTGAGATGATATCAGCTTGTTCTTCTATGATGTTTTCTTGTTCCTCCATTGCAATAGTTTGTATTTCAGAGTATCTACATGTCCACTCACTTCTTCTCTTGAGTGTTTCAGTGCAGCTTTTAAATTCTCAATCTCTTTGTCTTGTTCTTTTCTTTAGCTGCATATTTCTCTTTATGTTCTTTCAATTCACATTCTTTCTCATTCAGTTCTAGGATTCTGTCATTGATGATTCCTGCTCTCCTGTTTAAAGTTATTTCCATCCTTTCCACTTTGAGTAACAACTCAGATATTAATTCATTTTTTTCATCAGGCCTGTTGATGTTGGATTCAGCATAGCTCTTTGAAGGAGCAGCCTCAGAAGGTTATTTCATAACTTTGGTTTGATCATGATGATCCTCCTCATCAGAAGATGATTTGGATGACTTAAATGCACTTGTTGATCCTTCTATTTCATGAGGGTGATCATTAGGGAGAAATAAGTGTTTGGTGTGGTGATATTGGTGATTGATGATATGGTGATATAGGTGTAGGTTGAGTGGTTATTGGTGTTGTTGGTTGTGGAGTTGAAAGTGATGATGGTTGAGGTAATGTTTGAAGAGATGGTTGTGGAGAAGGTTGTGGTATTTGTTATGGTGATGGCATTGGTGATGGTATTGGAGATTGTATTGGGGATGTATTGGTGATGGTTGTGGAGTTGGTTGAGCTATTGGTTGTGGATGTGGTTGAGCTTGACCTGCTTGATATATTTGTTGAAGCATCCAAGGAAGAAGGGGTGAAGGTGCACCACTGTAGAAGTTCCTTGGGTCCTTCTTCTTAATGTACTTATAGGATCTTGCATCATAATGAGGAATGTTAAGCACAGGTCCTTCATTAACAATGTCATGAAATGATTCATTGATTAGACATTGAATGAATCTGGGGTACATTAGAAACTTGTATCTCAACCCTTCTTGAATGTTGGAGATTAGGCCATTGAACACATATGCAGACATATTAAACCGTCTGTTGGTGCAGAGAGCACATATTGCAGAAGATGTGAGGATTCGAATGTCATTCCATCCTGTTTTCCTTTTAGATAGACAGTGTTGAACATATGAATTAGGAACCTCCAACACAGGTCCACTAATCCTTTGACTATCTGTTTTGCTTCATAGCTCCCTTCATAACCATATTCTGAGAAAAATGTGGTTATTTCTACATCATCTAATTCAAGAGGATCATGAGCATTATCATTGAATTGCATACATCTTCTAATAGAAATTTGTGTGATCCTCAGAGTGAGTTCATTGTTGATTCTCCCAGTTAGAGTTTTCACTCCATCCTCTTCAACCACTTCAGCCGATTTCCAGAATGACCTAATGGATTCTCGTAGATTGTTGGTCTTACTATCATGGCATATGCTACCCTTGTGGTCGATAAGAATCTTATCATATCTCTAAGACCTTCGGCTTCAGGCACATGAGGGTTTAGATAATCGCTGACGTTATGGAGCTTGCTCCATGTAAGATTTGCCATGTAGTCTGCACAAAAGACATGTGTGTTAGTTAACAATTTTGATTTTAACTTTTATTTGATTGGTTAATGTGACTTTGATTTGTTACACATTTTTCTTTTTCACTTTGCTCTGTTTTTCACAGTAAACATGATTATCAAGGTTTTCAATATCAGTTGAATTCCTATCAATTTATATGTTTATTGAGATCGAAAATGTGTATTGCATCACATTAATGAGTTTGATTTTGGTGTTCTTCAATATTTTCTGGTTCATTGTTCGATTTAGGTTAACATTCCGGGACATAGGTCTTGGTTTCAAAATCTGTTGAAGTTATACCTTATCTTCGAAATGACTGTGGTTCTGAATCGATGACAAGAAGTTTTAAAAAGAAACACAACAAAATCTTTGAATATTTATGATGATGATGATTGATGGTGGTGTATTGTACGTTTGCGCTCGTCTCACTATAAGTTCTCTCAAATTTGAAAAGTATTAATGACTTGTTTGAATTCTTTAAAATAGTCAAACAATACAATTTGAAAAATTTTATAAGTTTACAAGCAGACACAGTCAACACTGTAGCAAATGCTAAAGGTTAATTTGTTTGATTTTGGTCATCCACATTTGTTGATTGTAGCAATGCGGAAGACAAACTTTTGACATTGACGGTCCGCATTTGACTACTTTTGGTCATCTGTATTTGTGACTGTAGCTAATGCGAAAGGTTTAATTTTTGACTCACTGTCCGCATTACTCTACTTTTACAAATGTGGAAGTTTTGTTAATTTTTTATTCTATCCGCATTTGTGTACTGTTGCAAATGCGGAAGTTAAACTTGAAATTTTTTGGGCCGTCCGCATTTGTGTTGTAGTAACTGTGGAAGAACATTGTAACAAATGCGGTTGAGTTGCTTGTTTTACCATATCCGTATTTGTGCACAGTAGCAAATGCGATAGAAGAAAGTCAATCATTTGTGTAACTACAAATGCGGTTGACAAGTCAACCCAACACTGTAGCAAATGCGATAGACCTGTTCATACGCATTTGTTAACTGTATCAAATGCGGTAGAGTAATTTTCACCTTAACTTCACAAACTAATACGGTAGAGTAAAATCATTGTCCGCATTAGTTGCATTTCAAAAATTATTGTTACCCGCATTGGTTATATGCATGGATTACCTTCACCCGCTTTAACTAAGTCACTTACCTGCATTACCTTTTGAACTTAATCAAAAGATAATATGATTGAATTGATTATTCATCTTATGAAGATGTGTCCTTGATTGATTTTTCTTATGAAGTTGGCTGTTGAAGTTGTCATTTTTTTCTTGGATTGACTTGTATGGCACAACTAATACAAGTTTCCCAATTTTGACAGATCTTGGGCTTATCATGCATCTAAGAATCTGCATAAGCTAAGATATAATGGTAAAACTTATTGCAACAACACCATTTAAAACTCTTTTTGTTTTGTTTTTCAAAATTAAGTTAATAGACAAACATTTAGACTTACTTAAACCTTTTAAATTACTCCCCCTAAAGTTTATGTCCACATTTGGAGAGAAACTTTAAAGATTTAAATGTCTTGATTATTATTTTGATTAATATTATAATGAAGAGAAAAATCTCTTTGCTAGGATGATATCAATCTTACATTACACATGTGCATCCTTTATGATTAAGTGGACATGATTATGAACTTGAAGATTGAAGGTATGTTTGTCCTCTTAAACTCATACCTGGTTATATTTTGATGCAAATGACTTTTCTCATGTTTTGGTTGATTTATTAATCAATGTCTACCTCACACACATAAGCATGAAATGATCAACCCTCCTTATACAATGCATGGTAGAACTTTTTCACAACTTTTCTTACTAGGTTACTTAAGTCATGAAATCTTATTTTCACTGATCCACATTGGGATTCTTTTAATTTGATCCTTTTTCATGTTGATCCTGGGATTCTTTTCACTTCACGTTGGAAGGTGATCCATGATAGGATTCTTTTGTTCATTCACTTGGAATGTATTACTTTGTTGGTTCATCCAATTTTTGGATGTGTTCCACATTAGGAATCTTTTGGATCATGACATCTGCACTATG
The DNA here is from genome assembly GCA_025506515.1 of Flaveria trinervia. Classification (NCBI taxonomy): domain Eukaryota; kingdom Viridiplantae; phylum Streptophyta; class Magnoliopsida; order Asterales; family Asteraceae; genus Flaveria; species Flaveria trinervia. The sequence continues at coordinate 35,902,313 of CM046449.1, read as the reverse complement.
TGCAAGTTTCATCAGGTCTTTGCTTAGCAAAACAAAATGAAACATGATGTGGTGAAAGAGATTCATAAAGTATCATTACCCGGTGTGTTTAGGCTACTACACACACATGCATTCAGATAAGCCAATATATACCTGTACTTTGTGATGAGTGTTTCACAATTGAATTTGTCTTTAATTCATCACTGCATGTATCTTTTCTTCCAAGTTGAGCCTACCAACATATCTGGTAAGTCATTTCAGTCTTTTTCATTTTGAAATTAAGCACAGTGAATGATATAACGACTGTAATTATATCATTTCCCATATAATTCTTTTCTTCATAAAACTTGATTTCTCTTTGTGGTTTTTCTGATGTTTTAAATTGTTTTTGATGTTTTTCATAGTTTTTACTCAAGGTTAATCATGCCAATTGACTGAACCAGAAATTCAAACCTACTAGGTTCAAATGCCCTCATAAACAAATCAGCTAATTGATTTTCAGTTGCTACCTGAATCAATTTGATTAAACCCTTTGCAGCATAATCTCTAAAAAAATGATATCTAATCTCAATATGTTTTGTTTTTGAGTGCTGAAGTAGATTAGTAGTTATAAAGACAGCAGCTGTGTTGTCAATAGAAATTGGTGTGTGCAGGAAGTTAAAACCATAATCAAGCATCTGGTTTTGAATCCAGAGAACTTTAGAGCAACATGCTGATGCAACAATATACTCAGCTTCTGCTGTGGACACAGACACATTTGTATGCTTCTTGCATTGCCAGGATACGAGTCTAGGACCAATAAATTGACAACCACCAGAAGTGGATGTTCTGTTGAGGTTGCATCCTCTATAATCACTGTGTGTGTAGGCATTGAGATTAAATTCTCCTTCCTTTGGATACCATAATCCAAGAGCTAGCTTGCCCTTCAGATATCTGAATATCCTCTTGACTGTGTTCACATGTGATTCTTTTGGATCAACTTGATATTTGGCATACACACAAACACCAAACATAATGTCAGGCCTACTAGCTATTAGATACATTAGTGAACCTATCATTGATCAATAGTGAGTCTGATCAACTTATTTGCCTTCAGGGTCAGGTCTATTCTTCACTTTAGTATTTACAGGAGTTCTGATAGACTGACAGTCGGCAAAGTGGAATTTCATCAACATGGTTTCTACATATTTTGATTGGTTGATGATGATTCCATGGGTTGTTTGTTGGAATTACACCCCTAGAAAGAAGGTGAGTTCCCCCATGGCACTCATTTGGAATTTTGAATGCATAAGGTCTTCAAATTCTTTGTAGAGTTTCTTGTTTGTCGAGCCAAATATAATGTCATTCATGTAGATCTGGACTAACAACATGTCTTTCCCTCTTATTCTTCTAAAGAGATTCTGATCAATCATTCCTCTTTCATACCCATGTTCAAGAAGAAAGGATGATAGAGTCTCATACCACTTTCTTGGTGCTTGATGAAGACCATACAGAGCTTTGTCAAGCTTGTAAACTCTATGATCAAAATCTAGATCTTCAAAGCCAGGTGGTTGACTCACATAGACATCATGAGCAATCTTTCCATACAAGAAGGCACACTTTACATCCATTTGATAAACAGTAAATTTCAAGGACGCAGGATATGCAAGAAAGATTCTGATTGCTTCTAGTCTGATAACAGGTGTAAACACTTCGTCGTAGTCAATTCCTTCTTCCTGAGTGTATCCTTGTGCCACTAGTCTTGCTTTATTTCTGATGACTATCCCTCTATCATCGGTCTTGTTCCTGTACAGCCATCTGGTACCAATAGGGTATTGTCCTTCGGGAAGATCTACCAACTGCCATACTTCTTGTTTATTGAATTGGAGCAATTCTTCCTACATTGCTTCAATCCAACTATTGTCTTTAAGCGCCTCTTTGATGTTTTTGGGTACTGTTTGACATAGAAACTAGGAGAACAAACAGATGTTTGCACTACTGGACTTGCTTCTTGTCACCCACTCGTTAAGGTCACCAATAATGGTTTCAACTGGATGATTCTTGTGGTTGGAATGGTGTCACCAGCAATAGTTACATCAAGATTAGAGACATTCAGTTCATTATGGTCAGAGGCACATTCCTCTTGTATTGTTGTTGAATTATGAAGATTATCAACTTCTGTTTTAGTAACTGCTACATCTTTAGTAGCACTAAAGTTGCTTGCATCATTTGAAGTACCTTGAGTTCTTCTAGATGAGAAGCTTGTTTTTGATGTCTGATCCCATGTGAAAAGTCATCTGAGTGAGATGGTACCAGGCTGGGACCTTCTTCAGAAGAAACACTAAGGTTTTGTGACAAGTGTCTGATGGGATCAGCCTGAAGAGGAACATCTTCATTCATATGTTCATTAGATGTGGGTGGTATCAATGGATAATTATCTCTTCTTTCTACAGTTGATGAAGTATCACTTGAATGTATATTTCCTACATCAGACAGGTGAAATTGGTCAAATGATTTAGTAAAAGTGTCAATATCAAACAACCAATCAGGACCATTTGTAGATTTGGGAAACGAATGTTCCTTGAATTGAACATTTGTGGATTCATCTATAATGTTCAGTGTAGGATTAAACACTCTATAATCCTTTGAGACGGAAGAATAACCTGCAAAAAATCCTTCATCAGACTTAGATGAAAATTTCCCCAAATGATCATGAGTGTTTAATATTAAGACTGCACAACCAAATGATTTGAGGAATCCAATAAATGGTTTCCTATGAAAGATCAGTTCATAAGGTGTCATGTTACTTTCTTTAACAATGAGAGTTCGATTTTGCACAAAGCACGATGTATTAACTACTTCTGCCTAGAAGGTGATTGGCAGTTTAGCATCGGCTAGCATCGTTCTTGCTGCTTCAATCAGTGTTCTATTTCGCCTTTCAGCTACTCCATTTTGTTGAGGAGTTCTAGCAGCACTGAATTGATGAGCAATGCCTTTGGTTGCACAGAACAAACTCATATTTTCATTTTTGAACTCTTTACCATTATCACTTCTTATTATTTTGACTTTGAGATCAGTTGATTTTAAATTTTAGTGATAAATTCTTGAATGATTTGGGATGCTTCATTTTTATGAAGTAGGAAGAACACCCATGTGAATCGAGAAAAGTCATCAATGATCACTAAACATATTGTTTCTTTCCCATACTCATTACATGAGTTGGTCCAAAAAGATCCATGTGAAGTAACTTCAATGGAGTATTGTTAGTGTTCACCAGCTTGGTTTTGTGAGAAGATTTGAGTTGTTTTCATTTGAGGCACGTCGAACATTGATCAATAAAATTGAATTCTTTTTTAGGAAGACCAATTACATGGTTTCCTTTGACTAACTTGTTCATAATTTTAAAGTTAGTGTGCCCCAAACATCTTTGCTAAAGATGTGACTCATCAAATGATGCTTTAGACAAAAGACATGTTTCTTCCTTAGGTGATGCAGAACACAAGTTTAAGACATATGTATTATTCTTCCTCGTAGTCTTTAAGACAACCCATTCTTCTGGAATCTGAATTCCAGGTTTCAGAATGTAGCAGTGAGTGTCTGCAATGTGAGTGGAATATTTTTTGTCACAGATCTGAGACACGATTAGCAGATTGAAATTCAGTTGTTCACAGTGCTTCACTCTGTCAAAGCTCAGCATCCCGTTTGTCATAGATCCTTCTCCTGTAATCCTACCACCTTTTGAATCTCCACCAAATGCCACAGTAGTTCCTTGTATGTACTTGAAATCATGAAGGAGGGAACGATCTCCAGTCATGTGTCGAGAGCATCCACTGTCTACGTACCATAGGCTATTAGACCTGTGTGGATGAACCTACAAATAAACAGAACTAATTAGAATAAGGAACCCAAGCCATGATGGTCTTGGGTTTCCCGTTCCTATTCATGATAGGCACCTCGTGGTATTTCCCTCTGAATAGTGATTTAGATGGAGGTGATCTGGGAGACTTTTGGTGATGAATTAGGCGAGTCATCTCATCAACATCTACTGTGGATTCAGATTAATAATGAAATCGTTGGTCTCTATTTCTTTGTAAATGTTTAGATCGAGTTTCATTATCAAAAGTTGGTTTTTGCTTAGGAAGGTCAAGTTTGTATTTCATTATGAGATGATTTCTTTAACCCTTCCTCAAATCCTTCAGGTTATTTCTATCATTTGTTAATCTGGGTGTCCTAGATTGAGTATTATATAGATGAGGTCTGATAGAATGCATCACAGTAGATGTTTTTGAGATGGGCTTGTGTTGTGGAATTCTCAACCCTTTTTGATTAAAGTAACAATCAGATGTATTGTGATTGTTCATGTGACAGATTGAACAATATTTGTTGAAATAGAAATTTTTGGTGGAGTGATCGTTCATATCACAAATAGACAATATTGATTGAAGAAGTATTTATTTGTCTTGTGATCGAACATGTCACAAATATCACAACACACTTGTTTGTTTCTCGAATAAGATTTTTCTTTGTGTGACTCAACTGATACTTTCTTTTGATAAGTCACTTTCTTTTCTTTAGGTGATGAATCAGAATCGGCCCTTTTAGTAGATTGTTTCAAAACACTACTTTTGTTTAGTTGTCTAGGCTGTTTCTGTTTCTTCAACCTACTTCTCACCTCTTTCTCAAACTGGTCAACATGTTCTTTGTTACAGATATCAAACCCAAATCTTTGTCTTAACCTTCATAATTGAGGGTCTCATGAAGTTTTATGTGTTGAACTCAGTTTTACAGTTTGTTTCTTTTTCAGTGAAACTTTTTCTTATTTGCTTGAATTTTGTGGAGATACAATCTCATTATCAGAACTACTCTCAGTAGTGGGTTTCACTGTTTTGACATATTTCTTTTTGCCTTGTAAAACAGATGGTATGAGTTTTATAAAAGGTACAATTGCTTTTATAGGGCTTGATGGTTTCATGGCATTCACTGTCTTGTCTGAACACTCTTTGATTTTGATTGGGTGTCCTAACTTGATTTTATCCTCATTGGTTTCAAAATAAACATCAGGTTTGTTTTGAGTATTTGTCACTTGTTTCACTACTGATTTAGGTTCCATAGTTTTAGGTTCGATGATTCAGAGAGTGAGACAGAGTCAGGCATGATAGTGTAGTTGTCATTGTATGGTGGAGGACATGAATTATACCCAATCCCTGACATGTCCTTTGGATCCTTTTATGAATCCAGCATCTCTTGCAGCTTGACTGAAGACATTTGAAACTTTTCAAGTTTCACTTCAGTCATAGATTGTTGAGCTTTAGCTTGGGCTAAATTTTTAGTAAGTAACTCATTTTCAGCTGCAAGATTGTATTTCTCACCATTAAATTTTTCTATGTCAGAAATGGTTGTGTTCTTTGTACTCTTGTAATTCATTTACGCAATTCTCACTACAAAGGTTAGTTTTTATCTCAGTAGGCATTGAAGATGGTCCATCATTGATGTGAGTCATAACAACATGATTCTGGAATTGAGGCTTGACTTCCTCAGCATACACACTCCAGTCACATATCCCATCTTGTTTGATGACAAGGGCACTGGCAGAAGGTTGACTGCTTGCATGGGCTTGATTGGTCAGCTGTGGTTGATTCTGGTATGCTTGTTGATGATGAGAATGATGGTAGTGTTGTTGTTGATTGTTTGAATGATATCTTGAATTGGGTTGTGATGATGATTGACCTGGAGAGGTCCTTGAATGGTTGTTTCTTTTAAGAGCATTGCACTCTCTTGAGAAATGGCCAGTCATGCTGTTGAAGCATTTTACCTTTGATTTGTCATATTCAAGTTTTGTGTTCTTATTCAGGCTCAACTTTCTTCCTTTTCTTAAGAATTTCTTTGCTCTCATGGCAATCATTGCCATTTGCCACTGTAGATCCATCTCCTCAACATCATTAGGATCTATTTCTTCTAAATCTTCGTGTATTAGGTGGGTAGAAGTGAGTCTTCCCCTTGGTATGCTTCAAAACTTGCAACAAAGTCATGGTAAGTTGCCTTTTGCTCATATGATTTTAAGTCTCTGGAGAGGTTTGTGGAACAGTGGAGACTTTTGGTGCTTGAGCTGAAATTGAAGGGTGATTGAATGGTGGAGATGCAATGAACCCAGTATTGTTCATTTGATCTGTTGATGAGATGAAGTCATCTTCCTCTGTGATGAAAGCATTTTCAAGAGAATGTGATTCTGAAGGGAATTTGTAGGCTTCAATCACTCTTGGTCCACTCAGATTTCTGCTTTGTTCATCAAGTTCCAAAGCTTCAATCTTGGCTATCATAATGTCTAGAGTGGTACTCTCAAGATCAAGAGTATTTTTCAGCATTGTGACATTTTGCTTCGAGCTTTCAGATAGACTGTGAAGCATTGTCTTGTTAAGTTCTTTAATATTGTATGAAAGACCCATAATTTTAAAGTCATTGACCAACTGTACAATCTATGCAGTTGTTTTGATATGGATTCTCCTTTGGTGTGATGGAAGGTTTCATACTGATTGACCTGCTTGTCTTTGTTAATTTTAGCAACCTCACTACTACTTTCACCCATAATTTTGAGAGCATCCCAGACAGCTTTAGCAGTTCCATACTTTTCCAATCTCTTTACCACATCCATTTTGAGTGCTTGAGTCAAAATTGAGTATGCTTTGAGATCAATTTTGATTTTCTTATAGTCATCTTCATCTAGAGTTAAGTCTTCAATTGGTATTCTAGCAGTCTTGTATAGTGCAGCTTGAGCTGTTGAAAGAGTAACAAGAATATGTGGACCGTTACATATTGAGATCCAAACGTCAAGATCTACACCTGTGATATAATTTCTAAACCGTATTCTCCCATCTTTAAACTCAGATTTGTGTTTAAGCATGGGAGGTTTAGCTTTATGACCTAATTCAGAGTAACTGTTAAAATCCATGTTGATTTGTGTAAGTATAGATTTAGTTGATTTTAAGATTGATTATGTTTGTTGAGTCCAACTTGTTCAAGCAGTTCTTTTGAGCTTCAGAATGAGTATCATTGTTGTTTGCTAAGTAGAGATGATGATATCTACTAGAAACTTGATTATCAGATCAATCGAGTTCCATTCAGTTTGTGCGCAGATCTAAAAGAGAATCAAGAGCCAAAGCTCTGATACCAAATGAATGGGTTTGAGTAAGAGTGATAATCTTGCTGAGAATCGAATATGATAATCAAGTCTGATTGAGTGGTAGAAACAAACAACCAAAGAACATTCAATGCAAGAAAATTACTCATAAGTGTTGTTTGTATTGATATATGAAAGTTGATAAGTTACAAAGAATAATTAAAACAAAAATTCTCTATCTATATCAGCCGTCACCTCAGTACGAGGTTAACTATTCTATTTATAGGCAGACAAGATGCCTTTACAAAATAACTAAACTACCCCTGACCTATTACATCAGAAACTAGTCTAAGTCTTGATCCGCATCTCTGCCTATTCATCCGCATTGACAAATGCGGGTGAATTAATCTTGATCAGCATTTCTACTTGATCATCAGCATTAGTAAGTTGGTCATCCGCATTAGTTAATGCGGATGAACAAATACTTGTGCGCATTTGGTTGGTCATCTGCATTTGTCAATGCGGATGAGCAAAGTCTTGTCCGCATCTTCTTTTGTTCACCCGCATTAGTCAATGCGGAAGAGTAACTTGTTCAACATAGTATTATGTCTTCCGCATTAGTCAATGCGGAAGAGTAAACACTTGTCCGCATCAGAGTTTTGTCTTCCGCATTAACTAATGCGGAAGATAACACTTGTTATTTTATTGGCAGATCTTCATCCGCATTTCATCTTGGACTTGTCGGATTCCAGCTGACCAATCATCAATTCACCCATTGAGTTGGCATGTATGATCCTTTCAGAGTCCAACACATAGTCTGACATTTAACTGATAAATTAACTAAAATTTACTAAATTAGACAACTATACATAAACCAAATCTAAAACATACTTTTGTAATTTAGTGTAAGGTTAAACTCCTAAGATAAATATCTAGCAGTTTTATTTCTCGAACAGTACAACTTCGAGTTATTTTGACCGGGAACAATTCATTATGGAATCACACAGGTTTGCCAAATAATTATGGACATTCTACCAAAACCTTTTGATGCTAGATTCTTGTTTTCATCGAGAGTCATTTGCAAGTCTAGGAAATCGTACTAGTGCTACAAGATGTACACAGTGGTTTTGACTTTCAAGAGTTGTAGCCACGATGATTGTCAGTATACTTGTCCTCTTAAATCCATACACATACTTTTGACACAGACTGGTGATGATTTTATGTTAATTATTTCAACAAGCATTTGTGGATCCCACGCTTATATGGTAATCAACGTTCCTCAGGGGAATTTTGAGCGGTCTATGGGTAGTATTCAAGAAGAAACTATTCTAGTGCTTTCAAAGAAATGCTAAGCCTCAGGTCAGTGCACCGCACAACAGAGAGGCGCAAACAACAACGAATTCTAAAATATTTAGGTTATGCTTATCTTCAGGTCAGTGCCATCGCATAGCAGAGAGGCACACAACCTATCTTCTTGTTTGAGCAATTATTTTCTTTTTGCACAGATCGCACCGACAACATGGGTTATTAGCTTGATTGCATTTTGGAATTTTCATGTGATATGCTCATTTTTATGGTCATCCGCACACCTTTGTGGTGTTTATTTTGCTCGTCACCCCTTATTGGAATTTTGTTGATTGTTTTTACCAGGGATAAGATGATAACCCACAGCTTGTTGAACAACTTAGTTTGAACTTGACATTACGAACAAGGTCTATTAATCTATTGTGTTGAATCTACCGACATATCATGAGATGGTCTAGCAACTTTTAGGTTTAGTTTCTCCATGTTACCTTAGTAGCAGCTAGCTTAACTATCATTTTTCCTTTTATGTTGCTTAAACATCTCAGACTTATACTTCAAATCCAGCATTTTGAACAATTTATTCTTTTAAAGTCCCAAACTATTTGTTCATGTGTACTATCATATTCAATAGTCATTGAATCGGTATCACACATACAATCTCATTTCTCTTAGCTAAACTATTCATTTCCTTTGTTTTTTTGCGTTTAGAATTTTAATAGGTGAAGAAATGAATTAAAATAAAATAAAATAAATGAAAATAAAAAAAACTAAAATTGACTCGACTCGTCGGACTATGCACTTTCATCGTCTTGAATCACTTCATTTTCTTTTTAACGCCGTTGATCTCTAAGAGTTATAGAAAACGTGGTTTATCAAAAGCTTTTGTGTAGAGGTTAGCGCGTTCAAAATCCGTATAAATTTTAACAACATCGACTAAGTTCTTTCCAAAACAATCACGTATAAAGTGATATTTAATTCCGATGTGTTTAGTCTTAGGATGTTGGACCGGATTTTTAGTTACGGCTATAGTAGCTGAATTATCATCAAATATAGGAGTTTTAGAGAATTTCAAACCATAGTCCCGCATTTGCTATTGAATCCATATAATCTGTGAACAACAACTTGCAGCAACAACATACTCAGCTTCATAGGTTGATAGAGCAATCGAGGTCTGCTTGTTACACTGCAGGTGACTAATCTTCACCCAAAAATTGACATCCCGCTAATGTTGACTTGTAGTTCATTTTGCAACTGCCGTAATCCAAGTCACTATACGCTGTAAACTCGAAATCATCATCATGAGCATACTACAACCCAAGTGTTGGTGTACCCTTCACATAACGAAATATCCTTTTAACTCCTATTAGATGGTTGACTTTTTGTTTCGCCTGATATCTTAAGCAGAGACACGTTGCGTACATGATGTCACGTTGTGAGGCAGTGAGATACATGAGAGATCCAATCATTCCTCGGTACATAGTAGCATCCACCAAATCACCATTCTCATCGGGTACTACATCATGGATTGTAGCAAGTGGAGTCCCAGCTGCGGAAGCATTCTCCATATCGAAATGACTGAAAATATCGCCTACATACTTAGTTTGATGTAGGAATATTCCCTTTGGTGTCTGATTCCATCTATAACCCGAGAAAGAATTTCATCTCTCCCATGACGCTCATCTCAAATTCAGCCTTCATTACTACTTCAAATTCTTTACATAGGTCTTCGTTCTTGGAACCGAAGATTATGTCATCAACATAGATTGGAACCAGCAGTAAATCACCATCCTTTTCTTTGATGAACAGTGTGCAGTCAATCACTCCTCTACGAAATCCATGTTTCACAAGATAAGTTGAGAGTTTTTCATACCATGCTCATGGGGCTTGGTGGAGCCCATAGAGAGCCTTATCCAGTTTGTAGACTCTGTCACGATGATATGGATCCTCAAATCCTTCGGGTTGACTAACATACACTGTTTCCCGGATTTCCCCACGAGGAAATGCACTCTTAACATCCAGTTGATAAACTTTAATCTTCATGTAAGAGGCATAGGCTAGGAAGATACGGATTGCTTCCATTCTTGCCACCGGTGCAAGTACTTCATTATAATCAATTCCATCGACTTGTCGAAATCTTTGAACTACAAGTCGAGCCTTGTTTTTGATTATGACTCATTCGTCATCTTTCTTGCATTTCAAGACCAATTTTGTCCCAATGACCTTAGCACGTTTAGGTCTGTCCACCAGTGTCCATAAACCTAACTTCTAGAATTGAAGAAGTTCTTCTTGCATGGCACTCACCCATGCCTCGTCGTTTAGGGCTTCACTGACATATTTTGGCTCAAACTGAGACACAAAACACCGATACGCACCATCATGCACATAACCCTTTTCCATTACCGAGGCATAATCAGTTGAATATAGCTAATTTCTAGTCTGAACTCCTGATCTTACATCCCCAATGACATTGTTTAGATGATGATAGACATTTAAGCGTGATCCAAGAGTTGTGGGAATGACTACCTCATTATCGAGATTGTGAACTCTTGGTTCCTGATCTGAGGCTGTAGGAGTTTGAGGTTTTGAAAATTCAGAGGCATCAACGTCAGATGCTTGTGGACTTGCAGTAGTAGGAACCTGTTCCTCTGATTGACCTGATCGTTCTCCATGGTTTCATCGTCAGAGGAGGAGTCACTTACCTCAAGTTCTCCCCGTGAGTCACTAGGTAACTCTCCTTGTGACCAATTGTTGTTGAGTCGTGTGAAGGTGTGTTTAAGACACATACATCAATTTGGTTGCTAACTCATCTTGAGGAGTGGAGAGGGGAATGTTGAAGGACTTAAAGAATCCATCATAATGGAAAAAGAATGCGGGTCCTTTGCCAGTAGGGGGTGGTGTGTCTCTGAATGTCGACGTTGCACCACATTTCTACATGACCCGTTGAGTTGTTGTAAACTCTCTTTTTCGGTATGTTGTATCCTAGAAAGATTCCTTCTTCAGCCTTCTCGCTAAACTTGCCTTCCTGAGTTTTCTTCAAGAGGATGCATGGTGCGACAAATGGTTCGAGGTACTCTAGATTAGTTTACGTCTTTGGAGTAACTCGTAACATGTCTTGCCATGACGTTTTACCACCAGGACTGGATTTAGAGTGTAACATGCATGGCAACTACCTCCATCAAAAATTGGATGGGCAGTTTCGAGTGTGCTAGCATTGTCTGTGCTGTCTTTATCAAGCTGTATTTCTCTCTCTTAGCAACTCCATTCATTTGAGGAGTGTAGGCAGAAGTGAACTGGTGTACAATTCCCTTTTCTTTGAAGAATGACTCCATCCATTGGTTCTTGAACTCGGTACCGTTGTCTAAGCGTACTTGTCTTACCTTCAGCTTGTATAGTGACTCCAATGTTGTTACTAGCTCTTTGAATGACTCAAATGTTCTAATTTGGATTTCAGAAACAATACCCAAGTGAATCTTGAGTAGTCATCAGTAACGACATAACAGTACAATTCGCCAGTGATGCTCCTTGTATTGAGTGGACCAAACAGATCCATGTGAAGAAGCTCAAGAGGCAGTTCAATGGAATGAACTTTCTTTTCCTTATGAGACTTCTTAGTCTGTTTGCCTTTCTTGCAGGCGACACAGAAATCGGTAATTGGAAGTTTTTGACTTTAACTCCTCGCACTAGATGATTCTGAACTCCTGATCTTACATCCCCAATGACATTGTTTAGATGATGATAGACATTTAAGCGTGATCCAAGAGTTGTGGGAATGACTACCTCATTATCGAGATTGTGAACTCTTGGTTCCTGATCTGAGGCTGTAGGAGTTTGAGGTTTTGAAAATTCAGAGGCATCAACGTCAGATGCTTGTGGACTTGCAGTAGTAGGAACCTGTTCCTCTGATTGACCTGATCGTTCTCCATGGTTTCATCGTCAGAGGAGGAGTCACTTACCTCAAGTTCTCCCCGTGAGTCACTAGGTAACTCTCCTTGTTGACCAATTGTTGTTGAGTCGTGTGAAGGTGTGTTTAAGACACATACATCAATTTGGTTGCTAACTCATCTTGAGGAGTGGAGAGGGGAATGTTGAAGGACTTAAAGAATCCATCATAATGGAAAAAGAATGCGGGTCCTTTGCCAGTAGGGGGTGGTGTGTCTCTGAATGTCGACGTTGCACCACATTTCTACATGACCCGTTGAGTTGTTGTAAACTCTCTTTTTCGGTATGTTGTATCCTAGAAAGATTCCTTCTTCAGCCTTCTCGCTAAACTTGCCTTCCTGAGTTTTCTTCAAGAGGATGCATGGTGCGACAAATGGTTCGAGGTACTCTAGATTAGGTTTACGTCTTTGGAGTAACTCGTAACATGTCTTGCCATGACGTTTTACCACCAGGACTGGATTTAGAGTGTAACATGCATTGGCAACTACCTCCATCAAAAATTGGATGGGCATTTCGAGTGTGCTAGCATTGTCTGTGCTGTCTTTATCAAGCTGTATTTCTCTCTCTTAGCAACTCCATTCATTTGAGGAGTGTAGGCAGAAGTGAACTGGTGTACAATTCCCTTTTCTTTGAAGAATGACTCCATCCATTGGTTCTTGAACTCGGTACCGTTGTCTAAGCGTACTTGTCTTACCTTCAGCTTGTATAGTGACTCCAATGTTGTTACTAGCTCTTTGAATGACTCAAATGTTTCTAATTTGGATTTCAGAAACAATACCAAGTGAATCTTGAGTAGTCATCAGTAACGACATAACAGTACAATTCGCCAGTGATGCTCCTTGTATTGAGTGGACCAAACAGATCCATGTGAAGAAGCTCAAGAGGCAGTTCAATGGAATGAACTTTCTTTTCCTTATGAGACTTCTTAGTCTGTTTGCCTTTCTTGCAGGCGACACAGAAATCCGGTAATTGGAAGTTTTTGACTTTAACTCCTCGCACTAGATGATTCTGAACTCCTGATCTTACATCCCCAATGACATTGTTTAGATGATGATAGACATTTAAGCGTGATCCAAGAGTTGTGGGAATGACTACCTCATTATCGAGATTGTGAACTCTTGGTTCCTGATCTGAGGCTGTAGGAGTTTGAGGTTTTGAAAATTCAGAGGCATCAACGTCAGATGCTTGTGGACTTGCAGTAGTAGGAACCTGTTCCTCTGATTGACCTGATCGTTCTCCATGGTTTCATCGTCAGAGGAGGAGTCACTTACCTCAAGTTCTCCCCGTGAGTCACTAGGTAACTCTCCTTGTTGACCAATTGTTGTTGAGTCGTGTGAAGGTGTGTTTAAGACACATACATCAATTTGGTTGCTAACTCATCTTGAGGAGTGGAGAGGGGAATGTTGAAGGACTTAAAGAATCCATCATAATGGAAAAAGAATGCGGGTCCTTTGCCAGTAGGGGGTGGTGTGTCTCTGAATGTCGACGTTGCACCACATTTCTACATGACCCGTTGAGTTGTTGTAAACTCTCTTTTTCGGTATGTTGTATCCTAGAAAGATTCCTTCTTCAGCCTTCTCGCTAAACTTGCCTTCCTGAGTTTTCTTCAAGAGGATGCATGGTGCGACAAATGGTTCGAGGTACTCTAGATTAGGTTTACGTCTTTGGAGTAACTCGTAACATGTCTTGCCATGACGTTTTACCACCAGGACTGGATTTAGAGTGTAACATGCATTGGCAACTACCTCCATCAAAAATTGGATGGGCAGTTTCGAGTGTGCTAGCATTGTCTGTGCTGTCTTTATCAAGCTGTATTTCTCTCTCTTAGCAACTCCATTCATTTGAGGAGTGTAGGCAGAAGTGAACTGGTGTACAATTCCCTTTTCTTTGAAGAATGACTCCATCCATTGGTTCTTGAACTCGGTACCGTTGTCTAAGCGTACTTGTCTTACCTTCAGCTTGTATAGTGACTCCAATGTTGTTACTAGCTCTTTGAATGACTCAAATGTTTCTAATTTGGATTTCAGAAACAATACCCAAGTGAATCTTGAGTAGTCATCAGTAACGACATAACAGTACAATTCGCCAGTGATGCTCCTTGTATTGAGTGGACCAAACAGATCCATGTGAAGAAGCTCAAGAGGCAGTTCAATGGAATGAACTTTCTTTTCCTATGAGACTTCTTAGTCTGTTTGCCTTTCTTGCAGGCGACACAGAAATCGGTAATTGGAAGTTTTTGACTTTAACTCCTCGCACTAGATGATTCTGGATCAAGTGATTCATCCTCCGGGGATTGATGTGTCCATTCTCCTATGCCAGGAGATCGAATCCTTCTTGGTAGCATTTGACAAGAAGCACTAACTTGATGATCCGTTATGGAGGTCTTTGATAGATCCAAGACATAAAGATCTTTATATCTTGAAGCTGACATTAAGACTTGGTCCTCTCGGATCACATAGCCCTTTTTCAGAACATAGCACTTCTTGTTGTCGAATACTACCATAAAGCCTTCGTCACATATTTGAGAGACAGAAAGTAAGTTGTTTTGAAGTTGTTGGACATAGTTTACCTTATCAAACTTCACTTTCTTGTTACCCACTCCCCCTTGAGTGGTGATGTAACCTCCTTTGTTTCCAGCAAATGAAATGTGACCTCCTTTAGTTTGTTTGACGTTTGACAGGAGTGTCTGGTTCCCAGTCATGTGTCTGGATGCTCTGCTATCTATAATCCAAGTGCTAGTTTCAGCACTATAGCAAACACCCTGCACATTCAATGGAAATCATTAGTTGAGGTTAGGGAACCAAGCCTTAACTGGCTTGGGTGACCTAGAAGAATCACACATCATAAATTCCACCTACTGTCCATTTGAGGGTGAGGGAAGATCATTCATCTTCTTGTTCTCATTATCAGACATTGAACTAGATTTTTCTTTCCATAAGCCAGTTTTGTGTAAGGAATGTTTGTGGTTAACAGACGACTGGCTAATAGGTTGAACTTTAGGTTAACTGACTCCTTTTGGTAGAGTAGTGGAGCTCCTTTTTGAAGGGCTCATTTTAGTGTCAAAAATTTCAATTCTTTTCCTTGGTGTTTGATAGTAAGGACAATTAGACGTGATGTGTCCATACTTTCCAAAGTTGTAGCATGATCTACTCTCAACATGTTTGTGTAGATGTTTCTGTGGAGAAGCGTGTGACACACGTGTGACATTATTCTGTATGGGTTTTGAGACTTGTTGTTTAGAGGTTTTAACTTGTTTGACAAAATTTGTTGTTTGAACCTTTTCAACCTCCTTACGCTTTTGTTTGTTTGGACTTAGACATGATGCACGTGGTTAGTTAACTTGTTTGGTCTTTTTAGGTTCAGAATTAGATGTGTTTGAACCTGATTTAACCTTGTCAAATTGTTTATCCAAATTAACAAAAGGCATTTTCTCTTTTGACTTTAAAGTGGTCTCCTTTTGTTTGGTGACAGATTCATTAAATTTACTTGTGGAATGTGGATCACTTACAAGAGGAGTGGACACCATATGATCCTTGATTGGGTTGTTATTTATTGGTTTACATTTTGCATTCAACAAGGTTTCATGTGGTGGTGGATCCACTTTGTAACCCACCTCTCCCCGTTGTTGCGTTCTCTCACTAAGTGCTGGACTATGTGAGAGGAACTAGTCCAACTATGGAGTTTTTGTTTTAATGAATTTACTTCGACTTTCAAAACTGCTTCTTGTTTCTTAGCTTCTTGTATGGAGTTTAAATAGGACTTGATGTCATTAGCTTGGTTAAAAGCCACAACTTTGGTTTCCCTAAGTTGTTTATTTAAAAGTTCTATTTTCTCTTTGTAAATGTGCTCATTTAGTTTTAAAATACAATTTGCTTCAATGCACAGTTGCAACTCCTTTACTAGACTACCATTGTGATCTAATAACCTAGCAAATTTCAAAACTATGCTTTCCCTAAATTTATTACAATCAGAACAAGCATGATTATTGAAAAGTTGGTCGGTCGAACTTACCTGAGATGGTTTTGTTGACTCAGCCATCATAGCAGAGTTTGACTTTTCTAGTGCAGGTGATTCTGAACATGTTGAACTTTGGCCTTCTTCATTCAGGTGATTTAACACATTTGCAGTTTCTTCATTATTTGACATCGCTAGTTCCACTGCTATATCACCTTCGCTTGCCAAGTCGTCATCCAAACCCTTACCGCATGCAATGTTGGATTCTCCCGGAGACACAAACTGAAAGGTCCAACCTTGCCCTTCGTCATCGTGAGCCGTCAAGGCTTTAGGATCCTTGCTTGATGGTGCAGGAATACTTGTGGGTTTACCTTGACAATTGAAGGATGAGAACAGATTACCACTGAAATGCCCCTTCTCTCCACAGTTAAAATAGGTAAATTTGGTTTTGTCAAAACCAAAGGTTGTATCCTTTATGGCAATCAAGTTCCGTCCTGTCTTTTCAACAAACTTCTTTGCCCTCCGGATAGCACTTGCCAATACCCACATGATATCCATTCTTTCCAGCTCAGTCTTATCTACTTGCTCATAGTCATCATCTGCCAGATGACAGTTTCCAATCTTCCCCGGAACTAGACCGTCATAAGAATGAACGACAGCTGCTAGGAGATCCATATGCTCCTTTGCTACCTCTATAGTCACATTACTGAGATTTTCGGTTTTCAATATGGTAGCATTGGCTTCAGGTGCTATGTATTCGGTGCAGACGACCCTTACGTGTCAGATCCTCAAGTATTAGCTTGAGACAGAGCAGCTAAACTCGACACGATTGCAGTTTGAAATGGTGCTCCAGCCGTTTTTGCTTGAGTAGTTGAGTTGTAAAGTGACGGGTTCTGATCACATGATGCATTTTGAGACCTGTACTTCATTCTCAACTCTTTCTCTCTTAGCTTCAGCATAAAATCATTGATATCCACCTTTGCCAACATATCATTCAGTCTGAGATTTGACACAAATGAGACCCACTTTTTTGGCAATCCATGTGCGATATTCAACACCTTGTCTTCCATGGTTGTAGTAACCCCATGAGTGTGCAGCTCACTCTTCAAGTGGTAGAAATAGTCAATAGCATCATCCAAACTCTCCTTCTCCATTGATGAGAAGTTATCAAATTCTTTTTTCAAAGCCATAGCCTTTAGAGCTTTTATTGTTGCACTCCCTTCATACTGTTTCTCCAGAGCATCCTATAGCTTTTTAGCTTGCTCGTTCTCAGAGAATTGATGGAATATATCCTTAGGAATTGACTGAGTTAGTAGAGCATACACCTTCTTCTCTGCATTGTACTTTACCTTTTGGCTATCAGCCATGCCACCTAAGGTAAGTTTAACTCCATCAGCCCCAACCAACATGTTGTACCCTATCTCTATTGATTCCCACAGATTAGTATCTACTCTGTTTAAGTATATCTCAAACCTTTGCTTCCTTTGTGGGTAATCATCTAACGTTTTGAGCTTAGGGGGCTTTTGTGATTTCCAACTTCATTTTCCAGAAGCAATAGATTCTGAATCCGTGAATCCCTACCTACTGTGAACGCCGAATATTGATCTTCCATCCCTATTTACTTTGAGGCTTAGAACACAATTGTTTTACTTGTGCAAATGAAAGACTGTGATTGAGGCTATTCGTGCGATTGAACAATGCGGATGGCTCAATCGTGCGATTGAACAAATGCAGATGGCTCAATCGTGTGATTGGATAGGTACGGATGAACAATGCGAATAGGGTGCTTAGTCGTACGAATGGATGAACAACTGAGTGCAATCAAACGTATGGGAGGTGCGTATGAGTTCAGTCATGCGATTGAGTCAATCATGCGACTGAAGCTATTGGTTTTTGAAATTTTGAGGGTTTTAGGTACTTAGACACAAAGACACGAATTTTTCACAAACCCTAATTGCGGTATGCCGGAAAACGTTAACTTTTTGACCTCGAGACGCCAGAAAACACTGTATGACACAAAAAGATTGAGTTTTTGTGTGAAAAACACGATTTTTATACCAAAATTGATTAAATAACACGCAAATCAAGAGCCAAAGCTCTCATACCACTTGTTAGGACCTTTTAGGTATGGAGTACTAACTGATTTACCTGTATACCAAACCAAATAGTGCGGAATCCTATTTGATTGGTGATCCATGAGTGAGAACGCTAGTATAATCAATCTAATAATGAAACAAAATGTTAAGAACGATTGCGAGATGATTAACTGCGATCTATGAACTTTGAACAAGTGTTCTTAAGTCTGTGGACAGCTAGGGTACTATTATGTCCGTAGGTATTCGAATTGTTACGTTTTTCCACGAATTAAGTGGTATTTATAGGTTAGGGTTTTCCATTCGTACGACTTAAGCATGCGGTTGATTCATCCGCACAACTGAAGGTCCAGCCATGCGACTGAGTCAATCTCATGTTACAGTCATGCGACTGATCCAGTCTCCTGGTTCTATCGTGCGACTGGTCCAATAGCATGAAGTATTCATGTGTATGGTCCATTCGCATAAAAACTTCACACAATTAAGTTTAAACATGTTTCTCAACCATTATCGACTAAGAACTATGTAAACAACCACAAACCTATGTAATTAGTTCAAACATAATAAACAATAAAATATTAAACATTATAAGCATAAACCACACATTGTATTTCATACATACCTATTCATTACATATATGTAAGATATGAAAGGCATTGTGTATCAACATCTACGAATACATTGAGCTCCTAAACTAGGTACATATGTATCAACATCTTGGAATTATAGGTCTAGATCATTTTGTATAGGCTTAGAACTTTAATCATTATTTGTACTGAACAATTGTAATTCACTACTATACATTATATATAGGTTCACCCATATGTGTATTGATCTGTGTATGATTCCAAGTACAAACATCATACTTAGTCAATTTTTGAAATTGAATAAGTGTAAGAAACATCTACCGATGAATACTTTTTGGTCTTCCATACGTACGTTTCTTACAAATTCAATCATCCAAATATCTACTATGGATAAACAACCAGCTCTGAAATGGTAACACAAGTTCCCTTCGGAAGAACAAAGTACCTTTGGAAGCACAAGTTCCCTTCGAAAGAACAAAGTACCTTGAGAAGAACAAGACTCCTACGGAAGAACAAACATATACAGAAGACTATCTTCCTGCTGAGTCCAAACCCTTGTATTTAATAATATAAGTGTTACAAGTCAACAAGTCAACATGATAGCTATGCAAATTCCAAGAGATCCGGTGTTTCTTTAACATAAACACACGTGCCTATATATATGGATCCTAGGTTTCACATCATATGACGGTGACTACGACAAGTAGACACACCATCACAAACAACCAAACAACAATCATGCAAACACAAACCCTAGTAGTCGTCACATCAACGTCAATACATTCAAACCAATTTTGTTTCGTTCATTGTTTTGTTCATTTGTAATTATTAACACCTTTTAATGATATACATTTGAATTAACTATTTTTTTATTATAAATTTTGTTCTTATTATTATGTTCGTCTTAGTCATTAATCTTTATTGGTGATATTAAATTATTAAAAACAATTAAACAAATTAATGTTGATTCCGCAAACGTTGACTTCATTAAAAATTAACACTGATAATTCCTGATTGCGATCCATGGATCACAAGTGGTATGAGAGCCAAGTGCTCATTGATTTAGATTGATTGGTCTATTAGTGTTAATTTCGTTTAATTGTTTGCTGATTTCACTAGATTTATCAATTTTTGATGATCAGATCTATTGTTTATAAGCAAATCGTTTGTGTGATTTAATAAAAATAGTGAATTGTCTCTAAGCAAGTACTGTTACATTGGTTGTTTAAACTTGGGTTAGTATTCAAAGCAATTGAATAGGTGATCTTGGTTACTGATTGAGATTCATATATTGTTCATATTTAATTAAACAAATATATTGACACAAATCCTTAATTTGATAATATAATTATCATTGAAAGGATTGACTAAGTTGTGACCACAACTCCTGGGTTATTATAACTCAAGTATTGTCACTAATTGGTTTATTTCATAAAGGATACTCTATAATAGTTAAAATCTTAGATCTTAATTAAATATGTGTAACTTTGGTGGATCGTCATACCAACCTCCAAAGTTGGAAACAAAAGCAAACTTCAAATCCTGGAAAATCAAGTTTAGGAATCATGTTAATTATACATATTCAGACTTATGGGTTTCAATAGCTCAAAGTCCTTATATTCCACCCACTCTTAGGCCAGATTATAATGACAAAAATCAACCTATATGAATAAAGGATTTGTCACCATATGATGTTAAGAAGGTGATAGTTGATATTAAAGCATATAACTTGCTTAGTATGGTTTTACCTGAAGAAATATTAATCAGGTGTGAGAATTACAAAATAGCAAATTCCTTGTGGAAGATTCTTCATACACTCTGTGAAGGGAGTGATGAAATCAGAAGCATTAGGAAGGACACCCTTCGGTCACAATATGAAACCTTTCATCATATTGAGGGTGAATCATTTCGTCAACAACTCCATAGATTTATGCAACTGGTTACAGAGATGAATATGTGGAGTTGAAATACACAAATGAGGAATTGAACAAGAAAATGCTCCATACTTTGCAAGAAAGTTAGAAGCAAACAATATCCATGTTAAAAAACACAATTGATCTCAAAGCAACTGATTTAGATACACTAGTAGCTAAAGTTGAGACTCTTGAAATGAATGAGAAATCAAGAAACAAGAGTGCGAGAACTCATGTGTCACCATATCACTTTAAAATAACAAAAAATGCAGGAAGTTCCTTTATTTCCAACAATGATGGTGATAACACTTGTATTTTGAGTGAAGATGAAGAGGAAGTATGTTTCTATGCATCAAAGCCTTCTAAGAAATCTTCTCAAAGTAAGTCAAGAAAAGAGAAAAGAAGAAGTGATGATCAAAGAGATACATCATAAGCAAAGCCTTCATCAATAAACAATTAAACAATGCCCATCACTGTCATTCTAGACTCGAAAGAACAAAAAGCAGCTTTTGCAGCTTTCAGCTTGTGTTTTCAAGCTTTCCTTGAAAGCTTGTTAACATCTGCAAACATTTGCCAGTAGGACATGGAAGGACTACAATGGCAAATGGCAATGATTGCTTATAGAGACAAACAATATCTGTGGATGAATAAGAATTTGGCTGCTGTAAGTAAATCATCAAAGATTGGTGTTGATAAGTCAAAGGTGAGATGCTTCAAGTGCAAACTCTATGGACACTTTTCTAGAGAATGCAATCAACAAAATCCTATGTCAACGCAACATGAGCAACATCATCCTCTCAAAGACGCTTCAGGCAACCACAACTTACAAACTCATCCCCACCAGCCACCAATACATTAGCAGGAACAAGTAACTCCAAAGAAATTGGGCTAATCATTCTTCCAGATGGAACTTGTCACTAGAGTATGTATGAGAAGGAAGTTTTGGAAGAAAATCAAGCTTTAATGCCTCATATGGAATACAAAGTTTCAACCATGGCTAGTGAGGTAAGAGATAGGTTATGTTCATCAATATCTGTTCTGGAAGTTGAAAGATATAGAGTCCAAGCTCAACAACTAGCTCATAAAGTCAAAAAAACTATGATTTTGAATGAATCTCATGTACATAATTATATCAAATAAAAATTAACTCTTCAAAAAAGGATTTAGATAAAATATTTTTAGAATATTATAGTTTAAAGACACAAGTTGTGTATCTGACCACCTTCTTAACTAAATCCATGGTTGATCATGCATCAATTGAAGTGAAACTTCAGATGTTTCAACTTTCATCTCAGCAGTCTGAGAAATTATTAAATTCTCATATTGAATCTAAGAACAGGTTTGGGTAGGGATACAATGTTATGGCACCTCCTATAACCAATAATTATATACCTTTTCCTGAATCAATGACAATAACTTGTCAAATCAATGACAAATAACTTGTCAAATCATTTTGTGCGAAGCACCAACTTTGAATCAAATTCTACAACAAGATATTCAAAATAAAACTGAGGTGAATGAAACTCAGTCTTCTAAATCAGAAAAGATAAATGATAAGGATTCAGAATTTGACTTTGATGAGTGTGATTACTTGGATGATTTTGATGAACATGATGATGCTCTAATGAACAAAGGTAAGAAGTTTGTTTTTGAAACAAACATTCCAAAAGAGCTTGAAGAAACACTGTTGCAATTCCCTCCAAAACAAAGAAACATGCTCAAGACTATTTGCAAGAGAATAGCTCAGCTAAATGAAGGTCTTCAAGAACTACATCAACAACCGAAGCTTTCACATGAAGAAACTGGAAAGTGTCCTTCTCTCAAGGAAGTACACAAGTCATCTGCTGAAAAAGAAAAAAAGGAAGCTATGAGCTAAACTTCAGCGGAAGAAGAAACCTTCTTTAGTAGAAGATCTGCGGATGAAGAAATCCTCAATGGTTCATATTGTTTTAGTAGAAGATCTATTGAAGAAGAAACCTTGAGTAGAAATTCATAATGTTCCAGTAGAAGAACTGCGGAAGGAAAAGGTCACGACAAACAAATCAACTTCCAAACTGAAAAAGGATGCTAAGTCTCAGAAGTTGACAAACAAGAAGACAGTAACTGATTCTGACAAAGAATCAGAGGAGATGTATTGCAAATGGTGTGACATGAAATATCATAATACTGAAGATTGTTATTTTAGTAGTTATTGTTCTATTTTTCCAGTACAAGAACTACGGAAGGCAAAGGTCACGACAAACAAATCAACTTCCAAACTGAAAAAGGATGCTAAGTCTCAGAAGTTGACAAATAAGAAGACAGTAATGATTCTGACAAAGAATCAGATGATATGTATTGCAAATGGTGTGACATGATATATCAAAATACTGAAGATTGTTATTTTAGTAGTTATTGTTCTATTTGCAATACGTGCAATCACATGATGTCTGACTATTACTTCAACAAACATTGTGCTATTTTAACAAAAGTAGCCACTCAACTCATGAATGTTATTTCAATAAAAAGAACAAGACAAAGAGCTAAAAGAAAAGAGAATCAAGTAAATCCGAATCAGACACTCAATCCACTGATAGTGAAAAGGATTTAAAAATTAAGAAGCCTAAACAAAAAAAACAAAAATTAAAGGAGAAAACATCCTCGGATGTTCAGCATATGAAGAAAAGAATAACATTCGAGCAATCAAAAACACCTCACAAACGGGTGGATTTGACTGAAAAGTAAGCAAATGATGATGATGCTTTTTTTGATAATTTTGAAAAGGGAACTCATGTACCTCATTAAAAATAATACTTTCAACAATCAAGAACCATTATCAATCCAAAGCATGAAGTCAACAAAATTAAGGTGAATGAAGGAAGAGATTGAGAAACCAGGACCTAGATCATCAACATCATCTTCAACAGAATCATCCTTATCTGCAACAACTCACAATGAATCAAACAAAACTATAACTGAAACTTCAAGACTTATTCATGAAGGAGTAGCAATTTTAGATACTGCTGGCAAACCCATGATCATTAAAGCTTGGGTTGTCAATTCTAACTCATTTCTTTGTGTGTGCACGAACAATCTTGGAGAACTAACAACAAGTAGTATGTTGACAGTGGTTGTTCCAGGCATATGAAAAGAAAGTATTCACTTTTCTGTGACTTTAAACATAAAAATGCTTCATATGTGGCATTGGTGATGGGTTTGATAGAACACAAAATAAACAAGTTTAACCTTTTAAGCTTTCTGAAAAACGCAGTGGAAGTATAGCATTATAACATGTTTATAAACTAAAAATTTCATGTTCTTAATGATGTTTTAAGATGAAAAAACAAACCCAAATCAAAAGGATCTTTAATATGTGAATGAACAAGCTATGAACATATGTTAAACTACATAAAATCACAGCTTCAATGAGCTGTGATAACTACCTTATTCAGCAGCAAAATAACCAAAGAAAAGGAGATTTGGATGCTAAAATCGACCAAGACTTCAAGTGTAGATGTCCTCAAGCTTTTATACCCAAAGCCCTTTGCTAAACACCTTCTTGTTAGGAAGAACACTACACCAAAATCACTCCAAAACTCCTCCAATGCTGCTGCCTGGCCGAAAGCTTAGAGAGAGAGAGTGAGGAGTTTTTTTTTGTCAATTGCATGTATTGAATGATGAGTTAGTGGTGTGCAAGAGTAGTCAAGACTTGTGTGTTTTCAAGGACACAAAGGTCCAATAAGAATTAAGGGGAAGGGCGGCCAAGGTTTAAAAAAAAAGGTTTCCCTCTAAATTTTATGACACTTATGTATGTTAACTAGTCCTCTTACTAGATATATACAACTAACCTTTTAATTGTATAATCTATACACCCCCATTATTAATTTGTAATGTTATCTAACTCATTTAAATAACATTACAAATAATATTATTAAACAAAATATCCTAATAAATTGTTCCATCTCATATGCAACTTGTTTAGAAAACCCATTTTCTAAATTGGTGTAAATATTTAACTACATGATCATATCATCAATTAAATATTAACTGGTGTTTGCTAAGCTTGTTATTGGGTATAACCCGACTTGGATCATAACGTACTAACCACATCAACATTCTAAGTGTCTTGGGCATACAGAATCCTACAATCTCCCACTTGCCCAAGATTCATAGAAGATTGATGCAAGCAGTAAATACCACCTAACAACGGTTTACTACCCTTAATACGCATGACTTATAGCCAATCAATAACATCATCCCTTTCAAGTACCCTACTTGAAATGATTTAGGTGAATCAATCATCTATCCTTTTGTTACAGATGTCATGTTAAATCCAAGGACACAGAACGATCATTCCTTGTTGATTTAACTTAATGAGGCCTTAGACATCTAACTCTCAACGAATAAGAGGAACAAATTCCATCTTGACTACATACGTTTCTCACAAACACCTCGTGTCATACCTGAACATACCCTTATGTGTTGTCCACTATTTCAGGACAGTGAAGAATTAGCTCAAGTATAATACTTGGCGAATATCAAAACCCAATATGTATCTCAGGTCGGAGGATACCAAATGATATTCGCCTTTACTCAAATTTACTTATGATCAATCAATAAGTTTCCATGTAGTAAAATTTGAGATGTGGGTTAGTCCAATATTTGTATCCCACAAATATCTATGAACCTTGGTAGCAACCCATTGCTCTATATTCATCCTTATGAATATCAACCAATCCAAGTTCATAATAATCTTACCCTCACACTTGTTCCCACAAGTATGAACGACTACGGACATTTAGAGTAAACAATTTACTCATGGATTAAACATGCTAAATTGGAACATTAATTGAAACGTTATAACCAAATAATTTTATTCAAATAATAAAGAGTTCCACATATCCAAATACAAAATTCACATGTCAAATCCAATCACTAAAATATCGAAGTCCCATGGCACAAGTATGACCTTCATGCTTTGCCTTTTCAAGGAGCTTCGTGAGAGGATCCGCAATGTTCTGATCCGTGTGAACTTTGCGAATACATATCTTTCCCTTTTCAACATCATCTCGTATGTATTTGAATCTCCGCTCAATGTGCCTAGTCTTTTGATGAGCACGAGGTTCTTTGATTTGAGCAATCGCACCCTCGTTATCACAAAAGATCTCTAGGGGGTCCTGAATGGAAGGGACAACCCCCAGATCGGCAATCAATTTCTTTAACCATGCAGCTTCTTGAGCTACCAATGGGGTGGCGACACATTCTAATTCTGTAGTTGATAGAGCCACCACATCCTATTTGGAGCTTTTCCAAGAGACTGCTCCTCCATTCAGAATGAAAATATATCCTGATTGTGACCAAGAATCATCACTATCGGTTTGGAAACTTGCATTCGTGTAACCCTTTACAACGAGTTCCTCATCACCAGATCCATAGATTAAGAACATATCTCTTTTCCTCCTTAGGTACTTAAGTATGTTCTTAACAGCCATCCAATGACTGTTTCCAGGATTTTGCTGGTAACGCCTTGTCATGCTTAAGGCGCATGACACGTCCAGTCGAGTGCATATCATCACATACATGATGGATCCAATAGCAGATGCGTATGGGATTGCCTTCATTTTATCTTGCTCATCCTTTGAGCTAGGACATCGAGTCGTACTCAATATCGTTCCTCTTTGAATAGGTACGGTACCTTTCTTAGAGTTCTCCATCTTGAACCTTTTCAAGATTTTATCAATATACGCACTTTGATTTAAATCAATCAACCGCCTTGATCTATCCCTATAGATCTTTATTCCCAGAATATAGGCGGCTTCTCCAAGATCCTCAATGGAAAAACAACTTCCAAGCTAGGTTTTTACACCTTCCAAGGTTGGAATTTCATTTCCAAATAGTAGTATGTCATCAACATACAATACTAGGAAAGTTACTGTGCTCCCACTAGCCTTCTTATACACACAAGCCTCATTAGCGTTTTGATAAAGCCAAATTTCTTTACCTCCTCATCAAAACGATGATTCCAGCTTCTCGAAGCTTGCTTCAATCCATAGATTGATTTCTTTAACTTGCATACTTTATTAGGATGTTTTGGATCGACAAATCCTTTAGGCTGAACCATGTAGACATCTTCCTCAAGATATCCATTTAGGAAAGCGGTTTTGACATCCATTTGCCAAATCTCATAATCATAATGAGCAGCTATGGCAAACAATATCCTTATTGACTTTGGCATCACAACAGGTGAGAAGGTTTCATCATAATCAACCCCTTGAGTTTGAGTGAAACCCTTTGCTAAAAGTCTAGCTTTAGAAGTATCCAAGTTTCCATGCATATCGGTTTTCTTCTTGAAAACCCACTTACTTCCAACTACCTTGGAATTAAGAGGTGGTATAACAAGTTCCCAAACTTGATTGTCATACATGGATTGCATCTCAACGTTCATGGCCTCAAGCCATTTGTCACAATACAAATTGGACACTGCATCATGGTATGTGGTTGGTTCATCTGAATCTACCACATAGCATCCATCCATGAAAAATCCGTATCTTTCAGGTGGATTACTAGTTCTACCACTTCTACCAACGTTTTGTGTGTGTTGATAAACCACTTGATCAACTTCAACATCCTCATGTTGAGTGCTAGTTTCAACCAAACGTGCATGGGGTTGTGGTTCTTGATCCTCCTCAAGATCCACTATTCTACTGCTAGTTTCTTTCATAAGGAACTTTGCTTCTAAGAACTCACCCTTTCTGGCAACATACACCTTTTGTTACAGTGGATCATAGAAATAATATCCCATAGAATCTCTAGGATATCCAATAAAGATACACTTGGTGGATCGGACTTCCAATTTGTTTGGGGTGGGAGTCTTACCATAAGCCTCACAACCCCAAACCCTTAAGTATGATAGGGATGGAACTCTTCCATGCCATATCTCAAAAGGTGTCCTTTCCACCTTTTTGGTTGGGGCCATATTTAAAATACGGGCTGCGGAGAGCAAAGCAAAACCCCAAAATGATAGAGGTAATGTGCTTCTAGCCATCATAGATCGGACCATATCCAATAAGGTTCGATCCCTCCTCTCAAACACACCATTGTGTTGTGGTGTTCCAGGTGGAGTGAGTTGTGAGACAATCCCACAACTCCTAAGATGATCTTGGAAAGCATCACTTATGTATTCACCTCCTCTATCGGTACGGAGAACTTTAATTGAGTTGTTGAGTTGATTTCCAACCTCATTCTTAAAGATTTTGAACATTTCAAAAGATTCATCTTTGTGCCTTAATAAGTACACATACCCATAGCGACTATAATCGTCGGTAAAGGTAATGAAGTATCTTTCACCATTCCTAGTCATTGGCTTAAAAGGACCACATACATCCGAATGTATGATTCCTAATAAATCTTTTGCCCTTTCGTTAATTCCACTAAAGGGTGCCTTAGTCATTTTACCTTGTAAACAAGATTCACACACATCAAATGAAACACATTCATTTGTTTTTAAAAGACCATTCTTTTGAAGTGTTTGTATACGTTTCTTGTTTGTAAGACGAACACGACAATGCCAAAGATAGGTATCACTCAAATCCAACTTGAGTTTCTTGGTGCTAGTTTGGTACAATGAACTATTTCAAGTATTTTCATGAACCAATTCATAAATACGATTAATGGGTATAGCTTTAAAATAGAACATAACATTTAAAGAAACATGAATATCATTTTCAACAAAAGATAATACATATCATAAAGTCTTAATTGGGATACAAAAATAATGTTCCTAGTCAAACTAGGAGCATACAAAACATTCTTCAAAATAACATCCAAGCCATTTCGAAGTTTCAAGATGTAGTCCCCACGAGCTTCAACTTGGACTTTGGTTCCATTGCCCATGAAGAGGCTAACATCCCCTTGATTGAAGTCCCTACTTCTTTTGAACCCCTGCAACAAATTGCAAATATGAGTTCCACATCCGGTATCTAATACCCATGTGTTTGAATATGTAACATTAAGATCAATATGAATCATGTATATTGTACCTGAGGTCTGCCGGCATCCCTCTTGGCTTTCAACTCTTGGAGATGGACAGGACAATTTCTTGCCCAATGTCCAATCTCCCCACACTTGAAGCATGGGTCATTGGTAGCAACCTTTTGCTTCTTCTCTTGTGGTTTGGGTGGCACCCTTGCCACCCAAACCACCCTTTCCCCATACGGGTTCCTTACCCTTGGCAACCTTTGCCTTGGGTGCGGGATGAGGTTTTTTCTTGTTCCCACCTTCATTGATGGTGAGAACGGGTAAAACCCTTTTACCCATGGCTGCCTCGGCCGTTTTCAGCATTGAGTGAAGCTCACCAATGCTTTTGTCCCAAGCATTCATGTTGTCGTTCAACACGAATGTCTCGAACTTCTTGGTAAGGCCATTAAGGATCAAATCCATGGCCAATTCCTTTGAGACAGGACAATTAAGCCTCTCGAGGTGGTCAATATGACTTTTCATCTTAAGTACATAATATGAAACAGATTGGTTGTCGTCCATACGACATGCATGGAGTGCTCGAACCGTTTCGAAGCGCTCAACCCTTGCTTGCGTTGGGAACGTTTCTTTTAGCTAGGTTATCATGTCGTAAGCTCCGTGATGTTCATACTCCTTTTGGAGATCCGGAGTCATGCTCGCTAGCATGAAACAAGACACTTGGATAGAGTCCTCAGTGTACTTGAGCCAATCATTATAGGCCTCCTCATCATCCTTAGTAGGTTGATTGGGGATAGGTTCGTCTAAAACATATGATCTTCTCTCTTGCTTGAGAACGATTCTCAAGTTTCGATACCAATCAATAAAGTTGTTATGATTTAGATGTTCCTTTTGGAGGATCGCTCGTAATGATTGGTTGGACGCGGATGAGTTATCGTGATTTTCATTGTTGGTGGCCATCTACAAAATTTAACAAAGATCTAATTTAGTATTTTCGATATTGTTATTTTTAATAATTAATGCCTTTTAAGGTCATTTTTATATTAAATTCTAGAACCCAACATTACATTTAAATTGTGGTTAGGTGACCTTTATCCCACGATTTAAATTAATAAGGTGGTCAACGATTGACGGTTGCAACCATTTGCAACTTCTAGAAATATGGGATCGACTTGAAACATCATATGTAAAGTCGGCATGTTAATCCCATCAACACCATTTGGAAACCACACCGTAGGTGATCCATTTGACATGGTTTCCAAATCAAGATACCCTACTTACACCTACGTGTGAGTTTGCCAAAATAAGTGGTTAGGTGACCTTTATCCCACAAATAAGGCATTCTCACCTCAAGTCGCAAGTTCCCTCAAAATGGTTAGGTGACCTTTATCCCACTAAGAGTTCCCAAGTGACTCAAGTGTTGTGTAAAAGGACGGTGTTGATCTTGTTTAAAATTTTAGAGATTTCAAAATACAAGTTTTAGAAAACTCTATGTACTTGTATTTGCATGCTTTCAAATACAAGGTACCCTATGGTCCTTTGATTAAAACCAATTTTAATCTTTAAAATCATTAAATCATTTTAATAGCCTTTTATTACTTTTAATGATTAAGAACTACCAATTTTTAGCTTGTAAAGTTTTGTTAATGAGTTTGTAATGTATGACAAAATATCAACCAAACAATCAAACAAGCATAAACATACAAACATGAGTGCATAACCACAGCCACTAAGTTGACAACACTTGTTTGCCATCACAAGTGTCATCATAAGGTCTTTCCTAAGGGTTGGTAATGACACATTATATGTGTCCATGGACTCCCACTTGAATCCATATCCAAATACTTCAAGGTCCAAGTTTTGATGTCCATCTTTGGGTCTTGATCTTGTGCATCTTCCTTTTACAAAATTGTATCCTAATACATTTTTTCTAATAAAAGAAATGCACCTAATCTATTAATTACCTAACCAAATGAACAAATAAATACCACCCAAATAATAAACATAAAATTACAACCCAATTGAATGAATAAAAACCAACCATTCCAATCATCCAAATCAAAAGGCCAAAGGCTAGGTTATGCACACTAACATCCAATGATCATATCAACCAAACATATAATGAAACCCCACTTAAAACCACCAAATTTAAGCCACATAAACTGAAATTTTGGGTTTTAAACATTGTCCAAACAATCAACTATTCATAATATATATCTTTCAAGGTCTAATCACTAACATGTGTGATATGATCTTGAAAGTTTGGGGAATCATTCATACAAAATATAGCAGCCCAAAATCAGCCTATAATAAGTGATAATACTTCTTTAAAACCGATTTTAAAGACTAAGAACAAGCAAGTTATCCACATAACCGGCTCTTGATGCCATTGATGGGTTTGATAGAACACAAAATAAACAAGTTTAACCTTTTAAACTTTCTGAAAAACGCAGCGGAAGTATAGCATTACAACATGTTTATAAACTGAAAATTTCATGTTCTTAATGATGTTTTAAGATGGAAAAACAAACCCAAATCAAAAGGATCTTTAATATGTGAATGAACAAGCTATGAACATATGTTAAACTACATAAAATCACAGCTTCAATTAGCTATGATAACTACCTTATTCAGCAGCAAAACGACCAAAGAAAGGGAGATTTTGGATGCTAAAATCGACCAAGACTTCAAGTGTAGATGTCCTCAAGCTTGTATACCCAAAGCCCTTTGCTAAACACCTTCTTGTTAGGAAGAACACTACACCAAAATCACTCCAAAACTCCTCCAATGCTGCTGCCTGGCCGAAAGCTTAGAGAGAGAGAGTGAGGAGTTTTT
Source organism: Flaveria trinervia (assembly GCA_025506515.1). Taxonomy (NCBI): domain Eukaryota; kingdom Viridiplantae; phylum Streptophyta; class Magnoliopsida; order Asterales; family Asteraceae; genus Flaveria; species Flaveria trinervia. The sequence goes on along the minus strand of CM046449.1, from coordinate 35,870,662 downwards.
TTGTCTATTGCATGTATTGAATGATGAGTTAGTGGTGTGCAAGAGTAGTCAAGTGTTAAGATCAGCGATCTATATTTGATTGATTTTAGAGTATAGCAGCGGAGAACAAACAATGAATTAGCCAATTCACAAGAACACAAAAGATATTCAAGCTAAGAACAAACGGTTATAGACAGAAAGAATTCTGCAAAATATATTTCATTCAATATTCGCTTTCGTGGTAACAGAATGTCACAAATACAATTAGGTCAACACTGTTGGACCAAAAGAACCAATGAGCCGGATCAGAAAAACCTTAAGTCCCACAGACGTCACAACAACTACTGAGGACCACAACAGCTAAAGACAACAGTTGATTACAAAGTCTGAACACAAGTGCTGAAGACAAAGTCTGAAGACAAGTGCTGAAGACAAAGTCTGAAGACAAGTGCTAAAGACAAAGTCTGAAGACAAGTACTGAAGACAAAGTCTGAAGACAAGTGCTGAAGACAAAGTCTGAAGACAAGTGCTGAAGACAAAGTCTAAAGACAAGTGCTGAAGACAAAGTCTTAACACAAGTGCTGAAGACAAAGTCTGAACACAAGTGCTGAAGCAAAGTCTGAACACAAGTGCTGAAGACAAAGTCTGAACACAAGTGCTGAAGACAAAGTCTGAAGACACAAGTGCTTAAGACCAAAGTATCAGACGTTGTCACAACAGCAAAAGAGGTCTTCTTCAGTAGTTGTGACGGTTTACCTTTCAGTAGTTTTATGTTTTATCTGTTTAGTAGTTTGACACAACAGCTGAAGAATACTTCTTCAGTTGTTGTGCTCATCAGTAGTTTTATATTTTTCAGTAGTTTTGTAAAACGACTGAAGAGCCTGTTCTTCAGTCGTTGTAGTTTCAGTAGTTTCTTATCAGTAGTTTCATATTTTGTACTTAACACTCTGATATGTTCTCAGTAGTTGTGAACATTTTAGTAGTTTGTTAAGAGTTAGTTATTTTTGTAAGAGATCTGCCAGTTGTCACTTTCCCGTGATAACAGCAGCGATTGCACTCTATATAAGGAGTGTCAACCTATTGTAATAAGTGAGAATGATTTGATCAGAAATATTCGATATTATAGAAACATTCCTTGTTACAGAAATATATTCTCTCGTTATAACCGTATTTGTTCTTAATGCATACCAGTATCAAATTCTTGCTACAATTTGTCTAATTCTTGTTCTTATTCCGCTGTGTTACACTCTAATACATCAAACTTGTGATCACTGATCCTGACAAATGGTATCAGAGCAGGTTAATCATTGATCAATCTAATAATTGATCATTGAAACTGCTATTCAAGATCCAAGTTTGATTGAATTAGTATTTTTGTTTTTTGCAAGAAACGGTTATAGAGATTGAATTTTCTGTGTTTCTGGTCATTCATCCTGAGATTTTCTCTTTGTTTTCATTGAGTCTGTTGTGGTCTATGTAAAAACGTTTAAAAGCTTGAATTAAATTGTTTTTGGACTGAAAATGACTACTCCTTCCAATGATCCTCACAATACTGGTTCCTCAACCAAGCCTCCAATGCTGGTTAGGAATGAGTATAACATATGGCAATGATGAATGCTCTATCACTTGTCTATTAACAGGTAAGGTTGTTGGACATCAGTGGTACATGGTCCACACAAGCCTATGGTGAATAACCCGAAAACCAATCAAATGGTTCCGAAGAGGAGGGAGCAATACTCAGATGTGGATAAGAAGTTGTTTGAGATTGATACAAAAGCCCATGGAATTCTGGCCATGGCACTGCCCAATGAAATCTATTCTGGGCTAATGCATCATGAAACTGCTCATGACCTCTGGAATGCCTTGAAAGAACAATTTGGAGGAACAGATGAGGTCTTGGCAAATAATAGAGAAATCCTTTCCCAACAATACGAGACATTCTCTCATAGAAAGGGTGAGACACTGACTCAACAGTTTGAGCGGTTCTCTTGTTTGATCTTTGAATTAAAAATGGTCAAACTTGAGTACACCAATATCCAGATGAATAACAGATTTCTCAGATCACTGCCTGAGAGATGGGACACATATACTACTGTCCTACGCTCTAGTGCAAATTTTGACAAACTATCTCTCACCTAGCTCCATGGGAAATTGCTCACATTTGAGAGAGAGATAGAACAGAAACGAAAACTGTCATCATCTGGAAAGCTCACTGAAGACTTTGTACCAGGCAACACTGCCTTGGTTGGTCATGAGTTAGAATATGCTTCATCTAAAAGCCAGTATGATGACCATATTGATTTCTCCTCAAACACTTCTGATTCTGCGTTTGTGAGTGTTGATAGTCAGTTTACTGGGTGTAATAGTGACAATCTATGCTTCATCATGGATGATCTCAAGGGGATTGCTGATGATGACTTAGAAGAGATGGATATTTTGAGCCAAATGGCCTTGATAAATATCAGATCTCAGAAGTTCTACAAAAGAACTGGAAGAAAGTTCCCAGGACTCTCTGGCAAAACCAAAGTTGGTTTTGACAAGAGTAAGTTGAAGTGTCACAAATGCCACAGGCTTGGACACTTTGCTAGACAATGCAGATCATCTGGATCTAATTCCTCTGCACCTTTTGTGACTTTCCCTGGCAATAGTCAACAACACAGAGGGCAACATCCTGTCAATTCTAGTCACCATTCTCAACCACAATCTCCTGCATATTTTGTTCCTCAGGGTCAAATGCCATATCCTTACCCTTGTTATTACACGCCACAGTCAAATCAAGTTCAAGTTCCTATAGTACCACAACCTCATGCACTACCAGAACCTAACCATCTCAATCTCATCAACCTCCTCAACCTCAACAACACAGCTTCTTCACCCCTGGAGTTATTGACTGGAGCAGTTTACCGGATGTCATGTTTGGTCATGAACAACTGTTCACAGGTGCTGGTCAACATGGTGGTGACAATCCTTTTGGGAATCTGGCTCTCATGGCCCTGGAGTCTACTGAGGGTTCCTGCTCAAATGCATCATCTTCACACGTAACTCAGGTATCTTCAGAGGCTAAAGCCAAGTTATGTTCTGAATCATGCATTGCTGCCTTTGTCTCCATTAGAGAAGTCTCAAAGATCAGAGAAGTCTCAAAAAAACCCTTGCAGTCACCGAGGTAGAGTGTGATCGATGGGTACAATCATGCAAAGGTTTTGAAATGCTTCTTAGTAAGCAATCTGCTTCCAATGTGAAGTTTGGTATTGGTTATAATCACACTGCTCCTCCTATAGATTTTACTTCAAGAGCAGAATTGAAATTTGATGGAGAAAGCAATAACCAATCCACCTCATCATGTGATTCACTTTTTGATAGAGCATCATCAAAAGTTGAAGTCAGCACTAAGCCCTCTCAGAACCCATCAGCTGATGTTGATGGTTCCACTGCTGACACTCACACAATCAAAGAGATGATCAACTCAGGAGCTATTTCTGGATGTCCTGAAAGGACTGGAGAGCAAGATTTAACACCTGAAGTTCAAACTCCAACTACTGTCAGCACTGAAGAGAAGAAAACTGTCAGTAGAAAGAGTTTGAAGACTACTAAAGAGGAAGTCAAGAAAGCAAATAATGCTTCCAAAGTACTGAAGAGCAAGTCTTCAATAGTTTCATTCTCTTTAGTTTATGATCAACATAAGATGAAGAAGAAACCATGTGAAGTATGTGGTTTGTTCAATCATCTTACACATGATTGTTGGTACAAAAGGGGATCCAAACTCAAACATAAAGAGGAAATTAAAGAGAAAATGGTTAAAATGAAAACTGAGTTTGAAGCCACATTTGTACGAGCAACATCAAATCCTGTAACCCTTAAGTCCAAAAAGAAATCCAAAAAGGAAGGGGTTAAACAGGTAACAGCTGAGATTGCTCAAAAGAAGAAGGTGCAACATAGGAACTTATCAAACTCCAATGCCAATATGTCTGAAGAGCTGAAAGCCTTATCACAAAATCAGACACAGCTGGTTATGATGGTTCAACATCTATTGGGAAGAGTTAACCAATTAGATGTTCCTATGTTGAAACCACAGAAAAGGAGGTCCAAGCCAAAGGATTCCTTTTCTTCACCAGTTTCTTCCTCTCAGGCTGTTGTTTCCAACAAACATGTTAGTTTACCATCTGTTGATGAGAACAGGCCCAAGACCAAAAAGGTTTGGGTCTCAAAATCTAACTAATTTGTTGTATTTTGCAGGGTTCTTCAACATACCTCAGAGGCATCTGGTATGTAGACAGTGGAGGATCCATGCATATGACAGGAAACACATCACTTCTTAATGACTACTCTCATGGAAGGAAGGGGTTTGTGTCATTTGGCAATGATGCAAAGGGTTATATCATCGGCAAAGGCTTTGTTTCCAATGGGGAAATAAAGTTTGATGATGTTAACCATGTGGAAAATCTCAAGTACAACCTCTTGAGTGTCAGTCAAATGTGTGACAAAGGCCATGTTGCTCTTTTCACCAGTTAGAACTGTCGGATTCTGTCATCCAAAGTTCTAAGTTTGATTGATAAGGTGTTGGATGAACACACTCTCCTAAAGGCCAACAGGACAGGAAGAGTGTATGCCTTAGATCTTTCCAAGAAAATAGATCTCAAAGGCCATCCTTGCCTATTTTCCAAGGCTTCCCCTCAAGAATATATTCTATGGCATAGAAGGCTGGGTCATGTTAATCTCAAAAACATAAATCAGCTGATAAACCATGGTTTAGTAAGGGGACTGCCTATGAAGGAGTTCAAGTGTGAAGATAACTGCACTGCATGTTTAAAAGGAAAACAACACAAAGCTTCATTTCCCTCCATAGAAGAACCTATGTCCACTGCCTGCTTACAGCTTCTTCACATGGATCTCTTTGGTCCTGTGAGAGTGATGAGTATGGCTAAGAAGAAATACTGTCTGGTAATTGTGGATGATTACTCCAGATTTGTATGGACTTTCTTCTTGCATTCAAAGGATGAGGCTGCGCAGTCCATTATGAACTATGTGTTACACGTTGAGAAGCAATATTCCCTACCAGTTAAGTGTGTAAGAAGTGACAATGGTACTGAATTCAGAAACCACAAACTTGATGAGTTTTACTTATCAAAGGGAATCAAGAGGCAGTATAGCATCCCAAGAACTCCTGAGCAAAATGGAGTAGTGGAGAGAAAGAACAGGACCCTTATTGAAGTTGCAAGGTCCATGTTCGCTGATTCTGGACTGCCAATGACTTTTTGGGCTGAAGCTGTCAATACAGCTTGCTATGTACAGAATAGAGTTCTAGTAAATCAGAGGTTGATGAAGACTCCATATGAAGTTCTTCATCATTTGGCCCCTCTAATTTCATTCTTCAGAGCATTTGGGTGTCCTTGTTTCATTCTCAACACACAGGATCAACTCCAAAAATTTGATCCTAAGGTGGATGCAGGGTACTTTGTTGGTTATTCATCAACTTGCAAAGCATACTGAGTCTTCAACTGTAGAAAAAAGATGGTTGAAGAGACTCTACAAGTTAAGTTTAATGAATCTCCAAAGGACAAGATTCCACAAAGCCCTGTGGAGATATTTGATTTGGACATACTGCAATATGTTCCTTATCAAACTCCTGCTGTTGCTCCTGTCAACAGTTCACCACCTGGTGGTTCTGCTGGTGCTGATGATGATGATGATAGAAGTACTCACCTCTTCAGGTTTAGTGATCAACTTCCTGATTCAGCTAGACCTGATGGTCCTGTAGCTCCAGTAGCACCATCCACAACAAATGCTGATGAGATTTCTTCAAATTCAACTTCCTTTGAATTACCATCCACTGATTGGTTTGAAGGAAATGATTCACCATCACCATCTGTTGCTGCTGAAGGTTCTACACACACTTGCACATATATCATTGTGTATCAAGATCTGAAGAATCACCCTATGTCTCAAATCATTGGTGATATCACTGCTGTAGTATCAACAAGAAGTCAATTGTCAAATTTCTGCTTCTATGCTCTCTTCATCAGTCAGCAAGAGCCAAAGAATTATCACATTGCTTTAAAGGACAATGGATGGGTTGATGCCATGCAGCTTGAGCTTCTTCAGTTCAAGAAACAGCAAGTGTGGGAACTGGTTCCTCTACCTCTAGGTAAGTGTGCAATAGGCACTAAATGGGTGTTTAGGAACAAAACTGATGAAAATGGGCTTATTGCTAAGAACAAGGCCAGACTGGTTGTTCAGGGGTATGCACAAGAAGAAGGTATTGATTATGATGAAACCTTTGCCCCTGTAGCCAGACTGGAAGCAATTCGATTGTTTTTAGCTTATGCTGCTTATCAAAACCTTAAAGTTTTTCAAATGAATGTTAAAAGTGCATTTTTGTATGGGAAAATTAAAGAAGAGGTTTATGTATGTCAACCACCAGGCTTTGAGGACAATAAACATCCTAATTGGGTGTATAAGCTTGATAAGGCTTTTTATGGGTTGAAACAAGCTCCTAGAGCATGGTATGAGACATTATCAAACTTTCTTCTGGAAAATAATTTCACTAGAGGCTCTATAGATAAGACTTTATTCATTAAGAAAGCTGGGCAGCATAATCTACTTGTTCAAATTTATGTAGATGATATTATTTTTGCATCCTCTGATCCACAGTTGTGTGATGCCTTTACAAAGTTGATGCAACAGAAGTTTGAAATGAGTGCCATGGGAGAATTACAGTTCTTTCTAGGTTTGCAAATCAAACAAAAGGCTGATGGAATTTTCATTCATCAGTCCAAATATACAAAAGATCTTTTGGAAAAGTTTTATTTACAAAACTGTAAGCCATGTTCTATCCCCATGTGCAGCACCACACAACTGGATACATATCAGAAAGGTAAAGTGGTTGATGAAACACTTTACAGATGTATGATTGGGTCCTTGATGTATTTAACAGCTTCTAGACCAGATATTATGTTTGCTACATGTGTTTGTGCTAGATTTCAGGCTGGGAGATCAAACGGAGCTCGATTAGTTTCTGCTAGACAAGAAATAAAGAACATAACCAATACAGGGAACAAGGGAATACCGGACCTAAGGAGTCTCATCTGATTGCAGTCAAGAGGATCTTTAGATATTTGCAAGGAACACAATCTCTAGGTTTATGGTATTCCACTGGGCACTCTTGCAATTAGTTGCCTTCTCTGATAGTGACTATGCAGGGTGTAAGTTGACCAGGAAATCAACTTCTGGTGGATGTCAATTCCTAGGCAACTGTTTGATTTCTTGGCAGAGTAAGAAACAACATCTGTTGCTACATCCACTGCTGAAGCCGAGTACGTTGCTGCTGCAAGTTGTACATCCCAAGTACTCTGGCTTCAGAATCAACTTTTGGATTATGGCATTACAGAGACTAAGACTCCGTTTTTAATGGATAGTGCTTCTGCTCTTTGCATTGTCAAAAATCCAGTTCAGCACTCTAGGACCAAACATATAGAAATTAGACATCATTTTATAAGAGATTGTTTTGAAAAGGGTCTTCTTATCATATGTTTGTGCCTAGTTCTGATGAGCATGTGACATTTTTACTAAGCATTGGATAGTTCAACTTTCCACAACCTGGTGTTAAGGCTTGGTATGTTGCAGCTAGAATAAGTGACAACTACTGATGATCTCAGTAATAAGTATTGATGATCATTGGTAACCATGTCACATATAAGTACTGATGAGTTCTTTTACCCTCAGTAGTTTTTATAACTACTAAAGGCTAAATGCCTCACAAGTACTGAAGTACTTTATCTGTTCTAAACTACTGATGTAGTTACAACTACTGAAATCAGTAAAAACAGCTAAGTACTGACGTCCTATGAAACACCTGAAAAGCAGATGGAAAGTCTGATGAGTAAGTGTTGAGGACAGTATGAAACAGCTGAAAAGCTAAGAATTGACAAAAACAGCTGATGAGTAATTTCTCTTCAGTTGTTTCTACAACTGCTGTTTCCTTCTAAACAACTGAAGCAATACCATGTCTTGAGTAGTTTCACAACTACTGATGACTAACACCAAGTCTTCAGTTGTTTACAACAACTGATGGTAAAACCAAAGTCTTCAATAGTTTCACAACTACTGATGACTAATACCAAGTCTTCAGTTGTTTCATCACCTGAAGTCAAAACTGTCTTCAGTAGTTTTATAACTACTTATGACAAAATCAGAGACTTCAGTTGTTTCAACGTCTGACGGTTAAAACCACGTCTTCAGTTGTTTTATAACAACTGCTGATCACACCAATACGGTCAGTCTTTTCAAACCTCTGAAAGTTAATACCATGTCATTAGTAGTTTCAACAACTGATGACTCACACCAAAACCTTCAGTCGTTTTCTAACCCGACCCTTTAAATACCTTATCCCACCTTCGGAGTTTGTATCTTCTCTTCTCAAACCTAACGTTCAAAAACTCTCTACCCTCTCTTCATCAATGGCGACCATGCAACTAAAACCTCGAGACAACTGTGTCGCACATCTCACAAAATCGCCATACTGGACCAAGTTTCACAACGCCATTGATTTAATGGTTCAGTCACTGTAAGGATTTCTTAAGTCTGATGCAACCCAAAACATCCAAAGTGTCTTAGCAACATGCACTAAGTACTGAAGTGAAGAATGCTTCGGAAGTTTTGCACAATACATTAGAAAACATTCTAAGTGTAAAATCTTCCGAAGCCAAGACCCATATCTTCCGAAGCCAAACATGAAGTCTTCCGAAGCTTCAAGAGACAAAGTCTTCCGAAGCTTCACCCTATGAAGACAGATTTCTTCCGAAGACTTTTAGTACACATGCTTTATCTGATGTACTGTTCCATAAAGCACCTTTTCCGATGCATCTCTGATAAGTCACCAACTTACAAGAGTTGGTGAAAAGGTCCATGCTTTTGGTAACTGTACATTGAGGTCTTGAGTCTGAAACTTTCCACTTTATGTAATTTATCCTTTTTGTAATGTATAAGGATGTGAGCTATGGCATGTCATAGTCACAAGGTCAAAAGGCAGATATGCCTTTTGATTCTAAAATTGATTTTGTTAGTGTCTAGTCAATTGTATCCAGCTGGCTTTCATAGTATAGCCGGATGTAGGTTGTAGTATAAGTATTTCAAGTTTCTTGTATGTTTAATATACTTTGTAACACTTGTAAAAGAACTTGAGAAAGCAATATACTGCGTCCTTGAAAACCATATTCTCCTGTTCTGTCTCTTGCTTTACTTGTGTTCTTTGTATCACTTTTGGTTAACCCAGTTTACTGTTTGATTAGAGTTTAGATAATCTCCTCATTGTGTTGTTGTGTTGTAATTGTGTTCAAACCCTTTAAATGATCTTGCAATTGGTATCAGAGCGTTCAGGCTCTTGATATAAGATCTAACCATCTTAAGATCCCTCACACACACAAAAACTAAACTCTTCAAATGGCTTCCATCTCATAGACTGATATGGAGACTGGAACCATGAACAAATCCCCACTGATCACTCTTGATGATTTTGACACCTGGTGCATGAGGATGGAAGGCTTCATCAGGTCTCTTGACTCAAGAATGTGGGAATCTGTTGAAAATGGACCTTTCATACCCAGCACCCCCTCTACTACTGGTGCTGGTATGATTCCTAAAGATATGGCCAACTAATCAGATGAAGATAGAAAAAGAGTAGAGATTGACAGGAAGGCCATGAGTGCTCTTCAGACTGCTCTCCCAAACTCTGTATACAGAGGTTTTAAGAAGTGCAAAACAACTAAACAGCTGTGGGATGCACTGAAGCTGATGTATGAAGGCTCCTTTGAAGCCATGGAGAACAAGAAAGATCTTCTGAAGCAGCAGTTTGAAAATTTCACCTTTAAAGCAGGTGAAACCATGACCCAACAATACTTCAGGTATGTTGAGATTATGGATACCCTAGTGGATGGAGGAGTTCCTCTTGAGAACAGAGACATTGTAACGAAGTTCATGTCCTCACTTCCTAGGCAATGGACACACTATTGTGTGGTGATCAAGAGGACTGAGAACCTTAAAACTCTTACTCTGACAGAGTTATATGGGATTCTCAGTGGATACCAGATGGAGATGAACATACAAGGTTCATCTGGCAACTCCAACAATCAAATGGGTTCAGCCCTTCATGTGGTTGAAAGGGACAGCATAGAACCCCAACATCATCTCATATCCTACCCTGACAACTCACAAAAGGGTCCTTTCATCACCTTCCAGAGACACCAAGGGAAAACTTTACTCAAGGCAGTCCATTCCAAGAGACAAGTTCTTCTCAAGCCTTTGTGTCTACTGATGAAAGCTGTGGGAATTATCTCTTCACTCTTGAAGACCTGGACTGCATTCATCCAGATGACCTGGAATACATGGAGATAGTTCAGCAGATGGCTCTCCTCACTCACAGAGCCAAGAAGTTCTGCAAGAGAACAGGAAGAAGATTTCCAAGCAATGCTACCAGTGGAAAGTTTGGGCTGGATAAAAGCAAAGTTAAGTGTTACAACTGTAACCTTATGGGTCACTTTGCTAGGGAGTGTAAGGCACCTAAAGCAATGGGAGCCAAACACCACCCAGACCAAACTACACTGACAAAACTCCTCAGTCTCAGAAGCCTAAGCAATATGCTGCTGTTGTTGTTGAAGAAGGAGGCTTTGACTGGGGTTTTCAGGCGAAGATGCTTCTCCAAACCAAGCACTAATGGCTGACCATGATGAAGCCAAGGTATTGGAACATCTCTGTACTCCTGAATGCATTGCTAAAGTGAATAGATACAGGTCCTACAACTTAGAGATGAGATCCGATCTTGTGTCATTAAACATATTAAAATCTGATTTTAGAAAGTCTGAAAATGATTACAGGTTAAAAATAGAAGATTTGGAGAAAACCATTTCAGTACTAAAACATGAACATACAGATTTTAGAACTCAGATCCAAGATCTCATAACTAAATTGACTGAGTGCCAGGCTGAGCTTGTGATCAGCAAAGCCAAGGCAGAGAAAAGTGTTCTTGAAGAAGAGACCTTCAGAAACATGATATCCTCATCCCTGCACAACAAAGTGTGCTATCAAAATAGACAGGGACTAGGATCAAATGAGATAGCTCCTCTACACACAATCTTGTCTGTAAGATATCCTAGGTGTGGAACTTGTGAAGATGAGCTTCCTCTCATAGATCCTATAAGTGAGGATGACGAAGAAGTGATAGTGAAGAATTCCTCTGAGAAGAGTGAAGAAGAGGATTCTTCCAAGGGCCACTATCCTTCTGAGGAGAAGAAATCATCTGTGATGACCAAGTCCAAAAGAAAGAACTTGATCAGGAAGAGCAAAAGGAAAGCAAGAAGGCTTAAGAAATCAAGGCTACTTTTGAAGCTAAGCAGAAACAAGTTTTTATCTCTGCAGGTTTCAAAGTAGTAAGGACTGAAGACATCAACCAAGACTCCTCATCTAAGAGTCCTGGTTCATGTTCAAATCATCTCAGAGTAAAGAAGAAGACTGAGCTGCTGTGTACCACTGCCGCACAGCCTGGACCATCAAACTCCAAGAACAGTTCACAGCCCAAAAGAACTGTCTCAGCATCTACCAAGATGAAGGTGGAGAAGGGATGTGACCAAAGCCAGTCTTGCTCTCAAAAGGAGACTCTTTTGAAGAAGAAAATGTTATGTGTCATGTGTGAAAATACTTCTGACATTGCTAAGGATTGCCCATACAATCCTAGGAGTACCATCCACATGACCAATACAAAGACTTCAAAGAATCTCAAGAAGTCTCAAGCTTCGGAAGGAAAGTCTGTTTCCTGAGAAAGCTCCAAATCAAAGAAGAAGGTAAATGGAAAATTACCTTCGGAAGTAAAATTGGTCTCGGAAGAAAGGAGTTCTTCCGAAGCACTGAAGTCTGCTGCAGTGACTGCAGAATCTTCCGAAGGTTCAGTCATCAAAACCTGTGAAGTTCCAAAAGCTTCAAAGGTTTTGAAGGTCAAGTCCAAGAGTCCAAAGGTGGTGTGCAAGTCTAAGAAAGACCAAATGACTGAAATTTCTCCATCAACAATAGCTGAAGATCATCACAGTACAACCATAGGATCTATTACTGTTGCATTATCTTCTATCACACTTACTGAGCCCAAGACAAGTACGGCTTGGGTTTCCAAATGTAACTAATCATTTTCTTTGTGCAGGAACAACTCAAGACAAACGGAAACGTCTGGATAATTGACAGTGGCTGTTCCAGGCACATGACAGGCAATAGGTCTCTACTCCATAATTTTGAGAGAATTGATGGAGGACCAGTTGCTTTTGGAAGAGATGAAGGTGGTTACATTTCTGGAAGGGGCACGGTCACAAATGGTAAGCTCAACATTGAAAAGGTAAACTTTGTTAAGGAGCTTGGGTACAATCTTCTGAGTGTATCCCAATTTTGTGATCAAAGACATAACATGCTCTTTACTGAGCATGAGTGCATTGTTCTCAAGCCTGGTGTGGTCATTCCTCATGAGCACATCCTGCTCAGAGCCCCTAGGAAAGGGAACATGTACAAGATGGATTTGCAAGAAACATCTCCCTTTGGAGAAGTTTCATGCTTTCTATCTAAAGCCAATAGTGATGAGTCTTTCCTATGGCATAAAAGAATGTGCCATGTAAACTTTAAAAACATGAATAAATTGATTAAGCATGATTTGGTAACTGGAATGCCAAAGAAAGAGTTTACAAGTGATGATCATTGCGTTGCATGCCTGAAAGGAAGCAACATAAGGCATCCCATAAGCCTAAGGAAATGAACTCCATCACTACACCCCTACACTTGTTACATATGGATCTCTTTGGCCCCACCAGTGTAATGAGTTTAGGAAGGACCTTATACTGTCTAGTGATCATAGATGATTTTACAAGATTCACTTGGGTCTTCTTCCTTAGAACTAAAGATGAGACTCCTGAGATTCTAAAGAATTTCATCTTAAGATTGAGAATCAATGTGATCACAAGGTCAAAACCATAAGATGTGATCAAGGAACTGAATTCAAGAACGAAATCCTTGATACATTTTGTGATGAAAAGGGTATTACAAGACAATACAGTGCTCCCAGGACTCCTCAGCAAAACGGAGTTGCTGAGAGGAGAAACAGGACACTTATTGAAGCTGCAAGAACTATGTTGTCTGACTCTAAACTGCCTATCACCTTCTGGGCAGAGGCAGTTAATACTGCTTGCTATGTGCAAAACAGAGTTTTAGTAGTTAAGACACATGGTAAGACTCCTTATGAACTTTGGCACTAGAGGAAACCTTTCATTGGTTTTCTCAGGTCATTTGGATGTCCCTGCACCATCTTGAATACCAAAGATCAAGTTGCCAAGTTTGCTGAGAAATAAGACGATGGACACTTCATTGGACACTCTTCCCAAGCTAAAGCTTATAGGGTATACAATCTCAGAACTAGAATTATTGAGGAGTCAGCCAATGTGACTTTCAATGAGCACACACCCAGTGTGGCTGGTTCTGGTTCGGATTGGCTATTTGATCTTGATTTAGTTACCAACTGTTTTAATAAATCTTGTGATCATGTTTCAGGATCTGCAGAAAATTTTAATACAGGTGATCCTAATCCAAGATTTGAGCTAGGAAGACCTTCAACTCACACACCTTCAGCTCCAGTTGAAACTACTTCAGCAAATAAGGTTTCTATCAGCACAACAATGATAAATGCAGCTGATACATCTGGCATGCCTTCAAATTCCAGCTCAGAGGCTTCTCAACTTGATAAAGACATCTCAATTGCAGAAGACAACAATGGTGATGGTGATAGTGATCAAGAATTTCTTGATGCTAATAACCATATCATAGATGACAACATCAATGATGTCACACACTCATTGGATCAAGTTAATCTTGATAAGTGTGATAATGTGGAGGATTAATCTTCAAGACCAGATCTAAATTTCTTATATTTGGATCTATCTCAGCAACTTGCTGTGATCCCTCAGCTAAGGATCCACAAGTCTCATCCTACCACAAACATCATTGCAGATGTTATCTCCGGGGTAAACAAAGAGGCAAACCCATGAAGCAAATGTTGTCTTCACTCTTGTTTTCTATCCCAGTTTGAGCCAAAGAAAGTTGAGGAGGCTCTAAGGGATGGAAGTTGGGTTGAAGCTATGCAACAAGAGCTGCGTCAATTCAAAAGGTAGAAAGTTTGGAACCTTTGTCCTCTTCCTCATGGGAAGACTACCATTGGAACCAAATGGGTTTTTAGGAATAAGAAGGATGATAGAGGAATCATCATCAAGAACAAGGAAAGACTAGTTGTTCAAGGATACACACAAGAAGAAGGGATTGATTACACTGATGTCTTTGCTCCTGTAGCAAGACTAGAAGCTGTTAGGATATTCCTGGCATTTGTTGCATCCAAGAATTTCAAAGTCTATCAACTTGATGTAAAGTGTGCTTTCTTATATTGAGTGATTGATGAGGAGGTTTATGTCAAACAACCACTTGGTTTTGTAGATCCTGATCATCCTGATTATGTCTGCAAGCTTGACAAAGCTCTTTATGGGCTGCATCAGGCACCCAGGAAGTGGTATGAGACACTGTCTGAGTATCTCTGTAAACATGGATATAGGAGAGGTACTATAGATGGAACTCTCTTCATCAAAGGACAAGGAAAAGACATTCTGCTAGTTCAAGTATATGTGGATGACATCATCTTTGGTTCAACAATTCAAAGCTCTACAAGACTTTGAAAAGCTGATGAAAGACAGATTTGAAATGAGTTCAATGGGAGAACTCAACTTCTTTCTGGGAATTCAAGTAAAGCAGGTTGAAGATGGCATCTTCATAAGTCAGTCAAAGTATGTTGAAGATATACTCAAGAGATTCAACATGACTGATTGTAAGATTGCTAAGACACCCATAGCCAGAAACCACTCCCTTGGTCCAGATCTTGAGGGGGAGTGTGTAGATGAGCACTTATACAGGGCTATGATTGGGTCTCTTATGTATCTTACCGCTAGCAGGCCTGATATCATGTTTGCTACATGTATTTGTGCAAGATATCAAGCAAACCCTAATATGTCTCACTTAATTACTGTGAAAAGGATTTTAAGATACCTCAAAGGTGCTTCAACACTTGGTCTATGGTATCCAAAGAATCCTAATTTCAATCGGTATGCCTATACAGACAGTGATTATGGTGGTTGCAACATGACTGCAAAGTCTACATCTGGGGGATGTCAATTCCTTGGTGGAAGGGTTGTCTCATGGCAATGCAAGAAACAATCCTATGTGTTTGCATTAACTGCTGAGGTTGAATACATTGCTGCTGCAAGCTGCTGTGCTCAAGTGCTTTGGATTCAAAATCAGATGCTAGACTATGGATTTAACTTCGAAGAGACTCCTATCCACATAGACAACAATAGTGCTATCTCTATCACTGAGAACCCTGTGCAGCACTCAAGGACCAAACACATCAACATCAGGTATCATTTAATAAGAGATAACTATGAAAAGGGATTAATTAAACTAGTCAAAGTTCACACAGATGAACAATATGCTGATCTGTTCACAAAAGCTTTTGATGAACAGAGATTTAAGTATCTGATATCAGCTATTGGATGATTAACTTTGAGAACATTTTTTCTTTAAACTAATTCTAATTATTTCTTCTTAAAAATATGTGTGTCCTAAGTTGTCTAGTTCATCACTTTCATAAGCTCATGTTTTCTTTGAATGTAAAACTCTTTTTGAAGACTTTCCTTAGATTCTTGAAAATTTTCTGATACTTCGGAAGATAACGTTTTACCTTAGGACAAAAATATGTCTTCAAAATAAATGACTGTCTAAGAGATTTTACCTTTGGAAGAAGTCAAAATATATCTTCCGAAGCTTAAATTCTTAACTTAGACACTTATTCATTTTTAAGGACTTTTTCCTTCCGAAGCAAAATTACTTTCGGAAGCTTTGTTCATTCTTATTCAAAGCATCCAAGAGTTTATTTCCCTTCCGAAGCATAAATCTTCAAGACTCTCAGGAAAATTCTTCCGAAGCCATTTTAGCTTCGGAAGCTTTTTCAATCAAAACTTCCGAAGACAAATTACTTTCGGAAGCTTTTCGAATTCCAAGAAAACTACTTTTTGAGCAAAAAGGTAACTACTTTTTCAGAGGTGGGACCGACATACGGATTTCAAAGTTTATCCTCTTTCATTAAACTTTATCTAAAATCCTTCTCTCTCATATAAACCCAATGGTTTCCCCCTCTTCTATCATCTGCTTTTCTTCCAAACCTAAAACCCAAAGCTTTCTCACTGAAATTTCTTTCCCATTTTTTCTCTTCATCTCTGAGCTACCTCACAATGGCTGACCTTGCTCACAGAAATGATCCTAACTTTGCCATGCAGCTACACAGACAACACAATCAGGTTGCTCTGTTATGCTCTGACAAAGATCCTCATTTCTCAGAGGTTTGCCGTTTCTTGTCTTTGTCTCACTACTTCACCTCCCTAACCATTGATCCTCCTCTATATGAGGATCACTTGCTTGAATTCTTGAAGACCTGCCAGAGGTCATTATGGATGGGGAGAAGGCACTGTCTGCCACAGTGCAGGGGAGAACAATCTTCATCACTCCGGCCATCATCAACCGACATCTTCAGCTGGATGATGAAGAAGGTGAAGTGTTCTTCCCAAAGGAAGAGGTTAATCATTCCTTTGAGCAGATGGGCTATGAAGGAGATTTCTCTGTAAAGACCTTCAGGAAAGGGAAGGTCTCATCCTAGTGGAAATACCTGCTCCATGTGGTTATCCACAGCTTATCAAACAAGCATGGTGGATGGGACCAGATTCCTGAGGATCTCTCCTTTATAGTTCATGGAATGATTCAGGGGGTCAAGTTCAGGTATTCACAATTTGTTTATACTAATTTACTTGCAAACTTAGACTCCTTAGAATACTACATGTTTCCCAGATATGTTCAACACATTCTCAACTGTGAACTGGGCTCACAGTTGAGGGAAACAAGTAATATTCTTAAATTGGGACAGATGAAGCCTGGCATCTTTAAAATTATGAAGAAGCCAACTGTAGGCTTCTTAGGGGTAGAAACAGCCCTAGTCCCAAAAATGTTAGAGCTCATTGCTCAAGGTGACAACCTAGCAGTCCAAGCTAGTGTTGAACCCATACCTACTGCTCTCCAACCCTCTACACAACCTCAATATCCATCACCTACCAAAGAAAATCCAAACGAACCCCTGCTCAGACTATTCAGTCTGTGGAGGCCCCCATATACTCACCATTACAGGAAGAGTGGATACTGGAGCTCCCACTTCTCCTGAGGAGCAGACCACTCCCATTGTTTCAAGAATCAGTGATGAGGTTCCTCATGCTCACACTGATGAGCTCACTAGCCCAACAGCCTTAAGCTCTCACTCTGAGTCTCAACAATCAAGTGAACAACCTTCAGGGGACAGCTACCATCCCCAGCCTTTGGATCTCAACCAACCAATTCCCAACCTATCCTTCTATACTGATGAGACTTAGGATTCGGTGGGTACCATGAGTCTCTCTTCTCATCCCCTACTCAAAGAGAGACGAGTACCTCTGACTCTCCTCAGTCTATCCCACATCAGTCACCTATTACTGAGGTGGACACTTCTGAACCTATTCAGGATGTCCATATGGAAGAGGCTCTCACTTTTGAAAGTGATTACATCATTCAGACCTCAACCATGGCAACTCTGCCCTCTGGCATCTCAACTGAGGCTGCCAGTAAGCATAGGAAAACCAGCAGCCAAGAAACTCAAGCTGGTGGTGAGCGAGAGGACTTTGGTCCAATCTTCTTATCCCCCAGTGATTCTTCTGATGAAGATGAGGGGAACTTGAGACTAAGGTGCAGAAATTGTCAAAAACATGCACCTATTTAGTCTCTAAGGTTAGTCACTTGGAATCTCAGGTGACTACCTTACAAAACAGGGTCAATGATCAGCAACTTCAGATTTCATATCTAAAGGAAAAACTAGCTGGGAGACCTTTAAGGAGAGCTCAACCAGGAACACAAGAACCTGTGGAAGTGATTGACTTATCCTCCAGCTCACCTATGCAAGTAGGTGATGCTACCAAAAAGGGGGAGAAAGTTATTACAATCAAAGAACCTGGGAGTTCTTCAAAGAGAATGGACATAGAGGACTCACCATCCTCACTTGCTGTTGTGCATTCTCAGCAACTTCCTCAAGTTCACATTAATGTGGACTCTATAGACTCAATCATCAGGAGTCTCTTTGAGGAAGGTATACCAAGGGCTGTCTCATCTCCACCACAAGGAACTGGCAACTACATCATAAGGTGGAGGTATGATGAGGACAGAAGAGCCCTTATACTTCACAGAGTTCAAGGCCAACAAGAAGTCTTTCAGTTCCAAAGCCTGAGCTTCTATGAAAGACTGGATTTAGTCAACATGCCACTTGTCAATCCAAGCAAATCTAGACAATCTGACAGGCTGGCTCAAAGAATCCAAGATAGGATCCTTGCAGAGTTCTCTCTAAGAAGGAGACTTAGGCAATCAGCAATGTCATCGGTCAACTGGATGTTGAGGTGCACCCTAAGATTAGTTTCATAGGGAAACCTTGGCTGAAGGCCCAGTGGCAGAACCTGAGACCCTTGTCTCACACATCAACAACTGCTGCAGAGGTCCAAACTCCTCTGAGACACCTGCTGGTGAAGTGTTTCTCAGCCTCTCTCTGGAAGAGCATGGAGGCTACACCAAGCAATGAAGGCCAAGCCTCAATCCACCCTGAGTCACAAAGGTCTGTTGGTGACAAAGGGAAAGGATAATGACTCCTGAAAATTGAGGAGGAAGAGAGAGAGGAAAAGGAGGCTAAGGGGAGAATGTTGGACCAAAAGAACCAATGGCCAAGATCAGAAACCTCTAAGTCCCCACGGTATCACAACACTGCTGAAAGACTCATCAGCAGTTTGACAAGTGCTGAAGACTTCAACAGCTGAAGATCAAGTGCTGAAGATTCCACAGCTGAAGAACTAAAGTGCTGAAGTACAACAACTGAAGAACACAAGTACTGAAGCTGAAAGACCTAAGTACTGAAGTACAACAGCTGAAGAGTTACAAGTGCTGAAGATCAACAACTGATGTAACAAGCCTCAAGACAAGACTGAAGTCATCAAATGATGAAACATCTGAAGTCAAAGTCTGAAGATCAAGTACTGAAGCGTCAGTAGTTTGTCACAACTGCTGAAGAGTATTCTTCTCTGTAGTTGTGATATCAGTATTTTATATTTTTATGTTTCAGTAGTTTTGTAAAACGACTGAAGAGCTTGTTCTTCAGTCGGTTGTAGTTTCAGTAGTTTTATATTTTTGTACTTAACATGCTGATATGTTTCTCAGTAGTTGTGAACATTTCAGTAGTTTTTTAAGAATTAGTTATTTTTGTATTAGATCTGCCAGTTGTCACTTTCCGTGATAACAGCAGTGATTGTTGCACTCTATATAAGGAGTGAAACTTATTGTAACTGCGTGAATGAATGGAATGAATGAATGATTTGATTAGAAATATTCTACCCTCTAAAACATTCCTTGAAATCAGAAATATATATTCTCTCCCTATAACCGTATGCGTTCTTAATGCTTACAAGTATCGATTGCTTGCTACAATTTGTCTAATTCTTGTTTGTATTCCGCTTCCTTGTATCCTAATACATCAAACTTGTGATCGCTGATCCTGTCAAATGGTATCAGAGCCAGGTTAATCATTGATCGATCTAATAATTGATCATTGAAACTGCTATTCAAGATCTAAGTTTGATTGAATTAGCTTTGTTTTTGCAAGAAACGGTTATAGAGATTGAATTTTCTATATTATGCTCATTCATCCTGAGATCTTTTCTTGGTTCTCATTGAGTTTGTTGTGGTCTGTCTAAAATTTTTAAAAGCTTGAACTAAATTGTTTTTGAACTGAAAATGACTACTCCCTCCAATGATCCTCACAATACTAGTTCCTCAACCAAGCCACCAATGCTGGTTAGGAATGAGTATAACATATGGCAAAGACGTATGCCCATCACCTGTCTGTTAACAGCGCAGGGTGTTGGACATCAGTGGTACATGGTCCACCAAGCCTATGGAATAACCCGAAACCAATCAAATGGTTCCGAAGAGGAGGAGCAATACTCAGATGAGGATAAGAAGTTGCTTGAAATTGATGCAAAAGCCCATGGAATTCTGGCCATGGCACTACCAATGAATCTATTCTGGGCTAATGCATCATGAAACTGCCCAGACCTCTGGAATGCCTTGAAAGAACAATTTGGAGGAACAGATGAGGTCTTGGCAAATAATAGAGAAATTCTTGCCCAACAATATGAGACATTCTCTCATAGAAAGGGTGAGACACTGACTCAACAATATGAGCGGTTCTCTTGTTTGATCTCTGAACTAAAAATGGTCAAACTTGAATACACCCATATTCAGATGAATAACAGATTTCTCAGATCACTGCCTGAGAGATGGGACACATATACTATTGTCCTACGCTCCAGTGCAGTTTGGACAAACTATCTCTCACCCAACTCCATGGGAAACTGCTCACTTTTGAGAGAGATAGAACAGAAGAGAAAGCTGTCTTCATCTGGAAAGCTCACTGAAGACTTTATACAAGGCAACACTGCCTTGGTGGGTCATGAGTCAGAATATGCTTCATCTGAATGCCAGTATGATGCATATTAATTTCTCTTCAAGCACTTCTGATTCTGCATTTGTGGAGTGTTGATGGTCATTTACTGGGTGTAGTAATGACAATCTATGTTTCATTATGGATGATCTCAAGGGGATTGCTGATGATGACTTAGAAGAGATGGATATTTTGAGCCAAATGGCCTTGATAAATATCGATCTCAGAAGTTCTATAAAGAACTGGAAGAAAATTCCCAGGACTCTCGGCAAAACCAAGTTGTTTTGACAAGAGCAAGTTGAGGTGTCACAAATGCCAAAGGCTTGGACACTTTGCAAGAGAGTGTAGATCAACTGGATCTAACTCCACTGCACCCTTTGTGACTTTTCCTGGCAAAAGTCAACAACACAGAGGGCAACATCCTGTCACCTCTAGTCATCATTCTCAACAACAATCTCCGGCATATTTTTTTTCTCCGGGTCAAATGCCATATCCGTACCCTTGTTATTACTGCCACAGTCAAATCAAGTTCAAGTTCCTATGGCACCACAACCTCATGCACTACCAGAACCTCAGCCATCCCAATCTCATCAACAACCTCAATCTCACAACACAGCTTCTTCACCCAGGAGTTGTTGACTGAGCAGTTTACCAGATGACTGTCTGGTCATGATCAACTGTTCTCAGGTGCTGGTCAACATGGTGGTGACAGTCCTTTTGGGAATCTAGCTCTTATGGCTTTGGAGTCTGCTGATACTTCATTTTCTAATGCCTCTACACCTCAGGTATCATAGGTATCCTCTGAGGCAAAAGCCAAATTATGTTCTGAACCATGCATAGCAGCATTTGCTTCCATTAGAGAAGCAAATGTAGCTCTAATAATAAGAACATTGAGCTAGAACAAATAATAATCCAAAAACAAAGCTGAGTTTGAGTTTGTGCTCAAAGATAAAAATGATGAGATTTATAAACTGAATTGCCAAATAATTGATGATAAGGCTAGAGAAGAAGTACTTCTAGAGAAGTACAAAGATCTCAAAGAAACCCTTGCAGTTACCCAGGTCGAGTGTGATAGATGGGTACAATCATGCAAAGGTTTTGAAATGCTTCTTAGTAAGCAATCTGCTTCAAATGTGAAGTTTGGAATTGGTTACCATCACACTGCTCCACCTACAGATTTTACCCGAGAGCAGAGGTAGAATCTGATGGTGAGAGTGATAACCAATCCATCACATCATGTGACCTACCTTCTGATACAGCACAATAGAAGTAGCAGTCAGCATCACCCTCTTGAACCTATCAGCTGATGTTGATGGTTCAAATGCTGACATTCACATGATTATGAGTTGATCAACTCAGGAGTTAGTCCTGAAGGTCCTGAAAGGACTAGAGAGCAGGATTTAACACCTGAATTTCAAACTTCAACGTTGTCAGTACTGAAGAGAAAAAACTGGCAGTAGAAAGAGTTTGAAGACTACTAAAGAGGTAGTCAAGAAAGCAACCCTGCTTCCAAAGCATTGAAGAACAAGTCTTCTGTTGCTTCACCTCTTTAGTTGATGATCAACCTAAGATGAAGAAGAAACCATGTGAAGTATTGGTTTGTTCAATCATCTTACAGATGATTGTTGGTACAAAAAGGTTCCAAACTCAAACAAAAAGAAGAAATTAATGAGAAAATGGTAAAAATGAAACTGAGTTTGAGACCACATTTGTATCAGCAACATCAAATCCTGTAACCCTTAAGTCATCAAAGAAATCCAAAAGGAAGGGTTAAACAGGTGACAGCTGAGGGTGCTCAAAAAAAAGGTGCAACATAGGAACTTATCAAACTCCACTAGCAATGTGTCTGATGAGCTGAAAGCTTTATCACAAAATCAGACACACTGGTGATGATGGTACAACATCTGTTGGTAGAGTTAACCAACTAGATGCTCCTATGTTGAAACCACAGAAAGGAGGTCCAAGCCAAAGGACTCCTCTTCTACACCATCTTCTTCCTCTCAGGCTGTTGTTTCAAATAAACCTGTTAGTTTACCATCTATTGATGAGACCAGGCCCAAAACCAAAAAGTTTGGGTCTCTAAAACTAACTATTGTTTATTTTTGCAGGGTTCTTCAACATGCCAAGTAGCATCTGGTATGTAGACAGTGAGGGATCTATGCACATGACTGGGAACACTCTCTTCTTCATGACTACTCTCAAGGAAAGAAGGATTTGTCTCTTTTGGCAATGATGCTAGGGGTTACATCATCGGTAAGGGCTTTGTCTCCAATGGAGAAATCAAATTTGATGATGTTAATCATGTGGAAAATCTCAAGTACAATCTCTTGAGTGTCAGTCAAATGTGTGATAAAGGCCATGTTGCCCTTTTCACCAGTCAAAACTGTAGGATTCTGTCATCCAAAGTTTTGCACTTGATTGACAAGGTGTTGGATGATCACACTCTCCTGAAAGCCAACAGGACAGGAAGAGTGTATGCCTTAGATCTCTCTAAGAAGATAGATCTCAAAGGCAATCCTTGCCTATTTTCCAAAGCCTCTTCTCAAGAATCTAAACTGTGGCACAGGAGGCTTGGTCATGTTAATCTCAAAAACATGAATCAGCTTTCCCACAACAGTTTAGTCAGAGGCTTACCAATAAAGGAGTTCCACTGTGATGAAACCTGCATTGCGTGTTTAAAAGGAAAACACACACAAAGTCTCATTCCCTCCTATTGAAGTGCCCAAGTCCAATGCCTGCTTGCAATTACTGCATATGGATCTATTTGGTCCTGTGAGAGTAATGAGCATGGCAAAGAAGAAATACTGTCTGGTAATTGTGGATGATTACTCCATTTGTATGGACTTTCTTTCTACATTCAAAGGATGAGGCTGCTCAGAAGAGTATTCACTTTGTGCTGTACATTGAGAAGCAGTATTCCCTTCCAGTCAAGTGTATTAGGAGTGATAATGGAACTGAGTTCAGAAATCATACACTTGATGACTTCTATCTTTCAAAGAGAATCAAAAGGCAGTTCAGCATTCCAAGGACTCCAGAACAAATGGAGTAGTGGAGAGAAAGAACAGGACCCTCATTGAAGCTGCAAGGTCCATGCTGGCTGACTCAGGTTTGCCACTGACCTTTTGGGCTGAAGTTGTCAACACAGATTGTTATGTGCAAAATAGAGTTTTAGTAAATCAGAGGTTGATGAAGACTCCATATGAAGTTCTCCATCATTTGGCTCCTCTGATTTCATTTTTCAAGCATTTGGGTGTCCCTGTTTTATTCTCACACAAAGGATCAACTCCATAAATTTGATCCTAAGGTGGATGCAGGGTACTTTGTTGGTTATTCATCTACTTGCAAGGCATACAGAGTCTTCAACTGCAGAACAAAGATGGTTGAGAAACTCTACATGTTAAGTTTAATGAATCTCCAAAGGACAAGATTCCACAAGTCCTGTGGAGTTATTTGATTTGGACATACTGCAATATTTCCTTATCAAACTCCTGCTGTTGCTCCTGTCAACAGTTCACCACCTGGTGGTACTGCTGATGATGATGATGATTGCAGTACTCACCTATTCAGGTTTAGTGATCAGCTGCCGACTCAGCTAGACCTGATGTTCCTGTAGCTCCAGTAGCACCATCCACAACAAATGCTGATGAGATTTCTTCGAATTCAACTTCTTTGAATTACCATCCACTGATTGGTTTCAAGAAAATGATTCACCATCACCATATGTTGCTGCTGAGCCGGCTACAAACACTTGCACAGATCTCATTGTGTATCAAGATCTGAAGAATCACCCTATGTCTCAAATCATTGGTGATATCACTGCGTAGTATCAACAAGAAGTCAATTGTCAAATTTCTGCTTCTATGCTCTCTTCACATCATCAGCAAGAGCCAAAGAATTATCACATTGCTTTAAAGGACAATGGATGGGTTGATGCCATGCAGCTTGAGCTTCTTCAGTTCAAGAAACAGCAAGTGTGGGAACTGGTTCCTCTACCTCCAGGTAAGTGTGCAATAGGCACTAAATGGGTGTTTAGGAACAACTGATGAAAATGGGCTTATTGTTAAGAACAAGGCCAGACTGGTTGTTCAGGGGTTTGCACAAGAAGAAGGTATTGATTATGATGAAACCTTTGCCCCGTAGCCAGACTGGAAGCAATTTGATTGTTTTTAGCTTATGCTGCTTATCAAAACCTTAAAGTTTTTCAAATGGATGTCAAAAGTGCATTTTTGTATGGAAAAATTAAAGAAGAGGTTTATGTATGTCAACCTCCAGGCTTTGAGGACAATAAACATCCTAATTGGGTGTATAAGCTTGATAAAGCTCTTTATGGTTTAAAACAAGCTCCCAGAGCCTGGTATGAGACATTATCAAACTTTCTTCTGGAAAACAATTTTACTAGAGGCTCCATAGATAGACTTTATTCATTAAGAAAGCTGGGCAGCATAATCTACTTGTTCAAATTTTATATGATATCATTTTCGCATCCTCTGATCTAAAGTTGTGTGATGCCTTTACAAAGTTGATGCAACAGAAGTTTGAAATGAGTGCCATGGGAGAATTACAGTTCTTTCTGGGGTTGCAAATCAAACAAAAGGCTGATGGAATTTTTATTCATCAGTCCAAATATACAAAAGATCTTTTGCAAAAGTTTGATTTACAAAACTGTAAGCCTTGTTCTACTCCCATGAGCAGCACCACACAACTGGACACAGATCAGAAAGGTAAAGTGGTTGATGAAACACTTTACAGATGTATGATTGGGTCCCTGATGTATTTAACAGCTTCTAGACCAGATATTATGTTTGCTACATGTGTTTGTGCTAGATTTCAGGCTGCACCTAAAGAGTCTCATCTGATTGCAGTCAAGAGGATCTTTAGATATCTACAAGGCACTCCATCTCTAGGTTTATGGTATTCTACCGGACATTCTGGTAAATTATTGCTTTTTCTGACAGTGACTATGCAGGTGTAGTTGACCAGGAAATCAACTTCTGGTGGATGTCAATTCCTAGGCAACTGCTTGATCTCTTGGCAGAGCAAGAAACAGACCTCAGTTGCTACATCCACTGCTGAAGCAGAGTACATTGCTGTTGCAAGTTGTACATCTCAGGTACTCTGGCTCAAAACCAACTTTTGGATTATGGCATTACAGAGACTAAACTCCATTGTTAATGGATAGTGCTTCAGCTCTTTGCATTGTCAAAAATCCAGTCCAGCACTCTAGGACCAAACATATAGAGATCAGACATCATTTTATAAGGGATTGTTTTGAAAAAGGTCTGATTGATCCTAAGTTTGTGCCTAGTGCTGATGAGCTTGCAGACATTTTTACTAAGCCTTTGGATAGTTCAACTTTCCAAAACCTGGTTTAGGCTTGGTATGCTGCAACTAGAATAAGTGACAACTACTAATGATCTTAGTAATTCGTACCGATGATCAAGAGTACTTTGTCACATATATGTACTGATGAGCTCTTTAATCCTCAGTAGTTTTTATAACTACTGAAGGCTAAATGTCTCACAAGTACTGAAGTACTTCGTATGTTCTAAACTACTGATGTAGTTACAACTACTGATGCAGTTACAACTACTGCAATCATAAAAAAAACAGATAAGTACTGATTCCTATGAAACAACTGAAATCAGCCAAAAAGACTGATGAATTGTTTGAGGACAGTTGAAATAGCTGAAAAGATAAGAATTGACGAAAACAGCTGAAGAGAATTTCTCTTCAGCCGTTGGTACAACTGCTGTTTCATTTTAAACAACTGAAGCAAAACCACGTCTTCAGTAGTTTTATAACTACTGATGACTAATCCCAAGTCTTCAGTTGTTTACAACAGCTGATGACAAAACCACTGTCTTCAGTAGTTTCATAACTACTGATGACAACCACAAGTCCTCAGTTGTTTCAATCATCTGAAGTCAAAACCACGGTCTTCAGTAGTTTTCTAAACTACTGATGTCTAACACCACGACTTCAGCTGTTTCAACGTCTGAAAGGAAATACCATGTCAACGTCGTTTAAAACTACTGATGACTAACACCACATCCTTCAGTCGTTTCTACCCGTACCCTATATATATCCCTAACCTTAGCTCTCAATGCTTCACTCTCTTCAAACCTAACGTTCCTCTCCAAAACTTCCCTCTTCTCAATGGCGTCTATGCAAATTAAACCGCGACACAACTGTGTTGCCTACCTCACCAAATCGCCCATCTGGACAAAGTTCGATAATGCTATCGATCTTATGGTTCAGTCCCAATACAACACGGCATTTCTTCTGAATCCCATATTATATGCCGAATCCTTGCACCAATTTTGGATGAACGTTACTGTTACCACTGGGGAAACAACACACCATCCCTCCGGTCGGTCGTCAACAACAAAGAAGTAGTCATCACTCCTGCAATAATCCGCCAAATTCTTAAACTGAATGATGCTACTTCTCCTGCTGGATATCCGAAGGGCACCATAATCTATCATTTGCTCAACATGGATATCAAGGCGATATCAGTGCCTCCACTATCATGAAGAACACTTTAATGACGCTGAGCGCCTGATTTTTTCACATGGTGAATGTATGTTTGGCCCCTAAGACGTCGTCTTGGGATCAAATGTCGACAAAATGGCAGCAGGTAATGTATTCTATTCTTGAGCAACAACACTTAATTTTCTAAAATATACTTTTAGAGCTCAAGGATATGGCTCAAAAACTAACTGCCAACCGTTGGATACTATATCCACGTTCATAATGGCCATTATTACAGACCAGCTTAATGCTGAGGGACTTGTTGGCTTGGAGTCCTGCTACGGCTGTTCTGCCGGAAGTATACTCCCGCACAACTCTGACCGGACACTCAAAATGGCTGCCAAGCTGCGAAAACCCCGCAGCTGGAACCCCAGCCACCACCTCCAAATCCAATCCAAAGTCCCCACCAAACCCACCAAAAGAAAACCCAAAACGGCTACTCAGGGAATTGAGTCCCCTGAGGATGCCCCTGCAACACAAACGCAGTATATCCACTAGTCCAAACCCCCTAGTGGATACAATGACTCCTCCAGCCATAGCCGCTTAGGCTTCCTCTCACAGGAGCCTGCAAACCACACAAGGGGCACCTACATATCTGGGATCTTCCTCACTTGAGAGATTGCCATTGAAGAGCACCAACCTCCCCAGGTGCACACTGCTTCTATCCCTTCACCCCAAACAACCCGCCCTCACAGCCCAACTTTAATAGTTGCAACAAGTGCTGACTCAATTGCACTCCTCACCCCCTCCCCAGAAACCACTTACTACTGGGAATACCTCTACAATTGAGGGGGAGGAACACAGTGCACTTGAGAACCCACAGCACAGGGGTTTCCCACTTCTATCTCCTGGTGTAGAAAAGGAGCTTAGAATATCTAGTGAGGCTGCCACCTCCTCTGACTCAGCACATGACCAGAGTGAGGCTGGTAACATTGCTAAGACCTCACTAGAGGCAACAGCTGATGATGGACATTGTCCTGAGGCTGGAAGTCCCTAGTACCAAGCACAAGGGGCACATGCACCAACTGGTCTACACCCAGTGCATGTAATCCCGCTCTAAGCAGGAGGTCAGATGATTCAGCTTTGGCTGATGATGACCTGGGCTTTTTCTATGATGTTCTTGCCCAGAACCCAATCCTTGAAGGGAAAGTCAGTAGGCTGCAAAACCTACTTGACCAACTCTCACAAGGTGAAAGACCATCTGCCTCTACCCACCCACAGATGGAACCTTCACTTGAAGGTTTCCAAAACACTGAGCCACTCCAAACTCAACCACCTGCGTCTGCTTCAGGCCCTACTTCTCAGGAACAGAACCCTCCTGAGCAAATAGGTGCTGTACTCCAAAATTCCCTCCCTCTCATCACACATAATCACTGCTATTGTGACCAAAGCCATTGATGAGAGGCTTTCCTCCACTTTACAGCCCTTGGTTGATGCTGCTGTCCAAAAGACTCTTTCTGTGTACAAACCCCTTCCTCCAATGCATCCAAAAAGGGGGAGAGTACTGCAGTGAAAGAAAAGAAGAGGAAAAGATCCGAGGAAAAGAAGGAAGTGAAGCAAGCCCAAAAGGAGGAGAAAGAACAGCAACCATGCTCACCTACAAGCGAAAGAAAGGTGCTGATGAGCACATTGCTGAAGATAAAGCCTTGGAGCTACTGATAAAAGAGGCTGATGTTGAACACACAGATCAATGGACAACATCATTGATCAGCTGTTTAGGCAAGGCCATGACACCAATAAACTTGACTCTGAGATTCGACGACTAGAGATTGAAGAAATCCAGAATAGATGGGCAAGTTATGAAGTGTTAGAAAGAGAAAGGCTTGAAATCATGATCCGATTTATTGCAAAATATCTTGGAAGATCAATGATCGAAATCAAAGCTTGGTCCAGGGACAGTATCTTGGCAATCACCCACAAGATCTGTTCATCTGAAGCATATACTAAGGGGCTTGTTATTGAAGCTTTGAATGAAGCGGTGCTGGGAGCAGGACTAAGCTAGCCAAGCAATCAAACCACACTCACCTCAAGGATGCTAGAACAGCCTATCAACATTCCCACACCAAAACCACCCAAACACAACCCACCAACCAACTCCCTTACCCTCAAAACCCATAGCTGATGATATACCCTTGAAGAAGAAGAGAAGGATATTGAGGCTAGAAGATGATGAAGAAGATGATGAAGACAGGCTGCCGCTCTCAGCTGTGATTCAGTTGCCTAAGGCCACAAGTCACTCCTCAGCAATTACTCCTGAAGTCCAGAGACAAATGGTTAAAGTGAAGCTAGAAGAAGAAGAGCTTCATAAACAGCATGATGAGGAATTGCTGAAGAAAGTTGACAAAGCTTATGCAGCCACATCTTCTATCATCAATATGAAGGAGCAAGCCCTCAGACTTTACACTCTCAGGCATACCTTTCAATATCAAAAGGAATGAGTGAGGATTTGGCCAGATCCCAGGGTTTCTCACAGAATTCATAAGAACAATACCTCAGAGATACATTGGCCAGGTGAAAAAGATCGTAGATGAAGTGATCTCTCTGGTCTTTGTAGTTTCACCCTGGGAAATCCTAGAAGACTTCAAGAAGGCCTACAAAGCTAATCTAACCCCTCAGAAGATGCTGGAAAACAAATAGTGAAAAAGGGGTTAGTTTACAAGAGGCTTGAGGAAGTCAGGAAAAATGAGCTCCAGTTGTTCCTAGAGGGTAATCACCCGGAAGAGTTTGCTTACAGAATAATAACAACTGTGGAGCTAAAGAATGGGAAATAGGCCAATACCTGTCTGAGTATTATGGGCTTGAATCATTGTTTGAAGGAGGTGCTGAAGAGCTAACCATGGAGGAACAAATCACCTTCCTTGAGGCCTACACAAGAGAGTCGTACAGACTCATTATGGGGAAGTGAATCTCATGAATGGGATAACAACTCTGTGTCCAGTTCCCCAAAACAGAGTTCTCATTCATACTCTGCCAAACAAATATTTGAGGTTTCTTCCCAGGCCGAGCTTACATGGTCATCTTCGCTACTGATCAGAAGGAAAAAGACCAACATTTTGCCATCATAAGTGGGAGAATAAATAAGTTAGAGGTTTTGGCTGCATTGGTTCAGGGGGAGTTTGTTGGACCAAAAGAACCAATGAGCCAAGATCAAAAAACCTCTAAGTCCCACACGGTATCACAACAACTGCTGAAAGACTCATCAGCAGTTTGACAAGTGCTGAAGACTTCAACAGCTGAAGATCAAGTGCTGAAGATTCCAACAGCTGAAGAACTAAAGTGCTGAAGTACAACAGCTGAAGAACACAAGTACTGAAGCTGAAAGACCTAAGTACTGAAGTACAACAGCTGAAGAGTTTACAAGTGCTGAAGATCAACAACTGATGTACAAAGCCTCAAGACAAAGACTGAAGACATCAGCTGATGATATCGACTGAAGTCATCAGCTGATGAAACATCTGAAAGTCAAAGTCTGAAGATCAAGTACTGAAGCGTCAGTAGTTTGTCACAACTGCTGAAGAGTATTTCTTCAGTAGTTGTGATATCAGTAGTTTTATATTTTTATGTTTCAGTAGTTTTGTAAAACGACTGAAGAGCTTGTTCTTCAGTCGTTGTAGATTCAGTAGTTTTTTATTTTGTACTTAACATGCTGATATGTTCTCAGTAGTTGTGAACATTTCAGTAGTTTGTTAAGAATTAGTTATTTTTGTATTAGATCTGCCAGTTGTCACTTTCCGTGATAACAGCAGTGATTGTTGCACTCTATATAAGGAGTGACAACTTATTGTAACTGCGTGAATGAATGGAATGAATGAATGATTTGATTAGAAATATTCTACCTCTATAAACATTCCTTGAAATCAGAAATATATATTCTCTCCCTATAACCGTATGCGTTCTTAATGCTTACAGTATCGATTGCTTGCTACAATTTGTCTAATTCTTGTTTGTATTCCGCTGCCTTGTATCCTAATACATCAAACTTGTGATCGCTGATCCTGTGAGAGAAAGTTCTTCTGGGTCATCCAAATTCATGCAAGCTGCAATCAGGGCTGCCCCCAGACCAAATACTAAGATGATGATTAAGGGCAGTCAGGATTACCTATTTACAGACCAGGAACTATGATGTTGATGAATCATCTCCCTCCCCTTAGAAAGTTGAATGAGCTGGCTGACATGGAAGTGTCAAGAGAGATAAAGGAGAAAGAAGATGCAAGGTTACTTCTCCAATTCAAAGAGGAGAAGAGACAGAAAAGACTTTACAAGCATACTCCCACTCTCTCTCCAGTTCAAGAAAGTCCTGCACAGGAAGATGTGGCTCCACAAGAACCTCAGGTAGATAAGAAGAGGATAGAATCAAAATGATAAACTACCTGAGTGCCATAGGCTTCTATCAGGCAAATGCACTTCTTCCCCTGTCCTATGACTTCATTGAGTTCGAGTACTTAAAGCAACTTGAGCTTGAGCTAGTCAAAGAAAGAAAAACAACCAAAAGGAAGCTAAGGGAAGAAGCTGCAAAGTCAAGAGCCATCATTCAAAAGAATGCAAAGAAGTCTGCTGACAGACAAAGAATGATGAGCTTCTTGAAGTCATATGGATTCTCCGGAAGGAGACTTGGTCCCATGCCTCTATCTACAATGGATGAGCATATAAGGGTGATCAAGCAGAAGATTACAATTGGTGAATTGATTGACTTGCACTCTCTTCCAAGTCAAGTTCCACCTGAAGTGGAGGTCAAGTTTGAACAACCAGAGACACCTGAACCAGAACCTCCAGCTGAGCCTCAGCAAACTTCATCTTCTGATCCAAGACAGGGTCAAACTTCCTCTCCTTCTGAACCTGTGAGGGAGGAACACCCAACTAAGAAAGACACTGATGATCAACATGGTGCTGCAGACCAGTCTTCTCAGTTAAAGACATTAAAGAGGAAGAAGAAAATGGCTTCTAAACCAAAGACTAAAAAGAAGAAGTCAAAGTCATCTACCTCTACACCCCAGGCTGAATCAGATCAACTTGAGGAAGTGCATGATGAGGCAACCCAATCAACTCCTATGCAAGTGGCTCCTCTAGCAACTGAGACACCTATCGTGTCCTGGACTTATTCTACCAATCCAAAAAGATGGCAAGTTGTCAGAGATCAAGGTGTTGAAATATCTACTCCTGGCAAGACATAATCAACTTACCTCTGCATGATCTCTTTGAAATGAGAAGATACTATGAAAGTCTTGATGATCCTGACCACCAAATGAAGAAGGAATGGTCTTGATTATACTGAAGACTACCAACATCTGAAGATCTTCTAAGTGTTTTGGTAGCATCAACCTAGGGGGAGTTTGTAAGGATTTCTTAAGTCTGATGCAACCCAAAACATCCAAAGTGTCTGAGCAACATGCACTAAGTACTGAAGTGAAGAATGCTTCGGAAGTTTTACATAATACATTAGAAAACATTCTAAGTGTAAAATCTTCTGAAGCCAAGACCAATATCTTCCAAAGCCAAACATGAAGTCTTCCGAAGCTTCAAGAGACAAAGTCATCCGAAGCTTCACCCTATGAAGATAGATTTCTTCCGAAGACTTTTAGTACACATGCTTTATCTGATGTACTGTTCCATAAAGCACCTTTTCCGCTGCATCTCTGATAAGTCACCAACTTACAAGAGTTGGTGAAAAGGTCCATGCTTTTGGTAACTGTACATTGAGGTCTTGAGTCTAAAACTTTCCACTTTATGTACTTTATCCTTTTTGTAATGTATAAGGATGTGAGCTATGGCATGTCATAGTCACAAGGTCAAAAGGCAGATATGCCTTTTGATTCTACAATTGATTTTGTTAGTGTCTAGTCAATTGTATCCAGCTGGCTTTCATAGTATAGCCGGCTGTAGGTTGTAGTATAAGTATTTCAAGTTTCTTGTATCTTTAATATACTTTGTAACACTTGTAAAAGAACTTGAGAAAGCAATATACTGCATCCTTGAAAACCATATTCTCCTATTCTGTCTCTTGCTTTACTTGTGTTCTTTGTATCACTTTTGGTTAACCCAGTTTACTGTTTGATTAGAGTTTAGATAATCTCCTCATTGTGTTGTTGTGCTGTAATTGTGTTCAAACCCTTTAAACGATCCTGCAGTCACCCTACAAAACGGCGTTTCTGGTAAATCCCACCATATATGCTGAATCCCTTAACCAATTATGGACAAACGTCACTCTGGTCTGTAAGGAGAATGACACAGAGTCTCTTCAATCGTTTGTCCATGGCCAAAAAGTGGTCATTACTCCAGACACTCTTCGCCAAACCCTTAATCTGGATGATGCCACTTTCCCAACTGGTTATCCAAAGGCACAACAGATCAATCATTTGCCCACCATGGATACCCGGGTAACCTGAGTGCATCTACCATACTTAAGAAACATTTCCCGGATGCCGAACGTCTCATATTTCATATGGTAAATGTATGCCTTGCCTCCAAGACTTCATCATGGGATCAAATGTCCACAAGGTGGCAACAGGTAATGTACTCCATCCTTGAGCAACAACCTTAAATTTTTCTGAAATACTATTTTTTGAGCTCAAGGATATGGCCCAAAAACAAACTGCTAACCGTTGGATATTATATCCTCGGTTCATAATGGCCATAATTGAAAACCAGCTTCAAGCTGAGGGACTTGTTGGCCTGGGAGTCCCTGCTATGGCTGTACTGCCGGAAGTATACTCCCGGCACAACTCTGACCAATCACTCAAAATGGCTGCCAAGCTGCGCAAACCCACGCAGCTGGAACCCACAGCCACCACCTCCAAATCCAAAGTCCCCACCAAACCCACTAAAAAGAAGACAAAAAAGGCTACTCAGGGAAATGAGTCCCGTGAGGGGCACAAACGCAGGCTATATCCACTGGTTATAACCCCCTAGTGGATACAAGGACTTCACCAGCCACAGCCGCTCAGGATTCCTCTCAAAAGGAGCCTGCAAAAACCACAGAAGGGGTACCCACAAATCTGGGATCTTCCTCATTTGAGGAGATTGCCATTGAAGAGCACCATTCTCCCCAGGTGCACACTGCTTTTACCCCATCTCCCCATGCAACCGCCCCCCAAAGTCCAACCATTATCATTGCAAACGTGCTGACTCAGCTGCATGCCTCTCCTCCTCCCCAACAACCACCAACAAAGGGGGAACCACAACTATTAAGGACGAGGATCACCATGCTTCTGACAACCCACAGCACCAGGGTTTACACGTTCTATCTCCTGGTGTGGATATGGAGATTAGAACACCTAGTGAGGCTGCCACCCCTTCTGAATAAGCACATGATCAGAATGAGGTTGGTAACATAGCTAAGACCTCACTAGAGGCAACAGCTGATGAAGGACATAATCCTGAGGCTGGAAGTCCCCAGTTCCAAGAAAAAGGGCACATGCTAAAACTGGTCTACACCCAGTGCATGTACATCCTGCTACAAGCAGGAGGTCAGGTGATTCAGTATCTGCTGATGATGACCTTGGCTTCTTTTATGATGTTCTGGCCCAGAACACAATTCTTGAGGAAAAAGTCAGTAGACTACAAAGACTACTTGACCATTCTCTCAAGAAGCAAGTCCATCTGCCACCAACATAAACTCACAGATGGCACCTTCACCTGAAGGTCTCCCACACACTCAACCACTTAAAACTCCCAAGCCACCAGCTTCTGTTTCTGGCACTGCTTCTCAGGGACAGTACCCCTCTGAGCAAACAGTTGCTATCTTTCAGCAAACCCTACCTCTCATCACCCCAATGATCACAGACATTGTGATCAAAACCATGGATGAGAGGCTTCCCTCAATCATACAACCCCTGGTGGAGGAGATTGTGAGCACAAGGCTTTCTGCTACTCAAACCCTTGCAACCAATGCAACCAAAAAGGGGAGAGTCAGTCAGTGAAAGCAAAGAGGAAGAGCAAACTGAAAGAAAAGGAAACTGAGAAGGAAGAGGAGTCTGTGAAGGGAACCGAAAATGATCAAGTCGGTGAAAGTCACAAAGACTTTCATGTCACATATAAGAAGAGGAAGGGTGAAGGAAAAGAGAAAGAACTCCAACTCGATGAGATGATCAAAATGGCAGATGCTACACATAGTAAATCAATGGATGCCATTATTGATCAACTGTATAGACAAGGGTTCGATACTACACAACTTGACTCAGAGATCAGGAGACTTGAAGTTGAAGAAATTAACTCAAGATGGGCAAGTTATGATGCATTAGAAAGAGAGAGACTAGAGATCATGATCAGATTCATTGCAAAATATCTTGGGAGATCATTGATCGAGATTAAATCATGGACCAGGGACAGTATCTTGGCCATAACCTCCAAGATCTGTTCGTCTGAAGCATACACTAAGGGTTTAGTAGTCGAAGCTTTGAATGAAGCAGGAGCAGGGAGCAGGACTGAGCTAGCCAAACACTCAAAAGCCACACTCACCTCTAAAATGCTAACTCAGCCTGTCAACATTCCCTCTCCAAAACAACCACAACCACAACCCACAAAACCAACTCCCTTACCCTCTAAACCAACAGCCGATGATGCACCCAAGAAGAAGAAGCGAAGGGTGTTGAGGCTAGAAGAAGAAGAAGAAGAGACTGATGTGGAAGAAGATAGGCTGCCTCTGTCTGCAGTCCTAACATTGCCTAAAGCCAAACCCATGCCCATCACTCCCACCTCACAGATGGAAACTGTGTGAGTAAAGATTGAAGAAGAGCAGCAGCAAAGGCTTCATGATGATGAGATGTTGAAAAGCATCGACAAAACTTATGCTGCTTCTTCATCAATAATTAGTATGAAGAAAGAAGCTCTGAGGTTGTACACCTTTGCCAACACATTTCAATATCAGAAGGAAAAGGTGAGAGTATGGCCTGATCCTAGGGTGGCTCACATGATTGTAAAGAAAGACATTCCTTCGAGATACAAGGGCCAAGTAAAAAGGATCGTAGATGAAGAGATCACAGTGGTCCTTGTAGTATCACCCTGGGAGATTGTAGAGGATTTCAAGAAGGCCTATGTGACTAAACAGCCACCCCAAAAGATGTTAGAGAAGAGAGTTATTAAAAAGGGGTTAGTCTACAAGAGGCTTGAGAACTTCAAACAAAATAAGCTCGGTCTGTTACTTGAAGGGACTCATCCTGATGAGTTTGCATACAGACATATTACAACAGTTGAGCTCAAAAATGGCAAACAGGCCAAGTACATCTCAGAGCTGTATGGGCGTGAAGGATTGTTTGATGGTGAAGCTGAGAACCTGACCATGGAAGAACAAATTATGTTTCTCAGAGCATACACCAGAGAATCCTATAGGCTTATACATGGAAGTGAGTCTCATGGATGGGGGAACAGCTCAGTGTCCAATTCCCCAATACAGAGCTTCCATCCATACATTGCCAACCAAATCATGAGAGACTCATTCCCAGGCCAATGCTTATATGGGTCATCTTCTCAACTGATCAAGAAGGAAAAAGACCAACCATTCTGCCAACAATAAGTGGGACCTAATAAAGTTAAAGGTTTTGGCTGCATTGGTTCAGGGGGAGTTTGTTGGACCAAAAGAACCAATGAGCCGGATCAGAAAAACCTTTAAGTCCCATAGACGTCACAACAACTACTGAAGATCACAACAGCTGAAGACAAAAGCTGATTACAAAGTTTGAACACAAGTGCTGAAGACAAAGTCTGAAGACATGTGCTGAAGACAAAGTCTAAACACAAGTGCTGAGACAAAGTCTGAAGACAAGTGCTGAAGACAAAGTCTGAAGACAAGTGCTGAAGACAAAGTCTGAAGACAAGTGCTGAAGACAAAGTCTGAAGACAAGTGCTGAAGACAAGTCTGAAGACAAGTGCTGAAGACAAAGTCTGAAGACAAGTGCTGAAGACAAAGTCTGAAGACAATGCTGAAGACAAAGTCTGAAGACACAAGTGCTGAAGACAAAGTCTGAAGACACAAGTGCTGAAGACCAAAGTATCAGACGTTGTCACAACAACAGAAGAGGTCTTCTTCAGTAGTTGTGACGGTTTACCTTTCAGTAGTTTTATGTTTTATCTGTTCAGTAGTTTGACACAACAGCTGAAGAATACTTCTTCAGTTGTTGTGCTCATCAGTAGTTTTATATTTTTCAGTAGTTTTGTAAAACAACTGAAGAGCCTGTTATTCAGTCGTTGTAGTTTCAGTAGTTTCTTATCAGTAGTTTCATATTTTGTACTTAACACTCTAATATGTTCTCAGTAGTTGTGAACATTTCAGTAGTTTGTTAAGAGTTAGTTATTTTTGTAAGAGATCTGCCAGTTGTCACTTTCCCGTGATAACAACAGCGATTGCACTCTATATAAGGAGTGTCAACCTATTGTAATAAGTGAGAATGATTTGATCAGAAATATACGATATTATAGAAACATTCCTTGTTACAGAAATATATTCTCTCGTTATAACCGTATTTGTTCTTAATGCATACGAGTATCAAATTCTTGCTACAATTTGTCTAATTCTTGTTCTTATTCCGCTGCGTTACGCTCTAATACATCAACTTGTGATCACTGATCCTGACAACACCTTTTATATAGGAGATGTGACGTCTGCTTATGTCACTTGATAGTGACATCTAATAGAATTTATTCAAACTACTGATAGTTAACACAACTACTGAAGATGTCAAACAGCTGACATCTTCTTACAAAAATGCTAAGTGTTAACTATCACTACAATTACTGAAAAGAAACTACTGAAACTACAACGACTGAAGAACATGCTCTTCAGTCATTTTACAAATACTGAAACAAAAAGAAAACTACTGAATGGAAACCATCACAACAACTGAAGAATGCTTCTTCAGCTGTTGTAACAAACTTTGAAGGCTTCAGTACTTGTACTTGAACTTTAGCTGTTGTCATCAGCTAATCTCTTCAGTCTTTGTACTTCAGCTGTTGATCTTCAGTACTTTGTTCTTCAGCTGTTGATCTTCAGAGTTTGGTCTTCAGCTGTTGAAGTCTTCAGTACTTTAGTCTTCAGCTGTTGAAGTCTTCAGTACTTTAGTCTTCAGCAGTTGATCTTCAGACTTTGGTCTTCAGCTTTTGAAGTCTTCAGTACTTTAGTCTTCAACTGTTGAAATCTTTAGACTTTGTCAAACAGCTAATCAAGTCTTCAGCAGTTGTTGTGATGTCTATGGGACTTAGAGGTTTTTCTGATCAGGCTCATTGGTTCTTTTTGTCCAACAAACTCCCCCTGAACCAATGCAGCCAAAACCTCTAAACTTATTGAAGATGTCCCACTTATTATGGCAGAAGGATTGGTCTTTTTGTCTTCTAGATCAGCTCAGAAGTGACCCTTTAAGCACAGGCCTGGGAAGAAGTCTCAATGATCTGTTTGGCAAAGTATGAATGGGAACTCTATCTTCGGGAACTGGACACAGAGTTGTTACCCCATCCATGAGATCTACTTCCCCACTATGAGTCTGTATGACTCTCTTGTGTAGGCCTCAAGGAAGGTAATTTGTTCCTCTATGCTCAGCTCTTCAGCACCTCCTTCAAATAATGATTCAGGCCCATAGTACTCAGATAGGTATTTGACCTGTTTCCCATTCTTTAGCTCCACAGTTGTTATTATTCTATAAGCAAATTCATCAGGGTGATTACCCTCTAGAAACAACTGGAGCTCATTCTTTCTGACTTCTTCAAGCCTCTTATAAACTAACCCCTTTTTCACCATTTTATTTTCAAGCATCTTCTGTGGGGTTGGTTAGCTTTATAAGCTTTCTTGAAGTCTTCTAGGATTTCCCAGGGTGATACTACAAAGACCAGGGAGATCACTTCATCTACAATCTTTTTCACCTGGCCAATGTATCTCTGTGAATGTTTTTCTTGTGAATCCTGTGAGACACCCTGGGATCAGGCCAAATCCTTACTCTCTCCTTTTGATATTGAAATGTATGCTTAAGGGTGTATAATCTGAGAGCATGCTTCTTCATGTTGATGATAGAAGATGTGGCTTCATATGATTTGTCAACCCTCCTCAACAATTCCTCATCGTGTTGTTTGTGAAGTTCTTCTTCTAGCTTCACTTTCACAATTTGTCTTTGAGTTTGAGGAGTAATTGTTGGAGAGTGACTTGTGGCCTTCGGCAACTGTATAACAGCTGAGAGTGGCAGCCTATCTTCATCTTCATCATCATCTTCTTCATCATCTTCTAGCCTCAATACCCTTCTCTTCTTCTTCTGGGGTACATCATCGGCTATTGGTTTTGAGGGAAAGTGTTGGACCAAAAGAACCAATGAGCCAAGATCAGAAAACCTCTAAGTCCCACATGATATCACAACAACTGCTGAAGGCTTCATTAGCAGATCGACAAGTGCTGAAGACGTCAACAGTTGAAGATCAAGTACTGAAGACTTCAATAGCTGAAGACTAAAGTGTTGAAGCTCAACAGCTGAAGAACACAAGTGCTGAAGCTGAAGACTAAAGTGCTGAAGTCCAACAGTTGAAGAACACAAGTGCTGAAGCTGAAGACCAAAGTACTGAAGGTCAACAGCTGAAGAATACAAGTGCTCAAGCTGAAGACCAAAGTACTGAAGTTCAACAGCTGAAGAGTCCACAAGTGCTGAAGATCAACAACTGATGTACAAAGTCTGAAGACAAAGACTGAAGACATCAGCTGATGACATCTACTAAAGTCATCAGCTGATGAAACGTCTGAAGTTCAAGTCTGAAGACCAAGTGCTGAAGTTTCAGTAGTTTGTCACAACAGCTGAAGAGTACTTCTTCAGTAGTTGTGTTTATCAGTAGTTTTATGTTTTTACTTTCGGTAGTTTTGTAAAAAGTAAACACATAGCTTCTTGTAAGAAGATGTTAGCTGCTTGACATCTTCAGTAGTTTTAGTGTTTTAGTAGTTTGTTAAATAACGGTTAGATGTCACTATCAAGTGACATCAGCCTACGTCATCTTTCCTTATATAAGGAAGAATGACCTAAATTGTAATTTTGCGAAAGCCATGCCAAAGCGTGTGATTGAATGAAATATTCCTTTTGCAGAAACTTTCTCTCTCTATAACTATTTCTGTTCATTGCTATATCTTTGGTATTCTTGCTCGAATTGTGCTAGTTGGTACTCTATTCCGCTGCTGAAATCATTCGAATCAATCAAACTAGATGCTGAGATCTTATCAAATGGTATCAGAGCTGGTTAATCATTGATCGATCTAACAATTGATCATTGAAACTGCTCATTTGCTCTAAGTTTGATCGAACTAGCAAATTCGCACGAATCTGTTATAGAGATTGAAGTTCTGTCGCTTTTGGCTATTTTAATTGAGGTTCTTAGTGGTTTTGACCTAAATTTGTTTTGCTTATCTTGAATTTGTCTGAATTTTCAAAAATGACTACACCTTCTAATGATCCACACAATACTGGTTCCTCAACCAAGCCTCCGATGCTGGTTAGGAATGAGTATAACATTTGGCAATGAAGAATGCTCCATCACCTGTCTGTCAATAGTTCAGGTTGTTGGACATCCGTGGTACATGGACCACATAAGCCAATGGTGAATCATCCGGAAACAAATCAGTTGATTCCGTAGAAGAAGGAACAATACTCTGATGAGGACAAGAAGTAGTTTGAGATTGATGCTAAAGCCCATGGAATTCTGGCCCTGGCACTGCCTAATGAAATCTATTCCGGGCTTATGCATCATGAAACTGCTCATGACCTTTGGAATGCACTGAAAGAACAATTTGGTGGCACTGATGAGGTCTTAGCAAACAACAGGGAAATCCTCGCCCAACAGTATGAGACTTTTGCTCATAGAAAGGGTGAGACCCTGACTCAGCAGTTTGAGCGGTTTTCATGTTTAATCTCTGAGTTGAAAATGGTTAAACATGAATATACCAAAAGCCAAATGAACCACAGATTCCTCAGATCACTCCCTGAGAGATGGGACACATATACAATTGTCCTACGCTCCAGTGCAAATCTGGATAGTCTATCTCTCACCCAACTTCATGGGAAACTGCTTACATTCGAAAGAGAGATAGAGCAGAAAAGGAAACTGGCTTCATCTCGTAAGCTCACTGAAGACTTTGTACCAGGCAACACTGCCTTGGTTGGTCATGAGTCAGAATATGCTTCATCTGAATGCTAGTATGATGAGCATATTGATTTCTCTTCAAACACTTCTGATTCTGCATTAGTGAGTGTTGATAGTCAGTTTACTGGGTGTAATAATGACAATCTATGCTTCATCATGGATGATCTCAAGGGGATTGCTGATGATCACTTAGAAGAGATGGATATTTTGAGCCAAATGACCTTCATAAATATCAGATCTCAGAAGTTCTACAAAAGAACTGGAAGAAAGTTCCCAGGACTCTCTGGCAAAACCAAAGTTGGTTTTGACAAGAATAAGTTGAGGTGTCACAAATGCCACAGGCTTGGACACTTTGCTAGAGAATGTAGATCATCTGGATCTAATTCTTCTGCACCCTTTGTGACTTTCCCTGGCAATAGTCAACAACACATAGGGCAACATCCTGTCAATTCTGGTCATCATTCTCAACCACAATCTCCTGCATATTTTGTTCCTCAGGGTCCAATGCCATATGCTTACCCTTGTTATTACATGCCACAAACCAGTCAGGTTCAAGCACCCATTGCTCAACAACCACATGCTCTTCCTGAGCCTCAACCATCTCAATCTCATCAACCTCCTCAACCTCAACAACACAGCTTCTTCACCCCTGGAGTTGTTGACTGGAGCAGTTTACCAGATGACATGTCTGGTCATGAACAACTGTTCACAGGTGCTGGTCAACATGGTGGTGACAGTCCTTTTGGGAATATGGCACTTATGGCTTTGGAGTCTGCAGATGGATCATCCTCAAATGCCTCTTCATCACAGGTATCACAGTATCCTCTGAGGCTAAGGCCAAATTATGTTCTGAAACATGCATAGCAGCATTTGCCTCTATTAGATAAGCAAATGTAGCTTTAATTAATAAGAACATAGAGCTAGAAAAGATCATTTCCAAAAGAAAAGCTGAGTTTGAGTCTATGCTTAAAGAGAAAAAATGATGAGATTTATAAACTTAAATGCCAAATCACTGATGATAAGGCTAGGGAAGAGGTACTTTGAGAAAAGTACAAAGACCTCAAAGAAACCCTTGCAGTCTCCCAGTCGAGTGTGATCGATGGGTACAATCATGCAAAGGTTTTGAAATGCTTCTTAGTAAGCAATCAGCTTCCAATGTGAAGTTTGGTATTGGTTTATATCACACTGCTCCTCCTACAGATTTTGCTTCAAGAGCAGAAGTGAAATCTGATGGAGAAAGCAATAACCAATCCACCTCATCATGTGATTCACTTTCTGATAGAGCACCATCAGAAGTTGAAGTTAGTATTATTCCCTCGTTGAACCTATCAGCTTTCTTGATGGTTCAAATACTGACACTCACATGATCAAAGACTTGATCAACTCAGGAGTTATTTCTGGAAGTCCTGAAAGGACTGAAGAGCAAGGTTTAACACCTGAAGTTCAAACTCCAACTACTGTCAGCACTGAAGAGAAGAAAACTATCAGTGGAAAGGGTTTGAAGACTACTAAAGAGGAAGTCAAGAATCAAATAGTGCTTCCAAAGTGCTGAAGAACAAGTCTTCAGTAGTTTCATTCTCTTTAGTTGATGATCACATAAGATGAAGAAGAAACCATGTGAAATATGTGGTTTGTTCAATCATCTTACAGATGATTGTTGGTACAAAAGAGGATCCAAACTCAAACATAAAGGAAATTAAAGAGAAAATGGTTAAAATGAAAACTGAGTTTGAAGCCACATTTGTACCAGCAACATCAAATCCTGTAACCCTTAAGTCCAAAAAGAATCCAAAAAGGAAGGGGTTAAACAGTAACAGCTGAGATTGGTCAAAAGAAGAAGGTGTAACATAGGAACTTATCAAACTCCAATGCCAATGTGTCTGGAGAGCTGAAAGCTTTATCACAAAATCAAACACAGCTGGTTATGATGGTTCAACATCTATTGGGAAGAGCTAACCAATTAGATGTTCCTATGTTGAAACCACAGAAAAGGAGGTCCAAGCCAAAGGATTCCTCTTCTTCACCATCTTCTTCCTCTTAGGCTGTTGTTTCCAACAAACCTATTAGTTTACCATCTGTTGATGAGAACAGGCCCAAAACCAAAAAGGTTTGGGTCTCAAAATCTAACTACTTTGTTGTGTGTTTGCAGGGTTCTTCAACATGCCACAGAGGCATCTGTATGTAGACAGTGGAGGATCCATGCATATGACAGGAAACAGATCACTTCTTAATGACTACTCTCAAGGAAGGAAGGGGTTTGTGTCATTTGGCAATGATGCAAAGGTTACATCATCGGCAAAGGCTTTGTTTTCAATGGGGAAAAATTTGATGATGTTAACCATGTGGAAAATCTCAAGTACAACCTCTTGAGTGTCAGTCAAATGTGTGACAAAGGCCATGTTGCTCTTTTCACCAGTCAGAACTGTCGGATTCTATCATCCAAAGTTCTAAGTTTGATTGATAAGGTGTTGGATGAATACACTTCCTGAAGGCCAACAGGACAGGAAGAGTGTATGCCTTAGATCTTTCCAAGAAAATAGATCTCAAAGGCCATCCTTGCCTATTTTCCAAGGCTTCCCCTCAAGAATCTACTCTATGGCATACAAGGCTG
Organism: Flaveria trinervia; assembly: GCA_025506515.1. Taxonomy (NCBI): domain Eukaryota; kingdom Viridiplantae; phylum Streptophyta; class Magnoliopsida; order Asterales; family Asteraceae; genus Flaveria; species Flaveria trinervia. The sequence continues at coordinate 35,826,785 of CM046449.1, read as the reverse complement.
GGTCATGTTAATCTTAAAAACATAAATCAGCTGATAAACCATGGTTTACTAAGGGATTGCCTATGAAGGAGTTCAAATGTGAAGATAACTGCACTGCTTGTTTAAAAGAAAACAGCACAAAGCTTCATTTCCCTCCATAGAAGAACCTATGTCCACTGCCTGCTTACAGCTTCTTCACATGGATCTCTTTGGTCCTGTGAGAGTGATGAGTATGGCTAAGAGAAATACTGTCTGGTAATTGGATGATTACTCCAGATTTGTATGGACTTTCTTCTTGCATTCAAAGGATGAGGCAGCTCAGAAGATTATCAACTTTGTGTTGTATGTTGAGAAGCAGTATTCCCTCTCAGTCAAGTGTATTAGAAGTGATAATGGAACAGAATTCAAAAACAATACACTTGATGAGTTCTACCTCTCAAAGGGAATTAAGAGGCAGTTTAGCATTCCAAGAACTCATGAACAAAATGGAGTAGTGGAGAGAAAGAACATAGCCTTATTGAAGCTGCAAGGTCCATGTTGGCTGATTCTGGACTGCCAATGACTTTTTGGGCTGAAGCTGTCAATGCAGCTTGCTATGTACAGAATAGAGTTCTAGTAGTATCAGAGGTTGATGAAGACTCCATATGAAGTTCTTCATCATTTGGCCCCTCTAATTTCATTCTTCAGAGCTTTTGGGTGTCCTTGTTTCATTCTCAATACACGGATCAACTCCAAAAATTGATCCTAAGGTGGATGCAGGGTACTTTGTTGGTTATTCATCAACTTGCAAAGCATACAGAGTCTTCAACTGCAAAACAAAGATGGTGAAGAGACTCTACATGTTAAGTTTAATGAATCTCCAAAGGACAGATTCCATAAAGCCTTGTGGAGCTATTTGATTTGGACATACTGCAATATGTTCCTTATCAAACTCCTGCTGTTGCTCCTATCAACAGTTCACCACCTGATGGTACTGCTGGTGCTGATGATGATGATAGCAGTACTCACCTCTTCAGGTTTAGTGACCAATTGTGTCCTCTAAACCTATGCTCCTATAGCTTCAGTAGCTTCATCCACAACAAGTGCTGATGAGATTTCTGCTCTTCAACTTCATTTGAGTTGCCACCATCTACATTGTTTCAAGAGTCTACATGAACATCTGTTGCTGCTGAAGGTTCTACACACACTTGCACTGATCTCATTGTTTATCAAGAGCTGAAGAATCACCCAACGTCTCAAATCATTGGTGATATCAATGCTGGAGTTTCAACAGAAGTCAATTGTCCAATTTTGCTTCTATGCTCTCTTCATCAGTTAGCTAGAGCCAAAGAATATCATGTTGCACTTAGAGACAATGGCTGGTTGAAGCAATGCAGCTTGAGCTTCTTCAGTTCAAAAAGCAGCAAGTGTGGGAGCTTGTTCATCTTCCCCCAAGTAAGTGTGCAATAGGCACTAAATGGGTGTTTAGGAATAAAACAGATGAAAATGGGCTTATTGTTAAGAACAAGGCTAGACTGGTTGTTCAGGGGTTTGCACAGAAGAAGGTATTGATTATGATGAAACCTTTGCCCCTGTAGCCAGACTGGAGGCAATTAGATTGTTCTTAGCCTATGCTGGACTCCACAATCTTAAAGTTTTTCAAATGGATGTTAAAAGTGAATTTTATATGGTAAAATAAATGAAGAAGTTTATGTGTGTCAACCACCAGGTTTTGAGGATAATAAACACCCAGATGGGTATACAAGCTTGATAAGGCTCTTTAGGGTTGAAACAAGCTCCTAGAGCCTGGTATGAGACATTATCTAACTTTCTTCTGCAAAATAATTTCACTAGAGGCTCCATAGATAAAACCTTATTTATTAAGAAGGTGATCAGCATAAGCTACTTGTTCAAATTTATGTTGATGATTATATTTGCATCCTCTGATCCCCAGTTTTGTGATGATTTTATAAAATTAATGCAAAGGAAGTTTGAAATGAGGCAATGGCAGAATTACAGTTCTTTCTAGGCTTGCAAATCAAACAAAAAGCTGATGGAATTTTCATTCATCAGTCTAAATATACAAAAAAGATTTTAAATAAGTTTGATTTACAAAACTGTAAGCCCTGTTCTACTCCCATGTGCAACACCACACAATTGGATATTGATCAGAAAGGTAAAGCTGTTGATGAAACGCTTTACAGATGTATGATTAGGTCCTTGATGTATTAACAGCTTCTAGACCAGTAGATATGTTTGCTACATGTGTTTGTGCTAGATTTCAGGCTGCACCTAAAGAGTCTCATCTGATTGCAGTCAAGAGGATCTTTAGATATTTGCAAGGTACACAATCTCTAGGTTATGGTATTCCACTGGGCACTCTTGCAAATTAGTTGCTTTCTCTGATAGTGACTATGCAAGGTGTAAGTTACCAGGAAATCAACTTCTGGTGGATGTCAATTCCTAGGCAACTATTTGATTTCTTGGCAGAGTAAGAAACAAACATCTGTTGCTACATCCACGCGCTGAAGCCGAGTACATTGCTGCTGCAAGTTGTACATCCCAAGTACTCTGGCTTCAGAATCAACTTTTGGATTATGGCATTACAGAGACTAAGACTCCGTTATTAATGGATAGTGCTTCAGCTCTTTGCATTGTCAAAAATCCAGTCCAGCACCCTAGGACCAAACATATAGAAATTAGACATCATTTATAAGAGATTGTTTTGAAAAGGGTCTAATTAATCCTATGTTTGTGCCTAGTGCTGATGAGCTTGCAGACATTTTTACTAAGCCTTTGGATAGTTCAACTTTCCACAACCTGGTGTTAAGGCTTGGTATGCTGCAGCTAGAATAAGTGACAACTACTGATGATCTCAGTAATTACTGATGATCATTGGTAACCATGTCACATATAAGTACTGATGAGTTCCTTTACCCTCAGCAGTTTTTATAACTACTGAAGGCTAAATGCCTCACAAGTACTAAAGTACTATATCTGTTCTAAACTACTGATGTAGTTACAACTACTGATGTAGTTACAACTACTGAAATCAGTAAAAACAGATAAGTACTGACGTCCTATGAAACACCTGAAAAGCAGATGAAAAGTCTGATGAGTAAGTGTTGAGGACAGTATGAAACAACTGAAAAGCTAAGAATTGACGAAAACAGCTGATGAGTAATTTCTCTTCAGTTGTTTCTACAACTGCTGTTTCTAAACAACTGAAGCAAACCACAGTCTTCAGTAGTTTCACAACTACTGATCTAATACCAAGTCTTCAGTTGTTTACAACAACTGATGGCAAACCACTGTCTTCAGTAGTTTCACAACACTGATGACAAACACCAAGTCCTCAGTTGTTTACATCATATGAAGTCAAAACCACGACCTTCAGTAGTTTCATAAATATTGATGGTTAACACCAAGACTTCAGCTGTTTCAACGTCTGATGGTCAAAACCAAGTCTTCAGTTTGTTATAACACCTGATGACAACACCACCACTGTCAGTCGTTTTAAACCTCTGAAGGTTAATACCACGTCATCGGTAGTTTCAAACAGCTAATGACCACACCAAAACCTTCAGTAGTTTTCTTTCAGCCTTCCTATCCCAACCCTATAAATACCTGTCTTCTTCTCAAACGTTCCATTAGCCGTTCTTCTGCCTTCATACTCTCAAAAATGGCAACCATGAGTCTAACCTCACGAAATCGGCCTTCTGGACAAAGTTTGATCACGCCATAGACCTAATGGCTGATTCTCAGTATAGTACTGCTCTGCTCTTAAACTCGACCATCTACCCAGAGTCACTAAGTCAGTTTTGGTCCAATGCCTACGTTCACACTGATGTGCCTTCCGGCCAAATTTCTGTTCGGTCATTGGTCAACCAAAAACAAGTAGAGGTTACACTTGATAGCATTCGTCGAGTGCTAAATTTACAAGATGCTACTGTTGTGACTGAGTACCCGAAGGGCACAACTGATATGTCCTTCATCAACAATGGGTACGACGGAAATCTTCGAGCTGCTACCATACTGAAGAAGAACTTCCCTGATGCTGAAAGACTGATATTTCATATGGTGAATGTTTGCTTAGCCTCGAAGACATCCTCATGGGATCAAATGTCTTCCCGGTGCCAACAGGTATATATTCAATTCTAGAACCACAAACCTTAATTTTCACAAATTGTGTTTCTAGAAATCAAAGATCTGGCAAAGAAACCTGTGGGAAACAGATGGCTATTATATCCCAAGTTTTTGATGGCCATAATTTAAATGAATTACAAACTGATGGCGTTGTTGTCCTTGGAGTCCCTGCACCAGCTGTTCTAGCTGAGGTATACTCCAGGCATAACTCTGACCAATCTCTCAAAGAAGCTGCCCGTTTGCTCAAACCCAAGCAAAGGGAACCCACAGCTTCAACTGCCAGATCCGAAGTCCCCACCAAGCCAAAATCCAAACCTAAACAGCTAATAAGGGAGATGAGTCCCCTGATGATGCTCCTGTACCACCCAACAGATAAACCTATTGGTTCAAACCCTCCAGTAGTGTAAAGACTCAACCAGCAACAGCCGCACAGGTATCCTCTCAAAAGGATCCTGTTGCAACCACTTCAGGGGAAACCACATTACTGAGACCTCTCTCACTTGAGGAGGTTATTATTGAAGAGCATCCCTCTCCCCGGCAATCAGCTTCTATCCCCTCTCCCCATGCAAATGCCCCCCAAAGTCCAATCATTATAATTGCTAATGTGCTGACTCAGCTCCATGCCTCTCCTCCTCCCCAACCCACCAACAAAGGGGGAGACAACAACAATTAAGGAGAGGATACACATGCTTCTGACAACCCACAGCACTGGGGTTTAAATGTTCTATCTCCTGGTGTGGATATGGAGATCAGAACATCTGGTGAGGCTGCCACCTCTTCTGAATCGGCATATGATCAGACTGAGGTTGGTAACATAACTAAGACCTCACCAGAGGCAACAGCTGATGAAGGACAAAGTCCTGAGGCTGGAAGTCCCCAGTTCCAAGACAAAGGGGCACATGCTACATCTGGTCTACACCCAGTGCATGTCATCCTTCTACAAGCAGGAGGTCAGGTGATTCAGCATCTGCTGATGATGACCTGGGCTTCTTTTATGATGTTCTTACCCAGAACATAATCCTAGAGGAGGAAGTCAGTAGGCTGCAAAAACTACTTGACCAACTCTCTTAGGGAGAAAGACCATCTGCCACCACATCACCCAATAGATGGCACCTTCCTCTGAAGGTCACTTAAACACCAGCCACTCAAAGAATCTCAGCCACCTGCCTCTGTTTCTGGCACCATTTCTCACGACCAAAACCCCCATGAGCAAATGGATGCTATCCCTCAAAATCCCCTATCTCTCATCACACCGCAGATAACTGAACTTGTCATTAAAACTGTTGATGAGAGACTTTCTTCTGTCTTAGAACCTATAGTGGAGGATGTACTGAGCCAAAAGCTTTCTGCTGATCAAACCCTTAAAACCAATGCACCCAAAAAGGGGAGATTCCAGCAGTGAAAGCTAAAACAAAGAGGATGGAGAAGGAGAAAGAGAAAGAGAGGACAAAGAAGTGGAAATAAAGAAGGACTGTGTGTATGAGACCGAGAAAGAGAAGAAGAATGAGAATGAGAAGGGAGCTGAACAAGAGAAAAAACTAGAATGAAATGGTTAAAGAGGCTGATGCTGAACACAGCAGATCAATGGACAATATCATTGATCAGCTGTTTAGGCAAGGTTTCACTACTAAAAAGCTGGACTCTAAAATAAGAAGATTAGAGATCGAAGAGTCAACAAAGATGGGCCAGCTACAGCACAATGGATAGAGAAAGACTTGAGATCATGATCAGATTTATCAGCAAATACCTTGGGAGATCATTGATCGAAATAAAATCATGGACCAGGGATAGCATCTTGCCATAACCTCCATGATCTGTTCGTCTGAGGCATAACTAAGGGATTAGTAATAGAAGCTTTGAATGAAGCAGGAGCAGGGAGCAGGACTGAGCTAGCCAAACACTCAAAAGCCACACTCACCTCCAAAATGCTAACTCAGCCTGTCAACATTCCCTCTCCAAAACAACCACAACCACAACCCACAAAACCAACTCCCTTACCCTTAAAACCAACAGCCGATGATGCACCTATGCAGAAGAAGAGAAAGGTGTTGAGGCGGAAGAAGAAGATGATGATGATGAAGACAGGCTGCCGATCACAGCTGTTCTGCAGTTGCCTAAGGCCAAAGATCTCTCTCTTGCAATAACTCCTGAGCAACAAAGAGATGCAATCAACAAAATGAAAATTAAGAAGAAGAAGAACACACAGATTGCACGATGAAGAGTTTTGAGGAGAGTAGATAAAGCATATGCAGCCACTTCCTCCATCATTATATGAAGAAACAAGCTCAAAGGATTTATACTCTTAGACATATTTTCAGTATGTGAAAAAAAGAAGTAGAATTGGCCTGATCTAGGGTGGTGGCAATCATAAAGAAAAAAAATATCCCTCAGAGATACAATGGGCAAGTGAAAAAGATTGTAGATGAAGTGATCTCCTTAGCCCTTGTAGTCTATCACCCTGGGAAATCCTGGAAGATTTCAAAAAGGCCTACACCTCAAACATGCCCCCACAAAAGGAGGAGTTACCACTGCTGTTAGAAGGTCATCATCCTGATGAATTGCTTACAGACATATTACAACAGTGTTTTGGACCAAAAGAACCAATGAGCCAAGATCAGAAAATCTCTAAGTCCCACACTATCACAACAACTGCTGAAAGCCTCATCAGTAGTTTGACAAGTGCTGAAGACTTCAACAGCTGAAGATCAAGTGCTGAAGACCTTAACAGCTGAAGAACCAAAGTGCTGAAGTACAACAGCTGAAGAACACAAGTGCTGAAGCTGAAAGACCAAAGTACTGAAGTACAACAGCTGAAGAGTTCACAAGTGCTGAAGATCAACAACTGATGTACAAAGTCTGAAGACAAAGACTGAAGACATCAGCTGATGATATCTACTGAAGTCATCAGCTGATGAAACGCCTGAAGGTCAAAGTCTGAAGATCAAGTACTGAAGCCTCAGTAGTTTGTCACAACTGCTGAAGAGTACTTCTTCAGTAGTTGTGATATCAGTAGTTTTATGTTTTATGTTTCAGTAGTTTTGTAAAACGACTGAAGAGCTTGTTCTTCAGTCGTTGTAGTTTCAGTAGTTTTATATTTTGTACTTAACTTGCTGATATGTTCTCAGTAGTTGTGAACATTTCAGTAGTTTGTTAAGATTAGTTATTTCTGTATTGGATCTGCCAGTTGTCACTTTCCGTGATAACAGCAGTGACTGTTGCACTCTATATAAGGAGTGACAACCCATTGTAATCATGAGCGATATGAGCAATTGAATGGAATGTTTGATTGATTTGATTAGAAATATTCTCCATCTATAAACATTCCTAGAAATCAGAAATTCATATTCTCTCCCTATAACCGTATGCGATCTTAACGCTTACATATATTTTTGCTTGCTACAATTTGTCTAATTCGTTTGTGTATTCGCTGCTTTATATTCTGATACATCAAACTTGTGATCACTGATCCTGTCAAATGGTATCAGAGCAGGTTAATCATTGATCGATCTAATAATTGATCATTGAAACTGCTATTCAAGATCCAAGTTTGATTGAATTAGCTTTTGTTTTTGCAAGAAACGGTTATAGAGATTGAATTTTCTGTATTTCTGCTCATTCATCCTGAGATCTTATTCTTGGTTCTCATTGAGTTTGTTGTGGTTTGTCTAAAACTTTTTAAAACTTGAACTAAACTGTTTTTGAACTGAAAATGACCACTCCCTCCAATGATCCTCACAATACTGGTTCCTCAACCAAGCCTCCTATGCTGGTTAGGAATGAGTATAACATATGGCAAAGACGTATGCTCCATCACCTGTCTGTTAACAGCGCAGGGTGTTGGACATCAGTGGTACATGGTCCACACAAGCCTATGGTGAATAACCCGGAAACCAATCAAATGGTTCCGAAGAGGAGGGAGCAATACTCAGATGAGGATAAAAAGTTGCTTGAGATTGATGCAAAAGCCCATGGAATTCTGGCCATGGCTTTGCCCAATGAAATCTATTCTGGGCTAATGCATCATGAAACTGCCCATGACCTCTGGATTGCTTTGAAAGAACAATTTGGAGGAACAGATGAGGTCTTGGCAAATAATAGAGAAATTCTTGCCCAACAATATGAGACATTCTCTCATAGAAAGGGAGACACTGACTCAACAATATGAGCGGTTTTCTTGTTTGATCTCTGAACTAAAAATGGTCAAACTTGAATACACCAATATTCAGATGAATAACAGATTTCTCAGATCACTGCCTGAGAGATGGGACACATATACTATTGTCCTACGCTCCAGTGCAAGTTTGGACAAACTATCTCTCACCCAACTCCATGGGAAATGCTCACTTTTGAGAGAGAGAGATAGAACAGAAGAGAAAGCTGTCTTCATCTGGAAAGCTCACTGAAGACTTTATCAAGGCAACACTGCCTTGGTGGGTCATGAGTCAGAATATGCTGCATCTGAATGCCAGTATGATGAGCATATTAATTTCTCTTCGAGCACTTCTAATTCTGCATTTGTAAGTGTTGATGGTCAGTTTACTGGTGGTAATAATGACAATTTATGTTTCATTATGGATGATCTCAAGGGGATTGCTGATGATGACTTAGAAGAGATGGATATTTTGAGCCAAATGGCCTTGATAAATATCAGATCTCAGAAGTTCTACAAAAGAACTGGAAGAAAATTCCCAGGACTCTCTGGCAAAACCAAAGTTGGTTTTGACAAGAGCAAGTTGAGGTGTCACAAATGCCAACGGCTTGGACACTTTGCAAGAGAGTGTAGATCAACTGGATCAAACTCTACTGCACCCTTTGTGACTTTTCCTGGCAACAGTCAACAAAACAGAGGGCAACATCCTGTCACATCTAGTCATCATCCTCAACAACAATCTCCGGCATATTTTGTTCCTCAGGGTCAAATGCCTTATCAGTACCCTTGTTATTACATGCCACAGTCAAGTCAAGTTCAAGTTCCTATGACACCACAACCTCATGCATTACCAGAACCTCAGCCTTCCCATCTCATCAACAACCTTCATCTCAACAACACAGCTTCTTCACCCCAGGAGTTGTTGACTGGAGCAGTTTACCAGATGACTTGTCTGGTCATGATCAACTGTTCTCAGGTGCTGGTCAACATGGTGGTGACAGTCCCTTTGGGAATCTAGCTCTTATGGCTTTGGAGTCTGCTGATACTTCATCTTCCAATGCCTCTACACCTCAGGTATCACAGGTATCCTCTGAGGCAAAAGCCAAATTATGTTCTGAACAATGCATAGCAGCATTTGCTTCCATTAGAGAAGCAAATGTAGCTTTAATTAATAAGAACATTGAGCTAGAACAAGAATTTCCAAAAACAAAGCTGAGTTTGAGTTTGTGCTCAAAGATATAAAAATGATGAGGTTATAAACTGAATTGCAAAATAATTGATGATAAGGCTAGAGAAGATGTACTTTTAGAGAAGTACAAAGATCTCAAAGAAACCCTTGCAGTTACCCAGGTCGAGTGTGATAGATGGGTACAATCATGCAAAGGTTTTGAAATGCTTCTTAGTAAGCAATCTGCTTCAAATGTGAAGTTTGGAATTGGTTACAATCACACTGCTCCACCTACAGATTTTACCCCAAGAGCAGAGGTAGAATCTGATGGTGAGAGTGATAACCAATCCATCAAGTCATGTGATCTACCTTCTGATACAGCACAATCAAGAAGTAGCAGTCAGTATCAAGTCCTCTTTGAACCTATCAGCTGATGTTGATGGTCCAAATGCTGACATTCACATGATCAATAAGTTGATCAACTCAGGAGTCAATCCTGAAGGTCCTGAAAGGACTGGAGAGCAGGATTCAACTCCTGAAGTTCAAACTTCAACTGCTGTCAGTACTGAAGAGAAGAAAACTGGCAGTAGAAAGAGTTTGAAGACTACTAAAGATGCTGTCAAGAAAGCAACCAATGCTTCCAAAGCATTGAAGAACAAGTCTTCTGTTGCTTCACCATCTTTAGTTGATGCAACCTAAGATGAAGAAGAAACCATGTGAAGTATGGGTTGTTCAATCATCTTACAGATGATTGTTGGTACAAAAGAGGTTCCAAACTCAAACAAAAGGAAGAAATTAATGAGAAAATGGTAAAAATGAAAAATGAGTTTGAGACCACATTTGTATCAGCAACATCAAATCCTGTAACCCTTAAGTCCTTAAAGCAATTCAAAAAGGAGGAGTTAAACAGGTGACAGCTGAGGGTGCTCAAAAGAAGAAGGTGCAACATAGGACCTTATCTAACTCCACTAGCAATGTGTCTGATGAGCTGAAAGCTTTATCACAAAATCAGACACAGCTGGTGATGATGGTACAACATCTGTTGGGTAGAGTTAACCAACTAGATTCTCCTATGTTGAAACCACAGAAAAGGAGGTCTAAGCCAAAGGACTCCTCTTCTGCACCATCTTCTTCCTCTCAGGCTGTTGTTACAAATAAACATGCTAGTTTACCATCTATTGATGAGACCAGGCCCAAAACCAAAAAGGTTTGGGTCTCTAAAACTAACTGATTGTTTATTATTGCAGGGTTCTTCAACATGCCAAAATAGCATCTGGTATGTAGACAGTGGGGGATCCATGCACATGACTGGGAACATCTCTCTTCTTCATGACTACTCTCAAGGAAAGAAGGGATTTGTCTCTTTTGGCAATGATGATGCTAGGGGTTACATCATCGGTAAGGGCTTTGTCTCCAATGGAGAAATCAAATTTGATGATGTTAATCATGTGGAAAATCTCAAGTACAACCTCTTGAGTGTCAGTCAAATGTGTGATAAAGGCCATGTTGCCCTTTTCACAAGTCAAAACTGTAGGATTCTGTCATCCAAAGTTTTGCCCTTGATTGACAAGTGTTGGATGATCACACTCTCCTGAAAGCCAACAGGACAGGAAGAGTGTATGCCTTAGATCTCTCTAAGAAGATAGATCTCAAAGGTAATCCTTGCCTATTTTCCAAAGCCTCTTTTCAAGAATCTAAACTATGGCACAGGAGGCTTGGTCATGTTAATCTCAAAAACATGAATCAGCTTAGCCACAATAGTTTAGTCAGAGGCTTACCAATAAAGGAGTTCCACTGTGATGAAACTTGCACTGCTTGTTTAAAAGGAAAACAGCACAAGGTCTCATTTCCTCCTATTGAAGTGTCCAAGTCCACTGCCTGCTTGCAATTACTGCATATGGATCTATTTGGTCCTGTGAGAGTAATGAGCATGGCAAAGAAGAAATACTGTCTGGTAATTGTGGATGATTACTCCAGATTTGTATGGACTTTCTTTCTACATTCAAAGGATGAGGCTGCTCAGAAGATTATCCACTTTGTGCTGTACATTGAGAAGCAGTATTCCCTTCCAGTCAAGTGTATTAGGAGTGATAATGGAACTGAGTTCAGAAATCATACACTTGATGACTTCTATCTCTCAAAGGGAATCAAAAGGCAGTTCAGCATTCCAAGGACTCCGGAACAAAATGGAGTAGTGGAGAGAAAGAACAGGACCCTCATTGAAGCTGCAAGGTCCATGCTGGCTGACTCAGGTTTGCCATTGACCTTTTGGGCCGAAGCTGTCAACACAGCTTGTTATGTGCAAAATAGAGTTTAGTAAATCAGAGGTTGATGAAGACTCCATATGAAGTTCTCCATCATTTGGCTCCACTGATTTCATTTTTCAAAGCATTTGGGTGTCCCTGTTTTATTCTCAACACAAAGGATCAACTCCACAAATTTGATCCTAAGGTGGATGCAGGATACTTTGTTGGTTATTCATCTACTTGCAAAGCATACAGAGTCTTCAACTGCAGAACAAAGATGGTTGAAGAAACTCTACATGTTAAGTTTAATGAATCTCCAAAGGACAAGATTCCACAAAGTCCTGTGGAGTTATTTGATCTGGACATACTGCATATGTTCCTTATCAAACTCCTGCTGTTGCTCCTGTCAACAGTTCACCACCTGGTGGTACTGCTGATGATGATGATGATTGCAGTACTCACCTCTTCAGGTTTAGTGATCAGCTGCCTGATTCAACTAGACCTGATGTTCCTGTAGCGCCAGTAGCACCATCCACAACAAATGCTGATGAGATTTCTTCGAATTCAACTTCCTTTGAATTACCATCCACTGATTGGTTTCAAGGAAATGATTCACCATCACCATCTGTTGCTGCTGAACCGGCTACAAACACTTGCACAGATCTCATTGTGTATCAAGATCTGAAGAATCACCCCATGTCTCAAATCATTGGTGATATCACTGCTGGTGTATCAACAAGAAGTCAATTGTCAAATTTCTGCTTCTATGCTCTCTTCATCAGTCAGCAAGAGCCAAAGAATTATCACATTGCTTTAAAGGACAATGGATGGGTTGATGCCATGCAGCTTGAGCTTCTTCAGTTCAAGAAACAGCAAGTGTGGGAACTGGTTCCTCTACCTCCAGGTAAGTGTGCAATAGGCACTAAATGGGTGTTTAGGAACAAAACTGATGAAAATGGGCTTATTGTTAAGAACAAGGCCAGACTGGTTGTTCAGGGGTTTGCACAAGAAGAAGGTATTGATTATGATGAAACCTTTGCCCCTGTAGCCAGACTGGAAGCAATTCGATTGTTTTTAGCTTATGCTGCTTATCAAAAACTTAAAGTCTTTCAAATGGATGTCAAAAGTGCATTTTTGTATGGAAAAGTTAAAGAAGAGGTTATGTATGTCAACCTCCAGGCTTTGAGGACAACAAACATCCTAATTGGGTGTATAAGCTTGATAAAGCTCTTTATGGGTTAAAACAAGCTCCCAGAGCCTGGTATGAGACATTATCAAACTTTCTTCTGGAAAACAATTTCACTAGAGGCTCCATAGACAAGACTTTATTTATTAAGAAAGCTGGGCAGCATAATCTACTTGTTCAAATTTATGTAGATGATATCATTTTTGCATCCTCTGATCCAAAGTTGTGTGATGCCTTTACAAAGTTGATGCAACAGAAGTTTGAAATGAGTGCCATGGGAGAATTACAGTTCTTTCTGGGGTTGCAAATCAAACAAAAGCTGATGGAATGGAATTTTTTCATCAATCCAAATATACAAAAGATCTTTTGCAAAAGTTTGATTTACAAAACTGTAAGCCCTGTTCTACTCCCATGAGCAGCACCACACAACTGGACTCAGATCAGAAAGGTAAAGTGGTTGATGAAACACTTTACAGATGTATGATTGGGTCCTTGATGTATTTAACAGCTTCTAGACCAGATATTATGTTTGCTACATGTGTTTGTGCTAGATTTCAGGCTGCACCTAAAGAGTCTCATCTGATTGCAGTCAAGAGGATCTTTAGATATCTGCAAGGCACTCCATCTCTAGGTTTATGGTATTCTACCAACCATTCTGGTAAATTAGTTGCTTTTTCTGACAGTGACTATGCAGGGTGTAAGTTGACCAGGAAATCAACTTCTGGTGGATGCCAATTCCTAGGCAACTGCTTATTTCTTGGCAGAGCAAGAAACAGACCTCAGTTGCTACATCCACTGCGGAAGCAGAGTACATTGCTGCTGCAAGCTGTACATCTCAGGTACTCTGGCTTCAAAACCAACTTTTGGATTATGGCATTACAGAGACTAAGACTCCATTGTTAATGGATAGTGCTTCAGCTCTTTGCATTGTCAAAAATCCAGTCCAGCACTCTAGGACCAAACATATAGAGATCAGACATCATTTTATAAGAGATTGTTTTGAAAAAGGTCTGATTGATCCTAAGTTTGTGCCCAGTGCTGATGAGCTTGCAGACATTTTTACTAAGCCTTTGGATAGTTCAACTTTCCAAAACCTGGTGTTAAGGCTTGGTATGCTGCAGCTAGAATAGGTGACAACTACTGATGATCTCAGTAATTCATATTGATGATCATGAGTGCCTGTCACATATAAGTACTGATGAGCTCTTTTAACCTCAGTAGTTTTTATAACTACTGAAGGCTAAAAGTTCTCACAAGTACTGAAGTACTTCATCTGTTCTAAACTACTGAAGTAGTTACAACTACTGATGTAGTCATAACTACTGAAATCAGTAAAAACAGATAAGTACTGATGTCCTATGAAACAACTGAAATCAGCCATAAAGACTGATGAATGTGTTGAGGACAGTTTGAAACAGCTGAAAAGCTAAGAATTGACGAAAACAGCTGAAGAGAACTTTCTCCCAGTCGTTTGTACCACTGCTGTTTCATTTTAAACAACTGAAGCAAAACCACGTCTTCAGTAGTTTTATAACTACTGATGACTATACCAAGTCTTCAGTTGTTACAACAGCTGATGACAAAACCACTGTCTTCAGTAGTTTCATAACTACTGATGACAAACACCATGTCCTCAGTTGTTTCAATCACCTGAAGTCAAAACCACGGTCTTCAGTAGTTTTCTAAACTACTGATGCCTAACACCGCGACTTCAGCTGTTTCAACGTCTGAAAGGATAATACCATGTCAACGGTCGTTTAAAACTACTGATGACTAACACCACATCCTTCAGTCTTTCCTCACCCGTACCCTATAATACCCTTAACCTGAGCTCTCCATACTTCATCTTCTTCAAACCTAACGTTCTCTCCAACAAATTTCCATGGCGTCTTTGCAATTAAACCGCGACACAACTGTGTTGCCTACCTCACAAAATCGCCGATCTGGACTAAGTTCGATAATGCTATCGATCTTATGGTTCAGTCCCAATACAACAAGGCATTCCTTCTGAACCCCGTTTTACATGCCGAATCCTTGAACCAATTTTGGATGAACGTTATGTTACTACTGAGGAGAGCAGCACACGATCCCTCCGGTCAGTAGTCAACAACAAAGAAGTAGTGATTACTCCTGCACATCCGTAAAATTCTTCACTGAGTGATGCTACCTCTCCTGCTGGATATCCGAAGGGCACCATAGATCTATCATTTGCTCAGCATGGATATCAAGGTGATCTCAGTGCCACAACCATCATGAAGAAACACTTTAATGACGCTGAGCGCCTGATCTTTCACATGGTCAATGTATGTTTGGCCCCTAAGACATCGTCTTGGGATCAAATGTCCACCAAATGGCAGCAGGTATTGTATTCTATCCTTGAGCAACAACCACTGAACTTTTCAGAATTATATTTTCAGAGCTCAAAGATATGGCTCAAAAACAACTGCCAACCGTTGGATACTCTATCCACGGTTCATAATGGCATTATAATAGACCAGCTTAATGCTGAGGGACTTGTTGGCTTGGGAGTCCCTGCTACGGCTGTTTTGCCAGAAGTATACTCCCGGCACAACTCGACCGGACACTCAAACTGGCTGCCAAGCTGCGAAAACCCACGCAGCTGGAACCCACAGCCACCACCTCCAAATCCAATGTCCCCACCAAACCCCACAAAAAGAAACCCAAAATGGCTACTCAGGGAATTGAGTCCCCTGAGGATGCTCCTGCACAACAAACGCAGGATATATCCACTAGTCCAAACCCCCTAGTGGATACAATGACTCCTCCAGCCACAGCCGCTCAGGCTTCCTCTCAACAGGAGCCTGCAGCAACCCAAGGGGCACCTACTTATCTGGGATCTTCCTCACTTGAGGAGATTGCCATTGAAGAGCACCATCCACCCCAGGTGCACACTGCTTCTACCCCGTACCCCAAACAACCGCCCCTCACAGCCCAACTTTAATAGTTGCACAAGTGCTGACTCAATTGCACTCCTCACCCCCCCCAGAAACCACTTCTTACTGGGAATACCTCTACAATTGAGGGGGAGGAACACAGTGCACCTGAGAACCCACAGCACAGGGGTTTCCCAATTCTATCTCCTGGTGTAGAGAAGGAGATTAGAATATCTAGTGAGGCTGCCACCTCCTCTGACTCAGCACATGACCAGAGTGAGGTGGTAACATTGCTAAGACCTCCCTAGAGGCAACAGCTGATGATGGACATTGTCCTGAGGCTGGAAGTCCCCAGTACCAAGCACAAGGGGCACATGCACCAACTGGTCTACACCCAGTGCATGTAAATCCTGCTCTAAGCAGGAGGTCAGGTGATTCAGTATCAACTGATGATGACCTGAGCTTCTTCTCGATGTAGTTGCTCAAAACACCATTCTAGAGGATGAGGTTAGCAGACTCAAAGAGCTGCTGGCCAAGATGTCTCAGGATGCAAGTCCATCTGCCACCCTCATAACCCACAGATGGCACCTTCCCTTGAAGGTTTCCCAAACACAGAGCCACCCCAAAATCAACCACCGCCTCTGCTTCAGGCCCTACTTCTCAGGAACAGAACCCTCCTGAGCAAATAGGTGCTATACTCCAAATTCCCTCCCTCTCATCACCCCATAATCACTGATATAGTGATCAAAGCCCTTGATGAGAGGCTTTCCTCAACATTACAGCCCTGGTTGATGCTGCTGTCCACAAGACTCTTTCTGCGGTACCAACCCCTTCCTCCAATGCAACCAAAAAGGGGGAGAGTACTGCAGTGAAAGATAGAAAGAGGAAGAGATCTGGGGAAGAGAGAAGAAACAAGAAAAGCAACCTCTGCTCACGTACAAGCGAAAGAGAAGTGCTGATGATCAAACTGCTGAAGAAAATCCTTGGAGGAGCTGGTCAAAGAAGCTGACACCACACACAGCGCTCATGGATAAAATAATTGACCAACTTTCAGGCAGGGTTTGACACAGCCACACTGGATAGTGAGATCAGAAGGTTAGAGGTACAAGAGATACAAACCCGATGGGCAGGGTATGATGCTCTTGAGAAAAGAGAGAGGTTGGAAATAATGATCCGCTTTATTGCAAAATCTGGGAAGATCATTAATGGAGATCCGCGCTTCCAGGGACAGCATTCTGGCTATAGCCACCAGAATCTGTCTGTCTGAGCAATTCAACAAAGGGATCATTGTGGAACCTTGATGAGGCTGGGGCTGGCAAAAGGTTAGAGATGGCTAAACTTACAAAAGCAAAATTAACTACAAGGATGCTAGATCAACCTTCCCTTCCACTCACTCAAACAGATCCTATCCCTCAAATCTCCCAACCAACCTCTAAGCCAAAATCCAAACATCCCTCTCTTCAAAACAATCCCTTCACCAACCCAACCATCATCCAGTGATGTACCGAAGGAGAAGGGTGCTGAGGATGGAAGAAGAAGAAGAGGATGAAGATGATAGTCTGCCACTCTCTGCTGTTCTGAAGCTACCAAAGCCCCAGAGTCAATCCATGATCACACCCGACTCTCAAAGGGAAATGGTCAGAGTCAAGATAGAAGAAGAAGAACAGCAGAAACAGCACGATGAGCAACTGTTGAAGATGGTTGACAAGGAATTTCCTCAGTCATCATCTATTCAAGCCATGAAGGGCATGCTCAAAGGCTGTACACTCTCAGACACACCTTTCAGTATCAGAGGGAGAGAGTGAGAGTATGGCCAGACCCCAGGGTGAGTTCTAGAATCCATAAAAGAACTATCCCACACAGATACAACGGCCAAGTACGAAAAACAATAGAATCTACCATCATGTTGGCCGTTGTAGTCTCACCTTGGGAAATCATTGATGAATTCAAGAAAGCTCACCAAGCAAAGAAGACACCTCAAGCCTTACTAGAAAACAAGATGATTAAGAAGGGGTTGTTATACAAAAAGCTTGAAGACATCCAAAAGAATGAGCTCCAGTTACTCCTTGAAGGCAACCATCCTGATGAATTTGTATACAGGGAGGTAACTACGGTGGAGCTGAAAAATGGCAGGACCATGAAGTACTTATCAGAGTACTATGGTCCAGAGTTCTTCTTCGAAGGAGGAGCTGAAGAACTCTCTCAAGAGGAACAAATTGTTCTCCTTGAGGCCTATGTCCGTGAGTCATACAGACTCATTATGGGGAAGTGAATCTCATGAATGGGATAACAACTCTGTGTCCAGTTCCCCAAAACAGAGTTCCCATTCATACTCTGCCAAACAAATATTTGAGGTTCTTCCCAGGCCGGAGCGTACATGGGTCATCTTCTCTACTGATCAAGAAGGAAAAGACCAACATTTTTGCCATCAATAAGTGGGAGTTTAAATAAGTTAGAGGTTTTGGCTGCATTGGTTCAGGGGGAGTTTGTTGGACCAAAGAACCAATGAGCCAAGATCAGAAAACCTCTAAGTCCCACACGGTATCACAACAACTGCTGAAAGCCTCATCAGTAGTTTGACAAGTGCTGAAGACTTCAACAGCTGAAGATCAAGTGCTGAAGACCTTAACAGCTGAAGAACCAAAGTGCTGAAGTACAACAGCTGAAGAACACAAGTGCTGAAGCTGAAAGACCAAAGTACTGAAGTACAACAGCTGAAGAGTTCACAAGTGCTGAAGATCAACAACTGATGTACAAAGTCTGAAGACAAAGACTGAAGACATCAGCTGATGATATCTACTGAAGTCATCAGCTGATGAAACGCCTGAAGGTCAAAGTCTGAAGATCAAGTACTGAAGCCTCAGTAGTTTGTCACAACTGCTGAAGAGTACTTCTTCAGTAGTTGTGATATCAGTAGTTTTATGTTTATGTTTCAGTAGTTTTTAAAACGACTGAAGAGCTTGTTCTTCAGTCGTTGTAGTTTCAGTAGTTTTATATTTGTACTTAACTTGCTGATATGTTCTCAGTAGTTGTGAACATTTCAGTAGTTTGTTAAGATTTAGTTATTTCTGTATTGGATCTGCCAGTTGTCACTTTCCGTGATAACAGCAGTGACTGTTGCACTCTATATAAGGAGTGACAACCCATTGTAATCATGAGCGAATATGAGCAATTGAATGGAATGTTTGATTGATTTGATTAGAAATATTCTACATCTATAAACATTCCTAGAAATCAGAAATTCATATTCTCTCCCTAACCGTATGCGATCTTAACGCTTACTATATGTTTGCTTGCTACAATTTGTCTAATTCGTTGTGTATTCCGCTGCTTTATATTCTGATACATCAAACTTGTGATCACTGATCCTGTCACAGTGGTACTCAAAACTGGAAAAACAGGTCAAATTTCTGTCTGGAGTACTATGGGAAAGAAGGATTCTTCGATGGTGACGGCAGATGAGCTACCCATGGAGGAACAAATGTATTTTGGCGGCCTACACCAGGAATACTACAAGCTCATCGTTAGGAAGGGAGTTTCATGAATGGGGAACAGCCAGGGTCCAATATCCCAATACAGAGCTCAATCCATACATGCCAAACCAAATCTCAGAGGGCTCATTCCCAGGCCAGTGCTTATATGGAGTCATCTTGCTCAACTGATCAAGAAGGAAAAAGACAACCCATTCTGACCAAACAAACGTGGGAAAATAACTCAATAGAGTTTGCGCATTGGTTCGGGAGTTGTTGGACCACAAGAACCAATGAGCCAAATAAGAAAACTCTAAGTCCCACATGATATCACAACACTGCGAAAGGCTCATAAGCAGTTCGACAAGTGCTGATGAGACTTTTAACAACCTGAAGATCAAGTATGAAGACTTCAAACAACTGAAGAACTAAGTGTGAAGCTCAACGCTGAAGAACACAAGTGATGAAGCTGAAAGACTAAAGTGTGGAAGGTCAACAGCTGAAGAACACAGTGCTGAAGTGAAGCCAAGTACCTAAAGGTCAACAGCTGAGCATACAAGTGCATGGAAGCTGAAGAACAAAGTACTGAAGTTCAACAGCTGAAGAGTCCACAAGTGCTGACAGATCAACAAAATGATGTACAAAGTATTGATGACACAGGACTGAAGACATCAGCTGATGACATCACGAAGTCATAGCTGATGAAAAGTCTGAAGTTCAAGTTAAGACCAAGTGCTGAAGTTTCAGTAGTTTGTCAACAAAAGCTGCAATAGTACTTCTTCAGTAGTTGTGTACGTAGTTTTATGTTTTTACTTTCAGAGTTTTGTAAAAGTAACACTTAGCTCTTGTAAGAAGATGTCAGCTGCTTGACATCTTCAGTGTTTTTTTAGTGTTTCAGTAGTTTGTAAATAACGGTTAGATGTCACTATCAAGTGACATCAGCCTCGTCATCTTTCCTCTAAAGGAAGAATGACCTAAATTGTAATTTTTGCGAAAGCCATGCCAAAAGTGTGGAGTTGAATGAATATTCCTTTTGCAGAACTTTCTCTCTTATAACTAATTATGTTCAGTGCTATATCTTGGTAGTCTTGCTCGAATTGTGCTAGTGGGTACTCTATTCCGCTGCTGAAATCATTCAAACGACAACTAGGTGCTGAGGATATTATCGAAAGGGAGTGGTTTGGGGGTTGTTGTTTTGGTGGTTTAGGTGTGGGAATGTGACGGCGTTCTAGCATTTTGGAAGTGAGTGTGGCTTTAGATTGCTGGGAGTTAGTCCTGCTACCAGCACCAGCTTCATCAAAGCTTCAATAATAATCCTGTAGTGTATACTTCAGACGAACAGATCTTGGGTATTGCCAAGTGATCTGTCCCTGGACCAGCCTTGATTTCGATCAGTGATCTTCCAGATATTTTGCTATAATTGATCATGATCTCCAGCCTTTCTCTTTCCAACACATCATAACTTGCCCATCTGTTTGGATTTTCAATCTCTAATATTCTGATCTCAGAGTCAAGTTTGTCAGTGTCATGGCCTTGCCTAACCACTCATCAATGATGTTATCCATTGATTTGCTGTGTTCAGCATCAGCATCTTTTACATCCGCTCCAAGGCAGATCTTCTCCTCATCTTTCTTTTCTTGATTTCCCATGTCAGCTTCCTTCCCTTCTCTTTTCAATCTCCACAACCAACTCCTTCTCTTTTCCACTATGTCACTTGTTTCTTTCTCTTTCTCTTTCTTCTCTGCACCCCTTCTTTTGCTTTCACTGAGTAATCTCCCCCTTTTTGGTTGCATTGGTGGCAAGGGTTGATTGTCAGAAAGCTTTTTGCCCACAATCCTCATAAGGGTTGTATTACTGAGGAAAGCCTCTCATCAATGGTTTTGATCACATATCAGTGATTATGGTGTGATGAGAGGTAGGAATTTTGGAAGATAGCAGCTATTGCTCAAGGGGGTTCTGTTCCTGAGAATAGTGCCAGAAGCAGAGGCAGGTGGCTGAGAATTTGGAGTGGCTCTGTGTTAGGAGACCTTCAGATGAAGGTGCCATCTGTGGGTTTGAGAGGCAGATGGTCTTTGATCCTGAGAAGTTTTGGCAAGCAGCTCTTTGAGTCTGCTTACCTCCTCTTCCAGGATGGTGTTTTGGGCTAATACATTATAAAAAAGCCCAGGTCATCATCAGTGGTTGCTGAATCACCTGACCTCCTGGAGAATCAGGATGTACATGCACTGAGTGTAGATCAGTTGTAGCATGTGCCCCTTGTTCTGGAACTGGGGACTTCCTGCCTCAGGACTATGTCCTTCATCAGCAGTTGCCTCTGGTGAGGTCTTAGTAATGTACCAACTACATCCTGATCATATGTGCTGAAGCAGGATAAGTGGCAGCCTCACCAGAAGTTTCAATCTCCTTTCTACACTAGAAATAGAACATGTAACCCCTATGCTGTGGGTTATCAGATGCACTTTGATCCTCCCCCTCAATGGTGAGGTTGCCCAGTTGTAATTGGTATCTGGGGAGGGGTGAGGAGTGCAACTGATCAGCACTTGTGCAACAATAATGTAGGACTTGGGGGGGCGGTTGCATGTGGATTGGGGTAGAAGCAGATTGCACCTGGGGTGGAATGGTGCGCTTCAATGGTAACCCTCTCAAGTGAGATAGGTTCCCAGAGTGTGGGTTCCCCAATATTGGTTGCAACAGGATCCTGTTGAGAGGATACCTGTGCGGCTTTGGCAGGTGAGTCATGACACAACTGGGGGTTAATTCCAGTATGTGCTTCCTGTGTTTGTGATACAGGGGCATCCTCAGGGGACTCATCTCCCTGAGTAGCCGTTTTTGGTTTTTGGATTTGGTTTGGGGGGACTTTGGTTTGGAGGTGGTGGCTGTGGGTTCCAACTGCGTGGGTTTTCGCAGTTTGGTATCTGTTTAGTGTTGGGTCAGAGTTGTGCCTGGAGTATACTTCAGGCAATACAGCCGTGCAGGGACTCCAGGCCAACAAGTCCCTCAGCTTGCAGCGATTCTCTATGATGGCCATATGAATCGAGGATATAATATCCATCGATTAGGAAGAGATTTTGATTTTAGGCCATATCCTTAGTTCAAGAAAAATAATTTCAGAAAAGTTTAAGTCTTGTTGCTCAAGGATAGAGAATATTACCTGCTGCCACCTGGTAGACATTTGATCCCAAGAGGAATCTTAGAGCTAAGCAGACATTAACCATGTGAAAGATAGACGTTAGCATCATGGAAATGTTTCTTCAGGATGGTAGAGGCCTGAGGTTTCCCTGATACCATGATGGGCAAAGGATAAATCAGTTGTGCCCTTGGATACCCAGCAGGGAAGTGGCATCATTCAGGTTAGGGTTGGGCGAATGATTCCGGAGTGATGACCACTTGATGATTGTTAACGAACGATGGGAGGAGACTCGGTTGTGTTTCCCAGTTAGAAGGGTGACGTTCATCCAAAACAGGTGAAGATTCGACATGAATGGTGGGTTTAGAAGGAAGGAACGTATAAAATACTGAAAACCATGGTTTTGACGTCAGAGTTTGAAAAACACTGAAGACCTCGGTTTGGTCGTCAGGTGTTGTAAACAAATGATAACTTGGTATAAGTCATGAGTAGTTGTGAAAACTACTGAAGACATGGTTTGTCATCAGTGGTTGTAAACAGCTAAGAGGGTGTTAGTCATCAGTAGTTGTGAAACTACTGAAGACATGGTTTTGTCATCAGTTGTTTAGGAATGAAACAAAGTTGTAGAAAACAACTGAGAGAAAGTTCTCATCAGTAGTTTTCGTCAATTCATAGCCTTTCAGCTGTTCATACTGTCCTCAACACTTACTCATCAGCCTTTAGCTGTTTTCAGTGTTTCATAGGACATCAGTACTTATCTGTTTTACTGACATTAGTAGTTATAATACATGAGTTAGTTGTACTTTATCAGTTTGTTTAACAGAATCAGTATATATGTGATATGTACTAATGATCATCAGTACTATATACTGAGATCATCAGTAGTCACTTATTCTAGCTGCAGCATACCAAGCCTTAACACTAGGTTTTGGAAAGTTGAACTATCCAAAGGCTTAGTAAAAATATCTGCAAGCTCATCAGCACTAGGCACAAACTTAGGATCAATCAGACCTTTTTCAAAACAATCCTAATAAATGATGTCTGATCTCTATATGTTTGGTCCTAGAGTGCTGGACTGGATTTTTGACAATACACAGAGCTGAAGCACTATCCATTAATAATGGAGTCTTAGTCTTGTAATGCCATAATCCAAAAGTTGGTTCTGAAGCCAGAGTACCTGAGAAGTACAACTTGCAGAGCAATGTACTCTGCTTCAGCAGTGGATGTAGCAACAGATGTTTGTTTCTTACTCTGCCAAGAAATCAAACAGTTGCCTAGGAATTGACATCCACCAGAAGTTGACTTTCTAGTTAACTTGCACCCTGCATAGTCACTATCTGAAAAAGCAACTAATTTGCAAGAGTGTCCAGTGGAATACCATAAACCTAGAGATTGTGTACCTTGCAAATATCTAAAGATCCTCTTGACTGCAATCAAATGAGACTCTTTAGGAGCAGCCTGAAATCTAGCACAGACACAAGTAGCAAACATGATATCTGGTCTAGAAGCTGTTAAGTACATCAAGGACCCAATCATACATAGTAAAGTGTTTCATCAACAGCTTTACCTTTCTGATCCGCATCCAGTTGTGTGGTGTTGCACATGGGAGTAGAACAGGGCTTACAATTTGTAAATCAAACTTATTCAAAAGATCTTTTGTATATTGGACTGATGAATAAAGGTTCCATCAGCCTTTGTTTGATTTGCAAGCCTAGAAAGAACTGTAATTCTCCATTGCACTCATTTCAAACCTCTTTTTCATTAATTGTAAAATCATCACACAACTGGGGATCAGAGGATGCAAAAATAATATCATCAACATAAATTTGAACAAGTAGCTTATGCTGATCCACCTTCTTAATAAACAAAGTTTTATCTATGGAGCCTCTAGTGAAATATTCTTAAGAAGAAAAGTGGAAAGTGTCTCATACCAGGCTCTAGGAGCTTGTTTCAACCCATAAAGAGCCTTATCAAGTTTACACCCATTCAGGATGTTTATTGTCCTCAAAACCTGGTGGTTGACACACATAAACTTCTTCTTTTATTTTGCCATAAAAAATGCACTTTTGACATCCATTTGAAAAACTTTGAGATTGTGGAATGCAGCATAGGCTAAGAACAATCTAATTGCCTCTAGTCTGGCTACAGGGGCAAAGGTTTCATCATAATCAATACCTTCTTCTTGTGAGAACCCCTGTACAACCAGTCTAGCCTTGTTCTTAACAATAAGCCATTTTCATCAGTTTTATTCCTAAACACCCTTTAGTGCCTATTGCACACTTACCTGGGGGTAGAGGAACCAGTTCCCACACTTGCTGTTCTTGAACTGAAGTAGCTCAAGCTGCATGGCTTCAACCCATCCATTGTCTCTTAAAGCAACATGATAGTTCTTTGGCTCTAGCTGACTGATGAAGAGAGCATAGAAGCAGAAGTTAGACAATTGACTTCTTGTTGAAACTCCAGCATTGATATCACCAATGATTTGAGACATTGGGTGATTCTTCAGCTCTTGATAACAATGATATCTGTGCAAGTGTTTGTAGAACCTTCAGCAGCAGCAGATGTTGATGCAGACTCTTGAAACCAAGAATTTGATGGTAAACTCAAAAGATGTAGAGGAATCAGAGATCTCATCAGCATTTGTTGTGGATGGAACTGCTGAAGCTACAGGAACATCAAGTTTAGCAGACTAGGCAGTTGGTCACTAAACTTGAATAGGTGAGTATTGATATTATCATATCATCATCAATACCACCAGGTGGAAGACATGCTGCAGAAGATGATTTATCCACATGGTCTACAACAACTGGAGGTTGATAAGGAACATATTGCAGTATGTCCAAATCAAACAACTCCACAGGGTTTTGTGGAATCTTGTCCATTGGAGATTCATTAAACTTCACATGCAAAGTCTCTTCAACTATCTTTGTTCTGCAGTTGAAGACTCTGTATGCCTTGCAAGTAGATGAATAACCAACAAAATACCCTGCATCCACCTTAGGATCAAATTTTTGGAGTTGATCCTTTGTGTTGAGAATAAAACAGGGACACCCAAATGCTTTGAAAAATGAAATTAGAGGAGCCAAGTGATGTAGAACTTCATATGGAGTCTTCATCAACCTCTGATTTACTAAGGCTCTATTCTGCACATAGCAAGCTGTGTTAACAGCTTCAGCCCAAAAGGTCAGTGGCAAACCAGAGTCAGCCAACATAGACCTTGCAGCTTCAATTAGGGTCCTGTTCTTTCTCTCCACTACTCCATTTTGTTCTGGAGTCCTGGGATGCTAAACTGCTTTTGATTCCCTTTGAAAGATAAAATTCATCAAGTGTATGGTTTTGAATTCAGTTCCATTGTCACTCCTTATACACTTGACTGAAAGGGAATACTGCTTCTCAACATACAACACAAAGTTGATAATCTTCTGAGCAACCTCATCCTTTGAATGTAGAAAGAAAGTCCATACAAATCTGGAGTAATCATCCACAATTACCAGACAGTATTCTTCTTTGCCATGCTCATCACTCTCACAGGACCAAATAGATCCATATGCAGTAATTGCAAGCAGGCAGTGGACTTAGGCTCTTCAATAGGAGGGAATGAGACTTTGTGATGTTTTCCTTTTAAACAAGCAGTGCAGGTTTCATCACAGTGGAACTCCTTTTTGGTAAGCCTCTCACTAAACTATTATGGATCAGCTGATTCATGTTTTTGAAATTAACATGACCCAGCCTTCTGTGCCACAGTTTAGATTCCTGAGGAGGCTTTGGAAAATAGGCAAGGATGGCCTCTGAGATCTATTTTCTTGGAAAGATCTAAGGATACACTCTTCCTGTCCTGTTGGCCTTCAGGAGAGTGTGATCATCCAACACCTATCAATCAAATTCAGAACTTTGATGACAGAATCCTGTAGTTCTGACTGGTGAAAAGAGCAACATGGCCTTTATCACACATTTGACTGACACCAAGAGATTGTACTTGAGATTTTCCACATGATTAACATCATTAAACTTTATTTCTCCATTGGAGACAATCCCTTTCCAATGATGTAACCCTTAGCATCATTGCCAAAAGAAACAAACCCCTTCTCCTTAAGAGTAGTCATGAAGAAGAGAGTTGTTCCCTGTCATATGCATAGATCCCCCACTGTCTACATACCAGATGCTACTTTGGCATGTTGAAGAACCCTGCAATCATAAAAATTAGTTAGTTTTTGAGACCCAAACCTTTTTGGTTTTGGGTCTATTCACATCAACAGATGGTAAACTAACAGACTTGCTATGAATAACAGCCTGAGGGGATGGAGATGGTGAAGAAGAAGATTCGTTTGGCATGGATTTTTTCTCTGTGGTTTCAACACAGGAGCATCTAATTGGTTGACTCTCCTAATAGATGTTGAACCATCATAACAAGTTGTGTCTGATTTTGTGATAAAGCCTTCAGCTCATCAGACACATTAGTGCTTGAGTTTGATGAGTTCCTGTGTTGTACCATCTCTCTTTGAGCAACCTCAGCTGTTACCTGTTTAACCCCTTTCTTTGTGGATTTCTTTTTGGATTTTGGGGTTACAGGTTTTGATGTTGCTCGTACAAATTTGATTTCAAACTCAGTTTTCATTTTATCCATTTTCTCTTTAATGTTTTCATTATGTTTGAGTTTGGAGCCTTTTTATACCACAGCAATCATCAGTAAGATGATTGAATAAGCCACATATTTCACATGGCTTTTTCTTCATCTTAAGTTGATCATCTGCTGAAGAAGATGAAACTACTAAAGACTTGTTCTTCAGTAGTTGCTATCAGTACTAGCAGTTTTCTTTGCTTTAGTACCTGCTTTCTTGATATCTTCTTCAGTAGTTTTCCCACCCTTTCTACTTGCAATTTTCTTTCCTTTAGTACATGTAGTAGTTTGGGCTTGTTCTCCAGGTGTTATGACATTCTTTTTAGTACTTTCAGTACTTTGTGAAATATCACCTGGAGTGATCAACTTTATGGTCATGTGAGTGTCAGCATTTGACCCATCAACATCAGCTGATAGTTTCTGAGAGAATTAATGTTGACTTCTACTTCTGATGGTGCTGTATCAGATAGTAGATCACATGATGAAAATGATTGGTTATTGCTTTCACCATCAGATTCTACCTCTGCTTTGGGAGTAAAGTCTGTAGGAGGAGCAGTGTGATTATAACCAATGCCAAACTTCACATTGGAAGCAGATTGCTTACTAAGAAGCATTTCAAAACCCTTGCAAGAATTTAACCATCGATCACGCTGTACCTGGGTAGTTGCAAGTGTTTCTTTGAGATCTCTGTACTTCTCTAGAAGTATCTCTTCCCTAGCCTTATCATTAGTGATTTGGCATTTAAGTTTGTAAATCTCATCATTCTTATCATTAATCACAGACTCAAATTTAGCTTTGCTTTTGGAAATTGTTTGTTCTAGCTCAATGTTCTTGTTAATTAAAGCTACATTTGCTTCTCTAATAGATGCAAATGCGGCTATGCATGTTTCAGAACATAGTTTGGCTTTTGCCTCAGAGGATACCTGTGATACCTGTGGTGTAGAGGCATTAGAGGATGAAGTATCAGCAGACTCCAAAGCCATAAGAGCTAGATTTCCAAAAGGACTGTCACCACCATGTTGATAGCACCAAAGAACAGTTGTTCATGACCAGACAAATCATTGGTAAACTGCTCCACTCAACAACTCCTGGGGTGAAAAAGCTGTGTTGTTGAGGTTGAGTTTGTTGATGAGATTGGGAAGGTTGAGGTTCAGGTAATGCATGTGGTTGTTGTGAAATTGGAGCTTGAACCGGATTTGGCTGAGGCATGTAATAGCAGGGAAAAGGATATGACATTGGACCTTGGGGGACAAAGTATGCAGGAGATACAGGGTGTGATTGATGACCAGAACCAGCAGGATGTTGCCTTCTGTTTTGTAGACTAGTGCTAGGAAAAGTCACAAAGGGTGCAGAAGAGTTAGATCCAGTTGATCTACATTCTCTTGTAAAGTGTCCAAGCCTTTGGCATTTGTGACACCTCAACTTACTCTTGTCAAAACCAACTTTGGTTTTGCCAGAGAGTCCAGGAAATTTCCTGCCAGTTCTCTTGTAGAACTTCTGAGATCTAATATTAACTAAGTCCATTTGGCTTAGAATATCCATCTCTTCTAAATCATCATCAGCAATTCCCTTCAGATAATCCATGATGAAGCATAGATTGTCACTATTACTACTAGAATGACTATCAATACCAACAAATGCATGATCAGAACTGTTTGAAGAGAAATCAATATGCTCATCATAATTGTTTTCAGATGCAGCATATTCTGACTCATGACCAACCAAGACAGTGTTCCCTGGTACAAAGTCATCAGTGAGCTTTCTTGATGATGACAGTTTCCTTTTCTACTCTATCTCTCTTTCGAATGTAAGCAGTTTCCCATGAAGTTGGGTGAGAGATAGACTATCCAGATTTGCACTAGAGCGTAGGACAATAGTGTATGTGTCCCATCTCTCAGGCAGTGATCTGAGGAATCTGTTATTCATCTGGCTGTTGGTGTATTCCTGTTTTACCATTTTCAGCTCAGAGATCAAACAGGAAAAATGCTCAAACTGTTGAGTCAGTGTCTCACCCTTTCTATGAGAAAATGTCTCATATTGTTGGGAGAGGATTTCTCTGTTGTTTGCTAAGACCTCATCAGTTCCACTGAATTGTTCCTTCAGTGCATTCCAGAGGTCATGAGCAGTTTCATGATGCATAAGCCCTGAATAGATTTCATTAGGCAGTGCCATGGCCAGAATTCCATGGGCTTTAGCATCAATCTCAAACAGTTTCTGATCTGAGTATTGTTCCTTCTTCTTCAGAACCATTTGATTGGTTTCCGGATTGTTCACCATAGGCTTATGTGGTCCATGTACCACAGATGTCCAACAACCTGAACTGTTAACACACAGGTGATGAAGCATCCTTCGTTGCCATATGTTATACTCAGTCCAAACCAGCATCGGAGGCTTGGTTGAGGAACCGGTATTGTGAGGGTCATTAGAAGGAGTAGTCATCTCAGATTCAACCAAATTGAACCAAGAGAGATCTCAAAATGAATAAGCGAAAGCAGCAGAAATTCAATAATCTATAACCAGTTTTTGCAAATAAGCTAATTCAATCAAACATAGATATCAAATAGCAGTTTCAATGATCAACTGTTAGATCGATCAATGATTAACTGGCTCTGATACCATTTTTTAAGATCAGAGATCTACATTTGATTGATTTGAGAATATAGCAGTGGAGAACAAACAATGAATTAACCAATTCACAAGAACACAAAAGATATTCAAGGTAAGAACAAACGGTTATAGACAGAAAGAATTCTGCAAAATATATTTCATTCAATATTCGCTTTCATGGTAACAGAATGTCACAAATACAATTAGGTCAACACCTCTTATATAGGAGATGTGACGTCTGCTGATGTCACTTGATAGTGACATCTAACAGAATTTATTCAAACTACTGATAGTTAACACAACTACTGAAGATGTCAAACAGCTGACATCTTCATACAAAAATGCCAAGTGTTAACTATGACTACAATTACTGAAAAGAAACTACTGAAACTACAACGACTGAAGAAAATGCACTTCAGTCGTTTTACAAATACTGAAATAAAAAGAAAACTACTGAAAGGAAACCATCACAACAACTGAAGAATGCTTCTTCAGCTGTTGTAACAAACTCTGAAGGCTTCAGTACTTGTACTTGAACTTCAGTTGTTGTCAACAGCTAATGTCTTCAGTCTTTGTACTTCAGCTGTTGTTCTTCAGTACTTTGTTCTTCAGCTGTTGATCTTTAGAGTTTGGTCTTCAGCTGTTGAAGTCTTCAGTACTTTAGTCTTCAGTTGTTGAAGTCTTCAGTACTTTAGTCTTCAGCTGTTGATCTTCAGACTTTGGTCTTCAGCTTTTGAAGTCTTCAGTACTTTAGTCTTCAGCTGTTGAAATCTTCAGACTTTGTCAAACAGCTGATCAAGTCTTCAGCAGTTGTTGTGATGTCTGTGGGACTTAGAGGTTTTTCTGATCAGGCTCATTGGTTCTTTTGGTCCAATATCAAGACTTGTGTTTTTTTCAGGACACAAAGGTCCAATAAGAATTAAGGGGAAGGGCGGCCAAGGTTTCAAAAAAAAAGGTTTCCCTCTTAAATTTTATCACACATTATGTATGTTAACTAGTCCTCTTACTAGATATATACAACTAACCTTTTAATTGTATAATCTATACACCCCCATTATTAATTTGTAATGTTATCTAATTTATTTAAATAACATTACAAATAATATTATTGAACAAAATATCCTAATAAATTGTTCCATCTCATATGCAACTTGTTTAGAAAACCCATTTTGTAAATTGGTGTAAATATTAATTGCATCATCATATCATCAATTAAATATTAATTGGTGTTTACTAAGCTTGTAATTGGGTATAACCCGACTTGGATCATAACGTACTAACCACATCAATATTCTAAGTGTCTTGGGCACACAGAATCCTACATTTGGTGGGGATAAGAAGGGAGGTAAAGTTGTTGGTGAAAGAATGGTAACTAATGGTGTGCTCAAATTGGAGAAAGTAAACTATTGTGAAAATTTAAAATATAATTTAGTGAGTGTATATCAAATTTGTCATGAAAATTATACCACGTTATTCGATAACACTAATTGTCACATTCTTAAGCCATGATTTTCTGTTCTAGAAGATTGGGTCCTTCTTAAAGCATTAAGAAAAGAAAACAATATGTTTTGGATATGAACAACACCTCTATCACAACACATGACACATGCCTCCAATCTGTAACACCCCGAATTTCTATTTAAACGAAAGGAAGAGAAAAGTAAATAGAAAGAATAGATAATGAGCACAAGTGGAGGGGAAAAAAGTGTACAAAGTACAAAACCTTACTATTTTAAGGATTTAAGGGGCATGGTCGCCCATATCAGAAGCAGAAAGTTTCTTTTGCTCTCGGAGGAAGAAAGAAGAGAGAGAGAGCCCTGGTTCTAGAGAGTGAAAGAGGAAGAAGCAACTGCAAAGTGTTTGTTTTCGGGATTCAAGACCTGAATCGAAGGTGGGTCTCGAACTGGAAGTGTGTTGCTCAAAGGCTGCTCAAGGTGAGTTACTAGAACCTATTTTTAACTGATTTTCAACTGGCTTGGGGCTAGCATACTAAGTAAACATTTTGAAAGAAACCGTGTACAGCCTTATGTTCGAATGATGTATGTATTTATGTTATAGAGTTGATTATGGGTTAGTGATGATGTGTAGCATGCTTAGATGGCCTTAGTATGTTAGATCTGTGCTTGGGTATCATTGGAATGATAATCAGATGATGTTGGTAGCACAGAAAATATTTCAGAAGGTCCTGATGAACATGAATAGTGGTCTATGCACCAAAGTGTTGACCATGCACCTAAGTGTTGTCCATGCGCCCAAGAGAGGCCATGCACCTAAATAATGGCCCATGCACCCAACATGTTGGCCATGCGTCTAAGTGTTGGTCATGCGCCCAAGAGAGGACCATGCGCCTAAATTGTGGCCCATGCGCCCAATATGTTGGCCATGCGTCTAAGTGTTGGTCATGAGCCCAAGAGAGGCCATGCGCCTAAATAGTGGCCGATGCACCTAGCATGTTGGCCATGCATCTAAGTGTTGGCCATGCGCCCAATTGTTGGCCATGTGCCTAAGTAGTGCCCATGCGCCCAAGTGTTGAAACGGCTAAGTGTTGGTGATGTGCCTGCATAGTGGCAAAGCGCCTGATCAGGGCAGAAGCACCCAAATAGTGCCCATGTGCCCAGAGTGTTTTACAGGCTCATGTGTCTGAAAGGTCGCATGCGCCCAAATTGGAGTTAAGGTTTTCTAAGTGGTTTTTAAGGGGTATTATGGGGAGATACACCTGGTTATGATGTGATGGCTTATGTTTGATGTGTGTTATGTATGTATGATGTTTCCTGTATGGTGATGGTATATGTTTATGATTATGTGTATGTTCCTTATTAAGTATGTATGTCTTCCCTTGGCTTTGCGTTGAATGTTAATGAATGTAATGAAAGTATTATGTAACATTAAGTTGAAGATAATGAAAAGAGGAACGTTAATGAGTGAATAGATGCATGAATAAATGAACGAATGAACGAATGAAAGACTTGCAAGCATAGTATGAGGTGAGCGACTCTGTGTCGTAACAGACTTGAAAGAGGTCTTTGTCGCATACTCTGGTACTGTGTCAGTCTTCGGACATGAGTCGTGGGTTTGGTTACAGACCCATGCACAGTATTAGTCTTCGGATATGAGTCGGGGGTATTGCATGAGACAGGATGCACATCGCGTACTCCGGCACAGTATCAGTCTTTGGACATGAGTCGAGGGTATTGCATGAGACGAGATAATGAGGTGAGCGAATTTGTGTTCCAACAAACTCACATAGAGTTCAATTCCTCTGATTGACTCCTACGGGATCTTTGTCGCGCATCCCGGTGTTGTGTCAGTCTTTGGACATGAGTCGGGGGTTTATGAGCACGCCCCGGCACAAGATAAGCTTTCGAGCATGAGTTGGGGATATTGCATGAGACAAGATTCGAGTAATAAAGAGTAATGAGAAAAGAGATGAATGAACGTAATGAATTATCGTAATAATGTACTAAAAGGATCTTTGTCATTCGACTTAAGTAGCTGAGTGCCACGAAGAGGGTAAAGTCTGACTGGATCAAGAATGAGAAGGGAACGGTAATGTAATGCGTTGATGAAGAGAAGTTAATGAAGGTAATGAAGAAGATAATAATGATATTATCGGTATGTACGTATGATGTATGATCATGAACGATTGTAAAGTATAGTATGATTTGAAATAAAGTAAAGAACGATTTTAACGAAAGTACAATATTTTATTATATAAACTAAAACTCACTCGGCGCCGCTAACTTTTGTATGCATGATAGTTGGTAGGTATATGTTGATGCTTAGGAGTTGCAGGTATGGATGCATAAGCTACTGGGAGCATTTTGAGGCTGGCATACGTATTTTGACATGTCTTTGTATTTTGGGATGAAAACCAATGTTGTAAATGAATGAAATGACATGTTTTTAGTTATTATTGAAAGTTGTAAATTCCGCTGCAAAATAAATGTATGTTTTATAATGTTTTAAGTGCAATGAATGACCAACTATGAGGTGCTCGGGAATGGGCCTTACAAGTTGGTATCAGAGCAAAAGTTTAAGTGAATTTGTATATTTTTTTAAATACCTAATCATAAACTGAGTAGCTACGTTCCTGCAGGTAAAGGTTTTATGTAACGTTTAAAATAAGTTAACGTTAACCGCATTATGTGCGCATGTTATGTGGCTTGTGTGCTTTTGTGTAGATTTAGATAATGATGTAGTCGGGATAGGAAATGCTTGGGGTATGAAGAGTAAAGTAAGTGGCTAATCACAACTGGCCACTGTAATTAGGGACTTACTATACTTGACATAAACTGAGTTATTACCTTGAATGACCGCGTCGGTGTGTGAATCTTATAGTGTGATAAAAGATGGCCGGTGGTAGATCATCGAAAGCTTCACGAGGTAGAGGTGGCGGTGGATGTGGTGTTGAACCACGGGTCACAAGAGGAAGGTCTAGGGCTGAAAGAGTAGTTCATGAAGAACCCGAGACCCCTCCTTAGGAGGGTGGTGATGAGAATGCTAATCAGAGGGCCTCGATGAGAGAGGCAGCGTGGAGGAAATGCATCAGGTCATACAGACGATCCTACCGTCTGTGGTGACTGATGTTTTAAAGGCTATTAGAGATGGGGAGAGACACGAAACGGGTAGACCTTTGGGCGAAAGAAGACGACCCGAGACTGAAATGTTTTTCTTCTATGATGAAGAGGAAGAAGAGGAAGAGCCTGTGCCGGAGGCGGCACAAGGCTCTAACTATGGGGCGTTTCAATGATGCAAGCCCCTAACTTTTGATGGAAATGGCACTGCTGCTACAGCTCACCGATGGTGTGAGAGAGATGGAAGCGGTATTGAATATTAGTGAGTGTCGGGAGGATCAGAAAGTAAAGTTTGTTACCCACTCTTTTGTGGACTCGGCTCTGTGCTGGTGGGATAATAAGTCCAAGCCGAGGGAAGCAGGGCTATCGGGAGGATGCGATGGCCAGAGTTGAAAAGGCTGGTGATTGAGGAGTTCTATCCTCGTCGTGAGATAGATAAAGTTGAAAGAGAGTTCCTGCAACTGGAGGCGGGAACGATGACACATCAACAGTACACCACGAAGTTCAACGAGATGGTACGTCTGGTGTCGGATCAGGTGACACCTCTTTCGTGGAAGATCATGAGGTACATTCAGGGCTTGCCGGCGGACATCCGTAGGCACGTGATCGTTGCGCGACCGAGCACGTTTAGGTGAGCAGTTGACCTGGCAGGAAGGTTGTACGATGAGCAAGGGGCGACGCCGATGACAAATGAAGGGGAGGAGCGAACCTACGCTAAGAAGGGAAAAGGAAGGCGAGACATTGATGGTGGATTTGTGTATGAAGGTATGACATCGAGGACGATGATTAGAAGAGGATAGAAAGAAAAGGAGAAGTGTGCAACAAGTGTGGTAGAGGCCATGAGGGGGAGTGCAAATGGGGACAAACGCCAGTTTCCAATGCGGGAAGGAAGGCCACAGGGCGAGGGATTGTCGCACGGCTAAGTGCTACACCTATGGCGAGACTGGACACCTGAGTATGGATTGTAAGAAGTCGGAAGCAGGAAGCTCCGGTGTGAGGAAAGGGAACAGAGGCTGAAGGCTAGAGCATTTGCCATGATCAAGAGGAGGCTGGAGCGGACTCCGAGGTAACGTCAGGTATGTTCTTGCAAGTTTAGATTTATGCATCTATGCTTTAATTGTGACGCTAGTAGTTTTGATGCCGCTATTTTCTGTGATGTTGCACGTTAAGGGTAGGACGATCGTTGAGCCCTTCTATGTAAGAATTTCTATTAGTAAGTCTACCAGGTTACGTAATGCCCTAGATGATTGCGCAATAGAATTGAGAGAGGGCGCTTGTTCCTGCTAGGCTGTTCAAGACAAACATATGTAGGTAGACATGCATGTCTAGGTGACTTGATCAGTAGTCTATGACTCAAACCCCAAGTGTTGCAAGAAGATGGATTGCTCAACTGTGCACAACCAGAGTTCGGTGACGACCTACAACAATGAAGTATGAGGAAGGCTTCAACTAGGAATGCGGATTGCTTGGTTTGGAGTCAAGTAAAGCTAATACTAAAGTGCAGAGGGTCATTCCTAATTATTGCCCAGGTAGGAGAAGTGACACATTGACTAGAGCTACCTGATGAGTTAAGTGGAATTCATCTGATGTTCCATGCATCTCGTCTAAGAAAGAGCTCAACCGATGTGGATATGATCATGCTACTAGAGAACACTTAGATGGACAAAGTATCCAACCACGAGAAGCAACTGGTGGCCTTTACTAATAAGAAGAAGAGAATAGGCTAAGGAGGATGATGGTTTCACTTGTGCGGGTGGAGTGGAGCCTAAAGGGATCTAAGTTTAAATGCAAGATCAAAGAAGAGGTGAGACAGCGTTACCCGTAACTGTTCGAGAAGCGACAGGTTTCGAGGATGAAACCTCTTTATGGGGGTAGACTTGTAACACCCCGAATTTCGGTTTAAACGAATGGAAGAGAAAAGTAAATTGAAAGAATAGATAATGACAACAAGTGGATGGGAAAAAGTGTATAAAGTACAAATCCTTATTATTTTAAGGATTTAAGGGCATGGTTGCCCATATCAAAAGCAGAAAGTTGCTTTTGCTATCGGAGGAAGAGAAAAGAGAGAGAAGCCCTGGTTGGAGAGAGAGAAAGAGGAAGAACAAGCTACAAAGTGTTTGTTTTCAGGATTCAAGAGCTTAATCGAAGGTGGGTCTCGAACTGGAAGTGTGTTGCTCATAGGCTGCTCAAGGTGAGTTTCTAGAACCCCTATTTTACTGATTTTCAACTGGTTTGGGGCTATTATCCGTACTAAATAAACGTTTTGAAAGAAACCATGGGTTTACAGCCTTATGTTTGAATGATGTATGTATTTATGTTCTAGAGTTGATTATGGGTTAGTGATGATGTGTAGCATGCTTAGATGGCTTTAGTATGTTAGATCTGTGCTTGGGTATCATTGTAATGATAATCGGGTGATGTTGGTAGCATAGAAAATATTTTAGAATGTTCTGATGAACATGAACAGTGGTCCATATGCCCAGAGTTTTGGCCATGCACCTAAGTGTTGACCATGTGCCCAAGAGAGGGCCATGCGCCTGAATAGTGGGCCATACGCCCAACATGTTGGGCATGCGTCCAAGTGTTGGCCATGCGCCCAAGAGAGGGCCTCGCGCCTAAATAGTGGCACATGCGCCTAGCATGTTGGCCATGCATCTAAGTGTTGGCCATGTGCCCAAGAGAGGGCCATGTGCCTAAATAGTGGCCCTTGCGCCCAGCATGATGGCCATGCGTCTAAGTGTTGTCATGCGCCCAAGTGTTGGCCATGCGCCTAAATAGTGCCCGTACGCCCAAGTGTTGAAACGGCTAAGTGTTGGTGATACGCCTGAACAAGGGCTATGTGCCTGCATAGTGGCAAAGCACCTAAACAGTGCAGAAACACCAAAATAGTGCCCATGCGCCCAAACTGTTTTACACTTAGAATTTCAGGCTCATGCGCCTGAAAGGTCCCATGCGCCCAAATTGGACTTAAGGTTTTCTAAGTGTTTTTTAAGGGGTATTAAAGGGAGATAGGCCTGGTTATACTGTGATGGGGTATGTCTGATGTGTGTTTTGTATGTATTATGTTACCTGTATGGTGATGGTGTATGTTTATGATTATGTGTATGTTCCTTATTATGTATGTATGTCTTCCCTTGGCTTTGCGTTGAACGTTAACAAATGTAACGAAAGTATTATGTAACGTAAAGTGGAAGATAATGAAAAGAGGAACGTTAATGAGTGATTGCATGCATGAATAAATCAATGAATGAACGAATGAAAGACTTGCAAGCATATGTATGAGATGAGTGACTTTGTGTCGTAACAGACTCGAAAGAGGTCCATGTCACGTACTCCGGTACTGTGTTAGTCTTCGGACATGAGTCAGGGGTTTGGTTACAGACCCCGACATAGTATTAGTCTTCGGACATGAGTCGGGGGTATTCCATGAGACAGGATGCAGATCGCGTACTCCGGCACAGTATCAGTCTTCGGACATGAGGCGGGGGTATTGCATGAGACGAGATAATGAGGTGAGATAATGAGGCCCCGACATAGAGTTCAATCGCTGTGATTGACTCCTATGGGTTCTTTGTCGCATATCCCGATGTTGTGTCAGTCTTTGGACATGAGTCGGGGGTTTGTGAGCAGGCCCCAGCACAACATCAGCTTTCGAGCATGAGTCGGGGATATTGCATGAGACAAGATTCGAGTAGTGAAGAGTAATGCTCAAAGAGATGAATGAACGTAAATGAATTATCATAATAATGTACTAATCAAGATCTTTGTCATTCGACCTCAGTAATCATGGCTGAGTGCCACGAAGAGGGTAAAGTCTGACTAGATCTTGAATGAGAGTTGAACGATAACGTAATACGTTGAATGAATGGAAGTTAATGAACGTTATGACGATGATAATAATGATATTATCTGTATGTACGTATAATGTATGATCACGTAGGATTGTAAAGTATAGTATGATTTGAATTAAAGTAAAGAACAGTTTTAGGGAAAGTAAAGTATTTTATTATAAAAACTAGAACTCACTTAGTGTCGTTGACTTTTGTATTCATGATAGTTGGCATGTATATGTTGATGCTGAGGAGTTGCAGGCATGGATGCATAAGCTACTAGGAGCATTTTGAGGCTGGCATCCGTATTTTGACATGTCTGTATTTTGAGATGAAAACAAATGTTGTAAATGAACGAAATGACAAGTTTTTAGTTATTAATGAAAGTTTTAAATTCCGCTGCAAACAAATGTACGTTTTGTAATGTTTTAAGTGCAATGAATGACCAACTGTGAGGTGCCCGGGAACGGGGCCTTACACTATCTAAGTCATCAGAAGATGAATCTTAATTATGGCATAGAAGGCTTGTCCATTCTTACATGAAGAACATGAACAGATTGGTGAAAAATGACTTACTCATTGGATTGCCAAAGAAAGAATTTTATTGTTCAAATCATTGTTCTTCTTGTTATAATGGAAAACTGTTGGCTTTTGTTACATGTTTATCACAGCTAGTTTAACCATTTAAACTATAAAACACAGTGTATATTAGGGTTTAAACATGTTGTTAACAATTTGAAAATATGAACCATTTTAAACCAAAAACAAAACCCAAGAACAAGGATCATAAGTATGTGAAATGAAATGCTATAAAAACCAAAAAGAACGACCATAGGGTGTCCTGAAACTACCTTTCAAGAACAAGATGATGAAGTATGGATGAGATGAAGATGATGATGCTCTTGAATGTCCAGCCTCAAAGAGAGAATGCCTAAGTTTGTATACCCACAATCCTTAGCAAACACTAACTTGTTAGCTAGTAGGACACCAAAACTCAAACCCTTTCTTTCAAACCAGAAAATTTCAGCCATGATGAACTCCAAATCTGCCCAAAACTCGAATTTTTGAAGGAGAGAAGATGGAGAAAAGAGTCTAATGTATGTGAAAGAGAGTGTGTGTCACTAGGGAAGAGTGTGTATGTAGTTAAGTCTTGCATTTTAACCAAGACATAAGCTTCCCATGTCCAAAAAAGGGGTGGTTGAAACCTTTCAAAATGGGTTCCCCCCATTTTAGTTTTTATAAAAAAACTTACACTTTTAAACCTTAAGTTTATAAAATTAAAACCTCTTTTAATTTTATGATATTAACACACTTTTATTTGTTATTATTTATCTCACATAAATAATGAAACAAATAATTTCTCATGAACAACTTATCTATATAATGTTGTTCTATTACAAAGCAATATTTTAGAAAACTATTTTCTAAATAGGTGTCAATATATATTTGTATGATCTCATCAACAAATAAATATTTATTGGTGTTTGTTTAGCTGTTATTGGGTATGACCCGACTTGGATCATAACGTACTAACCACATGAATCTTGTATGTGTCTTGGGCATACAAATTCCAACAATCTCCAAGATTCATAGAAGATTGATGCGAGCAGTAAATACCGCCTAACAACGGTTTCCTATCCATAATACGTATGACTAAGTGTCATTCAATAACATCATCCCCTTCAAGTACCTTACTCAAAATGTTTTATGTGAATTAGTCATCTATCCTTTTGTCACACATGTTATGTTAAATCTCAGAGTGTAAGCCCCCGTTCCCGGGATGCTTACAGCTGGCCAATCTTTCTACATAAAACATATAATTACATTTAACTTTCATAAAACATGGCAGTGGAACATTAAAATAACTTTTCAATTAATTATAAATGCTTTTGCAGTTAATACAATCATTCATTTCGAAATCGTTCGTTCGCATTACAATGCAAAAACATTATACAAAAGAATGGTATCCAAACGAGCCAAGTAGCCGCCCCGTGCCATCCTCAACAACCTTACCTGCCAACTAGAAAATGCATAAAAAGTCAGTGATGCTGAGTGTGTTCTAATTTTACAATAAAACATACTTTACTTTTATTAAAACAGTTCTTTACTTTTGCATGTGGTCACACATCATACATACTATAGATAATATAATTATTATCTTCATCATTCATTCATCAACTTCCATTCATTCATGTTTTCTTACTTTCATTCATACGTTCATCATTACTTCTTTTCATTCCATCAAAAACCATGAACTTTACCCTATCGTCATGCATAAAGCTGGTACTGGGCCAGGGTCTATTATAGACCCCCCATCATTGTGCATAACATCCTGGCCACAGTACCTAGGGTAAATTCAGTTGTATCATTGTCATGTGCTATACCACTGTTATGCATAAAGCTGATATTGGGTCGAGGTCTATCATAGACCCCCTGTCATGGCGCACAACAGCCTGGCCACAGTATCTAGGTTAAGCAACAAAGGTTCCTTACAATGGTCAATCACAAAGAAAGACCCAGGGGTGCATCCTACTGGGGTAGCTAACCCATACGCCGTTGAACTAACACCTTTCATTGGGCGTGTTTCCAGATACAAGGCTTGCAAGACATACTTTACTTTCCGTCATTCATTAATGCTCGCATTCTTGTAACACCCGATTATTTCTTAAAAAGAAAAAAAGAATAAGAGTTGAAGAATAAAGAAAGGAAATGTCAATAAACCCAAGTTGAGGGGTTAAATGTGTAAAAAGGAAAAAAGTACAAAAGTTGGTGTAAAGGTGAGCATGGCCGCCCACCCTCACTCCACATCACTATTTTTCATCGGGTTTAGAGAGAGAGCAGAGAAACTCTCAGTTGAAGAACAAAAAAAGAAGAAGAAGATTGAATTAGAGGTAAAAATTCAAGGTTTCTATATGTTCATGTTGGGTTTTGTCTTGGTTATCTGCTTATGTGCTTGTGTTTATGCCCGTGTGTGTGTGTGTTTTGGTGTGTTTTTCGGTGTTTGAACTCAGTTTCAAAAGGGTTAGAAGGAAGATACACCCAAAGTTGCACTAGGTGAGTTTCTAGACCCCAGTTTTACTTGTTTTAAACTCTTCTTGGGGCTGAAAATGTGTTAAAACGATTTCCAAATGTTTATGTATGTATACCCATATGTATTATGCATGTTTGATGATGGTTCTTAGATTCTTACACGTTGTTCATCCTTAGAATAGCCTGGGTAAGCACTGAATAGATAGGTTTGATGTTTGGATTCGAAATTATCCTAGAAATAGGTTGAACAAAAGGTTCATGCGCCAAAATAAGATCCATGCGCCTAGAACATGCCTTAGAAATGATAAGCATATCTCATGCACTTGAACAGTGCCCTCATGCACCTAGAAAATTAGTCAAATGCCTAAGTGTAAGGCCATGCGCCCCAATAGTACCCGTGCGTCTGAATATTCCCATGAATCATGCACCCCAATAGTACCCATGCGTCTAAATTTTCCCATGCACCTAAGTTTCCATACGCCCGAATAAACCCATGCATCCAAGTGTCCATGCGTCTGAATGGGTCATACGCCCCAATAGTGTCCATGCGCCTAAATGGTTCATGCGCCTAAGTGTTAAAACAACTAAGTGTCGGCTCATGCGCATGTATAGTGATGAAACGCCTCAATAGGGCCCATGCGCCCAAATAGTGTCTAAGCGCCTAACACATAGAATTTATTACAGAATTCTTGGGAATTTGTGCACATAGGGTTTCGACCGAGGTTTGACTAGGGTTTATTAATGATGGGTTTCATGCATGATTCTGATTCTTTTATGATTACTCTTTATTTTACTATTGTTATTAATAATATTATTATTAATATTATTATTATTATTAGTATGTGACTTTACGTGGTGTGTTTATGTTCGTAACGTAAAGTATTACTAATAATAAAGAGGAAGAGCAATAAAGAAGAAAAGAGGAACATTAATAAAGTGTTAACAAATCTTGCAAGCTTACAGGAGGTACATGACCATGTTGTCGTTAGCTCAACTGTGTTGCGGGTTAGCTACCCTATTATGCACATAGGGCCAGTCAATTGAGATTGGCAGGACCTTTGCAGCGTACCCTAGGTCATTGGGTCGGCCTTGGATACAGTAAACAAAACCCTTTTGAGGGACGTATATGGCCTATCACCAGTTTTCACCGCGCATACAGTCTAAGGTATTGCTCATTGGTCCATACAGATAATGAAAGATAAAGATAAAAGATTACAGAGCATACAAGGCATACAGTAAAGAGAACAAACTGTATCTATTCATATAGTTAATGCATGCTCGCATACAAAGTACAGAGCTGTATTTCACAGAAAGAGTATGTTTCATATACAACATACAGAAAGTATTTTATTACTTTTAAAACTAGAACTCACTCAGCAATGCTGACTTTTATACATTTTCAGTTGGCAGGTAATTATTGCTGAGGATGGCATGAGGGTGAAGCTACTCGGCAGGGAGATATTGACATCCATTCGTATTTCATATTGTTGTTGTTTTGTAATTCAGTCAAACAATAATGTATTGCATAACAACAGTGTTTTCAAAAGAAATGAATGGCTTTTGTTATAATAATTCCGCTGTTTGAGTTTGTATATTTATAATATATAATGTATTAAATGCTATGGTTGACCAACTGTGAGGTGTCTAGGAACGGGGCCTTACAAGTTGATATCAGAGCCAAAGTTTAAGAGAATTGGGTTAAATAAACTTTTAAAACCTAATTTTAAACTGAAAATGGGACAATTGGAGGGATGTCAGCCTGAGTAGCTACGTACCCTCAGGTATGTCTTTTCATAATGTTAACTTTATTATGTGCGCATGCTATTTGATTTATGTGCTCTTAGTAGATTTAGATATTGATTATATAGGATAGGAAATGCTTGGGGTATGAAGAGTAAAGTAACTGGCTAAGCACAACTGGCCACTGTAATTAGGGACTTACTATACTTGACATAATCTGAGTTGTTACCTTGAATGACCGTGTTAGTGTTTGAATCTAATAGCGTGTTAGAGGATGGTTGGATGAAAATATTCCAAGACTCCTAGAGGCAGAGGCCATCCGCGTGTGACTAGGAGTACTGCTAAGGCTCCTGAGAGGACCCACGAGAACCCTGAGGTTCATGGCCGGAGTAAAGAAAATGAGAATGCTATTCTGAATGCCTCAGCTAGGGAGGCGATTGCTGATGAAGTACACCAGGTCATGCAGACAGTCTTGCTGTCTGTGGTGACTGAAGTCATCAGAGCTGTGAGGAGTGAGGAGAGAAAGGAGAAGGAGACTAAAAGGGGATCAACAGGCAAGGGAAGCAGAGGGGAGGAGGAACAACCGGAGCCTGAGGTTGTGTTGTCTGGTGAAGAGGAGGATGATGTAGTAGGGGCAGCAACTGGAGGATGCAGTTATGGGGCGTTCCAAGGGTGTAAGCCCCAACCTTTGATGGCAATGGCAATGCTGCTACCGCTCACCGCTGGGTGAGGGAGATGGAAGCCGTCTTTGAAATCAGTGAGTGTCGTGAAGACCAATAGGTGAAGTTCTCAACTCACTCTTTCGTTGATTCAGCATTGTGTTGGTAGGACAATATTGTCCAAGCTGTGGGTGCCAGAGCCATTAGGAAGATGCGATGGGAGGAGTTTAAGAAGTTGGTTATTGAGGAGTTCTATCCTCACCGAGAGATGCATAAGGTTGAGAGGGAGTTCTTACAACTTAAAGCGGGAATCATGACCCACAAGCAGTACACCACTAAATTCAATGAGATGGCGAGGCTGGTGCCAGATCAGGTGATGCCGGTATCAAGGAAGATCAAGAAGTACATCCAAGGACTACTGGTTGACATTTGCAGGCACCTGATTGCTGCTCGGCGAGGTACCTTTCGATCGGTGGTGGATTTGGCGGGCAGGCTGTATGATGAGCGAGGGGAGACCATGGTGGAGGTAAAGAAGACGAGTGGGGATGGTAAGAACTGGAATGGGAATAGGTTTGGACGTGGTGGTTTTACTCCAAACAACAAGAAGGTGAAGGTGGATGACCGTGGGGTGTTGTGAAGATCAGGGTTGAGAAGGTGTGGCAAATATGGATGGGAGCATACCGGTGAGTGCAGTATGGGAATGAATGTATGCTTCAGGGTGGCAAGCCTGGCCACATCGCTAGAGACTGTAAGAAGCCGAGAGCGGAGAGCTCTGGAGCGGAGAAGAAGAAGTCGGAGGAAGGAGAGCAGAGGGCAAGTGCTAGAGCTTACAC
The DNA here is from genome assembly GCA_025506515.1 of Flaveria trinervia. NCBI lineage: Eukaryota > Viridiplantae > Streptophyta > Magnoliopsida > Asterales > Asteraceae > Flaveria > Flaveria trinervia. Next base: position 35,782,549 of record CM046449.1, on the reverse strand, counting down.
TATGACCCGGGAGGAAGCCAGAGCTGATCCCGATGTTGTGTCAGGTATGTTTCTAGTAAACGAAACTTGTGCCTCTATATTGTTTGATTCCGGTGCTAGAAGGAGTTTTATTTCCACTACTTTCTGTGCTAAGCTGCCTGTTAGTAGTAGAAATGTCAATAAACCATTTGATGTAGAAACCGCTATTGGTTAGTCCACTAGAATTACTGATGTGATAGAGGACTGTACCATAGAACTAGAAGGTCATAGGGTTTGCTACTAGGTTACAGTGATGCCCCAAGGTGGATTTGATGCAGTACTAGGGATAGACTAGTTACCAACCTACGAAGCAAACATTGTATGTTTCAAGAAAATGAGTCGATTAGTTCCGTCTGATGGGAGGTTGGTTACGATTTATGGAGATCGCGTTACTACGACTCCGAAGATGATTTCGATGCCGGTGGCAGGGAAGTGCATGAGACATGGATGTCGTGCCTAGTTGGCATACGTGAAAGATGTGGATGCGTCGGTACCGCAATTATCCGAGGTAATAGTGGTGTGCAACTTTCAGGACGTATTCTCAGAAGACTTACCCGGCGTGCCACGGATCGCGAGATTGAGTTCCAAATTGATTTGATACCTGGTGCTCAACCCATTGCCAAAGCACCATATCCATTAGCTCCTACTGAGATGAAGGAACTCATGAGCCAATTACTCGAGTTGATGGATAAAAGATTCATTCGACTAAGTATCTCTCCATGGGGTGCTCCGGTATTGTTTGTAAAGAAAAAGGACGGAAGTATGCGAATGTGCATCGACTACCGAGAGCTGAACAAGTTGACGGTGAAGAATCAGTACCCGTTACCAAGGATTGACGACTTGTTTGACTAGCTCCAAGGTGCTAGTTAGTTCTCGAGAATAGATCTACGATCTGGCTACCATCAATTGAAGGTGAAGGAACAAGACATTCCTAAGACAGCTTTCCGTACGCGCTATGGACACTACGAGTTCCTCGTTATGTCTTTCGGTCTAACTAACACGCCAGCTGCCTTTATGGATTTGATGAATCGAGTGTACCGGCCTATGTTGGATAGATAAGTGATTGTGTTCATTGATGATATTTTGATCTACTCGAAGAGCGAAGAAGAGCATGCAGGTCACATTCGGGAGGTGTTGGAGACATTAAGAAGGGAGAAGTTGTATGCCAAATTCTCCTCGTGCGCATTCTAGTTACGCGAAGTTCAATTTTTAGGTCACGTGATAAATCCCGAGGGGATTATGGTAGACCTTGCAAACGTGGAGGCAGTGATGCAATGGAACTCATCGAAGACACCATCCGAGATTCGTAGTTTCTTGGGGTTGGCGGGATATTATCAAAGGTTCATTCAAGACTTTTCCAAGATCGCTCTCCACTAACCAAGTTGAAATGAAAGGATGTAAAGTTTATATGGGTCAAGCTCAAGAGCAAGCATTCGAGGAGTTAAAGGGAAGGTTGACTTAAGCTGATGTTTTGTCATTACCCGAAGGAAGCAAGAATTTGGTGGTTTATTCAGATGCTTCGTACTCAGGGTTGGGGTGCATGCTAAATGCAGAGAGGGAAGGTTATAGTCTATGCATCCTCACAATTGAATGTTCGTAAGGTCAGTTATCCCACTCATGACTTGGAGCTAGCAGCCGTGGTCTTTGCCTAAAAATTTGGAGGCACTATCTCTACGGGATGAAGTGCACCATATTCGCCGACCATAAAAGCTTGAAGTATTTCTTCGAGCAAAAATATCTGAACATGAGGGAGAGAAGATGGTTGGAGCTCATAAAAGATTATGACTGCGAGATCCACTATAATCCGGGCAAAGCCAACGTGGTGGCTGATGCCCTTAGCCGAAACGAGAGACCCGAGCCAATTCGGGTGAAAGCATACCAACTAATCATGACCTCCGATATGATGAAGCAAGTCAAAGAGTTTCAAGATGAGGCACTAAAAGAAGATCATCTTAATTCTGAAAGGATGAGAGGTCTGGTTGGGGAATTGGGTGAAAACACACTTGGTGTTAAAACTCAATTTGGACGAGTGTGGATTCCTCGTTTCGGGGATCTACGTGTGAGGATTATGGATGAAGCTCACAAGACTCAATACTCGATTCATCTTGGTGCCATGAAAAAGTATCAAGATATGAAGAAAGATTGTAGGTGGTCGGGTATAAAGCGCGATGTGGTGGGGTATGTGAGTAAGTGCCTTACTTGCTTACAGTGAAGGCTGAGCTTCAGAAGCCGTATGGGAAGATCCAACCTTTGGATATACCAGAATGGAAGTGGGAGCACATCACCATGGATTTCATTATGAATCTGCGCGTGCTCCAAAAGGGTACGATGCCATATGGGTTATTGTCGACCGTCTGACGAAGAGTGCTCACTTTCTATCGATCCTCGAGACATATTCATCTGAGAGGTTGGCAGATCTATTCATCAAGTAAATTGTACCTCGTCATGGTATGTCGGTGTGTCAGGATCAGTGATCACAAGTTTGATGTAATAGAGCGTAACGCAACGGAATAAGAACAAGAATTAGACAAATTGTAGCAAGAATTTGATACTCGTATGCATTAAGAAAAAATACGGTTATAACGAGAGAATATATTTCTGTAACAAGGAATGTTTCTATAATATCGAATATTAATGATCAAATCATCCTTTATTACAATAGGTCGACACTCCATATATAGAGTGCAATCGCTGCTGTTATCATGAGAAAGTGACAACTGGCAGATCTATTACAAAAATAACTAACTCTTAACAAACTACTGAAATGCTCACAACTACCGAGAACATATCAGAGTGTTAAGTACAAAATATGAAACTACTGATAAGAAACTACTGAAACTACAACGACTGAAGAACAAGCTCTTCAGTCGTTTTACAAAACTACTGAAAAACATAAAACTACTGATGAGCACAACTGAAGAAGTATTCTTCAGCTGTTGTGTCAAACTACTAAACAGATAAAACATAAAACTACTAAAAGGTAAACCGTCACAACTACTGAAGAAGACCTCTTCAGCTGTTGTGACAACGTCTGATACTTTGGTCTTCAGCACTTGTGTCTTCAGACTTTGTCTTCAGCACTTGTCTTGAGACTTTGTCTTCAGCACTTGTCTTCAGACTTTGTCTTCAGCACTTGTCTTCAGACTTTGTCTTCAGCACTTGTCTTCAGACTTTGTAATCAGCTGTTGTCTTCAGCTGTTGTGGTATCGGTATTTTTTGTGACGTCTGTGGGACTTAAAGGTTTTTCTGATCCGGCTCATTGGTTCTTTTGGTCCAACAAACTCCCCCTGAACCAATGCAGCCAAAACCTTTGACTTTATTGAGGTCCCACTTATTGTTGGCAGAATGGTTGGTCTTTTTCCTTCTTGATCAGTTGAGAAGATGACCCATATAAGCACTGGCCTGGAAATGAGTCTTTGATGATTTGGTTGGAAATGTATGGATGGGAGCTCTGTATTGGGGAATTGGACACTAAGCTGTTCCCCCATCCATGAGACTCACTTCCCATGTATAAGGCTGTAGGATTCTCTGGTGTATGCTCTGAGAAATATAATTTGTTCTTCCATGGTCAGGTTCTCAGCTTCACCATCAAACAATCCTTCACGCCCATACAGCTCTGAGATGTACTTGGCTTGTTTTCCATTTTTGAGCTCAACTGTTGTAATCTGTCTGTATGCAAACTCATCAGGATGAGTCCCTTCAAGTAACAGACTGAACTCATTTTGTTTGAAGTTCTCAAGCCTCTTGTAGACTAACCTCTTTTAATAACTTTGTTCTCTAACATCTTTTGGGGTGGCTGTTTAGTCTCATAGGCCTTCTTGAAATCTTCTACAATCTCCCAGGGTGATACTACAAGGACCACTGTGATCTCTTCATCTACGATCCTTTTTACTTGGTCCTTGTATCTCGAAGGAATGTCTTTCTTTACAATCTGTGAGCCACCCTAGGATCAGGCCATACTCTCACCTTTTCCTTCTGATATTGAAATGTGTTGGCAACGGTGTACAACCTCAGAGCTTCTTTCTTCATACTAATTATTGATGAAGAAGCAGCATAAGTTTTGTCGATGCTTTTCAACATCTCATCGTCATGAAGCCTTTGCTGCTGCTCTTCTTCAATCTTTACTCTCACAGTTTCCATCTGTGAGGTGGGAGTGATGGGCATGGGTTTGGCTTTAGGCAATGTTAGGACTGCAGACAGAGGCAACCTATCTTCTTCCACATCATCCTCTTCTTCTTCTTCTTCTAGCCTCAACACCCTTCTCTTCTTCTTCTTGGGTGCATCATCGGCTGTTGGTTTAGAGGGTAAGGGAGTTGGTTTTGTGGGTTGTGGTTGTGGTTGTTTGGAGAGGGAATGTTGACAGGTTGAGTTAGCATTTTAGAGGTGAGTGTGGCTTTTGAGTGTTTGGCTAGCTCAGTCCTGCTCCCTGCTCCTGCTTCATTCAAAGCTTCGACTACTAAACCCTTAGTGTATGCTTCAGACGAACAGATCTTGGAGGTTATGGCCAAGATACTGTCCCTGGTCTATGATTTATCTCGATCAATGATCTCCCAAGATATTTTGCAATGAATCTGATCATGATCTCTAGTCTCTCTCTTTCTAATGCATCATAACTTGCCCATCTTGAGTTAATTTCTTCAACTTCAAGTCTCCTGATCTTTGAGTCAAGCTGTAGTATCGAACCCTTGTCTATACAATTGATCAATAATGACATCCATTGATTTACTATGTGTAGCATCTGCCATTTTGATCATCTCATCGAGTTGGAGTTCTTTCTCTCTTTCCTTCACCCTCCTCTTCTTATATGTGACATGAAAGATTTGTGACTTTCACCCACTAATCATTTTTGGTTCCCTTCACAGACTCCTCTTCCTTCTCAGTTTCCTTTTCTTTTAGTTTGCTCTTCGTCTTTGCTTTCACTGACTCTCCCCTCCCCCTTTTTGGTTGCATTGGTTGCAAGGGTTTTAGTAGCAGAAAGCCTTGTGCTCACAATCTCCTCCACCAGGGGCTGTATGATTGAGGGAAGCCTCTCATCCATGGTTTTGATCACAATGTCTGTGATCATTGGGGTGATGAGAGGTAGGGATTGCTGAAAGATAGCAGCTGTTTGCTCAGAGGGTTCTGTCCCTGAGAAGCAGTGCCAGAAATAGAGGCTGGTGGCTCGGAAGTTTTGAGTGGCTGAGTGTATGGGAGACCTTCAGGTGAAGGTGCCATCTGTGGGTTTATTATGGTGGCAGATGGACTTGCTTGTGAGAGAATGGGCAAGTAGTCTTTGTAGTCTACTGACTTCTTCGTCAAGAATTGTGTTCTGGGCCAGAACATCATTAAAGAAGCCCAGGTCATCATCAGCAGATGCTGAATCACCTGACCTCCTGCTTGTAGCAGGATGTACATGCACTGGGTGTAGACCAGTTTTAGCTGTGCCCTTTTTCTTGGAACTAGGGACTTCCAGCCTCAGGACTATGTCCTTCATCAGGTGTTACCTCTAGTGAGGTCTTAGCTATGTTACCAGCCTCATTCTAATCATGTGCTGATTCAGAAGAGGTGGCAGCCTCACTAGATGTTCTAATCTCCATATCCACACCAAGAGATAGAACGAGTAAACCCCGGTGTTGTGGGTTGTCAGAAGCATGGTGATCCTCGTCCTCAATAGCTGTGGTTCTCCCCTTTGTTGTGTGGTTGTTGGGGAGGAGGAGAGGCATGCAGCTGAGTCAGCACGTTTGCAATGATAATGGTTGGCTTTGGGGGGCGGTTGCATGGGGAGATGGGGTAAAAGCAGTGTGCACCTGGGGAGAATGGTGCTCTTCAATGGCAATCTCCTCAAATGAGGAAGATCCCAGAGTTGTGGGTACCCCTTCTGTGGTTGCTGCAGGCTCCTTTTGAGAGGAATCCTGAGCGCTGTGGCTGGTGAAGTCCTTGTATCCACTAGGGGTTTATAACCAGTGGATATAACCTGCGTTTGTGTTGCAGGGGCATCGCATCAGGGCTCATTCCCTGAGTAGCCTTTTTTGTCTTCTTTTTAGTGGGTTTGGTGGGGACTTTCGATTTGGAGGTGGTGGTTGTGGGTTCCAGCTGCGTGGGTTTGCGCAGCTTGGCAGCCATTTTGAGTGATTGGTCAGAGTTGTGCCGGGAGTATACTTCCGGCAGTACAGCCATAGCAGGACTCCCAGGCCAACAAGTCCCTCAGCTTGAAGCTGGTTTTCAATTATGGCCATTATGAACCAAGGATATAATATCCAACGGTTAGCAGTTTGTTTTTGGGGCATATCCTTGAGCTCTAAAAATAGTATTTCAGAAAATTTTAAAGGTTGTTGCTCAAGGATGGAGTACATTACCTGTTGCCACCTTGTGGACATTTGATCCCATGATGAAGTCTTGGAGGCAAGGCATACATTTACCATATGAAATATGAGACGTTCGGCATCCAGGAAATGTTTCTTCAGTATGGTAGATGCACTCAGGTTACCCTGGTATCCATGGTGGGCAAATGATTGATCTGTTGTGCCCTTTGGATAACCAGTTGGGAAAGTGGCATCATCCAGATTAAGGGTATGGTGAAGAGTGTCTGGAGTAATGACCACTTTTTGGCCATGGACAAACGATTGAAGAGACTCTGTGTCATTCTCCTCAGAGAGCAGAGTGACGTTTGTCCAGAATTGGTTAAGGGATTCGGCATATATGGTGGGATTTACCAGAAAAGCCGTTTTGTAGGGTGACTGAACAGTTAACTCAATGGCGTTGTGAAACTTGGTCCAGTATGGCGATTTTGTGAGATGTGCGACACAGTTGTGTCGAGGTTTTAATTGCATGGTCGCCATTGATGAAAAGAGGGTAGAGAGTTTTTGAACGTTAGGTTTGAGAAGAAAAGATAAAAACTCTGAAGGTGGGATAAGGTATTTAAAGGGTCGGGTTAGAAAACGACTGAAGGTTTTGGTGTGAGTCATCAGTTGTTGAAACTACTGATGACGTGGTATGAACTTTCAGACGTTGAAACAGCTGAAGTCTCTAATTTGGTCATCAGTAGTTATAAAACTACTCAAGACAGTTTTGACTTCAGGTGATGAAACAACTGAAGACTTGGTATTAGTCATCAGTAGTTGTGAAACTACTGAAGACTTTGGTTTTACCATCAATTGTTGTAAACAACTGAAGACTTGGTGTTAGTCATCAGTAGTTGTGAAACTACTGAAGACATGGTATTGCTTCAGTTGTTTAGAAGGAAACAACAGTTGTAGAAACAACTGAAGAGAAATTGCTCATCAGCTGTTTTCGTCAATTCTTAGCTTTTCAGCTATTTCATACTGTCTTCAACACTTACTCATCAGACTTTCATCTGCTTTTCAGGTGTTTCATAGGACGTCAGTACTTAGCTGTTTTTACTGATTTCAGTAGTTGTAACTAGATCAGTGGTTTAGAACAGATAAAGTACTTCAGTACTTGTGAGGGATTTAGCCTTTAGTAGTTATAAAACTACTGAGGGTAAAAGAACTCATCAGTACTTATATGTGACATGGTTACCAATGATCATCAGTACTTATTACTGAGATCATCAGTAGTTGTCACTTATTCTAGCTGCAGCATACCAAGCCTTAACACCAGGTTGTGGAAAGTTGAACTATCCAAAGGCTTAGTAAAAATGTCTGCAAACTCATCAGCACTAGGCACAAACATAGGATTAATAAGACCCTTTTCAAAACAATCTCTTATAAAATGATGTCTAATTTCTATATGTTTGGTCCTAGAGTGCTGGACTGGATTTTTGACAATTGAAAGAGCTGAAGCACTATCCATTAATAACGGAGTCTTAGTCTCTGTAATGCCATAATCCAAAAGTTGATTCTGAAGCCAGTGTACTTGGGATGTACAACTTGCAGCAACAATGTACTCGGCTTCAGCAGTGGATGTAGCAACAGATGTTTGTTTCTTACTCTGCCAAGAAATCAAACAGTTGCCTAGGAATTGACATCCACCAGAAGTTAATTTCCTGGTCAACTTACACCCTGCATAGTCACTATCAGAGAAAGCAACTAATTTGCAAGAGTGCCCAGTGGAATACCATAAACCTAGAGATTGTGTACCTTGCAAATATCTAAAGATCCTCTTGACTGCAATCAGATGAGACTCCTTAGGTGCATCCTGAAATCTAGCACAAACACATGTAGCAAACATAATATCTGGTCTAGAAGCTGTTAAATACATCAAGGACCCAATCATACATCTGTAAAGTGTTTCATCAACCACTTTACCTTTCTGATCTGTATCCAGTTGTGTGGTGCTGCACATGGGGGTAGAACATGGCTTACAGTTTTGTAAATCAAACTTTTCCAAAAGATCTTTTGTGTATTTGGACTGATGAATGAAAATTCCATCAGCCTTTTGTTTGATTTGCAAACCCAGAAAGAACTGTAATTCTCCCATGGCACTCATTTCAAACTTCTGTTGCGTCAACTTTGTAAGGGCATCACACAACTGTGGATCAGAGGATGCAAAAATAATATCATCTACATAAGTTTGAACAAGTAGATTATGCTGCCCAGCCTTTTTAATGAATAAAGTCTTATCTATGGAGCCTCTAGTGAAATTATTTTCCAGAAGAAAGTTTGATAATGTCTCATACCAGGCTCTAGGAGATTGTTTCAACCCATAAAGAGCGTTATCAAGCTTATACACCCAATAAGGATGTTTATTGTCCTCAAAGCCTGGTGGTTGACATACATAAACCTCTTCTTTAATTTTCCCATACAAAAATGCACTTTTGACATCCATTTGAAAAACTGTAAGGTTTTGATAAGCAGCATAAGCTAAAAACAATCAAATTGCTTCCAGTCTGGCTACAGGGGCAAAGGTTTCATCATAATCAATACCTTCTTCTTGTGCAAACCCCTGAACAACCAGTCTGGCCTTGTTCTTAGCAATAAGCCCATTTTCATCAGTTTTGTTCCTAAACACCCATTTAGTGCCTATTGCACACTTACCTGGAGGTAGAGGAACCAGTTCCCACACTTGCTGTTTCTTGAACTGAAGAAGCTCAAGCTGCATGGCATCAACCCATCCATTGTCCTTTAAAGCAATGTGATAATTCTTTGGTCTTGCTGACTGATGAAGAGAGCATAGAAGCAGAAATTTGACAATTGACTTCTTGTTGATACTCCAGCAGTGATATCAGCAATGATTTGAGAAATTGGGTGATTCTTCAGATCTTGATACACAATGATATCTGTGAAAGTGTTTAGTAGGCTCGCGCAACAGATGGTGATGGTGAATCATTTCCTTGAAACCAATCAGTGGATGGTAATTCAAGGAAGTTGAATATGAAGAAATCTCATCAGCATTTGTTGTGGATGGTGCTACTGGAGCTACAGGACCATCAGGTCTAGCTGAATCAGGCAGTTGATCACTAAACCTGAAGAGGTGAGTACTTCTATCATCATCATCATCAGCACCAGCAGAACCACCAGGTGGTGAACTGTTGACAGGAGCAACAACAGGAGTTTGATAAGGAACATATTGCAGTATGTCCAAATCAAATATCTCTACAGGGCTTTGTGGAATCTTGTCCTTTGGAGATTCATTAAACTTAACATGTAGAGTCTCTTCAACCATCTTTTTCTACAGTTGAAGACTCTGTATGCTTTGCAAGTTGATGATAACCAACAAAGTACCCTGCATCCACCTTAGGATCAAATTTTTGGAGTTGATCCTGTGTGTTGAGAATGAAACAAGGACACCCAAATGCTCTGAAGAATGAAATTAGAGGGGCCAAATGATGAAGAACTTCATATGGAGTCTTCATCACCTCTGATTTACTAGAACTCTATTCTATACATAGCAAGCTGTATTGACAGCTTCAGCCAAAAGGTCATTGGCAGTCCAGAATCAGCCAACATGGACCTTACAGCTTCAATAAGGGTCCTGTTCTTTCTCTCCACTACTCATTTTGCTTAGGAGTTCTTGGGATGCTATACTGCCTCTTGATTCCCTTTGATAAGTAAAACTCATCAAGTGTGTGGTTTCTGAATTCAGTACCATTGTCACTCCTCACACCACTTTACTGGTAGGGAATACTGCTTTTCAACGTGTAACACAAAGTTCATAATGGACTGCACAGCCTCATCCTTTGAATGCAAGAAGAAAGTCCATAAAAATATAGAGTAATCATCCACAATTACCAGACAGTATTTCTTCTTAGCCATACTCATCACTCTCACAGGACCAAAAGATCCATGTGAAGAAGCGGTAAGCAGGCAGTGGACTTAGGTTCTTCTATGGAGGGAATAAGCTTTGTGTTGTTTTCCTTTTAAACAAGCAGTGCAGTTATCTTCACACTTGAACTCCTTCATAGGCAGTCCCCTTACTAAACCATGGTTTATCAGCTGATTTATGTTTTTGAGATTAACATGACCCAGCTTTCTATGCCATAGAATAGATTCTTGAGGGGAAGCCTTGGAAAATAGGCAAGGATGGCCTTTAAGATCTATTTTCTTGGAAAGATCTAAGGCATACACTCTTCCTGTCCTGTTGGCCTTCAGGAGAGTGTGTTCATCCAACACCTTATCAATCAAACTTAGAACTTTGGATGACAAAATCCACAGTTCTGACTGGTGAAAAGAGCAACATGGCCTTTGTCACACATTGACTGACACTCAAGAGGTTGTACTTGAGATTTTCCACATGGTTAACATCATCAAACTTTATTTCCCCATTGGAAACAAAGCCTTTGCCGATGATGTAACCCTTTGCATCATTGCCAAATGACACAAACCCCTTCCTTCCTTGAGAGTAGTCATTAAGAAGTGATCTGTTTCCTGTCATATGCATGGATCCTCCACTGTCTACATACCAGATGCCTCTGAGGTATGTTGAAGATCCCTGCAAAATACAACAAATTAGTTAGATTTTGAGACCCAAACCTTTTTGGTCTTGGGCTTGTTCTCATCAACAGATGGTAAACTAACATGTTTGTTGGAAACAACAGCCTGAGAGGAAGAAACTGGTGAAGAAAAGGAATCCTTTGGCTTGGACTTCCTTTTTTGTGGTTTCAACATAGGAACATCTAATTGGTTAACTATTCCCAATAGATGTTGAACCATCATAACCAGCTATGTCTGATTTTGTGATAAGGCTTTCAGCTCTTCAGACACATTGGCATTGGGGTTTGATAAGTTCCTATGTTGCATCTTCTTCTTTTGAGCAATCTCAACTGTTACCGGTTTAACCCCTTCCTTTTTGGATTTCTTTATGGACTTAAGGGTTACAGGATTTGATGTTGCTGGTACAAATGTGGCTTCAAACTCAGTTTTCATTTTAACCATTTTCTCTTTAATTTCCTCTTTATGTTGAGTTTGGATCCCCTTTTGTACCAACAATCATCTGTAAGATGATTGAACAAACCACATACTTCACATGGTTTCTTCTTCATCTTATGTTGATCATCAACTAAAGAGAATGAAACTACTAAAGACTTGCTCTTCAGTACTTTGGAAGCATTGTTGCTTTTTGACTTCCTCTTTAGTAGTCTTCAAACTCTTTCTACTCACAGTTTTCTTCTCTTCAGTGCTAATAGTAGTTGGAGTTTGAACTTCAGGTGTTAAATCTTGCTCTCCAGTCCTTTCAGGACTTCCAGAAATAGCTCCTGAGTTGATCATCTCTTTGATCATGTGAGTGTCAACAGTGGAACCATCAACATCAGCTGATGGGTTCTGAGAGGGCTTAGTGCTGACTTCAACTTTTGATGATGCTCTATCAAAAAGTGAATCACGTGATGAGGTGGATTGGTTATTGCTTTCTCCATCAGATTTCACTTCTGCTCTTGAAGCAAAATCTGTAGGAGGGCAGTGTGATTATAACCAATACCAAACTTCACATTGGAAGCAGATTGCTTACTAAGAAGCATTTCAAAACCTTTGCATGATTGTACCCATCGATCACACTCTACCTGGGTGACTACAAGGGTTTCTTTGAGACTTCTCTGGTCTTCCAGAATAACCTCTAGCTGGCCTTCATCATTTAATTGACATTTAAGCTTATAAATCTCATCATTTTTACTATTAAGAGCAGACTCAAACTCAGCTTTTCTTTTGGAAATGGTTTTCTCAAACTCAAGTTTTTGATTTATTAATGCTACATTTGCCTCTCTAATGGAGACAAAGGCAGCAATGCATGATCAGAACATAACTTGGCTTTAGCCTCTGAAGATACCTGAGTTACCTGTGAAGATGATGCATTTGAGCAGGAAACCATAGACTCCAGGGCCATGAGAGCCAGATTCCCAAAAGGACTGTCACCATTATGTTGACCAGCACCTGTGAACAGTTGTTCATGACCAGACATGTCATCCGGTAAACTGCTCCAGTCAACAACTCCAGGGGTGAAGAAGCTGTGTTATTGAGGTTGAGGAGGTTGATGAGATTGAGATGGTTGAGGTTCTGCTAGTGCATGAGGTTGTGGTACTATAGGAACTTGAACTTGATTTGACTGTGGCATGTAATAACAAGGGTAAGGATATGGCATTTGACCCTAAGGAACAAAATGCAGGAGATTGTGGTTGAGAATGATGACTAGAATTGACAGGATGTTGCCCTCTGTGTGTTGACTATTCCAGGGAATGTCACAAAAGGTGTAGAGGAATTAGATCCAGATGATCTGCATTCTCTATCAAAGTGTCCAAGCCTGTTGCATTTGTGACACTTCAACTTACTCTTGTCAAAACCAACTTTGGTTTTGCCAGAGAGTCCTGGGAACTTTCTTCCAGTTCTTTTGTAGAACTTCTGAGATCTGATATTTATCAAGGCCATTTGGCTCAAAATATCCATCTCTTCTAAGTCATCATCAGCAATCCCCTTAAGATCATCCATGATGAAGCATAGATTGTCATTATTACACCCAGTAAACTGACTATCAACACTCACAAACGCAGAATCAGAAGTGTTTGAGGAGAAATCAATATGCTCATCATACTGGCATTCAGATGAAGCATATTCTAACTCATGACCAACCAAGGCAGTGTTGCCTGGTACAAAGTCTTAAGTGAGCTTTCCAGATGAAGAAAGTTTTCGTTTCTGTTCTATCTCTCTCTCAAATGTGAGCAATTTCCCATGGAGTTGGGTGAGAGATAGTTTGTCCAAATTTGCACTAGAGCGTAGGACAATAGTATATGTGTCCCATCTCTCAGGCAGTGATCTGAGAAATCTGTTATTCATCTGGATATTGGTGTACTCAAGTTTGACCATTTTTAATTCAGAGATCAAACAAGAGAACCGCTCAAACTGTTAAGTCAGTGTCTCACCCTTTCTATGAGAGAATGTCTCGTATTGTTGGGCAAGGATTTCTCTATTATTTGCCAAGACCTCATCTGTTCCTCCAAATTGTTCTTTCAAGGCATTCAGAGGTCATGGGTAGTTTCATGATGCATTAGCCCAGAATAGATTTCATTGGGTAGTGCCATGGCCAAAATCCATGGGCTTTTGCATCAATCTCAAACAACTTCTTATCCTCATCTGAGTATTGCTCCCTCCTCTTCGGAACCCTTTGATTGGTTTCCGGGTTATTCACCATAGGCTTGTGTGGACCATGTACCACTGATGTCCAACAACCTGCACTGTTAACAGACAAGTGATGGAGCATTCGTCGTTGCCATATGTTATACTCATTCCTAACCAGCATTGGAGGCTTGGTTGAGGAACCAGTATTGTGAGGATCATTGGAAGGAATAGTCATTTTCAGTCCAAATACAATTTAATTCAAGCTTTTAAACGTTTTTACATAGACCACAACACACTCAGTGAAAACCAAGAGAAAATCTCAGGATGAATGACCAGAAACACAGAAAATTCAATCTCTATAACCGTTTCTTGCAAAAAAAAATGCTAATTCAATCAAACTTGGATCTTGAATAGCAGTTTCAATGATCAATTATTAGATGATCAATGATTAACCTGCTCTGATACCATTTGTCAGGATCAGTGATCACAAGTTTGATGTAATAGAGCGTAACGCAGCGGAATAAGAACAAGAATTAGACAAATTGTAGCAAGAATTTTATACTCGTATGCATTAAGAACAAATACGGTTATAACGAGAGAATATATTTCTGTAACAAGGAATGTTTCTATAATATCGAATATTTCTGATCAAATCATCCTTTGTTACAATAGGTTGACACTCCTTATATAGAGTGCAATCGCTGCTGTTATCACGGGAAAGTGACAACTGGCAGATCTATTACAAAAATAACTAACTCTTAACAAACTACTGAAATGTTCACAACTACTGAGAACATATCAGAGTGTAAGTACAAAATATGAAACTACTGATAAGAAACTACTGAAACTACAACGACTGAAGAACAAGCTCTTCAGTCGTTTTACAAAACTACTGAAAAACATAAAACTACTGATGAGCACAACTAAAGAAGTATTCTTTAGCTGTTGTGTAAAACTACTGAACAGATAAAACATAAAACTAATGAAAGGTAAACTATCACAACTACTGAAGAAGACCTCTTCAGCTGTTGTGACAATGTCTGATACTTTGGTCTTCAGCACTTGTGTCTTCAGACTTTGTCTTCAGCACTTGTCTTCAGACTTTGTCTTCAGCACTTGTCTTCAGACTTTGTAATCAGCTGTTGTCTTCAGCTGTTGTGGTATTCAGTAGTTGTTGTGACGTCTGTGAGACCTAAAGATTTTTTAGATCCGGCTCATTGGTTCTTTTGGTCCAACATGGTGTCTATTGTATCCGACTGTGACACCCGGTATACATCCAAATTCTGGAAGAAATTCCATGATGCCATGGGGATGAGGTTACATATTAGCATGGCTTATCATCCCCAAAGTGATGGTCATTCAGAAGGACCATTTAAACAATGGAAGACATGCTCCGGGGTGGACTTGTAACACCCGATTATTTCTTAAAAAGAAAAGAAAGAATAAGAGTTGAAGAATAAAGAAAGGAAATGTCAATAACCCAAGTTGAGGGGTTAAATGTGTGAAAAGAACAAAAGTACAAAATTTGGTGTAAAGGTGGGCATGGCCGCCCACCCTCAATTCATATCACTATTTTTCATCGGTTTTAGAGAGAGAGAGCAGAGAAACTCTTGGTTGAAGAAAAAAACAATTCAAGGTAAGAATTCAAGTTTTCTATGTGTTCATGTTGGGTTTTGTCTCGGTTATCTGCTTATGTGCTTCTGTGCTTGTGTTTGTGTCCGTGTGTGTGTGTGTTTTGGTGTGTTTTTAGGTGTTGGAACTCAGTTGCAAAAGGATTAGAAGGTAGATACACCCAAAGTTGCACCAGGTGAGTTTCTAGACCCCGGTTTTACTTATTTTAAACTCTTCTTGGGGCTGAAAATGTATTAAAACGATTTCCAAATGTTTATGGATGTATACCCGTATGTATTATGCATGTTCGATGATGGTTCTTAGATGCTTATAGGTTGTTCATGTTTAGAATAGCCTGGGTAAGCTTAGAACATATAGTGTTGATGTTTGGATTCGAAATTATCCTAGAAATAGGTTGAACAGAAGGTTCATGCGCCTAAATAAGGTCCATGCGCCTGGAACTTGCCTTAGAAATGATAAGTGTATCTCATGCGCCTAGAAAATTAGTCAGACGCCAAACTATAGGGCCATGTGCCCCAATAGTACCCATGCGTCTAAATATTCCCTGCGCCTAAGTTTCCATACGCCCGAATAAACCGATGCGTCTAAGTGTCCATGCGTCCAAATGGGTCATACGCCCGAATAGTGTCCATGCGCCTTACTAGTTCATGCGCCTAAGTGTTAAAACAGTTAAGAGTTGGCTGATGCGGCTGTATAGTGATGAAGCGCCTAAACAGGGCCCGTGCGCTCAAATAGTGTCTAAGCGCCTAACACTTAGAATTTATTACTGAATTCTTTGGAGTTTGTGCTCTTAGGGTTTTGACTGAGGTTTGACTAGGGTTTATTGATAATGTGTTTCATGTATGATTATGATTGTTTTATGATTGCTAGTTATTTTATTATTGTTATTAAATATTATTATTAATATTATTATTATAATTAGTATGTGACTTTACGTGGTGTGTTTATATTTGTAACGTAAAGTATTACTAATAATAAAGAGGAAGAGCAATAAAGAAGAGAAGAGGAACTTTAATAAAATGTAAACAAGTCTTGCAAGCTTACACGAGGTACACGACCATGTTGTCATTAGCTCATCTGTGCTGCGGGTTACCTACCCTATTATGCACACAGGGCGAGTCAATTGAGATTGCCAGGACCTTTGTAGCGTACCCAAGGTGATTGGGTCGGCCTTGGATACAATAAACAGAACCCTTTTGAGAGATATAGATGGTCCATCACCAGTTTTCACCATGCATACAGTTTAGGATATTGCTCATTGGTCCATACAAGATAATGAAAGTTAAAGATAAAAGATTACAGAGCATACAAGGCATACAGTAAAGAAAACAAACAGTATCTATTCATATAGTTAATGCGTGCTCGCATACAAAGTAAAGAGTTGTATTTCACAGAAAGAGTGTTTTTCATATACAACATACAGAAAGTATTTTATTACTTTTAAAACTAGAACTCACTCAGCAATGCTGACTTTTATACATTTTCAGTTGCAGGTAATTATTGTTGAGGATGGCATGAGGGTGAAGCTACTCGGCAGGGAGAGATTGACATCCATTCGTATTTCATATTGATGTTGTTTTCTAATTCAGTCAAACAATAGTGTATTGCACAACAACATTGTTTTAATAAGAAATGAATGGCTTTTGTTATAATAATTCTGCTGTTTGAGTTTGTATATTTATAATATATAATGCATTAAATGCTGTGGTTGACCAACTGTGAGGTCTCCGTGAACGGGGCCTTACAATTCTTTCGTCATGTTCCTCTTTTCATTATCTTCCACTTTACGTTACATAATACTTTCATTTCATTCACTAACATTCAATGTAATGTAAGGAACATCAACATACACGGTCAACATCATCATACACGACATCATACATACCATAATGCATAAGCATCAGTCATACATCACAACATCATCATAAAACGCCCAACACGTCTTCTATGACCTCAAAAGTCTGCTTGCAAGAAACCCCGGGAACCTCCCAAGTCAAAGCCTACATTTCATTTTTCCCCCATAAAGTCAAAAGATATTCTAAGTGTTCATCCGCATTTCCCCTTTTGTTCATCCGCATTTCTTTTGGTTCATCTGCATTTCATTTACTCATACGCATTTGTTCATCTGGATTTACTTTACTCATCCGTATTGTCAATGCCCATATGCATTTGCTCATCCGCATTGACTTTACTCATCTACATTTCTCAATGCTCATCCGTATTTGTTCAACCGCATTAACTTACTCATCCGCATTTGTCAATGCTCATCCGCATTTGTTCAATCGCATGACTTACTCATCCGCATTTGTTAAGTCGCATGAACTTACTCATCCGCATTTGTTCCATCGCATGACTTACTCATCAACATTTGTTCAGTCGCATGACTTACTCATCCGCATTTGTTCAGTCGCATGACTTACTCATCCGCATTTGTTCAGTCGCATGACTTACTCTTCCGCATTTTTCAACACTTAAGCAGTTTTTCCAAACTTAGGAGTATGAACTACTCTTTGGGTGCATGAGCAGCCTAGGGCACACTTATAATCATAATTCGGTCGCCGAACATGATCTATCATGTTCTAAACTTAAATCATGCATTCTAAGCCTTAGACACATAACCATAACATCATTAAACATGAACATAGGCCAAAATCACACCATACCCGCAATGTACACATATTCAAACATACGGGTATGAAACCGTAGTTTTATAAAAAGTTCATACATGTATTTCCAGCCCTACAATTAGTTAAAACATGTAAAAGAGGGGTTCTAAAACTCACCTTAGCTGCCTCTTGAGTATGGCTTCATCCAAACTCATTTGCAATTGAGTTCAACGACCTAGTAACCCACTAAAAACATACAACCAAGCACACACAACACACACGAGCACACAACGAGGCAAGGCTAGTTAAATACACTTAAAAACCTTGAATTTCTTACCTTGAATTCGACTTTTCAGCTATTGTTCTTCAAAGAATCAGAATCTGCACTTTCTCTTTCTAAAAATCCGATGATTTGGGGGTTGTAAGAAGGGAGTGGGCGGCAATGCCCACTTTACACCAACTTTTCAAACCTTTTGTCCTTTTTGACACTTTTTACCTTTCTACTTGGGTAAAATATACTCTCTTTCTTTTTCTTCACTTTATTCTTCTTTCTTTGACTCAGAAAAAATAACCGAGTGTTACACAGAGACACAGAATGATCATTCTCTATTGATTTAACTTTATCAGGAATTAACATCTTAATCTCAACGAATAAGAGGGACGAATCCCATCTTGACTACATATATCTCTCACAACTACCTTGTATTATACCTAAACTCAGACTTATGTACATCAAGAAGAGGGATCCTAGAAATCTTTACAGTGGAACTCACTCTCCTCTTCTACCTTGGATGCTTCAACAGATTAATCTTGATGAACAAGGTGAAGAACAACATGCTCCTGCTAATGAGCATATTAAAGAACAAGCTGCTCATATTCAACACACTGCTGATAAGCAAGTTGAAGACATTGATAAGCCAAGGTCAATGTCACCCCAGGAGGATGCAGTGTAAGGCCCCATTCCCGGGACGTTTACAGCTGGCCAATCATCGCTCGTAAAACATATAATTACATTTAACTTTCATAAAACATCGCAGGGGAACATTAGAATGACATTTCATTTCATTATAAAAGCTTTTGCAAAATAATACATCGTTATCACATTACAAAACACACGTTGCATTATATCACAAAAGCATTATAAAAAATGGATGCCCTCCAAAACAAGCCAAGTAGCCATCCCGTGTCATCCTGAGCAATGCTCATCTACCAACTAGAAAATGCATAAAAAGTCAGCGTTGTTGAGTGAGTTCTAGTTTGAACATAAAACATTCTTTAGATTCATTAATGTCGTTCTTTACTTCTGCATGTGATGACAAATCATACGTACACATAGATAATATCATTATTATGTTCATCATTCGTCGTTAACTTTTGTTCGTTCATCTTATGTCATTATCACTCATTTTCATACATAACCTTCATACTTCCATTCGTATTTTTTTTACATTCGATGACATGTAGAATGCCCCGAACATTATGCACGAGGCTCGTTACTGGGCCTGCGGTCTTTCATAGACCTCGAACATTGTCCACGAAGCTGACTCCAGTACCTAGGGAAAGTACATTCACCACTCATCTTTTCTCTTTCATTCTGGATCAATGCCATACACTATACCCCGAATATTGTGCACGAAGCTCTTTATTGGGCTTGAGGTCTTTCATAGAACTCGAACATTGTCCATGAAGCTGACTCCAGTACCTAGTGCAAGAGGCAAAGACCGTGTACATATGGTAATTCACAAAGATTGGACCCCAGTGTGTATCCTTCTGGGGTAGCTAACCGCACACAGTTGAGCTAGCACCTTTATTGGGTGTGAACCTCCAAACATTTGCTTGCAAGCCTTCTTACTTTCATTCATTCATTAATGCATGCATTTATTCATCATCTTTCTCTTTCATTATCTTCCACTTTACCTTACATTCATTAACATACAATGTAAAGCCTTGAGAAAATAAACATCCATAACACGAACATTAACATACACATACAACATCATCATACATGGCATCATACATACATAACATACATCATACAAATCCTGCATAACATCATGCACATCATGCCAAAGCATCATACATCATAACATGCCCATGATAACATCTATGACCTCAAAAAGTCAACTTACATAGCTCTCAAGAACCTCCCCAGTCAAAACCTAGATTGCACTTTTTCTCCATAAAGTCAGAAATATTGTAAGTGTTCATCCGCATTTGTCTTAGTTCATCTGCATTTCTCTTAGTTCATCCGCATTTCTCTTAGTTCATCTACATTTCTCTTAGTTCATCCACATTTCTTTTAGTTCATCCGCATTTGTCTTAGTTCATCCGCATTGACTTTACTCATCTACATTTCCCATGCTTAGTCAATGTTCATCCGTATTTCCCATACTTAGTCGATGTTCATCCGCATTTCTCATACTTAGTCAATGTTCATCCGCATTAGCTTTCCATTCGTATTAACTTTCATCCGCATTGACTATCATCTGCACTGACTTTCATCCACATTTGCCAACACTTAAGTAGTTTTCTCTAAACTTAGGCGTGTGAACTACTGTCCGGGCGTATGAGCAGCCTAGGGCACACTATTCATCAGATTTAGTCCCCAAATCTCATCTTTCATGTTCTAAGATTAACTCTTACATTCTAAGCCTTAGAAACACAACCACAAAATCATCCAATCGTGAACACAGTCCAGAATCACACCATAACATCATCATACACACATGCGAACATACGGGTATAAAACCAGTTTTATAAAAACATACATCCATGCATTTCTAGCCCCAAAATTAGTTAAAACATGTAAAAGAGGGGTTCTAGAACTTACCTTTGTGGCTCTTGAGTATGGCTTTTTCCAAACTCGTTTGAAATTGAGTTCAACCACCTAGAAATCCACTAAACATACAACCGAACACACAGAACACACATAAGCATACAACCGAGGCAAAGCCAGTTAAGAACACTTAAAACCATGAATTCTTACTTGAATTTAAATCTTTCTTCTTGTTCTTCTTGAAAACCCGAAAACCCTGCACTTCTCTCTCTAGGATCCATAAGCAGAAAGGTGATATGCAAGAGTAGGCGGCCTCACCTTTATTCACGACTTTTTCAAAGTTTTGTCTTTTTGAAACTTTTTACCCCTTAAATTGGGTAAAATATCTTTCTTTCTTTTTTTTCACTTTATTCTTCTTTCTTTGACTTTTAAAAAGAAATAACCGGGTGTTACATGCATGGGTGATTCTCACACTAAACCTGAAAGTCATGATTTTGTATCTCCCTTTGTACCTCTACTAATCCCATCTCCACAAAGAACCCCACTACAAACACCTTATTTTTCATAATTTCCATCTCCAAAAAGAACCCAACACCTCACAGCTCACAAAGCTCACAAAAACAATCTCCACAAGCACAACCCATTACTTCTCACATCTATCTCCTATTAATCATTCACCTATCTAATCAACCCGACCACCCACAATTTCTACAAAACCTATTGAGTTAGGTGACTCTACCAACTTTTCAGCAAGATCCAAATCATCTTCTCATGAGGATAATAATCCCAACAAAATGCATGTCAAGAAAGTTGTCTCTGAAGCTACTCTTCTCATAGTTATGTTAATCTGTTGTCAATAAATCAAATGACAAAAGATGAGATGATCTTTGAACTTCTACAGAATGTAGCAAAGATGGAAAGACTACTAAATAAGAGATCGGGCATCATTCAAGATAGATTGGTGGAACTGGATGAGAAGGAAGCTGATCTAAAATCATTGAAAGAAAAATATGATTCAGAGAAGAAAGAAAACGATAAAGAGATTGAGAAGTTAACAATTGCTCTTTATGATTCAAGAGAAGAAATCAGTGGTCATGTTGACACTCTTGCTATTCAAACCATTGCCATGGAAGAGCAAAAGGAAATAATTGAAGAACAAGCAGAGATTATCACTAATTTCAAAACCAAACTGAAATTCAAAACAAAAGACATTCTAAGCTTGAGATGTTGATTGAAATTAAGAGAAAAGCTAAGGCTAAAGCAAGTGAAAGAGATGAGCAAAGATTTAGAGCTGATAAGATACAATCTTCTTCTAAAGTGGGGAAAAAGAAGAAGATGCAAGTAACTCAAGGAATGTAGAGTCACGCCTAGAGATGGTGGTCTATTCTGGAAAATCAGCTGCTACACACACTCAAGAGGCTGAATTTAAAGACATGATCAATCCACTAGACAGTTTCACATCAGAAGAGTTCATTATTGATGATGAGTTCTGGGATTTTGTAGCTGATCAAAGGACTTTCACTAAACCCATTATGATTATCCCT
The DNA here is from genome assembly GCA_025506515.1 of Flaveria trinervia. Classification (NCBI taxonomy): domain Eukaryota; kingdom Viridiplantae; phylum Streptophyta; class Magnoliopsida; order Asterales; family Asteraceae; genus Flaveria; species Flaveria trinervia. The sequence continues at coordinate 35,760,492 of CM046449.1, read as the reverse complement.
CAATCCCTTGTCCCTTTGGAGAAGGAGTTGAGCTTGCAAATAATCCTAGCTATGTCTCTGTCTCATAAGCAAAAAGAAATTATGAGAAAACTATGTGAAGAACAAAGAGAAAAGGAAGAAAAAGTTGTTGATGTCCATGAACAAGTACAATCAGAGGATGAAAAAGTGCCTCAAAGATTTGAAATGCCCGAAACCTCTTCTGGTCTTTCACTTCAAACCTATACTAGAAAGATAAATTATTTATCTGAGAAGGCAAAGGGAAAAAGACCTATACTAGAAGAAGAGCCTGTGAAGAAAACTAAACAAGATGATCCAAGAAGCTTCACAGCTATAGCAGAATTCTTAGAAGAACATGAGCAAGCAGAAGCTCAATTAAAGGAGCAGGATATTTATGTTGATCTAGAAGAAGGTGAAATTGAACGAGGCTATGTGGCTGAGGAGCCAATAGTAGTTGATAGTCCTATGAAAGAAGAAAGTTCAGTGGAAGAAATGGTGAAAAAGGCTCTAAATAATGATTTAATGGTGGAAGCTATGTATCTAATTAATCATGGATATGATCCTGATAAAGTCTTTGGCATGACTTATGAGGGGATGAAGCTAGAAAGGGAAAGATTAAAGAAACTGCTAGATCCTACTATTGAAACTGACTATGAAAATACCGTCTCACCTAAAGCTGACAAACCAAAACTATCTACCATGAAGAAGCAAACATCAACTGCTCAATCATTATATCTGAGTCCCTATTCCATGCCTGATAGGGAAATGAAGGATCATTTATTAAGCCAAGGATTTACAAAGAGGAAACTCGGTAAAATGAAGACTAATTCAATACGGGTTGCCTTTCTAAACTGATTACTGAAAAGAAATAGAGGCTTAAAGCTTTGGAAGAAGAGATCATTATCAATACGCCAAGATCAACAATATCTGCTCAAGACTTGCCACTCACACTTAGAGATCAAGACTTTCTGTCACCCGTGCTTCATAGATATCTTGAGTGGTTGCTGAGTCTTCACAACTGTAGCTTCAAGAAGGTCTCACCGCTATAGAGATGATATAGGGTGTGTCTACTCCAAATGGTAAAACAAATCAGAAAATCACTGCTTGAAGTACGAAAGTGATTGGAACAAGTTCATGGTGAAGCGGATCTCTGGGCTGGTCCAATTCTTTATAGAGTACTCTGCTCTAGTAAATGCCCTAGAGATCCATGACCTAAAAGAACTAGCTCATTTAGAACTAATAAATCACAAAGCTATGTTTAGAGGCAATGAGTTTGAATAAATACTTAGAATGTTCAAGCGAACTGAAAACTTCAACTATTTGAAAGCCATATGCATGAGGAAAGACCGATCATTCAAAAACCCTCTAGAGAAGAGACTAACAAAACCAGCAGAACAGGTAGTGTTTCCAAAACTGAAAGTGAAACCTATAGAGGCATTAAAAAGAAAAATGGTGTCTAGCACACATTCCTCAATACCAATCCCTAACGTTTACTATGATGAGAAGACTTATGAGTTGGTGATTGACAGGAGTGTGGTGGGAAAGAAGGTGAAGAAATTAGATTGTTTAGTGGTTATGAAGTGAGACTATTAGATCAATCTTACATACACTATATCTTCACTAAGCACTTAAGAGAGATGTCCAACAAACTTGGTGAAGAAGATATGCACTTCTTTCTAAAGTGCATTAAGATGGCATATGACCAGATCATTGCCAAGAGGGAGAAAAGAAAGAAGAAATGGACACATATCTAGTGGCCAAAATTGTAAAACTGGAGGTTTATGTAGATGGTGCGTTGTTGGTTCACAGGGATGGGCTGTCAACAGTATCAATTTAGGAAACAATTTCACTCAAGAAACTACCATTAGAAGCCATCCATTCAATAAGTCAAATAAAGATACATGTGCTTAATAGAGAAAAGATGGTTGATGCTAAAGACTTTGTCAACATGATAAAGGCTATACTGGACCCATAACAAGCTGAACCTCTAGTGCCACAACAAGACCCAGCTAAATCTTCACAACCTCAACCACCACTAAAGCATTGAAGAACACAAGCCGGATAATCCTTAGGGGGAGTATTGTTGGAAACTGAAAGGATCATACATCCTAATTCAATTGGTGAGTTGGTGGTCGTTCTACTGAGATTCCCACAAGTCCAAGAATTAATGCAGATGAAGATCCTGCAGTAGAAGAAGAAGTATTGGCTTACCACATTTGTTAATGTGGAAGGCAAAGAACAAATGCTGACAACCATTTGTTCTTCCGCATTAACAAATACAGAAGACCAGAAGAAATGCGGAGAAGATTTCATTCATCCGCATTTGCCAATGCGGATGCCAGACAAATGCGCAAAAGTATTTGTTCATCCGCATTAACCAATGCGGACGACCAACATACTAATGCGGAAGATCAAGTAAAGAAATGCTGATCAAGTCAACTCATCCGCATTTGCCAATGTGGATGAACAAGAAATGCAATGAAGACTTAGACTACTTCTGATGTAATAGTTCAGGGGTAGTTTAGTCATTTTGTAAAAGGCATCTTGTCTGCCTATAAATAGAATAGAAAACCTCGTACATGAGGTGACGGTTCATAGACAATTACAACATATTTGGTCTTTTAGGTGTATGATTACTGTTTTATGCTGAAACCCTAGCACTTACTATAATCAATTATCTTCATCAATACAAAAAAACATTTATGAGTATTTCTTGTGCATTGGATGTTTATTGATTATTTGTTTCCGCCTTTCAATCATTAACTCAATCATTATATTCGATCCTAAGTGAGAATCTCAATCTCACTACCTAGTCACAAAGATATGCATCATGTATGAGCAACTATTCCAGACTCTGAAGGAGATACAACAAACATTGGAAATGATTCATCAATTCCTCATATCCCCTCCGGAGATGTCCATGTAACTTCTACGGATAAACAAAATGTTTCTGAAGAATTGTTGTAACTCATACAGAAGAACATAATGCTTTAGGAGAAATTCCTACGGAAGACATTAATCATTCTCCTCATGTCCAAACTGAGGAAGATCAATCAATACCCAATGATGCACAAGAAGAACACTTTGACTACTTCCTAAATTCACAATCTAGATTGGACCAGTTTGCAACAATGGATATGACCAACTTGGAATCATCTATTCTAGTTGACCTAACTCCATGAACAAGAATACATAAGACTCATCCCATCAACAACTTCATTCGAGATCCTACCAAAAGAAGTACAAGAAGCCAAAGTGGAACTACGAACATATGTCTTTTCATTGTTTTCTTTCACAAGTGGTTCCTCCAAACATCACAGCTGCATTAAAAGACAGTAGCTGGATTGAAGCTATGCAAGAAAAGTTTCTAACACTTTAGAAAGCAAAAGGTGTGGACTCTACTTGATTTACCTGAAAGACAATATCCAATTGGAACTAGATGGCTCTTCAAAAATAAACCAGATGATAGAGGCAAAATTGTAAGAAATAAAGAAAGGTTGATTGCACAAGGATACACACAAGAAGAAGGAATAGACTATGATAAAGTTTTTGCATCAGTTGCAAAAATTTGAAGCCATAAGGGTATTTCTTGCATATACATCATATACGAGGTTCACTGTTTATCTAATGGATCTCAAGTGCACTTTCCTATATGGGAAAATTTATGAAGTCTATGTATCATAGCCCCCTGGATTGAAGATCCTCACTATCCACACATGGTGTACAAACTTGATAAAGCTTTGTATGGTCTGCACCAAGCACCAAGGAAGTGGTGTGAAACACTATCATCTTTCTTGCTTAAGCATGGATACAAAAGGGGAACAATTGATTAGACTCTCTTTCTCAAACAAGAACATCAAGATCTCTTGGTTGTTCAATTTTATGTTGATGACATTATATTTGGATCAACTAACAAGAGATTGTATGTAAGCTTTGAAGAATTGTTGAATCAGAGTTTCAGATGAGTTCAATAGGAGAATTAACTTTCTTTCTTGGTCTACAATTGTCACACCCCGACTGACGGCTGAATCATCGGGGCAGATGAATATGAATCGATTGCTCATAGCATATGGTAATAAATACATTGAAATAATACTAAATGTCATTTTGATTGAATAATACTAATCAATCAATACAATACAATCAATTAAAAACATAAAGAAATTTTCTTTAACTTTGACTAAGTCCAAATCCTAAGTGTGCATTTTGCAGTCCGCCAATCTTCATTCCTGAAATCATGTGAAAAAGTAACGAGACAGCTAACGTATTAGCCGGTGAGTAAACACACGTTTGATACATATATAGATTGATTAAAATGTTTGTAATCAATTTAATTTACATGGCATTGTCAAGACTTATAATGCAATAGTGTAACATAAAAGACAAACCAATACAATCAAACCTAATGACTGACTTGACTCGGTCCGCAGACAAAGCCTTATAGAATGAATGATTCCGGTTCCAATCACCACACGACTAAACAAATGGGGTGGGTTTGTCAGACTAATAGAAGTATCATTGTTAGTGTGGTTGCATGAATTAATGATTGTATCATCTTATTTATCTAACTAAGAACAAGTAATTGGAAGTAATAACATAACATGTATTGAATTGAAATTTTTTGAATAAAATAGATAAACAATGAATAACAATGATTGAATATTGAATCATATCATTTCCCCAAATAATAAAGCACATAAAGAGGGCTATGAATACTCACTTGATATATTAATATGGTTTGAATAATATGCAAGATTAGACACTAACGGTTTCTTCACGGATTTAACCTAAGGAATAGTGTCTTAATTTAAAAACAACGTAATGATTGAAGGCTAGATTGATTTGCAAACCTAGGGTTCTAATTGGGATTTGGGGTTTACAAATGATTTAAACTTATGTATTTGGTTTACCATTATTAAATCAAATAGAGAAAATGAATTTAAATAAAAAAAATATTGATTGATAATAATTGGAATAAAGAAACTAAATATGTTTAAAACATTTAATGTAGAGCATTTGAATGAATATTAAAGTGTAGAAGATAAATAAATAATTTTAAATTAATTACTTAAAATCTTGGTCAAAATAATTAAGTGAATAGTTAATTATTTGAAATTAATAAATAATTTCTGAAATCTAAATAAATAATTATTTAGAATTTTCATAAATAATAAATAATTTCTAAAGTAATATCAATTAACAAAACAATTTTTATATTAATGTTATGATATAATAATGAGTTCTCAAATCTAATTGATAGAAAAAACTGTTTTAAAAATATATGTCGGTGCCCAGCTTTGAACCTGGGTCGCCCATGTGTATGTTGTGTGTGTTACCGTTGGGCCAATGCCTTGAATCTGATTTATTTGGGTTTTTATTTAACAAAAACAATATTTAAATAAATCCCAAATTGCAGTGAACCCTAAAATCGATTTGTCTCAAATTGATCCCCAATTAAATTATGTTAGTCAACAAAATACTAGGGCTTTTAATCCTTACGTAAAACGGAGCACACGAATTGGATTAATTACCTGGACTAAACTTATTTTGATAGAATCAAGAACAAGGACAGTTGCGACTTGCACAGGAACAATTCGAATCGGTAGAGATGAATTCAATCAAATTAATAGTTTCTAGTGCTTTAGTAGACGGTAGTGAACCATTGCCCTCCCATAATCGCAATTGAAAGCGTTTGTAAGGTGGGTTTCGCTTGACTTTCATGTCCAAATGATAATGATGTTTGATGATGATATGTGTGTATGTTTCACATCAAATTGGGATTTCAAATTGTTCAAATAGATTGAGTAGACGATTTAGACAGAGTTAGATAGGTTTGATAGAGTCTGTTTCGTGTCGAATCATAATGGTTTTAGTTGCTGGTTTCGGTTTAAATACAGAATTATAACAGTCAATTTAATATTATTTAAATGGGTCTTTGGTTCGAAACGGGTTCAAGAGAGGTTTAAGATCGTTTAATTGCATTTAAATAGAGTGTGAGACACACCGGATCTTGGCCGTAGAAGTGGCCGGAGATGAGGGAAATTGACGAGGATGGGGGTTGGGTTGATTTCAAAAGAAAGTTGCACTTTGGTCCCTGTTCTTTTTCGTTATTATCATTTTATGAAGAAAATGGTTTATTTAACTTTCAAAAATTACAATTTAATCCCTTTAACCTATAAAACTTATTTTTTTGCATAATAAACGAAATTATTAATTTATAAAACTTACAATCATTGTAAAAATATGTGATTCATTTACTAAATGGCTAAAATATATATTTGATAAATAAATCTTCATAAATTTATAAACTTTATTTTATAAATTATAAAATATTGTATAAATTATAAAATTATAATAACTTGTTAGAATGATTTGATAACTAATATTTGAATAAAATAATTCATAATATTTGATAAATTGTACATCTATGCATTTGGTTCATTAAAACAAATAAAAACTTAATAATAACTTCTTTTATTGCATGAAAGTTCAAAATGGGTTCGGGTTTGGGTTTATAGTTTAAAAATAGCCTGGATGTTACAACAAATTAATGAGAAGACAGATGAGATTTTCATCAATCAAGAGAAACACATACATCGAATATTGAAGAAGTACAACCTTGCTAATACATATTCGTGCAAAACACCAGCCTTAACAATTGAAATGATTGTACCTGATCCTATAGGAAAAAATGTTGATCAATGATTATATAGATCAATGACAGGATAACTTATGTATTTAACTGTGAGTAGACCATACATTATGTTTGTTGTGTGTGTTTGTGCTAGGTACCAATCAGATCCCAAAGAGTCTCCTCCAAATGCTGGGAAAAAGATCTTTAGATATCTCAAAAGGAAAACCAGGACTTGGTCTTTGGTGTCCAAAAGATAGGGACTTGACTCTCTACTCATACTAAGATAGTGACTATGGTGGATGCAACAGCAACAAAAAATCCACAACTGGTGGATATCAACTCATAGGACCACGACTAGTTGTTGGAACTTGTATACCAAGACACATACATGATTGATGTGGTTGGTAAGTTATAATCCAAGTCGGGTCATACCCAATAACAAGCTAAACAATCAGAAATAAATATTATTTGTTGATGAGATCATATAAATAAATATTGACACCAATTTAGAAAATGGGTTTTCTAAAATGTTGCTTTTGTAATAGAACAACATTATATGGATAATTTGTTTATGAGAAATTATTTGTATCATTATTTAAGTAAGTTAAATAATAACAAATAATAGTGTGTTAATGTTATGAAATTAAAAGAGGTTTTAATTTTATAAACTTATGGTTAAAAGAGTGCAATTTTTATAAAAACTAAAATGGGCGGAACCCATTTTGAATGTGTTTTCGGCCGCCCAAGGGGAGGTCCACTTCTTGGGATTGCATGTCTTGGTTAATACAAGACTTTACTCCCTCTTGCACTCAACCTTAACCAACACTCTCTCTCACACACACAACGCAAGAACTCTCTGTCTCAACAAGCTTAAAAATTCAGATTTAAGGCAAAAGTTGCGAAAAATTTCGGTTTTTGAAGGAGCATAGGAAGAGGGTTTTGGTGTTGCACTCCTTAAAAAGCTAGGTGTTTGGAAGAGCTTGTGGGTACACAAGCTTGAATTCTTCTCTTTTGGAGGCTATACATTCAAGAAGCTACATCATCTTCTTCTCAAGCATACTACATCATCTTGCTCTTGGAAGGTAGTTTCAACAACACCCTATGGTTGTTCTTTTTGTTTTGATAGCATTTTATTTCACATACATATGATCCTTTTTGTTGGATTTTGTTTTGGGTTAATATGGTTCAAATTTTCCGATATTAAACACCTTTTAACCAGTATATCCACTGCAATTTTTAAAAGCCACATTGACCGCCTCGAAAGGCTGAATTGTCCGGTCTTGAAAGAGTTGGCTACGGATTTGACCCTCAACTCTTTGTCAAAAACGTTTGACAACTTTATCATGAATTATAACATGAACGGGTGGGACAAGAACATAAGTGAGCTTCACTCTATGCTCAAAACTGCCGAGGCGGTAATGGGTAAAAAGGTTTTACCTGTTCTCGCCATCAATGAAGGTGGGAACAAGAAGAGACCTCACCCCGCACCCAAGGCAAATGTTGCCAAGGGCAAATGGTACGTTAAGGGAAAGGGGAAGGGAGTGGTAAAAGCGCCACCACCAAAACAAGTGGAGAAAAAGCAAAAGGTTGCTTCAAATGACACATGCTTTAAGTGTGGGGAGATTGGACATTGGGCAAGAAATTGTCTAGTTCCTTCTCAAAGAGTTGCAAGCTAAGAGGGATGCAGGGCAAACCTCAGGTAAAATTTTCATGATTCATATTGATATAAATTTAATATCCTTTAACATATGGGTATTCGATACCGGATGTGGAACTCATATTTGCAACTTATTGCAGGGGTTCAAAAGAAGTAAGGACTTCAAGAAAGGGGATGATAGCCTCTCCATGGGGAATAGGGCAAAAGTTCAAGTTGAAGACCGAGGGGACTACATCTTGAAGCTTCCAAATGGTTGGAAGCAAATTTGAACAATGTTTTATATGCTCCTAGTTTGATTAGGAACATTATCTCTATTGGCCAATTAAGACAATATCGTTACGTTTTAACATTTATTGAAAATGAAATTCATGTTTCTTTAAATGGCATATCTTATTTTAAAGTTATTCCTATTAATGGTATTTATGAATTGGTTCGTGAAAATACATTATATGATAGCTCATTAAACCGCAACTAAAAAACTAAAATTGGATTTGAGTGATATCTATATTTGGCATTGTCGTCTTGGTCATATAAACAAGAAGCGCATACTAACACTTCAAAAGGACGGTCTTTTCAAAGCAAGTGAATATGATTCATTTGATGTATGTGAACCTTGTTTACAAGGTAAAATGATTAAAGCACCTTTTAGTGGCAAAACCAAAAGGGCAAAAGATTTATTAGGAATCATACATTCGGATGTATGTGATCCTTTTAAACCAATGACTAGGTACGACGAAAGATACCTCCTTACCTTTACCGATGACTATATTCAATATGGTTATGTGTACTTGTTAAGACACAAAGATGAAGCTTTTGAAATGTTCAAAATATTCCAAAATGAAGTAGAAAATCAACTCAATAAGAAAATAAAAATTCTTCCCATTGATAGAGGAGGTGAATACCAAAGTTATGCTTTTAGAGATCATCTCAGAAGTTGTGGTATTGTCTCACAACTATCTCCACCTGGAACACTGTAGATACATGTGTCCCTAGTTTCTGAACTTAATGTAAAATGTCTTATTGTCTACTCATATGTAATTGAACGGGTAGTTAATGAAATACAATGTGTGGTTGTGCTTATAATGTTGAAAATTTCATTGCTTGGTATGTAATAACGCTTATTGAACTAACTATATAGGTTTGTGGTGGTTTGAATAGATCTAATAAAAATAATGATTGTGGCCTATGCTAATGGACCATACGCATGAACAACTTTATGCTAATGAACCAGTCGTACGGATGAACCAGGAGACTAGATCAGTCGCATGATTGTAAAATGAGATTTGCTCAGTCGCATGACTGAACACACCGTCACGCGAATGGATCAACCACATGACTCAATCGCACGACTGAACCATGCTAATGATCCAGTCGCACGATTGATAAACCCTAGCCTATAAATACCACTTAATTCGTGAAAGAACTAGACACTTTTGAATAATTTGATACCTACACATACCCTACCGTCCAGAGACCTCTAGCAACCTGTTCCAACTTCATAGATCGCAGTAGATCGATTGCTAATCATTCTTAACATTTAGATTCAATCTTTAATTGATTCTAGGTGCGTTGTCACTGATTGGATCGCTAATCAATAGGATTCCGCACAATTTGATTTGGTATACGTGTAAATCTGTTAGTATTCGTCCAGTACATGATCCTAACAAGTGGTATCAGAGCTTTGGCTCTAGATTTATGTGTGATTCAATCGTTATGATATAAAAATTGTGTTTTTACACTCAAAAACGCAATTTTTTGTGTCAAGTCGAGTTTAAGACGTCTCCTCATCATAAAGTTTAGTTTTTCCGGCATACGACAATTAGGGTTAGCATGAAATTCGTGTTTTTGCATCCACAACACCTTAAACCTATGAATTTTCAAAATCCAACATGTTCAGTCGCACGATTGACTCAGACTAGTTTTGTAATTTCTGTTAGTTCCTTTTGTTTCATTATAAATAGCTTAGACTTGTAGTAGTTAGAAATAGATGAAAACTGCTTACTTACTTTGTAATTGTCTTTGCTTGATATTAATGAAACTGTGAATTTTGTTGATATCATGTTTGATTTGATTACTTTGTTTGTATTTATTTGAATGGTGTTCATATATCATCATTGATTGATACATTTGATCCTATCAATTTGACATTCTGACGAATCCTAGTTGTTATACAGGTACAATGTCGTGTTGTGTAACTGAAGGCTATTTGATTCGAGCCCTAATTTGTGATTCTCGGCCTTTACAAGAACCGACACTAAAAGCTGACAAATAACCTAACTAAACTATGCTAAATGTTAAAATCAAGGTTATTAGGTTATTAGTATAATGATTGCAAATCTAAGGAACCATTACACGATGTCTAATGTCAAGATTTGGGTCAAATTCGAATTTCAGCCGACCGAACAGTGGGTCATGCAACTAGACACTAGGATGAACTCCAATCGTCCGATTGAGCTGGTCGAATGACTCAATCGGCTGAATGGATAGTATGAATAAGCTCAATCGACTGACTGAACTAATCACAGGCTCAGTCACCCAATTGAACTCAGTCGCCTGCTTAGTCACCCGATTGAACCCAATCGCATGCCAGGTCAACCGACTGAACTCAATCGCATGGGTCAATCACGTGATTGAACCAGACTGGATTCAACCAAGCTAATTAGAATTGAGTTTTGATATATGGTGATCTAACGTATATGTGTCTTGTATTACAGATCTATGGCTGACAGGTGGTCCATCAACCCCAAGCACAACATATATGCTCATTTAGATGCCACTACTCGGAACAGCGCCGAGTTTGCGGGGATTATTGCATTCCTTAAGCGATCCAGGATCTACAGGGCTATATCCACACCATGCACTTCCTATAGGTCTATTCAGCAGGCTTTTTGGGAGGGGGCATCAGTTCACCGTACACACGAGCCTTACCACATCCGAAGTAGTATTTTTCGTCAAGCGATCGAGGTCACAGCTGAGGATATACGACGGGTACTTGCCTTGGGTGAGGATGTTGATCACCCTGTGAGACATCACCCGCTAACTGTGAGAGGGTGCTTCTTAAGGATGAAGTACGCTGGAGATATTAATGCAGGTGTGCTCAACAAGAGCAACCTGTGTTCCCAGTACAAGTACTTAGCACACGTCATCCTTAAGTGCTTGCTTCGCGAAGGGGTGGGTTTGATGATCTCTCAGTCCAGATTCAAAATGCCTAGGTCGCACTAGTTCTGACCACCCTTTCAGCTTCTCGAGCATGATATTCTCTTATCTGATAGAGAAACTGGAAGCTAAGGGTAAAGAGGGTTAATGCATGTACCCTAGGTTTCTCCAAATGATCAATGATGAGAAGCTGCCCTCTCTGCCCAAGGAGAGCCATGATGCTATGGCATTGGAGATTATGGATGATACAACCTTCGGCCACATGAAGGTCTACAGGGGGAAGCAAGTCAAGCCCCCTATGAAGAGACTCTTCGGACATCTGGCCAAGGTTGATTACATGGCGCCAGGGAGGTGAAAATGGCACCACACAGATAGTGATTCTCATGTAGAGCAACTGGTGCTCCCGGAAGATGATTCCGACGACGATGACAGTAGTGATGATGGAGATGCAGCGCCCACTCACTTGAGGCCCCCCACTGCTAATATAGCATCTTCAGCATCTACCCAAGGTGGAACAGAGACAGCAGGTTTCCATAAGGACTTTCATCTTGATGAGGAGGAGGAGTCGGATGAAGAGTCGTTGACTCGAACGGTGGGTAGCAATGTGGTTGCCACTGAGCGAGGGATTAGGGAGGCTGGTGAGCGCCCAGGTGGGTCTGCGGTGACTATGACTGATCCAACCTACACCCCAGATCAGCCCAACGTCCTAGGGGGAGCATCCACCTCGATGGGTTCGAGGAAGAAACGGATGGCTCAGCCCCACGAGATGAAGAAAAAGAGGAGGAGGATGACGTTTAACACCACCACCACTACCACCACTCCACCAACTATGACCACTACCACCACTCCACCTAATACCACCCCTACCATCATTCCACCTACCACTACTACCACCATTCCCCCTACTACCACATCACCTACCATAACTCCACCAGTTACACACTTCCCATCCACCACCACTACAGCTCATCCACAGTCACCCACATCTATACCAGCTCCAATCTTCTCTACATCCACTACCACCACCACCACTCATGGAGCAGGTACCTCATCTCAGGTCCCACCTGTTTTTGGATCCTCTTACCCGTCTGTCGGGTTGGAGGAGCAGCTGGCTAACCTTAACCGGTTAGTGCTCAAGCTGTTGGCTACGGATGAACAGAGAGCCTCTTAGCTTAATCAGTTGATGGAGCTTAATGTCTCCCAAGCCTAGAGGATCGAGGCTTAGAGCCAACTGATTGAGGAGCTGGAGGAGACACATGCCTCATCCATTCAGAGGATTGAGGCTCAGAGCCAAGAGATCATAGAGCTGAGGGAGCTACATTCATTCTTGGTACAGAGGATAGAGGATTTAGAGGCCTAGAACAAGAAGCTAATGCTGAGACTGAAGGGATCCAAAGATGAGCCCCTAAGATCCAAGAAGGTGATGGAGATGATGGAGATGAGGATGACCGTGATAATGATAAGGATGCTGATGATGATGATCATGTTGATGATACAAAGGGAGGTGATGATACCGAGGGAGGTGATGATGTCGGTGATGATGATGATGAAGAAGGAGATGCAGCTGCATCTACCTCAGCTCAAGGTGAAGAGAGGCGCACAAAGAAAAATCAAGACCAAGGAGCCCCATCATCTTCTGCCAATCCTGCTGATGCACCAGCCATTGAAGGGAAAAGTAATGTGTTGTTATTTAAGTACTTGACATACAATTCGTAATTGAATCTTCAGATGAGGGAAAAGTAAATGTTATTTAATTAATGTTTATATATATTATTGATGTTTACTGCTTTGATTATTAACCAATGGTTGATCTGTTACATGTTTTAAATCAAGCAGAAACAAATTTTCGAGATAAATATGATGTTGTTCCCCTCCAACAGATCAAGACTCAACTCATGATGATTTTTGATCTGCAAGGGATTGTGAGGAGATCGGTGAATTACACTCCTGAAGAAGGAGAGATAATTCATGATCCAACTAACGAGCAACTTGCTGAAATGTTTCGACTCAATCCTGATGAGATCGTGAAAGATGCTCCTACAGTCCATGTGGAAAGTGAAGATGAGCTCAACGACGTTGATGAGATCGAGATTGAAGATGTCACGGACCAACATTATCCAGAGTACACTGACAATGAGGGTAATGTCGTTCCCAGTCTAGGTGACCCTCTTGTCAGTGAAACTTTTGAGACTCTGGATAAAATGGAACAAGAGTCTGAAAAGAAAGAAGACAAGGCCCAAGCCTCAGAAGTCGATGTAAATATCAGAAAAGCTGAATGGGCTGCATGCTTTGAAGAGATAAGAGCCCAATGCAGTGCTCCAACGTCAACTGTCTACACCAAGCTTGACAAAGTGAAGTAACATCACAAGGTGTCACGTGGGCACATTGTGAAGTTCTCAACGTTTATGCAGTTAAACATGAGAAGGGGATTTAGTACTTCAGATTCCCACACGATCTGAAGACTCTTCCTGGTTTTGAGCTTAACCAGTTAGCAAAGTTGAAATTGCTATACATTGACCCACGTAAAATGTCAGGCTGGTTTGAAGCAGCTCTAAAGAGAGAGTACCACACCAGATGGGTCAACTTCAAACCTCAACAACTGAGGAGGTATATCAAATGGTCTAAGGTTAATGCCATATCTGGAAAACCAAAATAGTGTTGAAGTGGAGTCCTTCACGCACTGTTGGACCAAAAGAACCAATGAGCCAAGATCAGAAAACCTCTAAGTCCCACATGATATCACAACAACTGCTGAAGGCTTCATCAGCAGTTCGACAAGTGCTGAAAACTCCAACAGCTGAAGATCAAGTGCTGAAGACTTCAACAGCTGAAGACTAAAGTGCTGAAGTTCAACAGCTGAAGAACACAAGTGACGAAGGTGAACAGCTGAAGAACACAAGTGCTGAACCAAAGTACTGAAGTACAACAGTTGAAGAGTCTACAAGTGCTGAAGATCAACAACTGGTGTACAAAGTCTGAAGACAAAGACTGAAGACATCAACTGATGATATCTACTGAAGTCATTAGCTGATGAAACATCTGAAGTTCAAGTCTGAAGACCAAGTACTGAAGTTTCAGTAGTTGTCACAACAGCTGAAGAGTTCTTCTTCAGTAGTTGTGATATGAGTAGTTTTATGTTTTTACTTTCAGTAGTTTTGTAAAACGATTGAAGAGCTTGTTCTTCAGTCGTTGTAGTTTCAGTAGTTTTATGTTTTTCAGTGGTTATAGTAACTGATAACACTTAGTATTTTTTTAAGAAGATGTGAGCTGTTTTGACATCTTCAGTAGTTGTGTTTCAGTTGGAATAATTCTGTTAGATGTCACTATCAAGTGACATCAGCAGACGTCACATCTCTTATATAAGAGGTGTCGACCTAATTGTAACTGTGACATTCCGTTACCACGAAAACGAATATTGAATGAAATATATTTGCAGAATTCTCTCTTTCTATAACCGTGTTTGTTCTTCATTGAATATCATTTCGTTCTTGTGAATTGGCTAATTCATTGTTAGAATTCCGCTGCTATACTCTCTAATCAATCAAACGTAGATCACTGATCCTAACAAGTGGTATCAGAGCAGGTTAATCATTGATCGATCTAACAATTGATCATTGAAACTGCTAATTGATATCTATGTTTGATTGAATTAGCATATTCGCAAGAACTGGTTATAGATTATTGAATTTCTGTCGCTTTCGTTCATTTATTTTGAGATCTCCTGATTCAATTGGTTGTTGTGTTTTGTTCTAAATCTGTTTTAGCTTAATTGAATTTGATTGAATCTGAGATGACTACTCCTTCTAATGATCCTCACAATACCGGTTCCTCAACTAAGCCTCCGATGCTGGTTAGGACCGAGTATAACATATGGCAACGAAGAATGCTTCATCACCTGTGTGTTAACAGTTCAGGTTGTTGGACATCTGTGGTACATGGACCACATAAGCCTATGGTGAACAATCCGGAAACCAATCAAATGGTTCCGAAGAAGAAGGAACAATACTCTGATGAAGATCGGAAACTATTTGAGATTGATGCTAAAGCCCATGGAATTCTGGCCATGGCACTGCCTAATGAAATCTATTCAGGGCTTATGCATCATGAAACTGCTCATGATCTCTGGAATGCCCTAAAGGAACAATTCGGTGGCACAGATGAGGTCTTAGCAAACAATAGAGAAATCCTTGCCCAACAATATGAGACATTCTCTGATATAAAGGGTGAGACACTGACTCAACAGTTTGAGCGTTTTTCCTGCTTGATATCTGAGCTAAAAATGGTGAAACAGGAATACACCAATAGCCAGATGAACAACAGGTTCCTTAGATCACTGCCTGAGAGATGGGACACATACACTATTGTCCTACGCTCCAGTGCAAATCTGGATAGCCTATCTCTCACCCAACTTCATGGGAAACTGCTTACATTTGAAAGAGAGATAGAGCAGAAGAGGAAACTGTCCTCATCAGGAAAGCTCACTGATGACTTTGTACCAGGGAATACTGCCTTGGTTGGTCATGAGTCAGAATATGCTGCATCTGAAAGCAATTATGATGAGCATATTGATTTCTCTACAAATAGTTCTGATCATGCATTTGTTGGTATTGAGTGTCATTCTGGCAGTAATAGTGACAATCTATGCTTCATCATGGATGATTTGAAAGGAATAGCTGATGATGATCTAGAAGAGATGGATATTCTGAGTCAAATGGCATTGATTAATATCAGATCTCAGAAGTTCTATAAGAGAACTGGAAGGAAATTTCCGGGACTCTCTGGCAAAACCAAAGTTGGTTTTGACAAGAGTAAGTTGAGGTGTCACAAATGCCAAAGGCTGGGACACTTTGCAAGAGAGTGTAGATCAACTGGATCTAACTCTTCAGCACCCTTTATGACTTTTCCTAGTACTAGTCCACAAAACAGAGGGCAACATCCTGCTAGTTCTGGTCATCATTCACATCCTAGATCTCCTGCATACTTTGTTCTCCAGGGTCAAATGTCATATCCTTATCCCTGCTATTATATGCCTCAACCAAATCCTGTTCAAGCTCCAATTGCACAACAACCACAAGCATTGCCTGAACCACAGCCTTCCCAATCTCATCAACAAACTCAACCTCAACAACACAGCTTCTTCACCCCAGGAGTTGTTGACTGGAGCAGTTTACCAGATGACTTGTCTGGTCATGAGCAACTGTTCTCAAGTGCTGGTCAACATGGTGGTGAAAGTCCCTTTGGAAATCTAGCTATTATGGCTTTGGATTCTGCTGATACTTCATCCACTAATGCCTCTACCCCAAAGGTATCACAGGTATCCTCTGAGGCAAAAGCCAAATTATGTTCTAAAACATGTATAGCAGCATTTGCATCTATTAGAGAAGCAAATGTAGCTTTAATCAACAAGAACATTGAGCTAGAACAAATAATTTCCAAAAGCAAAGCTGAATTTGAGACTGTGCTTAATGATAAAAATGATGAGATTTACAAACTTAAATGCCAAATAACTGATGATAAGGCTAGGGAAGAGATACTTCTAGAGAAGTATAAAGATCTCAAAGAAACCCTTGCAGTTACCCAGGTAGAGTGTGATAGATGGGTACAATCATGCAAAGGTTTTGAAATGCTTCTTAGTAAGCAATCTGCTTCCAATGTGAAGTTTGGCATTGGTTACAATCATACTGCTCCACCTACAGATTTTACTCCCAGAGCAGAGGTAGAATCTGATGGTGAGAGTATCTACTTTCTGATACAACACAATCAGAAGTAGAAGTCAGCACCAAGCCCTCTCAGAACCTATCAGCTGATGTTGATGGTTCCACTACTGACACTCACATGATCCATGAGTTGATCAACTCAGGAGTTAATTCTGAAAGTCCTGAAAGGACTAGAGAGCAGGATTTAACACCTAAAGTTCAAACTCCAACTACTGCCAGTACTGAAAAGAAGAAAACTGTCAGTAGAAAGAGTTTGAAGACTACTAAAGAGGAAGTCAAGAAAGCAAACAATGCTTCCAAAGTACTGAAGAGCAAGTCTTCAGTTGCTTCAACTCTTTAGTTGATGATCAACCTAAGATGAAGAAGAAACCATGTGAAGTATGTGGTTTGTTCAACCATCTTACAGATGATTGCTCGTACAAAAGAGGTTCCAAACTCAAACATAAAGAAGAAACTAAAGAGAAAATGGTAAAAATGAAAACTGAGTTTGAGACCACATTTGTATGAGCAACATCAAATCCTGTAACCCTTCAGTCCTCAAAGAAATCCAAAAAGGAAGGGGTTAAACAGGTGACAGCTGAGATTGCTCAGAAGAAGAAGGTGCAACATAGGAACTTATCAAACTCCACTGGCAATGTGTCTGATGAGCTGAAAACTTTATCACAAAATCAGACACAGCTGGTTATGATGGTTCAACATCTGTTGGGAAGAGTTAACCAATTAGATGCTCCTATGTTGAAACCACAGAAAAGGAGGTCCAAGCCAAAGGATTCCTCTTCTTCACCATCTTCTTCTTCTCAGGCTGTTGTTTCTAATAAACCTGTTAGTTACCATCTGTTGATGAGACCAGGCCCATAACCAAAAAGGCTTGGGTCTCCAAAACTAACTGATGTTTATTATTGTAGGGTTCTCCAACATGCCAAAGTAGCATCTGGTATGTAGACAGTGGGGGATCTATGCACATGACTGGGAACAACTCTCTTCTTCATGACTACTCTCAAGGAAAGAAGGGCTTTGTTTCTTTTGGCAATGATGCTAGGGGTTACATCATTGGAAATGGATTTGTCTCCAATGGAGAAATCAAGATTGATGATGTTAATCATGTGGAAAATCTCAAGTACAATCTCTTGAGTGTCAGTCAAATGTGTGATAAAGGCCATGTTGCTATTTTCACCAGTCAGAACTGTAGGATTCTGTCATCCAAAGTTCTGCATTTGATTGATAAGGTGTTGGATGATCACACTCTCCTGAGAGCCAACAGGACAGGAAGAGTGTATGCCTTAGATCTTTCCAAGAAAATAGATCTCAGAGGCAATCCTGCCTATTTTCCAAAGCCTCTTCTCAAGAATCTAAACTGTGGCATAGAAGGCCGGGTGGTCATGTTAATTTCAAAAACATGAATCAGTTAATCCACAATAGTTTAGTCAGAGGCTTACCAATAAAGGAGTTCCATTGTGATGAAACCTGCACTGCTTGTTTAAAAAGGAAAACAGCAAAAAGTCTCATTCCCTCCTATTGAAGAGCCTAAGTCCACTGCCTGCTTGCATTACTGCATATGGATCTATTTGGGTCGTGTGAGAGTAATGAGCATGGCAAAGAAGAAATATGTCTGGTAATTGTGGATGATTACTCCAGATTGTATGGACTTTCTTTCTAAATTCAAAGGATGAGGTTGCCTCAGAAGATTATTCACTTTGTGTTGTATATTGAGAAAGCAGTATTCCTTCCAGTCAAGTGTATTAGGAGTGATAATGGAACTAAATCAGAAACAACACGATGACTTCTATCTTCAAAGGGAATCAAAAGGCAGGTTAGCATCCCAAGGACTCCAGAACAAAATGGAGTAGTGGAGAGAAAGAACAGGACCCCTAATTGAGCTGCAGGTCCATGCTGGCGACTCTGGTTTGCCACTGACTTTTGGGCTGAAGTTGTTAACACAGCTTGCTATGTGCAGAATAGAGTCTTAGTAATTAGAGGTTGATGAAGACTCCCATATGAAGTCTCCATCACTTGGCTCCTTAATTTCATTTTTCAAGCATTTGGGTGTCCCTGTTTTATCTCAACACAAAGGATCAACTCCATAAATTTGATCCTAAGTGGATGCACGGTATTTTGTTGGTTATTCATCTACTTGCAAGGCATACAGAGTCTTCAACTGCAGAACAAAGATAGTTGAAGAGGACTTTGCATGTAAAGTTCATGAATCTCCTTTGGACAAGATTCACAAAACCCTATGGAGTTGTTTGATTTGGACATACCATATGTTCCTTATCAACATCCACTGTTGCAGATCTGTGGAAAAATATCTTCTGCAGCATGTCTTCCACCTGGTGATATTGATGATGCTGATGATAATATCAATACCACCTCTTCAAGTTTAGTGACCAACTGCCTGTGTCTGCTAAATTTGATGTTCCTGTAGCTTCAGAGCCATCCACAACAATGGCTGATGAGATCTCTGATCATCTACATCTTTTGAGTTACCATCTAATTCTTGGTTTCAAGATGTCGCATCTGACAGGATCAGTGATCACAAGTTTGATGATCAGAATATAAAGCAGCGGAATACAAACACGAATTAGACAAATTGTAGCAAGCAATCGATACTTGTAAGCGTTGAGATCGCATACGGTATAGGAGAGAATATGAATTTCTGATTTCTAGGATGTTTATAGATGTAGAATATTTCTAATCAAACAATCAATCATTCCATTCAATTGCTCATATCGCTCAATGATTACAATGGGTTGTCACTCCTTATATAGGTGCAACAGTCACTGCTGTTATCACGGAAAGTGAAACTGGCAGATCCAATACAGAAATAACTAAATCTTAACAAACTACTGAATGTTCACAACTACTGAGAACATATCAGCAAGTTAAGTACAAAATATAAAAACTACTGAAACTACAACGACTGAAGAACAAGCTCTTCAGTCGTTTTACAAAACTACTGAAACATAAAACAATAAAACTACTGATATCACAACTACTGAAGAAGTACTCTTCAGCAGTTGTGACAAACTACTGAGGCTTCAGTACTTGATCTTCAGACTTTGACCTTCAGGCGTTTCATCAGCTGATGACTTCAGTAGATATCATCAGCTGATGTCTTCAGTCTTTGTCTTCAGACTTTGTACATCAGTGTTGATCTTCAGCACTTGTGAATCTTTCAGCTGTTGTACTTCAGTACTTTGGTCTTTCAGCTTCAGCACTTGTGTTCTTCAGCTGTTGTACTTCAGCACTTTGGTTCTTCAGCTGTAAGGTCTTCAGCACTTGATCTTCAGCTGTTGAAGTCTTCAGTACTTGTCAAACTACTGATGAGGCTTTCAGCAGTTGTTGTGATACCGTGTGGGACTTAGAGATTTTCTGATCTTGGCTCATTGGTTCTTTTGGTCCAACAACTCCCCCTGAACCAATGCAGCCAAAACCTCTAACTTATTTAAACTCCCACTTATTGATGGCAAAAATGTTGGTCTTTTTCCTTCTTGATCAGTAGAGAAGATGACCCATGTACGCTCCGGCCTGGGAAGAACCTCAAATATTTGTTTGGCAGAGTATGAATGGGAACTCTGTTTTGGGGAATTGGACACAGAGTTGTTATCCCATTCATGAGATTCACTTCCCCATAATGAGTCTGTATGACTCACGGACATAGGCCTCAAGGAGAACAATTTGTTCCTCTTGAGAGAGTTCTTCAGCTCCTCCTTCGAAGAAGAACTCTGGACCATAGTACTCTGATAAGTACTTCATGGTCCTGCCATTTTTCAGCTCCACGTAGTTACCTCCCTGTATACAAATTCATCCGGATGGTTGCCTTCAAGGAGTAACTGGAGCTCATTCTTTTGGATGTCTTCAAGCTTTTTGTATAACAACCCCTCTAATCATCTTGTTTTCTAGTAAGGCTTGAGGTGTCTTCTTTGCTTGGTGAGCTTTTCTTGAATTCATCAATGATTTCCCAAGGTGAGACTACAACGGCCAACATGATGGTAGATTCTATTGTTTTTCGTACTTGGCCGTTGTATCTGTGTGGGATAGTTCTTTATGGATTCTAGAACTCACCCTGGGGTCTGGCCATACTCTCACTCTCTCCTTCTGATACTGAAAGGTGTGTCTGAGAGTGTAGCCTTTGAGCATGCCCTTTCATGGCTTGAATAGATGATGACTGAGGAAATTCCTTGTCAACCATCTTCAACAGTTGCTCATCGTGCTGTTTCTGCTGTTCTTCTTCTTCTATCTTGACTCTGACCATTTCCCTTTGAGAGTCAGGTGTGATCATGGATTGACTCTGGGGTTTTGGTAGCTTAGAACAGCAGAGAGTGGCAGACTATCATCTTCATCCTCTTCTTCTGCTTCTTCTTCCATCCTCAGCACCCTCTCCTTCTACGGGGTACATCACTGGATGATGGTTGGGTTGGTGAAGGGATTGGTTTTGAAGAGAGAGGATGTTTGGATTTTGGCTTAGAGGTTGGTTGGGAGATTTGAGGGATAGGATCTGTTTGTGTGGGTGGAAGGGAAGGTGATCTAGCATCCTTGTAGTTAATTTTGCTTTTGTAAGTTTAGCATCTCTAACCTTTTGCCAGCCCCAGCCTCATCAAGGGCTTCCACAATGATCCCTTGTTGAATTGCTCAGACAGACAGATTCTGGTGGCTATAGCCAGAATGCTGTCCCTGGACCACGCGCGGATCTCCATTAATGATCTTCCCAAGTATTTTGCAATAAATCGGATCATTATTTCCAACCTCTCTTTCTCAAGAGCATCGTACCCTGCCCATCGGGTTTGTATCTCTTGTACCTCTAACCTTCTGATCTCACTGTCCAGTGTGGCTGTGTCAAAACCCTGCCTGAATAGTTGTTCAATTATTTTATCCATGGAGCGGGCTGTGTGTGGTGTCAGCTTCTTTGACCAGCTCCTCCAAGGATTTTTCTTCAGCAGTATGATCATCAGCACTTCTCTTTCGCTTGTACGTGAGCAGAGGTTGCTTTTCTGTTCTCCTTCCTCTCTCTTCTTCCTCTTTCTATCGATCTCTGCAGCTCTTTCTCTTTCATGGTACTTTTGGTTGCATTGGAGAAGGGGTGTACCGCAGAAAGAGTCTTGTGGACAGCAGCATCAACCAGGGGCTGTAATGTTGAGGAAAGCCTCTCATCAGGGCTTTGATCACTATATCAGTGATTATGGGGGTGTGATGAGAGGGAGGGAGTTTCGGAGGATAGCACCTATTTGCTCAGGAGGGTTCTGTTCCTGAGAAGTAGGGCCTGAAGCAGAGGCGGGTGGTTGATTTGGGGTGGCTCTGTGTTTGGGAAACCTTCAAGGGAAGGTGCCATCTGTGGGTGTATGATGGTGGCAGATGGACTTGCATCCTGAGACATCTTGGCCAGCAGCTCTTTGAGTCTGCTAACCTCATCCTCTAGAATGGTGTTTTGAGCAACTACATCGAAGAAGAAGCTCAGGTCATCATCAGTTGATACTGAATCACCTGACCTCCTGCTTAGAGCAGGATTTACATGCACTGGTGTAGACCAGTTGGTGCATGTGCCCCTTGTGCTGGTACTGGGGACTTCCAGCCTCAGGACAATGTCCATCATCAGCTGTTGCCTCTAGGGAGGTCTTAGCAATGTTACCAGCCTCACTCTGGTCATGTGCTGAGTCAGAGGAGGTGGCAGCCTCACTAGATCTTCTAAGCTCCTTGTCTACACCAGGAGATAGAATTGGGAACCCCTGTGCTGTGGGTTCTCAGGTGCACTGTGTTCCTCCCCCTCAATTGTAGAGGTATTCCCAGTAATAAGTGGTTTCTGGGGAGGGGGTGAGGAGTGCAATTGAGTCAGCACTTGAGCAACTATTAAAGTTGGGCTGTGAGGGGCGGTTGTTTGGGGTAGAGGTAGAAGACAGTGTGCACCTGGGTTGGATGGTGCTCTTCAATGGCAATCTCCTCAAGTGAGGAAGATCCAGATAAGTAGGTGCCCCTTGGGTTGCTGCAGGCTCCTGTTGAGAGGAAGTCTGAGCGGCTGTGGCTGGAGGAGTCATTGTATCCACTAGGGGGTTTGGACTAGTGGATATATCCTGCGTTTGTTGTGCAGGAGCATCCTCAGGGGACTCAATTCCTGAGTAGCCATTTTGGGTTCTTTGTGGTGGGTTTGGGGGACATTGGATTTGGAGGTGGTGGCTGTGGGTTCCAGCTGCGTGGGTTTTCGCAGCTTGGCAGCCAGTTTGAGTGTCCGGTCGGAGTTGTGCCGGGAGTATACTTCTGGCAAAACAGCCGTAGCAGGGACTCCCAAGCCAACAAGTCCCTCAGCATTAAGCTGGTCTATTATAATGGCCATTATGAACCGTGGATAGAGTATCCAACGGTTGGCAGTTAGTTTTAGAGCCATATCTTTGAGCTCTGAAATATTAATTCTGAAAAATTCAGTGGTTGTTGCTCAAGGATAGAATACAATACTGCTGCCATTTGGTGGACATTTGATCCAAGACGATGTCTTAGGGGCCAAACATACATTGACCATATGAAAGATCAGGCGCTCAGCGTCATTAAAATGTTTCTTCATGATGGTGGTGGCACTGAGATCACCTTGATATCCATGCTGAGCAAATGATAGATCTAGGTGCCCTTCGGATATCCAGCAGGAGAGGTAGCATCACTCAGTTGAAGAATTTTACGGATTGTTGCAGGAGTAATCACTACTTCTTTGTTGTTGACGACTGACCGGAGGGATTGTGTTGGCTCTCCTCAGTTGTAACAGTAATGTTCATCCAAAATTGGTTCAAGGATTCGGCATGTAAAACGGGGTTCAGAAGGAATGCCTTGTTGTATGGGGATGAACCATAAGATCGATAGCAGTATCGAACTTAGTCCAGATCGGCGATTTTGTGAGGTGCAACACAGTTGTGTCGCGGTTTAATTTGCTAGACGCCATGGAAGTTTTGGAGAGGAACGTTAGGTTGAAGAAGATAAAGCATGGAGAGCTCAGGTTAAGGGTATTTATAGGGTACGGGTGAGGAGGAAACGACTGAAGGATGTGGTGTTAGTCATCAGTGTTTTAAACGACCGTTGACATGGTATTATCCTTTCAGACGTTGAAACAGCTGAAGTCGCGGTGTTAGGCATCAGTAGTTTAGAAAACTACTGAAGACCGTGGTTTTGACTTCAGGTGATTGAAACAACTGAGGACATGGTGTTTGTCATCAGTAGTTATGAAACTACTGAAGACAGTGGTTTTGTCATCAGCTGTTGTAAACAAACTGAAGACTTGGTATTGGTCATCAGTAGTTAAAAACTGCTGAAGACGTGGTTTTGCTTCAGTTGTTTAAAATGAAACAGCAGTGGTACAAACGACTGAAGGGAAAGTTCTCTTCAGCTGTTTTCGTCAATTCTTAGCTTTTCAGCTGTTTCAAACTGTCCTCAACACATTCATCAGTCTTTATGGCTGATTTCAGTTGTTTCATAGGACATCAGTACTTATCTGTTTTTACTGATTTCAGTAGTTATGACTACATCAGTAGTTGTAACTACTTCAGTAGTTTAGAGCAGATGAAGTACTTCAGTACTTGTGAGAACTTTTAGCCTTCAGTAGTTATAAAAGTACTGAGGTTAAAAGAGCTCATCAGTACTTATATGTGACAGGCACTCATGATCATCAATATGAATTACTGAGATCATCAGTAGTTGTCACCTATTCTAGCTGCAGCATACCAAGCCTTAACACCAGGTTTTGGAAAGTTGAACTATCCAAAGGCTTAGTAAAAATGTCTGCAAGCTCATCAGCACTAGGCACAAACTTAGGATCAATCAGACCTTTTTCAAAACAATCCCTTATAAAATGATGTCTGATCTCTATATGTTTGGTCCTAGAGTGCTGGACTGGATTTTTGACAATGCAAAGAGCTGAAGCACTATCCATTAACAATGGAGTCTTAGTCTCTGTAATGCCATAATCCAAAAGTTGGTTTTGAAGCCAGAGTACCTGAGATGTACAGCTTGCAGCAGCAATGTACTCAGCTTCCGCAGTGGATGTAGCAACTGAGGTCTGTTTTTGCTCTGCCAAGAAATCAAGCAGTTGCCTAGGAATTGACATCCACCAGAAGTTGATTTCCTGGTCAACTTACACCCTGCATAGTCACTGTCAGAAAAAGCAACTAATTTACCAGAATGTCTGGTAGGATACCATAAACTAGAGATGGAGTGCCTTGCAGATATCTAAAGATCCTCTTGACTGCAATCAGATGAGACTCTTTAGGTGCAGCTGAAATCTAGCACAAACACATGTAGCAAACATAATATCTGGTCTAGAAGCTGTTAAATACATCAAGGACCCAATCATACTCTGTAAAGTGTTTCATCAACCACTTTACCTTTCTGATCTGAGTCCAGTTGTGTGGTGCTGCTCATGGGAGTAGAACAGGGCTTACAATGTTGTAAATCAAACTTTTGCAAAAGATCTTTTGTATATTTGATTGATGAATAAAAATTCCATCAGCCTTTTGTTTGATTTGCAACCCCAGAAAGAACTGTAATTCTCCCATGGCACTCATTTCAAACTTCTGTTGCATCAACTTTGTAAAGGCATCACACAACTTTGGATCAGAGGATGCAAAAATGATATCATCTACATAAATTTGAACAAGTAGATTATGCTGCCCAGCTTTCTTAATAAATAAAGTCTTGTCATGGAGCCTCTAGTGAAATTGTTTTCCAGAAGAAAGTTTGATAATGTCTCATACCAGGCTCTGGGAGCTTGTTTTAACCCATAAAGAGCTTTATCAAGCTATACACCCAATTAGGATGTTTATTGTCCTCAAAGCCTGGAGGTTGACATACATAACCTCTTCTTTAACTTTTCCATACAAAAATGCACTTTTGACATCCATTTGAAAGACTTTAAGTTTTTGATAAGCAGCATAGCTAAAAACAATCGAATTGCTTCCAGTCTGGCTACAGGGGCAAAGGTTTCATCATAATCAATACCTTCTTCTTGTGCAAACCCCTGAACAACCAGTCTGGCCTTGTTCTTAACAATAAGCCCATTTTCATCAGTTTTGTTCCTAAACACCCATTTAGTGCCTATTGCACACTTACCTGGAGGTAGAGGAACCAGTTCCCACACTTGCTGTTTCTTGAACTGAAGAAGCTCAAGCTGCATGGCATCAACCCATCCATTGTCCTTTAAAGCAATGTGATAATTCTTTGGCTCTTGCTGACTGATGAAGAGAGCATAGAAGCAGAAATTTGACAATTGACTTCTTGTTGATACTCCAGCAGTGATATCACCAATGATTTGAGACATGGGGTGATTCTTCAGATCTTGATACACAATGAGATCTGTGCAAGTGTTTGTAGCCGGTTCAGCAGCAACAGATGAGATGGTGAATCATTTCCTTGAAACCAATCAGTGGATGGTAATTCAAAGGAAGTTGAATTCGAAGAAATCTCATCAGCATTTGTTGTGGATGGTGCTACTGGCGCTACAGGAACATCAGGTCTAGTTGAATCAGGCAGTTGATCACTAAACCTGAAGAGGTGAGTACTGCAATCATCATCATCATCAGCAGTACCACCAGGTGGTGAACTGTTGACAGGAGCAACAGCAGGAGTTTGATAGGGAAACATATTGCAGTATGTCCAAATCAAATAACTCCACAGGACTTTGTGGAATCTTGTCCTTTGGAGATTCATTAACTTAACATGTAGAGTTTCTCAACCATCTTTGTTCTGCAGTTGAAGACTCTGTATGCCTTGCAAGTAGATGATAACCAACAAAGTATCTGCATCCACCTTAGGATCAAATTTGTGGAGTTGATCCTTTGTGTTGAGAATAAAACAGGGACACCCAAAGCTTTGAAAAATGAAATCAGTGGAGCCAAATGATGGAGAACTTCATATGGAGTCTCATCAACCTCTGATTTACTAAAACTCTATTTTGCACACATAACAAGCTGTGTTGACAGCTTCGGCCCAAAAGGTCAATGGCAAACCTGAGTCAGCCAGCATGGACCTTGCAGCTTCAATGAGGGCCTGTTCTTTCTCTCCACTACTCCATTTTGTTCCGGAGTCCTTGGAATGCTAAAATGCCTTTTGATTCCCTTTGAGAGATAGAAGTCATCAAGTGTATGATTTCTGAACTCAGTTCCATTATCACTCCTGATACACTTGACTGGAAGGGAATACTGCTTCTCAATGTACAGCACAAAGTGGATAATCTTCTGAGCAGCCTCATCCTTTGAATGTAGAAAGAAAGTCCATACAAATCTGGAGTAATCATCCACAATTACCAGACAGTATATTCTTCTTTGCCATGCTCATTACTCTCACAGGACCAAATAGATCCATATGCAGTAATTGCAAGCAGGCAGTGGACTTGGACACTTCAATAGGAGGAAATGAGACCTTGTGCTGTTTTCCTTTTAAACAAGCAGTGCAAGTTTCATCACAGTGGAACTCCTTTATTGGTAAGCCTCTGACTAACTCTTGTGGCTAAGCTGATTCATGTTTTTGAGATTAACATGACCAAGCCTCCTGTGCCACAGTTTAGTTCTTGAAAAGAGGCTTGGAAAATAGGCAAGGATTACCTTTGAGATCTATCTTCTTAGAGAGATCTAAGGCATACACTCTTCTGTCCTGTTGGCTTTCAGGAGAGTGTGATCATCCAACACTTGTCAATCAAGGGCAAAACTTTGGATGACAGAATCCTACAGTTTTGACTTGTGAAAAGGGCAACATGGCCTTTATCACACATTTGACTGACACTCAAGAGGTTGTACTTGAGATTTTCCACATGATTAACATCATCAAATTTGATTTCTCCATTGGAGACAAAGCCTTACCGATGATGTAACCCCTAGCATCATTGCCAAAAGAGACAAATCCCTTCTTTCCTTGAGAGTAGTCATGAAGAAGAGAGATGTTCCCAGTCATGTGCATGGATCCCCCACTGTCTACATACCAGATGCTATTTTGGCATGTTGAAGAACCCTGCAATAATAACAATCAGTTAGTTTTAGAGACCCAAACCTTTTGGTTTGGGGCCTGGTCTCATCAATAGATGGTAAACTAGCTGTTTATTTGTAACAACAACTTGA
Source organism: Flaveria trinervia (assembly GCA_025506515.1). Lineage (NCBI taxonomy): Eukaryota > Viridiplantae > Streptophyta > Magnoliopsida > Asterales > Asteraceae > Flaveria > Flaveria trinervia. The sequence goes on along the minus strand of CM046449.1, from coordinate 35,732,256 downwards.
GAGGAAGAAGATGGTGCAGAAGAGGAGTCCTTTGCTTAGACCTCCTTTTCTGTGGTTTCAACATAGGAGAATCTAGTTGGTTAACTCTACCCAACAGATGTTGTACCATCATCACCAGCTGTGTCTGATTTTGTGATAAGCTTTCAGCTCATCAGACACATTGCTAGTGGAGTTAGATAAGGTCCTATGTTGCACCTTCTTCTTTTGAGCACCCTCAGCTGTCACCTGTTTAACTCCTTCCTTTTGGATTGCTTTAAGGACTTAAGGGTTACAGGATTTGATGTTGCTGATACAAATGTGGTCTCAAACTCAGTTTTCATTTTACCATTTTCTCATTAATTTCTTCCTTTTGTTTGAGTTTGGAACCTCTTTTGTACCAACAATCATCTGTAAGATGATTGAACAAACCACATACTTCACATGGTTTCTTCTTCATCTTAGGTTGATCATCAACTAAAGATGATGTGAAGCAACAGAAGACTTGTTCTTCAATGCTTTGGAAGCATTGGTTGCTTTCTTGACAGCATCTTTAGTAGTCTTCAAACTCTTTCTACTGCCAGTTTTCTTCTCTTCAGTACTGACAGCAGTTGAAGTTTGAACTTCAGGAGTTGAATCCTGCTCTCCAGTCCTTTCAGGACCTTCAGGATTGACTCCTGAGTTGATCAACTTATTGATCATGTGAATGTCAGCATTTGGACCATCAACATCAGCTGATAGGTTCAAAGAGGACTTGATACTGACTGCTACTTCTGATTGTGCTGTATCAGAGTAGGTAGATCACATGACTTGATGGATTGGTTATCACTCTACCATCAGATTCTACCTCTGCTCTTGGGGTAAAATCTGTAGGTGGAGCAGTGTGATTGTAACCAATTCAAACTTCACATTTGAAGCAGATTGCTTACTAAGAAGCATTTCAAAACCTTTGCATGATTGTACCCATCTATCACACTCGACCTGGGTAACTGCAAGGGTTTCTTTGAGATCTTTGTACTTCTCTAAAAGTACATCTTCTCTAGCCTTATCATCAATTATTTTGCAATTCAGTTTATAAACCTCATCATTTTATCTTTGAGCACAAACTCAAACTCAGCTTTGTTTTGGAAATTACTTGTTCTAGCTCAATGTTCTTATTAATTAAAGCTACATTGCTTCTCTAATGGAAGCAAATGCTGCTATGCATTGTTCAGAACATAATTTGGCTTTTGCCTCAGAGGATACCTGTGATACCTGTGGTGTAGAGGCATTGGAAGATGAAGTATCAGCAGACTCCAAAGCCATAAGAGCTAGATTCCCAAAGGGACTGTCACCACCATGTTGACCAGCACCTGAGAACAGTTGATCATGACCAGACAAGTCATCTGGTGGTAAACTGCTCCAGTCAACAACTCCTGGGGTGAAGAGCTGTGTTGTTGAGATGAAGGTGTTGATGAGATAGGGAGGCTGAGGTTCTGGTAATGCATGAGGTTGTGGTGTCATAGGAACTTGAACTTGACTTGACTGTGGCATGTAATAACAAGGGTACTGATAAGGCATTGACCCTGAGGAACAAAATATGCCGGAGATTGTTGTTGAGGATGATGACTAGATTGACAGGATGTTGCCCTCTGTTTGTTGACTGTTGCCAGGAAAAGTCACAAAGGGTGCAGTAGAGTTTGATCCAGTTGATCTACACTCTCTTGCAAAGTGTCCAAGCCGTTGGCATTTGTGACACCTCAACTTGCTCTTGTCAAAACCAACTTTGGTTTTGCCAGAGAGTCCTGGGAATTTTCTTCCAGTCTTTTGTAGAACTTCTGAGATCTGATATTTATCAGGCCATTTGGCTCAAAATATCCTCTCTTCTAAGTCATCATCAGCAATCATCCCTTGAGATCATCCATAAAACATAATTGTCATTATTACTCCAGTAAACTGACCATCAACACTTACAAATGCAGAATTAGAAGTGCTCGAAGAGAAATTAATATGCTCATCATACTGGCATTCAGATGCAGCATATTCTGACTCATGACCCACCAGGCAGTGTTGCCTTGTATAAAGTCTTCAGTGAGCTTTCCAGATGAAGACAGCTTTCTCTTCTGTTCTATCTCTCTCTCAAAAGTGAGCAATTTCCCATGGAGTTGGGTGAGAGATAGTTTGTCCAAACTTGCACTGGAGCGTAGGACAATAGTATATGTGTCCCATCTCTCAGGCAGTGATCTGAGAAATCTGTTATCATCTGAATATTGGTGTATTCAAGTTTGACCATTTTAGTTCAGAGATCAAACAAGAAAACCGCTCATATTGTTGAGTCAGTGTCTCACCCTTTCTATGAGAGAATGTCTCATATTGTTGGGCAAGAATTTCTCTATTATTTGCCAAGACCTCATCTGTTCCTCCAAATTGTTCTTTCAAAGCAATCCAGAGGTCATGGGCAGTTTCATGATGCATTAGCCCAGAATAGATTTCATTGGGCAAAGCCATGGCCAGAATTCCATGGGCTTTTTGCATCAATCTCAAGCAACTTTTTATCCTCATCTGAGTATTGCTCCCTCCTCTTCGGAACATTTGATTGGTTTCCGGGTTATTCACCATAGGCTTGTGTGGACCATGTACCACAGATGTCCAACACCCTGCGCTGTTAACAGACAGGTGATGGAGCATACGTCTTTGCCATATGTTATACTCATTCCTAACCAGCATAGGAGGCTTGGTTGAGGAACCAGTATTGTGAGGATCATTGGAGGGAGTGGTCATTTTCAGTTCAAAAACAGTTTAGTTCAAGTTTTAAAAGGTTTAGACAAACCACAACAAACTCAATGAGAACCAAGAATAAGATCTCAGGATGAATGAGCAGAAATACAGAAAATTCAATCTCTATAACCGTTTCTTGCAAAAACAAAAGCTAATTCAATCAAACTTGGATCTTGAATAGCAGTTTCAATGATCAATTATTAGATCGATCAATGATTAACCTGCTCTGATACCATTTGACAGGATCAGTGATCACAAGTTTGATGTATCAGAATATAAGCAGCGGAATACAACACGAATTAGACAAATTGTAGCAAGCAACGATACTGTAAGCATTAAGATCGCATACGGTTATAGGGAGAGAATATGAATTTCTGATTTCTAGGAATGTTTATAGATGTAGAATATTTCTTCAAATCAATCAATCATTCCATTCAATTGCTCATATCGCTCAAGATACAATGGGTTGTCACTCCTTATATAGAGTGCAACAGTCACTGCTGTTATCACGGAAAGTGACAACTGGCAGATCCAATACAGAAATAACAAATCTTAACAAACTACTGAAATGTTCACAACTACTGAGAACATATCAGCAAGTTAAGTACAAAATATAAAACTACTGAAACTACACGACTGAAGAACAAGCTCTTCAGTCGTTTTACAAAACTACTGAAACATAAAACATAAAAAACTACTGATATCACAACTACTGAAGAAGTACTTTCAGCAGTTGTGACAAACTACTGAGGCTTCAGTACTTGATCTTCAGACTTTGACCTTCAGGCGTTTCATCAGCTGATGACTTCAGTAGATATCATCAGCTGATGTCTTCAGTCTTTGTCTTCAGACTTTGTACATCAGTTGTTGATCTTCAGCACTTGTGAACTCTTCAGCTGTTGTACTTCAGTACTTTGGTCTTTCAGCTTCAGCACTGTGTTCTTCAGCTGTTGTACTTCAGCACTTTGGTTCTTCAGCTGTTAAGGTCTTCAGCACTTGATCTTCAGCTGTTGAAGTCTTCAGTACTTGTCACACTAGATGAGGCTTTCAGCAGTTGTTGTGATACCGTTGGGGACTTAGAGATTTTCTGATCTTGGCTCATTGTTCTTTTGGTCCAACAGCATCAACATCTGCTGTGCTAAAGTTCCTACAAACACTGCAAGATTCATGTTATCACGAACTGAAAGAATCACAATGTCTCAGGGATCTGGTGATATCAATGATGGTGTTTCAACAAGAAGTCAATGTCTAACTTCTGCTTCATGCTCTCTTCCAGTCAACTGAGCCAAAGAACTACCATGTTGTTGAGAGGACAATGGATGGGTTGAAGCTATGCAGCTTGAGCTACTTCAGTTCAAGACACAGCAAGTGTGTGGGAAGGGTTCCTCTTCCCCAGGAAGTGTGCATAGCACTAAATGGGGTTAAGAATAAAACTGATGAAAATGGGCTTATTGTTAAGAAAAGGCTAGATCTGTTGTACAGGGGTTTTAAGAAGAAAGGTATTGACTAGGATGAAACTTTGCCCTGTAGCCAGACTAGAGGCAATCAGATTGTTTTTGCCTATGCTGCATCCACAATCTTAAATTTTCAAATGGATGTCAAAAGTGCCTTTTATATGGTAAAATAAGGAAGAAGTTTCGTGTGTCAACCACCAGGTTTTGAGGATAATAAACATCCTAATGGGTGTATAAACTTGATAAGGCTCTTTATGTTGAAACAAGCTCCTAGAGCCTGGTATGAGACACTTTATACTTTTCTTCTTAGAATATTTCACTAGAGGCTCCATGATATAAAAACTTGTTTATTAAGAAGGTGGATCCGCATAAGCACTTGTTTAGATTTATGTGATGAATCATTTTGCAATCCCTGATCCCCAGTTGTGTGATGATTTTACACATAATGAAAAGAGGTTTTGAAATGAGTGCATGGGAGAATTAGAGTTTTCTAGGCTTGCAAATTAACAAAAGGCTGATGGAACCGTTATTCATCAGTCAAAATATACCAAAGATCTTTTGAATAAGTTGATTTACAAAACTGTAAGCCCTGTTTACTCCCATGTGCAACCACCACACAACTGGATGCTGATCAGAAAGGTAAAGCGTTGATGAAAACACTTTACAGATGTATGATTGGGTCCTTGATGTATTTACAGCTTCTAGACCAGATATTATGTTTGCTACATGTGTTTGTGCTAGATTTCAGGCTGCTCCTAAGAGTCTCATTGATTGCAGTCAAGAGAATCTTTAGATATTTGCAAGGTACACAATCTCTGGGTTTATGGTATTCCACTGGACACTCTTGCAAATTAGTTGCTTTTTCAGATAGTGACTATGCAGGGTGCAAGTTAATAGAAGTCAACTTTTGGTGGTTGTCAATTCCTAGGCAACTGTTGTTTCTTGGCAGAGTAAGAAACAAACATCTGTTGCTACATCAACTGCTGAGGCTGAGTACATTGCTGCTGCAAGTTGTACTTCTCAGGTACTCTGGCTTCAGAACCAACTTCTGGATTATGGCATTACAGAGACTAGACTCCATTATTAATGATAGTGCTTCAGCTTGTGTATTGTCAAAATCCAGTCCAGCACTCTAGGACCAAAAATATAGAGATCAGACATCACTTTATCGGGATTGTTTTGAAAAAGTCTGATTGATCCTAAGTTTGTGCTAGTGCTGATGAGCTTGCAGATATTTTTACTAAGCCTTGGATAGTTCTACTTTCCAAAACCTTGTGTTAAGGCTTGGTATGCTGCAGCTAGAATAAGTGACAACTACTGATGATTTCAGTAATAATTACTGATGATCATTGGTAACCATGTCACATATAAGTACTGATGAGTCCTTCACCTTCAGTAGTTTTTTAAACTACTGATGGCTAAATGCCTCACAAGTACTGAAGTACTTTATCTCTTCCAAACTACTGATGTAGTTACAACTACTGATGTAGTTACAACTATTGAAATCAGTACAAACAGATAAGTACTGACGTCCTATGAAACACCTGAAAAGCAGATGCAAAGTCTGATGAGTAAGTGTTGAGGACAGTATGAAACAGCTGAAAGGCTATGAATTGACGAAAACTACTGAAGAGAACTTTCTCTTAAGTTGTTTCTACAACTGCTGTTTCATTCTAAACAACTGAAGCAAAACCATGTCTTCAGTAGTTTTATAACTACTGATGACTAATACCAAGTCTTCAGCTGTTTACAACAACTGATGACAAAACCACTATCTTCAGCAGTTTTCACAACTACTGATGACTAACACCAAGTCCTCAGTTGTTTCATCATCTGAAGTCAAAACCATGGCTTTCAGTAGTTTTCTAACTGCTGATGCCTAAAACCACGACTTCAGCTGTTTTAACGTCTGAAAGGGTAATACCATGTCAACAGTTGTTTAAAACTACTGATGACTAACACCAAATCCTTCAGTCGTTTTCTAACCCGTACCCTATAAATATCCCTGACCTAATCCTTCAGAGCTTCATCTTCTTCAAACCTAACGTTCATCTCTCCAAAACTCTCTTTCCTAAATGGCGTCCATGCAACTCAAACCGCGACACAACTGTGTAGCTTACCTCACCAAATCGCCATTCTGGGCTAAGTTCGATAATGCTATTGATCTTATGGTCCAGTCACCCTACAAAACGGCCTTTCTTCTCAATCCAATCCTTCATGCCGAATCCCTTAACCAGTTTTGGATGAACGTCACCCTCACCACTAGGGAGAACAACACATCGTCTCTCCGGTCGGTCGTCAACAACCATGAAGTGGTCATCACTCCCGATATACTTCGTCAAACTCTACACCTGGATGATGCCACTTCTCCTGCTGGATATCCTAAGGGCACAACTGATTTATCCTTTGCCCACCATGGATATCAGGGAAACCTTAGTGCTCCACCATACTAAAGAAACATTTCCATGATGCTGAACGTCTAATCTTTCACATGGTAATGTCTGTTTAGCTCCTAAGACTTCGTCTTGGGATCAAATGTCTACAAAGTGGCAGCAGGTAATGTACTCCATTCTTGAGAACAGCCTTTAAATTTTTCATAAATAATATTTTCAGAGCTCAAGGATATGGCACAAAAACAAACTGCTAACCGTTGGATATTATATCCGCGGTTCATAATGGCCATAATTACAAACCAGCTTCAAGTTGAGGGACTTGTTGGCCCGGGAGTCCCTGCTATGGCTGTTTTGCCTCAAGTATACTCCCGGCACAACTCTGACCAATCACTCAAACTGGCTGCAAGCTGCGCAAACCCACGCAGCTGGAACCCCCAGCCACAACCTCCAAATCAAAAGTCCCCACCAAACCCACTAAAAAGAAAACCAAAAAGGCTACTCAGGGAAATGAGTCCCCTGAGGATGCCCCTGCAACACAAACGCAGGCTATATCCACTGGTTATAACCCCCTAGTGGATATAAGGACTCTTCCAGCCATAGCACTTAGGATTCCTCTCAAAAGGAGCCTGCAGCAACCACACAAGGGGTACCCACACATCTGGGATCTTCCTCACTTGAGGAGATTGCCATTGAAGAGCACCTTCCTCCCTAGGTGCAGACTGCTTTTACCCCATTTCCCCATGCAACCGCCCCCCAAAGTCCTACATTGCTTGTTGCACAAGTGCTGACTCAGTTGCACTCCTCACCCCCTCCCCAGATACCAATTACTACTGGGAACACTTCTACCATTGAGGGGTAGGACCAAAGTGCAGCTGAGAACCCACAGCATAGGGGTTACAATGTTCCTTCTCTTAGTGTAGCAATGAAGATTGGAACTTCTGGTGAGGCTGTCACTTCTCTTGCGTCAGCATATGATCAGGTTGTAGTTGGTACCATTACTAAGACCTTACCAGAGGCAACTGCTCATGACGGACACAGTCCTGAGGCAGGAAGTCCCCAGTTCCAAGACAAAGGGGCACATGCTACAACTGAGCTACACTCAGTGCATGTTCATCCTGATCCTATCAGGAGGTCAGGTGATTCAGTATCTACTGATGATGACCTGGGCTTCTTTTACGATGTAATCGCCCAAAACACCATCCTGGAAGAGGAGGTGGGCAGACTCAAAGAGCTGCTTGCCAAAACTTCTAAGGAACAAAGACCATCTGCCTCCACCAACCCACAGATTGCACCTTCAGTTGAAGGTTCCCCAAACACTTTTCCCTCTTACTTCACTGAGCCTCCAGCTTATGCTTTTGGCACTATCTCTCCGGGACAGAACCCCCCAGAGCAGATGGTTGCTGTATTCCAACAATCCCTCCTCTCATCACTCCCATCATCAATGAAATTGTCATTAAGCCATTGATGAGAGGATTTTCTCGAGTCTACAACCACTTATTGATGATGCTGTGCTCAAGAAACTTTCTACGGTACAAACCCCTGTCTCCAATGCATCCAAAAAGGGGGAGAGTACTGCAGTGAAAGAAAAGAAGAGAAAAAGACTAAGGATGAGAAGGCACAAGAGAAACCCAGGGGTTGGAAACAGAAAAGCAACAACAACTGATCACTTACAAAATAAAGAAAAATGCTGGTGATCAACCTAATGCTGAAGAAAAATCCTTGGAAAAGCTGGTAAAAGATGCAGATGACACACACAGCCGATCCATGGACAAATCATGAGCAACTCTTCAAGCAAGGTTTTGATACAGCCACATTAGCTAGTGAGATCAGGAAGTTGGAAGTGGAGGAGATTCAAACCAGATGGGCTGGGTATGATGTACTGAAAAAGAGAGATTGGAGATCATGATTCATTTCATTGCCAAATACTTAGGAAGATCTTTGATGGAGATTCGTTCATGGACCAGAGACAGTATTCTGGCTATAGCCACCAGAATCTGTCTGTCTGAGCAATTCCATAAGGGGATTATCATTGAAGCCCTTGATGAGGCTGGGGCTGGAAAAAGGTTTGAAATGGCAAGACTTACAAAGGCCAAACTCACAACCAAAATGCTTGAACAACCTTCCCTTCCACCCACTCAAAAACAGCCTACCCCTCAAATCTCCAAACCAATCTCAAAGCCCAATCCAAACATCCTCAATCTTCAAAACCAATTCCTTTACCAACCCAACCATCATCCAGTGATGCACCTAGAAGGAGGAGAAGGGTGCTGAGGATAGAAGAAGGAGAAGAAGAAGAGGATGATGTGGAAGAAGATAGGCTGCCTCTGTCTGCATTCTAACATTGGCGAAAGCCAAACCCATGCCCATCACTCCACCTCACAGATGGATGTTGTGAAAGTAAAGATTGAAGAAGAACAGCAGCAAAAGCTTCATGATGATGAAATGCTGAAAAGCATTGACAAAACTTATGCTTCTTCGTCATCAATTATTAGTATGAAGAAAGAAGCACTGAGGTTGTACACTCTTGCCAACACATTTCAATATCAGAAAGAAAAGGTGAGAGTATGGCTTGATCCTAGGGTGGCTCACAGGATTGTAAAGAAAGACATTCCTTTGAGATACAAGGGCCAAGTCAAAAGGATCGTAGATGAAAAGATCACAGTGGCCCTTGTAGTATCACCCTGGGAGATTGTCGAATACTTCAAGAAGGCCTATGAGACTAAACACCCCCTAAAAGATGTTAGAGAACAGAATTATTAAAAAGGGGTTAGTCTACAAGAGGCTTGAGAACTTCAAACAAAATGATCTCAGTCTGTTACTTGAAGGGACTCATCCTGATGAGTTTGCATACAGACAGATTACAATAGTTGAGCTCAAAAATGGTAAACAGGCCAAGTACATCTCAGAGCTGTATGGGCGAGAAGGATTGTTTGATGGTGAAGCCGAGAACCTGACCATGGAAGAACAAATCTGTTTCTCAGAGCATACACCAGAGAATCCTACAGGCTTATACAGGGAAGTAGATCTCATGAATGGGATAACAACTCTTGTCCAGTTCCCCAAAACAGAGTTTCCATTCATATCTTGCTAAACAAATATCTGAGATTTCTTCCCAGGCCGGAGCTTATATGGGTCATCTTCTCTACTGATCAAGAAGGAAAAAGACCAACCTTTTTGCCAACAATAAATAGGAAAATAAATAAATTAGAGGTTTTGGCTGCATTGGTTCAGGGGGAGTTTGTTGGACCAAAAGAACCAATGAGCCAGGATCAGAAAACCTCTAAGTCCCACATGATATCATAACAACTGCTGAAGGCTTCATCAGCAGTTCGACAAGTGCTGAAAACTCCAACAGCTGAAGATCAAGTGCTGAAGACTTCAACAGCTGAAGACTAAAGTGCTGAACTTCAACAGCTGAAGAACACAAGTGCTGAAGCTGAACAGCTGAAGAACACAAGTGCTGAAGCTGAAGACTAAAGTACTGAAGTACAACAGCTGAAGAGTCTACAAGTGCTGAAGATCACAAGTGGTGTACAAAGTCTGAAGACAAAGACTGAAGACATCAGCTGATGATATCTACTGAAGTCACCAGCTGATGAAACATCTGAAGTTCAAGTCTGAAGACCAAGTACTGAAGTTTCAGTAGTTTCTCACAACAGCTGAAGACTACTTCTTCAGTAGTTGTAATATCAGTAGTTTTATGTTTTTACTTTCAGTAGTTTTGTAAAACGACTGAAGAGCTTGTTCTTCAGCCGTTGTAGTTTCAGTAGTTTTATGTTTTTTAGTAGTTATAGTAACTGATAACACTTAGTATTTTTTTAAGAAGATGTCAGCTGTTTTGACATCTTCAGTAGTTGTGTTTCAGTTGGAATAATTCTGTTAGATGTCACTATCAAGTGACATCAGCACACGTCACATCTCTTATATAAGAGGTGTCGACCTAATTGTAATTGTGACATTCCGTTACCACGAAAGCGAATTGAATGAAATATATTTGCAGAGTTCTCTCTTTCTATAACCGTCTTTGTTCTTCATTGAATATCGTTTCGTTCTTGTGAATGGCTAATTCATTGTTAGAATTCTGCTGCTATACTCTCTAATCAATCAAACGTAGATCACTGATCCTAACACACACACAATGTCTAAGTTCCCTCTACGCGAAATGCCACAGAACATCACTCCAGACTTAAAATCGTGGTACTATGATTGGAGAACAGGAGAGGCAGTCATAGTATTGAACAAGAATGGTATTATGGAAACCATCAGGGTGTTTGACCTGATGTGGCTTACTAACTTGTCTGCCGATGATGTCTATACATTATACAAGTGGCCACTGTTCTATGACTCACAAGATATTGTACAAGCTTTACAATTTTAGAACATGATACGACTTTGTTTTGGTTTTGAGATACATGTAGGAGTCACAACAAAAGAGAAGTACAACAAGTATGAGGAGCTTATGAATGATGTAAGACATTAGATGAAACTAGGTCCAAGGGGAGTTTGTAGATACATGTGTCCCTAGTTCTGAACATAATGTAAATGTCTTTATTTTCTTACTCATATGTAATTGAATGGATACTTAATGAAATACAATATGTGGTTGTGCTTATAATGTTGAAAATTTCATTGCTTGGTATGTAATAACGCTTATTGAACTAACTATATAGATTTTTGGTTTTTTGAATAGATCTAAGTCAAATAATGATTGTGAAACATATTCAAACTTAATCATATTAAGTTCTCATGCGATTGGCCCATGCTAATGGACCATACGCATGAACAACTTCATGCTAATGAACCATTCGTACGGATGAACTAGGAGACTGGATCGGTCGCATGATTGTAAGATGAGATTGGCTCAGTCGCAGGACTGAACACTCAGTCATGCGAATGGATCAACCGCATGACTCATCGCATGACCGAACCATGCTAATTGTCCAATCGTACGATTGATAAACCCTAACCTATAAATACCACTTAATTCATGGAAAAACTTGACACTTTTGAATAATTCCATACCTACATGTACCCTATCCATCCAGAGACCTCTAGCAACCTGTTCCAACTTCATAGATCACAGTAGATCGAATGCTAATCTTCTTAACATTTAGTTTCAATCTTTAATTGATTCTACGTGCGTTCTCACTGATTGGATCTCCAATGAAATAGGATTCCACACAATTTTATTTGGTATATGCGTAAATCTGTTAGTATTCATCCAGTAGATGATCCTAACAAACACCATGACACAATGGTGTGTCCGAGCAGAGAAATCAAACTCTATTGGATATGGTTCGATCTATGATGGCTAGAAGCTCATTGCCTCTATCATTTTGGGGTTTTGCTTTGCTCTCTGCGGCCCGTATCTTGAATATGGCCCCAACCAAGAAAGTGGTAATGAAATCTTTTGAAATATGGCATGGAAGGGTTCCATCACTATCATATTTAAAGGTATGCGCTTGTGAGGCTTATGTTCAGACTCCCACCTCAAACAAGTTATAAAGTCGTTCCACTAAGGGTATATTCATTGGATATCCTAGAGATTCTATGGGATATTATTTCTATGATTCATTGGAACAAAAGGAGCTTGTTACCAAGAAGGCTGAGTTCTTAAATGCTAAGTTCCATATGGAAGGAACTAATAGTAAAACAGTGGATCTTGATGAGGATCAAGAACCACAAACCGATACACGTTTGGTTGACACTTGCACTCAAAATGAGGATGTTAAGTGTGATCAAATAGTTGATCAATACACACAAATCGTTCGCAGATCTGGTAGAACTAGTAATCCACGTGAAAGATATATTTTTTTGTAGATGGATGCTATGTGTTGGACTCTGATGAACCAACCAAATATCATGATGCAATATCCAATTTGGATTGTGACAAATGGCTTGAAGCCATGAACGTTAAGATGCAATCCATGTATGACAACCAATTGTTGGACTTGGTTGAACCACCTCTTAACTCCAAGATAGTTAGAAGTAAGTGGGTTTTCAAGAAGAAAACCGATATGCATGGAACTTGAATACTTATAAATCTGACTTGTCGCAAAAGGTTTCACTCAAACTCCAGGGGTTGATTATGATGAGACCTTCTTGCCAGTTGCAATGCTAAAGTCTATTAGGATATTATTTGACATTGCTGCTCATTATGATTATGAGATTTGGCAAATGGATGTCCAAACCGCTTTTCTAAATGGATATTTTGAGGATGATGTCTATATGGTTCAGCCTGAAGGTTTTGACAATGAAAACATCCTAACAGAGTATGCAATTTAATGAAATCAATCTATGGATTAAAGCAAGCATCCAGAAGTTGGAATCACCGTTTTGATGAAGAGACAATCATATTTGGGATCATCAAAAACGTTGATAAAGCATGTGTATATAAGAAAGCTAGTGGGAGCATCATCACTTTCCTAGTAATGTATGTCGATGAAATCTACTATTTTGAAATGACATTCCAACCTTGGAAGGTGTTAAAACCTGCTTAGAAGTTGTTTTTCATTAACGATCTTAGTGAAGATGCTATATTTTGGGAATAAAGATCTATGTGTTGAATTCTTTATGCCCAAGACACAGAGAATATTGATGTGGTTAGTACGTTATCATCCAAGTCAGGTCATACCAATAAAAAGCTTAGCAAACACCAAATAATATTTAATTGATGATATGATCATACAATTAAATAAATACACCAATTTATAAAATGGGTTTTCTAAATAAGTTGCATATGAGATTGAACAATTTATATGGATATTTTGTTTGAAGATATTGTTTGTAATGTTATTTAAGTTACTTAATAACATCAAATAATAAGATAGTGTGTGTGAGTTATACAATTAAAAGATTAATTATATGTATAACTTATATAAGTGACTTGTTAATGTGTTTAATCGTTTTTTAACTTTTGGGGGGAAAAACCCCAAGTGAAAAGAACCATTCGGTCGCCCCTTTAGGTGTGCCTCTTCTTGGTTTTCATTTGTGGTCTTGGAAAAAGACATTAGACAATTCATTCACTCCATCTTCTTCTCTCTCTCACATGCAAGAACCACAAGAAATAAAAAGGGTTTTCTCCTCTTGTTGAAGTTACTCATGGTTGGAAGGTTCCAGCAGCCTTTCCTTTTGAGGTTTTGGTGCTCAAATCCTAGCAACAAGGTGTTTGTAATAGAGCTTGGGGTATGCAAGCTTGAGAGGACCTTCTTTTGGTGCCTTAGTCGTTCTTTCTTGGCCCAAATCATCCTCATCCATTTCGACTTTTGCTGCTGAAAGGTAGTTTTGGCAGCCTCTTATGGCTGTCCATAGTGTTAGTTTTTGTGTTTACATTGCTAGTCTTATTCACATATAAAAGGTCCTTTGTTCTTGGGTTTGTTTGTAACTTAAAATATCAAGATGAAACCCCAATTTTTCAGTTCGTTAACTATGTTATAAAGCTTGTTTCCGCTGCGTTTTTACAAAGTTTAAATGGTTAAACTATGTATCTTGTTCTTACAAACCTAACATTGGCATCTAGAGCCTGTTATGTGGATAGCTAGCTTGTTTTGTTCTTGTAATATTTCGTTTTATGGGCTTTTGCAACCCCTTTTAGGGGCTGCTATATTCATGTATTATGAAACCCCAAACTTTCAAAGTTATATCACACATGCTTGTGATTAAACTTTGAAATATATGTATGTTGTATTGTTTATTTGTTTGGACAAGATAAAACCTGAAATTTCAGTTTATGTTGGCTGAAATTTTGTGGGTTTTAGGTGGGGTTTCATTGTTGGTTTGGATGATTTGATCATTGTTCTTTTATGGTGCATCACCTAGCCCTTGACCTTGTGTTATTTGGATGTTTGTAATGGTTGTATTTATTCATTGAATTGGGTTGTATAATCTTTTTTTGTGCTTGGTTTAAAGTGTAATTTATTTATTATTGGGCTGTAATAAATAGATTAGGTACTTTTCATTTTACTAGAAATCTTGTATTAGGATATAATGTCTTGTAATATGAAGATGTACGCGATAGAAGCACAAAGGAAAGACACAAGAAACATGGAGCATTTGGATGCAGTTTCAAGTGGGAGGTTCATGGAAGCCTTTTGTGTTGTGTTTTGTCCCTTAGGAATGTCCTATGGTCCTATGGCAAACAAGTGTGGCCACTTTAGATGCTATGGTTATGCACTATCATTTGGTTGATTCTTGGTTGTTTGGTTATGGTATTGTGGTTGATTACTTATATATGATGTTTGCTTTACAATCCTTTCCATGATCATAACAAACTATCTAAATGGGCATTAATCATTAAAAGGTAATAAAATGTTATTAAAATTTGTTTAATGATTTCAAAGATTTAAAGGGGTTTTAATCAATGTACCATAGGGTATCTTGTTTTGAAAACATACAAATATGTATACATAATGTTTTCTAAACTTGTATTATAATATCTCTAATTTTTTTTAAAATAAGATCAATACCGTCCTTTTACACAACACTTGAATCACTCGGGAACTCTTAGTGGGATAAAGGTCACCTAACCATTTTGAGGGAACTTGTGACTTGAGGTAAGAATGCCATATTCATGGGATAAAGGTCACCAAACTGCTTATTTTGGCAAACTCATACGTGTGTGTAAGTAGGGTGTCTTGATTTGCAAACCATGTCAAATGGATCACCTACGATATGGTTTTCAAATGGTGTTGATGGGATTAACATGCCGACTTTACATATGATGTATCAATTAGATCCCATACCTCTGGAAGTTGCAAATGGTTGCAATCGTCAATCGTTGACCACATTATTAATTTAAATCATGGGATAAAGGTCACCTAACCACTATTTAAATGTAATGTTGGGTTCTAGATTTTAATATGAAAATGACCTTAAAGGTATTAATTATTAAAATAACAATATCGAAAGTACTAAAATTGATCTTTGTTAAATTTTGTAGATGGCCACCAATAATTGTGATAATCATGATAATTCATCCACGTCCGCCCAATCTTTACGAGCGATTCTCCAAAAGGAACGTCTAAATCATAACAATTTTATAGATTGGTTTCGAAACTTGAGAATCGTTCTCAAGCAAGAGAAACGATCATATGTTTTTGACGACCCTGTCCCTGATCAACCTATTGAGGATGATGAGGAGGCCTATAATGATTGGATAAAGTACACTGAGGACTCTGTCCAAGTGTCTTGCCTTATGTTGGCAAGCATTACTCCGGATCTCCAGAAGGAGTATGAGCATCACAGAGCTTATGAATGATAACCCAACCGAAGAAACGTTCCAACAGCAAGCGAGGGTTGAGCGCTTCGAAACGGTTCGAGCGCTCCATGCATGTCGTATGGACGACAACCAATCAGTTCATCTTATGTACTTAAGATGAAAAGTCACATTGACCGCCTCGAAGCTAAACTGTCCCGTCTCAAAGGAATTAGCCACGGATTTTATCCTCAATGGCCGTACCAAAAGGTTTGAGACGTTCGTGTTGAACTACAACATGAATGCTTGGGACAAAAGCATTGGTGAGCTTCAGTCTATGCTCAAAATGGCTGAGGCGGCCATGGGTAAAAGGGTTTTACCCATTCTCACCATCAATGAAGGTGGGAACATGAAAAGGCCTCATCCCGCACCCAAGGCAAGAGTTGCAAAAGGTAAGGGACCCGTAATGGGAAAAAGGAAAGGGGTGGCAAGGGTGCCACCCAAAACACAGGAGAAGAGGCAAAAGGTTGCTTCTAATGACCCATGCTTCATGTGTGGGGAGATTGGACATTGGCAAGAAATTGTCCTGTGCATCTCCAAGAGTTGAAAGCAAAGAGGGATGTCGGGCAGACCTTAGGTACTATATACATGATCCATATTGATTTTAACTTAATATCCTCTACCACATGGGTATTAGATACTGGATGTGGAACTCTATTTGCAATTTGTTGTAGGGGTTCAAAAGAAGTAGCAACTTCAACAAAGGGGATGTTAGCCTCTACATGGGCAATGGGGCTAAAGTTCAAGTTGAAGCCCGTGGTGACTACATCTTGAAACTTCCAAATGGTTGGGAAGTAATTTTGTACAATGTTTTGTATGCTCCTAGTTTGAATAGGAACATTATTTCAGTAGCCCTATTAAAACATTTTGGATATGTATTATCATTTATTGGAAATGAAATCCATGTTACTTTGAATGACATGTTTTACTTTAAAGCTATTCCCATCAATGGTATATATGAATTGGTTTGTGAAAATACATTGAATGATAGATTATTGTACCAAACTAGCACCAAGAAACTCAAATCGGATTTGAGTAACACTTATCTTTGGCATTGCCTTCTTGGTCATATAAACAAGAAAAGAATACAAACACTACAAAAGAATGGTCTTTTAAAACAAATGAATGTGATTCATTTGATGTATGTGAGTCTTGTTTACAAGGTAAAATGACCAAGGCACTTTTAGTGGCAAAGCGAAAGGGCAAAGGATTTATTAGGTATGATACATTCGGATGTATGTGGTCCTTTTAAACCTATGACAAGGTACAATGAAAGATACTTCATTACCTTTACTAATGACTATAGTCGATATGGGTATGTGTACTTGTTAAGACACAAAGATGAAGCTTTTGAAATGTTCAAGATCTTTCAAAATGAAGTACAAAATCATCTCAATAAGTCAATTAAAATTCTCCGCACCGATAAAGGAGGTAAATACCTCAATGATGCTTTTAAGGACCATCTTAGAAGTTGTGGGATTGTCTCACAACTATCTCCACGGGAACACCACAACATAATGGCGTGTCCGAGCAGAGAAATCGAACTCTATTGGATATGGTTACCTATGATGGCTAGACTCATTACCTCTATCATTTTGGGGTTTTTGCTCTGCTCTCTGCGGCCCGTATTTTGAATATGGCCCCAACCAAGAAAGTGGAAAGGACCTTATGAAATATGGCATGGAAGGGTTCCATCATTTTCATATTAAGGGTGTGGGGGTGTGATGCTTATGTGAAGACTCCCACCTCGAACAAGTTAGAAAGCCGTTCCACTAACTGTATCTTATTGGATATCCAAGAGATTCTATGGGATATTATTTCTATGATCCAATTCAACAAAAGAGTTTGTTGCCAAAAAGGTGAGTTCTGGGAACCAAGTTCCTTATGGAAGGAACTGGTAGTAGAACTATGGATCTTGAAGAGGATCAAGAACCGCAACCGATACACATTTGGTTGACACTAGCACTCAACATGAGGATGTTGAAAGTGATCAAATAGTTGATCAATACACAGAAAACGTTCGCAGATCTAGTAGAACTAGTAATCCACCTGAAAGATATGGATTTTTCACTAATGGATGCTATGTGATAGATTCTGATGAACCAATCACATACCATGATGTGTTGTCCAATTCGGATTGTGACAAATGGCTTGAGAGCCATGAACGTTGAGATGCAATCCATGTATGACAATCAAGTATGAGACTTGGTTATACACCTCTTAACTCTAAAGTAATTGGATTTCAAAACGAAAACTGATATGCATGGAAACATGGATACTTATAAAGAAGACTTGAAGCAAAGGGTTTCACTCAAATCAAGGGGTTGACTATGATGAAACTTTCTCACCTGTTGCGATGATAAAATCTATTAGGATATTGTTTGCCATAGTTGCTTATTATGATTATGAGATTTGGCAAATTGATGTCAAAACGGCTTTCCTAAATGGATATCTTGAGGAAGATATCTATATGGTTCAGCCTGAAGGTTTTGTCAATCCAAAATCATAACAAAGTATGAAGTTAAAAAAATAATCTATGGATTGAAACAAGCATCGAGAATTGGAATCACCGTTTTGATGAAGTAATTAAATTGGATTCACAAGATGCTGAGAAGCTTGTATATAAGAAAGCTAGTGGGAGCATCATCACTTCCTAGTATTGTATGTGATGACTCTACTATATTTGGAAATGACATTCAACCTTGGAAGTGTAACCAACCTGGCTTGGGAAGTTGTTTTTCCATCAAGGATCTTGGTTGAGGCCGCCTATATTCTGGGAATAATGGGATAGGATTCACATGAATAAATTGTGATGATTTGTAACACAATGCAGTGAATTTCACACAAAGTAATCAAATCCAAAAACCAGATATCAACAAAATCAGTTTGATCATATCAGCTAGACAATTTAAAGGTAGAAAAGCAGTTCGAATAACTGGGTATTCGTTCTGTTGGACCAAAAGAACCAATGAGCCAAGATCAGAAAACCTCTAAGTCCCACACGGTACACAACAAACTGCTGAAAGCCTCATCAGTAGTTTGACAAGTGCTGAAGACTTCAACAGCTGAAGATCAAGTGCTGAAGACCTTAAAGCTGAAGAACCAAAGTGCTGAAGTACAACAGCTGAAGAACACAAGTGCTGAAGCTGAAAGACCAAAGTACTGAAGTACAACAGCT